>JAJLUX010000001.1:0-600000 GCA_030564425.1 Wickerhamiella cacticola | reverse complement strand
AAGCTGCACTACTTTGAGACCCCTTCGAATCTCAAGTTGGTGTTTCTTACTGACCCAGATACCCCTACTTTGAGTAATGCGTTACGGCAAATCTACCAGCAATTGTATGTGGAATATGTTGTGAAGAACCCATTGGCACCTACCGAGCATACTAAAGGTGCTGGTGTCAATAATGAACTATTCACAATGGGACTAGATGCGTTTGTATCTGGGCTACCAGGATTTGCTTTTTAGCTGGGTTACCGTTCGGCCCAAAATAAAACTAATTGTTATTTATAAACTCCTAGCTTGATGCGTTATACTTTATTTTTCACATGTCACTATGTTTTAATATTATTTTCATTCTGCAACGAAATTTCCATATATCCCGTCATCTGACTAACATTTTTTTCAAATGTCAAAGACTATCATCGGCCTTTCGTTCGGTAACGCCAACAGTTCTATCGCCTACATTAAGGAAGGCAGAGCTGAAGTTATCGCCAACCCTGATGGTGACCGTCAGATCCCCAGTATGCTCTCATATGTGCACGGTGATGAACTTCACGGTCTCCAGGCCAAGCACCAGCTGGTTCGCAACCCCAAGGCCACTGTTGCCAACTTCCGTGACTTTTTGGGCGTCAAGTTCGCCAACATTGACCCCACCAACTGCGAGGTTTCTGCCACTCCTGTCGAGGATGCTGATGCTGTTGGCTTCAACGTCAACGACAAGACCTTGAGCGTTGGTGAGATCACCGCTAGCCACCTTGCCAAGCTCAAGGACGCTGCTGCTGACTTTATTGGTAAAGAGATCGAGGGTGCCGTCTTGGCCGTTCCTTCCAACTGGAGTGATGCCCAGCGTGCTCTTCTCACCAACTGCGCAAAAACTGCTGGCCTCCCTGTCTTGCAGATCATCAACGAGGAGACCTCTGCCCTTCTCGCCCACACCACCCGTGTCAACGCCACTAATGGCGACAAGCTCTTTGTCGTCGCTGATTTCGGTCACACTCGTAGCGATGCTGCTATTGTTGCCTACAATGGTGGTATCTTCACCACTATTGCCACTGCTCACGACACTGAACTCGGTGGCCGCGCTGTCGACTTGGCT
This sequence comes from Wickerhamiella cacticola, assembly GCA_030564425.1. Taxonomy (NCBI): domain Eukaryota; kingdom Fungi; phylum Ascomycota; class Dipodascomycetes; order Dipodascales; family Trichomonascaceae; genus Wickerhamiella; species Wickerhamiella cacticola. The sequence goes on along the minus strand of JAJLUX010000001.1, from coordinate 598,916 downwards.
CTTGTTGAGCACCTCGCCAAGGAGTTTGAGACCGCCCACAAGGTCAATCCCCGCTCTGAGGCTCGCGCTGTCGCCAAGCTCGTCCAGGAGGCTGAGCTTATCAAAAAGACTTTGAGCAACAGTACCAGCACAAACTTTGGTATTGAGTCTGTCTCCCAGGGTATCGACTTTATGGGCTCCATCAACCGTCTCAAGCTCGAGCTTGTGTGCCGCCCTGTTGTTAGCCGCTTCACAAAATTCATCGAGGACCTCCTCAAGAAGGCTGGCGTTGATGCTCTTGATATTACTGACGTTTTGCTTGTTGGTGGTAGCAGCTGGATCCCCAAGGTTGCTTCCAGCGTTGGTTCTATTTTCGAGTCTGCCAACATCATCTCCCCCACTCACGACAAATCTGCCGTCGCTCCTGATGAGCTTATCGCCCGTGGTTGCGCTATCCAGGGCTCTTTGATCGGTGGTTTTGATGCTGATGAGGTTGCCGAGAGCCTCCAGCCCCAGGTCACCAACGGCCCTCACCTTGCCAAGCCCATTGGTGTTGTCAAGCCTGATGGCTCTATCGAGGTAGTTGTTGGCCAGTACGCTCTTTTGCCCATCCGCAAGAGCGTTTCTTTCGAGGCCAGCGGTGCTACCTCTCTTGAGATTGTTGAGGTTGAGAGAGAGATCCAGACCGAGACTGTCAAGGAGGAGAACGAGGACGACGAGAGTGACTGGTCCGACGAGGAGTACGAGGTTCGCAAGCGTGTCCTCAAGCCCGGTAAGGCCCTCGCCAAGCTTACCATCAACGCCACCGAGAAGGTTGATGTTGTTGTTGATATCACCAAGGAGCTCAAATTGAACATTGCTGCTCGTTCAGGTTCCGAGATTGTCAAGGGCACTGTTTAGGCATTTCATAAAACTAAATATAGATAATATTTCTGATTTTACTGGTTTTAGTAGAGCTGCTCCATATTTGCGGTCCGGCGGTCGTCTCTGCACTGCTCGCTCCTCAATTCTGGCTACATGTCTCCCAAAAGTGGAGTTTTTTCATAGTGGTTCACGATACACACCTCTCAGTAGCATCACTATTGGGACTACAACCTCCAAGGCCATGCACCTCTAACGGCTCACTTGTCAGCATGTTCTACCCAGAGGATGGAGTTGTGAACGTGTGGAACTGGAATTTGGCGCAGCAAATGGCCGCCATACGCAAGATAGCTTCGCAGTACCGCTACGTCACAGTTGATTGCAAATTTGCCGGAATCGTAGCGCGCCCAATCGGTACTTTCCATTCCATGAGCGAATACCACTACCAGACACTGCGAGCAAACGTCGATATCACACGAGTAGTGCAAGTAGGCATTACCCTCACTGATAATATGGGACAGACTTGCCCTAATACCCCAGGAACATGGCAGTTTAACTTCAAGTTTGACCGCACGACGGATATGGCATCAGCAGACGGTGTAGAGGTATTACGGCGATGCGGTCTCGATTTTGATATGCACAAAAAAGACGGTATTGACCACACAGAGTTTGCTGAGCTCCTCACATCATCGGGCCTCGTGTTGAACGACCAGGTTACTTGGATTTCTTTTCACAGTGGCTATGATTTAGGGTACCTGCTATCAATGATGGCAAATAACCTACTGCCAGTGGAGAAATCGAGCTATCTCGAGTTATTTAACCTCTATTTCCCATCCATGTGGGACGTCAAGTCTCTTATCAAGACATTCAAGTTGAGCGATAAAAACTATCTACACGAGGTGGGCCACGACTTTGGCCTGTTTCGAGGTAATGCTTTTTGTTTAGCGGGTATCGATTCATGTTTGGCTGCACTTTGCTTTTTCGATATCATGAGAAGTGTTGGAGAAAACAACATGAGACCCGTAAAGAATATGCTATGGGGACTCGCCGATGATTATCATTATAAAGATGATGAAGATGTGATGCAGTCTTATTATGTTTCATAGTTTATTTATGCATAGGTAGATGTACAATAAGCCTTTTCAATCTTTGTAGGGTATCCTCATGTGGCCGGGAGGCATTTGGCAAGGGTACAAAGAAGGACACACCGGGGAAGTTTCCAATTCACTAATGCTTAGTTTATACTTTTCTTACGATTGAATCCTTTTGATAGTCTTGTAAACCTAGGTCGTATTTGGATGAACCCCCCTTTCCTCTCAGTGTGCACCACACTACTCTTGCCAACTATTTTTTTCAGTGAAATTACATTAAATATTATTACCTTTTTTTACATTTGGAAGGCTGACGCCTTTGGGGGTATTAACCGCAGAAAATTTTGCTCTGGTCTTCGATTAAGGCAATAATAACTGGACCCGGGATCCCTAGTGTGGGACTAAATACAATACCCAGGTTCTGGGGGGTCATTTTGTTGACGTCAGAGTTCCGGTGAACTTCACCCAAAAACTGCGTAGTGATATCGAGAACATCATAAGAGGTTGTAGGCAGTGAGCGCACAACCTCACGCAGCAGGCGGTTGCGTTGCTCGTGGTCCTGATTCATGACCTCACGCCAAAAGTGCTCATCATGGCTTGCAATTAGTGGCTCGGGAAGGAGTCTAAAGTAGCGTTTGAGCACCGAGGCAACCACATGAACATCATAGTTGTTGCGCACTAAATCGTCCACATCAACGTCATCGCGTTCAAAGCGCACCTCAAGGCTGTCCACCTGAGACTGAGTACCCGAAATACGGAAAAGTCCTTCCTCGAGGTACGCGTTCTTCGAGTAAAGGAAATCGAGGCACCGTCCTACTATTGTGGGCACTACAGCGTTTCCAATACTGACACTTGAGTATCCCAATGCCTCCTCAAGGCTGATACGGAAAACGTTTGTGCGGTAATTTTGGCCAGCAGCAGCAGCAGCACCACCATTGTATGCAACACCATGGTGGCCAGTACTCGACAGAGGCGAGTGCGCAAAAGAAGTAGGGGAGATCACTCTTCTATGAGCGGCGAATGCTGATGTGGGCCCGCTGCTAGGGTGAGTGATGGCAATTGCTGATTGCGGCGATGAGATACGCGGGGAACCACTGTCCATGTGTGGCGATCCGGGCGGGAAATCAAGAGTCAATGAAGACTGGCGTTTACGAGCCTTTTCGCGGGCAACGGGCGAAGGGACGTGGAGGCTTTGAACGTCAGTTTGAATAGAACGAACATCGGTATCAGACATACTAGGACGATCGCGTACTGCGACAAATGGAAACACACCTCCAAGTTTAGGCAACTGCTGCTTAGGGGGGTGACTCTGCAAGGCATTAAGCCATTTGGTTCTCGCTTGTTGGCTCTCACAGCTGAAAAAGTGAGTTGTTGTTTTGGATGAGTTCTCACGAGGCTCCATAATTGTAAAGCCATGGCGATACTCGTCATCGCTACCAGTAATATTGTCAGTAATAGGGGTAACATGCGCACGCGATAAGTTGATTGTTTGAACACATGTTCCACCCGGTTTATCCAAAATCTCAAGGGAGGGGCCATTAAGCACACAAAACCGCGGCTTCCACCCGGAGAATCTAGACCGGGAGACCAGGAAGCCGCAACACAAATCGTGGTTCATTTGCACGATATCGGTACCCAAAAATTGCGCATAAACGGCCTGAGATTTCGGAAACATCATTGGAACGAGCTCCTGCATATTAGCAAAGTATGAGCCCAGCAAATCAATGCGGACATCAATCTTGACCGGGGAATAGCTCTGCCAGTGGTCTTTGCCAGGGATCTGTGGCAAAGGAAGTTGTGCCGTGCGCAAAGCGGTATCGAGGCTTTTAAGCTGGTTGAATGTTTTGGCAACGTACCAGTACTCAGTTTCACTGGCAACTTTGAGCACCACACAGGGCTCCTCACGATAATGACGCATTTGGGCGACAGATTTGGCAATCAGACCAACCTCAACTGTAACGCTCAGGGAACCTATAAGCCTAACGTTGCAGCAAATCTCCTCGACCAGATTAAGGTTTGTGAGTTCCTCTGCGGGCGCGGGGGCCACTTGTTGCTGAGGCTCTTTTGGTGAGCCGTTCTCGGGCGCGCTAGAGACGGGAGCTGGCTTTTGTTTTTGCTGTGGCTGGGATTGATTATTCTGTGCGGCCTGGGAGTCCTTCATTCGCGCCGTATTCAGTGGAGGCACCGACGGGTGTTTGGGCTCCTCAGAGACTTGAGCGTTCTGTAAAACGTGCTCAAGCTTTTGGATTCGCCCTCCAAGACGGCTATGCTCCTCACGAAGCGCAGCAAGCTCTTTAATTGCCCACTGCACTTGGTCCATGCTTCAAAGATTTAGGTATGTGTAGGTGTGGATGGATGGGTTAGGTCAGGTTTGTACTGTGGGGCACCCAGGAATTTCTCTTCTTCAAAAAAAAAGGGGGGAGAGTGGCACTGTGGCAAGCATGTGCTAGATGAATGAATACTAATAAATAACTTAGACTTGCAAAGTATTTTAAACGGTACTAATTCCTAGTAATGTCGTCTATCTAATGAGCGATATTACGCCGATAATGGCTGAAAAGCTCATTTTAGCGAGAGCAGATAAGAGCAAACGAGATATCGAACGAGTTAATGCTAAACATTGACAAAAGGGTTTATCGGAGCCTCAAATGATAGTTTTCATGGCGTTCCTGAGGCATTCAGGTATGAATTCGCATATCAATGCAGCCTCGTGCAGGGGAAGTCCTTGTATGCGCTTACTCATTGACTCTGATGGCATGATCTATGCCTGTAGATTCCATCAAAAATGCCGGCTTTCAGGCCCAACGACCATTTAAAAAGCACAGAGCTGATCAAAAGCATATAAACATGCGTCTCCCCGCTTTTCCTACGGGGGTTGTGTATATAAAAATATCTAAATTGCATCATACTGATTTCATACCTCCCTTGTTTAAAACAGCGATCGGTGCCTGAGAACTAACCCCCTTATGCATAACCCGTACAGCCTAGTTTCCGAGCGGAACCTCCCATGTTACTCAGCATTCTAAACATATATTAACGATGTAAAGTGCTATACGAAAATGGAATGAATTCCGGTCTGTCTCCGAGAGTAGCGGGTTTCCACATGGTGACCTCGACAGGTGTTTTCCCCATTGTTGGTGAGACATACGTTACGTACCTCTGCTCTGACGCGTAAGCCTTCTGTTTTTATAACACCCCCGCATGTATCACATTACACCCCCGTAACCTCTATCGACGCCGTGTGTGGACCGAAATTTTCAGGAGAGCCAAAGATTTGAATGCATGCTAAAGTGCGTATAAATGACAGGTACACATGGTATATCGATAAAAATGAAATTGTTGATGACGAGCGTGATGGATCACCCATAGATTACCAGGCCTTGCCTAGAATGACTTCAGACGATGCGGTGCGTGCCCTGCGGCTCATCTACGACAACATCATTCTACCCGAACGTGCTCCTGCTGAAGCACTGGGGTCGAGTATCAGCTGTCGCGTTGAGACGAATGATGCAGATGCAAGCGCCAGTACTACTAATGAGGTATCTGCAAAGATCGAGCCTGGTGCACCGGCACCTAGCACGTCCATCAATTCTCAGCCAAATGAACTACAAGTTCTAGGCGTACGAAAGATTCAGCCTGCTCCCGTGGTTGCTCCAGTTCCCAAGAAACCACGACCCCACAAGGCTCTTGCCCGACCAGATGGCACTATACTGGCAATACACGCAAACGATAGTCTCTATAGCAAGCAAATCTTGCTTGTAGACGGCACAGTTGCAGAGGCAAAAGGGGCCAAGAACTTGGGAAAACTTTTGCCGTTTGTAAAAAAAGGTAGTGTATACGAGGCTAAGGATAGCACTGGTGAGAGTGTGTCAACAGCAGAGTTCCACTTGTGGAAAAATGAGCTCCTCGGTAATATTACTATACCAGATCGTGACCCATTGGGGGACTATGGGGAAATTCACCACCGCCTCACCAAAGAGCGGTCTGAAAAGGAAAAAAAAACTATAAACGAAAAAGCAACCATTGTATGCTATTTTACCATGTCAGGTATGAGCAAACCGGGACGTAATGGCTTATCGCTATCGCTATTGTGTAAGAGCGGAGAGTGGGGAGAAGTACGAATGTTTGGTGCAGCGCATATGCTCATGTATAAATGCTTTAGAATGAGCGACTTTGCTTCCGAGAGTATATCTCAATACAAGATTGAACTCTCGGGCACATTTACATTTACTGCTGGGGGGAGAGCCCTTCATCCTACATTCAGAATGGGGACAATCAGGTTTCCAGCAACCCAAGATTGGATGAAATTACGCCATGACAAGAGCAAGAGCTTGATATACTAGCTTAATATTTATTTTATAATTCATAGGAGTTTTTTACTTGGGGACGGAAAGATAAAGCCCTCAGGGGAACGTGGCGATCCGCCACACATGAACCGTCTGTTTGGCACAAGGTCCAAAGAGCCTAAACCAACGCTTGGAGATGCGCTTGGATCACTTGAAGAACGCCGCAGTACAATGGATGTACGGCTAGCCAAGCTTAATGGCGAATTGGCAACGTACCAAGAGAAACTTGCCGGTATGCGCGAGGGTCCCGGCAAGCAGCACATCAAGCAGCGAGCGCTCAAGATCCTTCGCCAGCGTAAACAACTCGAAGCGCAAATTGACCAGATAGATGCTCAGGCGTGGAATATGGAGCAGGCTCAGTCCACAAGCGAGAATCTTCGCAACACAATGGCTACCTTGGACGCCATGAAGTCCGCCAACAAAGAGCTCAAAAAGCAGTATGGAAAGGTCAATCTCGATAAGATCGAAACAATGCAAGATGAAATGGCAGATCTGCTTGACCAGGCAGACGAGTTACAGGAAGTAATGAGCCGGAACTATGCTGTGCCCGACGATGTCGATGAGGAAGAGCTTGATGCGGAATTGGAGGCCCTAGGTGAGACAATGGCCTGGGAGCAGGAGGCACAGCCTAGCTACCTGGATAATCCACCACAATTCATTGATGAAAAGGAAGAGGTGCCTGAGGCCATCAAGTAACCGACCCAAAATATTGCTAGCTTGGTAAATTAATGCATATGTGCGCTTTTTAGTTAGAGATTAGAAAAGAGCAGAAATCTAAAGTAGTTTGCGTGCTGCCAACAAGTAATTACCACCATCACGTCCAATTAGCTTCTCTAGAGGTCCACTGGTGAATGCTTTCCATCCAGCACCAGGAACATAGAGACAGCCCTTTGACCCAGCAAACTGCCAATCAGGCAGGGCATCAAAGAATTCACGCAATTCGTGCTCATTAATGTACTTGGAGTAAGTGTGGGTACCCTTGGGCACGATCTTGAAGACATACTCTGCAGCGAAAATCGTGGTCAGATATGCCAATGGTGTACGGTTAATTGTACTCAAAAACGCCCACCCACCAGGCTTGACATGGCTAAGAGCGGCCTTGAGAGTAGCACTCGGGTCATCGAGATGCTCAACTACCTCAAACATCGTCAGACAATCGTACTTTTCATGAGCAGGCAGGTCTTCAACGGCACTCAGTTGGTAGGTGATATTGGTGAGGGAAGGGTCACGTTCTTTGTGCATTTTAGCAGCCTCCAAGACCTCAGGGGTGACATCAATTCCCTTGACGGACTGGCAGAAATCAGCGCGAGCCAGTGATTCGGACAAAAGACCGCCTCCGCACCCGACATCGAGAAATTTGAGATTTTGCGGATGCTGAACAAATTGCTGGTGCATGCTTTCCGGCAACAAGTCAAGAGAATAGCCCGGACCCGCAGAGTTTACTAGCGTATCACGAATAAAGTCCATACGCATGAGGTTCATCTTGTGGAGAATTCTTTGGGGTCCATCGGCATCCCACCACGAATCGGCAAGAGCGGCAAAATGCTGTTGCTCAGATTGACTGTGAGAGAACCGGACTTGACGAGTGGCAGATCTTGCCAGCTGCTGCAGCGGTGCATATGATGGTTTGAGCATGACAGAGCCAGGAGCCACGGGACTTTGAATAGCGGGCTGAGCTCGGCGTTGACGGCTAGATGCGTTTGTTTAAGCTTTTCATTGTGGCTCTAAAGGCTTTGTAGCGGCTTGCAAAGTGGTCAGAAACTGTTGCCCAACAAGTGGCGAGACATTGCTCTAACCATTTAGAGGGCCAGCCTTGGAGCATGATCCCCCCGCACCTCGATACGCCCAGGGAGCGTACAACAGATAATTTATTTCCCAGAGTGCTTGTGCAATTTTATCTATGAATTTAACATAACCCATTGCTGTGTTTTATCCACAATGTCTAATCAAACCTTCCATACCATCCCTCGCCTCGGACTAAGCATTTATGGAGACACGACCACCAGCACTTTTCCTCCTACATCCGTGAGCAATGAGCGAAAGCGAAAGCGACCTTGAGCTGCAGGACAGTATCATTCAGACCCGTACCCGGCGTGCAAATGCCGGAAATCGGATGAAAAACCTGCTCGCTGCTAGTCTTCCTGAAGATGATGAGGAGGACGAGATCTTCAAGGAAGTAGAGAACGATGGAGAGTTCGATATGACGGCGTACAAGCAGGTCAAACGTGAAGTCGGTGCAAGCGATTTCTCCTCTGATTCCGAAATCTCGGAAGACGACAAAGATCTCGATGAAGGCGAACGGGCGTTGGCCAAGCAGCAGCGCCAGGCCAAGAAGCTACAGCGTCGTAAAGAGCGTGAGAAAATGTTTAAAATCAAAACCCCGGCGCCTCCACGGCCAGCAAAGAAAAAGAAACCTGAACGCAGCGCTGAAGATACAATCGAGATCCTAATGGCCAACACTCGCCGTGCTTCGCAGCGTCGTTCTGCCATCGATAACCGCCGCCGTACTATTGAGCGTCTAAGGGAAAACGAGCGTAAACGCTCAGAGTACACAACGCCTGTTTATCGTAAAAAGGTAAAACTCACCCAGGCCCAGCGACTGGCAGAGGCCAAGATCACAGAAGAGAAAAATACTGCTAGTTTGCACAACTTTGTCGAGATGGAAGAACAGCGCAAGCACCAGCAGCGTATGGCAATGCTGGGTAAGCGTCATCGTATCACCAATTTTGTCCGGTTCGTGTCAAGGAGTATCTATGAGTACCCTGTGCCGACTGAAGCGCCTCCAATGCCATCATATTATGGTGGCTACTCTGCTCCTTCTTCCTCTGCTCAGAGTACCCTTCCTACATCTACGGGATCTGCTACAGCTAATAGTACACTGCCTAGCAGTGCCGGCAGTGCGGGCTCTAGCACCACTACGACTACTTACCAGTACAACCCCAGAGGCCAACTGTATGCTGGTCTGGATGATGACGATGAGCCCAAAAAGAGCACTCCAAGTGGACAATTGGGCCAGCTCGGTCAGTTGGGCAAGTCTCAGCTCAAACCTACCAGTCAGCTAGGCGGGCAGCTCACCGGGGGTCAGCTCACTGGTGGTCAGCTTACTGGCGGTCAACTCACTGGCGGTCAGTTGAGCCGTACTTCATCGGTAAAATCCGAAACTCCTACTAGTACTGGGTCCTCTCCTGCGCCTGCCAAAGATCAGCAAAGAGAACAGTCTGAAGAGGCGCCGGAGGAGCAACAGCAAGTACATAAACTCCAGGAGGTCAAAACGGAACCTGAAGAGGTCAAAGAAAACGGTAGCGCTGCCCAAGACAGTGCTCAAGACGATGCTCCGATGGAAGACGTTGAGGAAGCTAGTGACAAGCCCAAGGATAAAGTTGACGATGAGGTCAATGAAACTATTGAGAGTAAAGCCAGCAAGGATGTGACTCAGGGACCCAACACTGAAGACAAACCTGAGGTGGAAGAGTCAACCAAACCTAAAGACTCGAATGAGGAGTCAAACGATTCTGAAAAGGCCGCACCTCCGTCCGATAAGCTCAGCAACGGCGGCCCCCTAATTGAAGAACTCGATGAAGATGAAGAGATACGTGATACTAGCGGACCTCCTGCCATGAGATGTTTCAACAGTCTCACGCTTGAGGAGTTCACTACTCCTGTCAATAACAAGCTTGTTGCCAGAGGCATTATCCTTGGTGAAAACAACGTGAGGCCTCCCAGCTTTCCTCCTAAACGTATCTGTCCATTTACTGGAGAAATCGCCAAATACATTGACCCCCAGACTGGCCTTGCGTACCTCAACATTCATATTTATCGCTTGATCAATCGGATCAAAGCTCATGAGTACGTCTGGAGCTCTGGTGCAGGCGGGTGTTATACCCAGCCTTGGGCCAGCCAGCGTCATGCAAAGGGCGTTCCTCCTGGATTTGCCAATGAGAAGGACCTTCCTGAACCCAGCGAGCAAATTAAAAAAGAAATTGAAGAAAGAAAGAGAGCAGCTGCCTCAGTTCCTCCCTCTTCTTCTAACAAAACGCCGGCCACACCTGTTAGTCCGGCGACTCCAGAAGTAAAACAGGAAGGTACCACAGACCAGCAACAACCCCCAATCACGACTTAATTGTTTGCTTGGCCATCCTGTCTACTCTTATTTATTTTTCTTGTACATGTATCTATTAATGCTTTTTTTTGAATCGAAGGGGATCAAACATGAGGGGATTTTGTCTAGCTTTAAAGTATATAGGTCTAAACTACGAAGGTACACCGAAACCAAATGTGAGCATGATGGGGTGCACATAATAATTAGTAAAGTTGCTCTTGACAACGTCTTCCTGGCCAACAGGAATGCCATTCCACTCAACATTGAGGGTGGTGATACCGATATCCTGGGTCAGGTTGAACTTGACGGTAGAAAAGTGACCATCCTTCCAGTCACGCAAGCGCCACTTTTGTTCAATGAGGGTTGGCTTCTCCAGTTTAGTAAACTCACCCTGGACATTACCATTGAAGATCTGGAACTTCTCACCAGGCTTGGCTTCAGTCATTTGAGGAGCACTACGGGTCCATGCAGCCACCAACTTGGGGTCGGTGAGAACGTCATAGAGCTGCTCAGCGGACGCAGTAAAAGTAGGGCTAAGTTTGACCTGAGCGGTGCTAGAAGTGCTGGTCTTTGAAGAGGTACTTTCACGCTCGTGTGATTTGAGGGGAGTAGCTGCGGTGCCCTCCTTGTCGGGATGCTGAATGGTCTGGCCATTCTCCTTGATAAGGTCAACGCCGTACTGAATGAATGCTTTGCGAAGTTTGGGGATGATGTCAGACTTTAGGACAGCACGCACAGCACTAGTCTCGCTGGACTCATTCTCAATGCTGATGTCAAAGGTAAACTCGTCTTCCTCTGTATTGTACATGAGCTCAGGGATCCTGATCTTACCCTTGACGTCCTTATCATCAGTTTTGCCGACAAACTCGAGCTCGACCTGCAAATCATAGAGGCCAATTACTTTACCCTTGCGTTGGCACACATCACAGTCTCCGTCCACCGACAACACTTTGGAGATCTCCACAGAGGTGTTGTCCTTTTGAGCAGAAATTAGGAGCTTCTCGCCAAGGTACTGCTTGCTCCAGGGAACACAGTTTTTATCGACCCAATGCCAGTTGTTTGGATTGTGCAAGACCATCTCTGTGGAGGATGTCAACGTCGGGGCAGCTTATATAGCATCGAGCAGTAGAACCTTCGAGAGAGCATTCCAGGCAGCATCAAGACTCGAGACCTGTGTGGTACTATATAACAAACGTAGCCAACTGTTGAATTCAAGGTGATGTCGAAAAAAGTATTGCTCTTGCTATGGAACCCGAGTAAGGTGTCAAACGTGCTGCAAGGTGCACAGTGCCCGCATGTGAGAGCGTTAGCTTGCATGTGGACCATACACACAGTTTAGGGGGAACATTTTCTAAATACGGAAATATCTAATAAAATAAAAGGTGGTTTCGAAAACAAGCCAAGCCAAGCATCTATTGCTCGAACCACTTTGATACATCTGGTTCTTCGAGCTTGGTATCGAACTGCTCAAACTCGCCAGAAAAGAGTGAGAATGCGTCTTCTGTTTCTCCGTTAGCCGCCAAAAATGAAGCATCAAAACTGGAGAGCAAGCTCTCGATATTCTGGTACACGGGTAGAGCACTGTCGATAAACCCAAGGCCTCCCAGCTGCTGGTCCAGATCAATGGGCAATACTTGGGCCACTCCCTTGAGAAACCATAGTTTCTGTGCCTGGGTTACGCAATACTCGCGCACTAGAGAGTAGTATACCCCCACGATTCTCAGAGCAACGGGATCCCTTTGCTTGAGGAACTCTACGAGGATAGGATCCATCAAGGCGGGGAAACTGAAAATCCTCAGGATATAATCAGGCATGTGCTGTTGGGTGTGTAATCTGTCGAGGTGTGCCAATGCTGGGAAATAAGGAGATGAAGGGTCCACTGGATACAGGTCTTTGAGACGGTCATCAAAGGACTCAATAACTGGAAGGGCAGTGTGCACATTGGCAAAATCAAACATGTCAACGCCCATAAACTCGAAAAACTTGGACGAGGCCGGCAATTGTCCCACTGCAAGCAGAATGGTAGCAGCGCCTCTGACATGATGGAGCCAGGTGCTTGCCGGTAGTGAGCATAATGTCATATGTTTGGGTGAAGCGGCATTGGCCATTGCATCCAGGATCATCAAAACTGAGGTGGCGACCAGCGCGTCCATGTTTTCTGGTGTGACTTTCTCCATATGAGTCCGCAGGACCCGTAGAGCCCGTGAGCGATGGTTCACCACAATCGTCTCGTAAGTGCTTGGGTCCGTCTGTGTAAGATGTGTTGCGCTAAACATAATGACTGCGTGCATCAAAAAGTCGAATTTGCAAGCAAGCTCAGAGACGTGCGTGACCCAAACGTCGAGGCTGCCAATTCCGGCGTCGGCAATTGATGGAGCCACGACAGTCATATAGTGATGAAACAAACGCAGCTCTACCATCTGCAGTGCTGTCTGAGTAGGGGCTCCCGATATATACGTGCAGTCAAGCTTTAAATGATTACAGTTGCGACAAATAGGGTGCGTTTCGTCGCATTTTACTCTTCTCTTTTTGCAATTAACACACCCGTTGCGGCTTTTTGTATGTGGGCGACGCCTCGTCTTTGGTTCATCGTCAGCCATGGCTCTAGCTCGCGTACTTCGTATATGGCTTTCGGAGGTGGGGTGGGGGGAATAGATCAGATCCCCAGCACCCAGATCCGGTGGCGTTGCTTCCGCAGCATTGTGGCGCAACCACGGCCCCGGCTCTGCTACTGGGGATACACAATTGTACGACACAAGTCTGCAAGCGTTGTGTACTTTACTATGGTATAATGAGCTCACGGATCCCTAGCCGGTGCGTTTATATCGAGGATTTCTTTACTGCATATCATCTGCATACCTGCAGCGGGCCTGGTAGTAGACCATGGTATAGATAGAGCATAAAGTCCCCTATTTAAACTTTTACAATTCAATCCGTGTATATACTTTGATAGTCAGTGTCATGCATAGCCCTGCAGGGTGGGCTGAATAATTTCGTTAATGTACAGTGCAATGTAGGAGCGTATACCACTTTAGCATGAAAACAAGCCCCACAACAGTTATAAACAGCTTAGGATCAATACCTATATCACCAAACGCGTGCGTGTCTCGTGGCGTGTGGGGTGTTGACTTATCATGTGACTGTCGAGACATTGGGGCATTCATTTACCCCACATTGTCTACATCGTCATCCTTGTATGCGGAAATTCAATCAATTGGTACGTCGGGCATCGACATTTACCTCGAAATTCGAGATAACAGAGGCAAAGAGACCATTGCCGGCATATAGGCTGCTCCAAATGGATGGTTCACTCGATGCAGAGTACAATGTGGCTATTCCAGAAACCAAACTTAAAAAGATGTATACAGATATGGTGCTGACGCAAACACTAGATACTATTCTCTATGACGCGCAGCGCCAAGGTCGTGTATCCTTTTATATGGTCAGTGCTGGCGAAGAAGGTATCGCGGTGGGGTCTGCTGCTGCACTCGGGCCCGAAGATCAGATATTTTGCCAGTATCGAGAGCAAGGTGCACTCATTCATCGCGGATTCACACTGGATGAAATCATGGCGCAACTGTTTTATACCGCCAATGACGAGGGCAAGGGACGCATGATGCCAGTGCACTATACCAGCAAAAGAATAAATCTTCACCCAATTTCCTCGCCTTTGACATCGCAACTGCCCCATGCTGCTGGCGCTGCTTATGCTCTAAAGCTTTCCAACAAGTCTGCAGTCTCTGTCTGCTACTTTGGTGAAGGTGCCGCTTCTGAGGGTGACTTCCATGCCGCGCTCAACATCGCGGCTACCCGTGGCTGCCCGGTGGTCTATATTTGCCGTAATAATGGCTATGCAATTTCCACACCAGTCAAGGACCAATACAAGGGTGACGGTATAGCCAGTCGCGCCCAAGGTTACGGAATACCTGCCATCAGAGTCGACGGTAACGATATCTTGGCAGTGTACAGAGCTACCGAGGAAGCTCGCAAGATAGCAATTGAGCGCAGTACCCCTGTACTGCTAGAATGCATGTCCTATCGTGTCGCACACCACTCAACTTCAGACGACTCGTTTGCGTACCGGAAAAGGAAGGAAGTAAGTGATTGGAAACAGCACGATAATCCTATTCTTAGGTTTCGCAAGTATTTGGAACAGCGTGGTCTCTGGGACGAAAAGCAGGAACAGGCAGAAAAAACGGCAGCACGTAAAGCGGTGCTCACCAAGTTGCAGCAAATGGAGCCCGAGCAAAAACCGCCGATTACTGAATTGTTTACAGATGTTTGGGCGGATATACCCAAACACCTCAAGGAACAGCAAACCGAAATGGAAAGGCTGGTGAAGGAGTACCCTGAAAACTATGATACCTCAAAGTTCACACCGACAAAGTAGAACTCGGGTTATTATTCAGATACTTGATTGCACTATAGTGCTATGGGTTGCTGATTTCATACCCAGTTGTGCTGTCAAAGATAACAAGTAGATACGTAAATCCGTGTATCCCCCAACTAAACACCAAAGAATCGTAGCACTGCATCCGCATAAGCCAATAGCTACATCCCATTTACTTAAAAGAGTCACATCCTTACGATATACACGATACAGTGCTGATTTTTTATCTACGTTTTATAGGGGGATGCTCGGTCCCAGGTTCGAACGTAGATGAACCGTGAAGACAACAGTTTTAGAGTTTGCTCTTGCCCAAGTTTGTAAAGCGCAAGTAAGGCTTTACGGTCTTGAAGTTTGGGAATAAGGTCTTTGCCTCCTCATTGGAGACACTAGGAGCAACAATAACATCATCACCAGGTACCCAGTCAATGGGGGTAGTAACTCTGTTCTTATCACCAAGTTGCAAAGAGTCAACAACGCGGAGAACCTCCTTAGTGTTGCGGCCAGTAGAGGCAGGATAAGTCAAGATCAGTCTGATGGTTTTCTTGGGGTCAACAATAAATACAGAGCGAATAGTCATGGCCATACCCTTGGAGTCTACGTTTGTAGCATCCTGGCGGTCAATCATATCGTAAACAAGAGAGATTTTACGCTCGGGATCAGCGACAATGGGGAAGTTCACGACTGCTCCGGAAACGTCTGTAATATCCTTCAACCAGGCATGGTGGCTGTCGGTAGTGTTAGCCGAAAGACCAACCAGCTTGACATTACGCTTGGTAAATTCGGGCTCGAGCTTGGCAAACGCACCAAGCTCAGTTGTGCACACAGGGGTGAAATCATCCGGGTGAGAGAAGAGAATACCCCAGGAATCGCCAAGGTACTTGTGGAAATCGATCTTTCCCTTGCTGGTATCAGCTTGAAAGTTAGGTGCGGTATCGCCAAGTCTCAATCCCATTGTGTTTAAGAGTTGAATGGGGTTGAGACCTGTACTCTATATATATATATATATATCGACATATCACGTGAATCGTCGATATACCCCAATATATAAAGAGTCACCCCACGCAGAGGGTAATTATATTTAATTTGCAATTGAGATCTCATGGAATGGCGGTACTGGTTTCGGCACTTGGGTTCATCTGAATGTATTTAGCTGGTCACAGACACGATAGAGCAAGTGTGGTGAGTACCCTAATATCCGAAAAACCCATAGGGTATCTGATAATCATACTAATATATTTGCTCAATTCTTGATTAGTCGACGGTAAATTGGCTCAACTGCCTAATTGGCTGGCCATAAATACTTGGCCGAAGAATTGGAATATGCACTAGTATAATTGGCTACTCGCCAGGTAATTCAAACTCTAAATAGATTTAGACTGAAATAACAAAAACTATACTGTGCAAATACCATGGTTAACTTCGTGGCCCTCTTGTATACCCTGGGATCCCATTAGTGTAGCCTGACTGTGTAATACTTGACCCAAAATGTCTCAATACCAACAGCAGCTTGAGCGAGTCGCAGCGCGGTTCTCGACGGTTCCCGGTAGATTCAGCGAGGCAAATGTCAAGCGACTAGGTTCTTTGAACCATTTTGAGACTTTTGAGGACATTGTGGATGGACGCAGGCGTCTCTCTCTTTCTGGTTCTATTGTGGTGCTAGATATAGATTTCAACAAGACATCTGTTGAAAGCGTAAGTGTTAGTCTTGCATCTATGAATACTACAAACTGTCCCGTATACCTAAACCCGTCACATGATCCAAATGAGTGTATTTTGAGGTCACTCAAACAACCAAGACTCGATCAGTTCACTCATATTCTCGAGTTTTTGAGTCGGTGTGACCGTTATAGTACAAAAGACGTTGACTGCTTCCAGTCTCTGGATCTGGTAGGGAGAGCCGTATCAATAAAGGCTAAAGCTGACCCTTCATTTGGTGAGGTGCGCATAAACCCGGGATCAATGGGTATCGCTCTGAATTATCACAAAGAGAGGCTCGCATTCATTGATGTGATGGCTGGAAATGATAAAGACTTTGCTCTTTCGCAAGCAAACTGGCTTGATGCCAACGGCGAATGGGTTTCGCCCCCGCCCCCCAGACACGACGTTCGTGCGTTGCTCGTGTTGCGTCTTGACCCTCCGGTGGTGGTTCCCGACACGCTGGCTCGGGCATGGAAGGCCTCGTACCGCTCTAGCGATAGCATCCTAAACAATCGTCGCATTCGTTCGAGCTTTACGGTTCCACGCCACCCTAAATTTTGCGGTATAGAAACTTCCGACACATTTGACGCATCGGCTGTAAATTTGTTGCCCTGTGATTTTGTATCGGTTACTGAAGTGCCGCTACGCCACCCCAGATTCATCCCCATGGTGCTCAACCGTCTTCGCCAGTATTCGTACCTTGAGGAATTGGTCAAAAGCGTAGATCGCGACGACCCAATTTTCCATCCAAACGATATGGATATCAGTATTGCTGATGTTGCAGAGTTTAAAGACAAGCCCACGTCCACCCAACTGGTGCCAGTGGACGTCACATGCAAGGCGTTTCGGGACCGGCTCACTATTAATCTAACGATTCCAGATGCTAAAACCACCCTCAAAATTGATTTCCCCAACGCTGCCAGCGAGTTCAATGTTGATATAAACGGGGCAGTCAACCTCAAGGATCTACACAAAATTGTGGCATCCGGTAGTCTACCGTTGGCTGCTAGCTATATTGTAGGGTATTTGGGCGTTAAGCATCATCGGGTGAGCGTTTCAGTCACATAATACACAAACTTTTAACATTTGACAGGTGCATTGGCGATCACGTGATACAAACTTACAAATCGACGGGGGACCTGGCCAGATTGATCTCCCTTTCTCAATGTTCAAGGCCATGTTGGCGGCCGCATGCGGCACTGACAAGGGTGCCCTTGCGGCCAGTTTGCCTTCAAAAACGCCGCCTGCACCCGCATCCGCCAAGCCAGCGTCAAAGCCACCCGCTAATCAACCCAACAAGGCGGCCCCGCCGGCACCACCCGCAACGGGCGCAAAACCCCGCACATTTACCCAGGCAAAGGGCCACGACTTTTCAGTACCCAAGCCAGCTCCGGCTAAACCCACCCCAACCAAGCCGCGGGCTTCCACGACACCCAGAAGCGCTAGTAAACCAAGCGCAAGGGCACCCGCCAAGCCGGCGGCCCCTCGCTCCACAAAGCCTGTGGGCCGAAAACCTACCGCTCGTTCCGAATACAAAGAACCTGCCGCACCTGCAGTTAAGCCTAAAAAGCTCAATTTTCAGGAAATTATGAACAAAGCAAAAGAAGTGAAAGGAGATAAGCTGCGGCTGGATGTCAAGACTATCTCACGCGAGGAACGTGAGAAGCAACTCAAGGAGCGCAAGAGATCCTCCTCTACTCCTACTCCGCCCCCTCCTCCTGCACAAAAGGCTGGTCCAGCGCAAAAGGGATCAAAGCCCAAGTCTGCCGCTGCGTCGAGATCCTCCAGCACCAGTCTGCCTGAGCGGCCTGCTGCACGCAAGATCGACAATGGCCCAGCGCCTGTTGCGAAACCCTCAGCAGAGTTACTCGCTAAACTCAAGCGCAGACGGCAGAATGGTCGCGATGATGATGAGGACAGTGAGCTTGAAGACTTTGTGGTGGATGATGAAGAGGAAGAATACGACGAAGCTTCCAGTTACCGCTCGCAAATCTGGGAAGCACTGGGACGGAAACCATCACAGCGCTATTATGATGATGATAGTAGCGATGGAATGGAAGCCACCGGTGCAGACTTGCTCGAGGAAGAGGAGCGTAGTGCCAAATTGGCCCGCCGTGAAGATCTCGAAGAAGAAAGAAAGCTGCAGGCACTCGCAGAGGCGAAGGCTGCACGCAAGAAAAAGAAGATTCGCTAATCAGTCTCCGATTTGTTGTCGGAGAAGTATTTTGCGCAATCCAAATATGATTTGTGAAATTTTTGTCACCTGTTAACCATAACGCATCCAATTATTTAATGGAACCCAAATGTGGGTCCTTTTTCAATAAATTAAATATGTAAAAAGCAAAACTTTATTAAACGTCAAAATCCGACTCGTTGAGTCCATCCAGCATCATATCAGGGTACTCCTCGTCGTCCTCAAAATCAGAGTGAGTAGGCGATCTAGCAGCAGTACTTGAAGGACCTGGTTTATCGCTTTGGTGCATCAGCTCGTCTAACGGTACCCGAATACTACTGGGCTGGTCTGTGGTCTCACAAGGTGCTGTGGTATCAGGGAGGGGAGTCTCTGGTGTCTCATCTTTGACTTGCAAAGCAGATGGAAATTCAGGCTCAGGCTCAGACTCAGACTCGTCACTTGACTCAAAGAATTGTCCCTCCTCCGAAACTAGTGGCCAGGGCTCTCTGTCTTGTATCTCAAACCCCAGGTCGTTGCCATCAACCCGGCGCCTGATTTGGGCAGCTACCATAAACTGCTTCCACAAGTAGAGCATTTTTGTCTTGTGGGCCCTCTTTTCGTCAGCCCTCACCTGTTTTTCTATGGCTCTAATAACCTCGTAAACAGCGTCGCGGAACTCTTTGGCAACAACAATCCCGTGGTACTTTGATTTAGGTCCGCCGCCCTTTTGGAACTCAACTGCAACAACCGCGTTCGCGAAATCAATTCTCATGAACTTTGCTGCCCTTTGTGCTAATGGGTGGGTGATGTGTATACCACCAGTCGGAACCATAAAGGGCGTGAATATATCAATGGTTTTGTACTCTGATTTCGGAACAATACCATTCTCTATTGGTGGTGGCTGATACCAGTCTGTTTGCTCCCAGGTATAAAGAGCCACTCGCTCCTCGACTCCAGTGAGCTTATCGCGCTTGGAACGATGCTTTTTGGGCTGAGCACCAGGCACAAGAACGCGGCCCTCACGGTACCAGGATTGCGCTGATCTGCACTGCTTCACGTGTTTTCGTGGGTATATAGGAATGACCTCTCCTCTCAGAGAAAGAGTACCGCATGATCGTTTGGGCTCGAGAATCTCAGTTTTCTTGAGTTGGTGTTCAAGACAGTATATTGGATGCCCAATAAAGTCCTGTACACGGTTAGGAATACCTTCGTTTTGCACATGACGATACAGGTCCTTGAACTCTTTGATGTCTCGGGCAGTAATAGATTTGGGGGCAAACCGGGCCATGAGCTGGTTATAGAGTTTGGCGTAATGCGGCACATAATCCATCCGTTTTTTGCGGACACGCGCAGAGTATTTAGTGGTATATCGCCTTGTAACGTCCCGAGCAGTTCCGTTTTGGAACCAAGCTATACAGTACCGAAGCATATTGTGAATGTCATTTTGAGGTGGTTCAAGAGGTGATTTACGCCGCAAGATCTCCACAGTCTCTGTGGTTGGGTCCACTGTGATCCATTGCTGCTCATGTGGATCCCACACCTCTGTCCAATAGAGGGGGTATATGCTGCTTTTTTGGCTCAAACTCTTGGCGGCACCACCCTGGCTCATAAAATCAGGAGGTTGCAGGGAACAGACAAGTCGACATTCGAGTCCGTGTGCACGCAATAAACCGCAAAACGCCTGCCCACTTTGGTCAATGCTGCCGCGCATTTTTATAGCATCGTCAATAAACTCGTGTTTGGTGAGAGGGCCCTGCACTTGGCGAGACTTGTCTTTTATATCTCGCCAGTTGACCATACTTAAACCAATATTATCTGTTTTGAATTTGACTTTCCACCAATTAACTGCCTGCCGCAACCCTTGAAGGAGATTTTTCGTCTTCAGCGTAGCACTGAGATGACGGGAAGGTATGAGCAATTGCAAAATCACCGAAGGCAACATGTTCCTGAAAGCAGTTCGCAGCCGTTTATCCTGAGTCCAAAAGTTACGGATGCGGGTATGGGCCAGCAAAAGAGCAAAGCAAGAGGCATGAATCTGCAGCTTGAGAGTGCGAGCCATTGCATCTTTTTTCTTGGTTTCTGGTCTTGCAAAATTTAATTCTACATCGTGAACATCAATATCGTGGTTTTCGTCCAGCTCGATCTCGTCCCACTCGTCCTCATCACTACTCTCCTCCTCTAGGGTACTCTGGGCAGGGTCACTGGGTCTATGCACTAGCGGTTGTGGAGGATCTGGTGTTGATTCTGCCTCTTCCCGCTTGAATTTCTTTTCCTCAGCTTTATATTGTTGAAGCAAATCGAGATATGGCTGGGGAACCTCTCGAGTACGCTTCATTTTAATATTTTGCTTGCTTAGCGAGTGGGACCCCTCCACCACCCACCCCCGGATTTTTTCCCAGGGCAAAGCGACCCACAATTGTTTCGGGTATATTTCTAACTAGAACTACATAACATAAACATAAACCACATGTCGGTGCAGTTGGCTTCTCGTATCAAAGAAATTGTTAAAGATCCACAATGCGTGTATATGGCTCTGGAATCCATCCTACCGCACTGTTCTAATTCTCTAGATACAGCCGAGCGTATGCAACTGGCAGTTGATCTCACAGTTTGCGACTACAAGGCAGCTGGGCTTGATTTTCCGGCGATTTGCAGCGATAGCCACATGCTTCCTGAGTGTCTGTACCAGTTGGAAAGCAGGGCTCAATGGTGGACAAGTTACACCAACAATCACCAAACAATCGGGCAGATATGTGTCGAGTACCAGCCTGAATTCGAGGCCCAGCAAGCAGCCCAGCTATATCGCAACTTGTCCCACATCACCAAAGACTATTACGAGGACATGGCCGCCGCGTATCAGGAGCTCAAAGAGGTGTATCAAACGGTGAATTCGCAATCTGAAATATTGTCTACCATGCGAGTGGCGTTTGGAGAGATGCAGCTCCAAATGGAAAGGCTAACTGCTCAGCTAGCTCAATCAGGCCAGAATACTGACAAGCTTTCCAGTGGGTTTGATGCTCTCGAGGTTCAAAATCACAATTTACAAGCGCTCAACTGGGAACTGGTGCACAGTATGGTCACTACAGTTGGACAATTGGACCATTTCAACGCCGAGATTACGGCCCAATTTCAAAGCGTGGCAGACAACCTAAACGGCGTTGTCGTGCAAGCACTGGATATTCAGCGAGTACAAAACTCGACTTTACAGAGTGCTCTCAATGCTTCTGATATTGCAAAGACAACTGCGCACGAGCTCAAACTTCACACTGGAGCTATCCTGCAGATAGTTGGCCATTTGCGGATTTTTTATGATGTTTTTGCCAAACTATGGTGGTATGGGGCGGTTATTCTCATTCTTTTTGTCGTATGGAAACTGTTTGGGGCAAAGCGTTCATCTGCAAATGAGATGCAAACAAAAGAGAATACTATGAGACCAAGTCTTTTATACTTTTAACGATACTCAGGTGCAGTGTCTCCAGAAGCCATGTCATGAAGAGCATGATCATACGAAGGAACGCGGCTCAAGGTCTGGACATCCACAGTACTGCTTGGAACCGCAGTGGCGGGTAGCTCGCTTTCACGACTGAGCTGCAGGGCACGCAATCTTGAGGTAAGCTGCTCACGCTGAGAAGCGTTCAGCGTGCTCATTACATCTCCACGCCATGCTGGAGTCGAGCCGCCACTGTGTACAGGACTCGAAGGAGTCATTGGAGTGGCAACTTCGGAGAAAAGGCGATCGTAGACGTGGTTGCGGTAGTTTGGTGGTGCTCCATCATCTTCGTCTTCAGGCTTTGCATCACGAGTACCAAAAATAAGGTTTTCGTCGCCGGTGCGTTCAGAGGCGCTTGAAAGTCCAGTAACAGTATTGATCTCAACGTTATTAGCGACCACTGGTACACGAGGAGAAATAAATAGGGTGACTGGCAACGATGCCCTAAGTTCCGAGGTGTGGCCATCGGCATTCTTGAGGGCAACAACAACCTTGAGCTTGTGCGTAACCTTGACGTTGGGTTGCACCAGGGTATCTGGTGTAACTTTAGATAATGAAGTCGGTAAATGAATTGTCTTGACAAAGTTCCATTGATCAAGTGAGGTGATTTGA
The DNA here is from genome assembly GCA_030564425.1 of Wickerhamiella cacticola. NCBI lineage: Eukaryota > Fungi > Ascomycota > Dipodascomycetes > Dipodascales > Trichomonascaceae > Wickerhamiella > Wickerhamiella cacticola. The sequence goes on along the minus strand of JAJLUX010000001.1, from coordinate 576,177 downwards.
GGTGGGTCGTAGGCCTTTTCCACTACAACTGTTTCGATATTAGTGTTTTGAGTGGTGGGCAAGTGCATAACCAGGCTTTGAACAATTGAGAGCTTGATGCGGCCAGGGCTCAGGCCCTTGAGCAATGGCTGGAGACAGAAATGAACATCTGCTGAGCCACCGATTGCAATTGCTTTTGAGGGGACTTCGATCGTGTACTCGACTTTTTTGGGCCACACGTTCTCAATTGAGATGGACTGCGCTTGATCATAAGTGTCAACTGAAAGAGTACGCATGATACGAATGTGCCTACGACCAACGAGATTGTGCTGGAATCTGCCGCGTTCCACTGTGGCAATTAGCCAGTAAACGATATGTGCGTTCTCGTTGCCCTCGATTGACTCGGGGATGTTGCCCGGGATGATCACCTCGAATGGAAGTTGGTGCGTACCGCCGCTCACTACCAAATCTTTTTTCCCGCTTGTGAGATGGTGTAAACTTAGACTGGAACTTGTGCGGCTCATGTACGAGTGAGGGCTGCTGGCCTGTGGTGAGGTATGGGCAGATTGTGAGCCAGAACCATGGTGTGAAGAAAAGTAGCTCGACAAATTGGACATTGATCCACCAGCACTCGGTGTGGCGCGCCCACTTGTCGGATTCGAGCTTGCACGCGATCCATTGGCACTCACCAGATCAGTGAGGTCGAGCTCCTTCTCAAACGCAGTCTTTTCATAGCGAACTGGGTGGACCACCGATTGCATTCGGTTGACTTGGAGTTGTTCATCCCACTTTAAACGCATCGTTCCTACGAGTTTAAGGGTGATCTTCTTTGCAGTGAAGGACTCATGGCTATTGAGGATGATCTTGCCGGTCAACCGCACCAGGGGAGCAGTGTCTGGTGTACCACGGAGCAAAACAACATTCTGAGAGCTGTCTGGAGTCAATACGACATCCAGACTAGCACCCTGTTTCTTAGCTGGCATAATTTGTGCTAATGACTAAAATCTTCGATATCACCCACATGCTCAAAGCGTTACAGGGTAAATGTTACGCCCCAAAAATGGAAGCATGCCAGACTTGATCTTGAACTAATAGGTGGGTATTTAAAAATGTTTTGCTTGATCCTATGCGGTTCAACTTTAGTTTCCTGCTCCTAGTGTAATCTTTTATCGCTCTGCTCGCCACGAGGCGCATGCATATGCATTGATCCCTGGCTCGCATACGGGCCAGTAGATCTTGGCTACAGAAACGGGCAGTATCAGTATTCCTTCTGCCTTGGCTCGGGATTTATCGATCCAAGTATCTATACTAGTCTCTAACTGTATTATTGGATACTATTACTCCCTCTGGGAGCCAAATTTTAGGGCAAGACATGCTGCATCAAAACTGCTAGTATGAGCAACAGCTGCATTAACAAATCAATAAAGGATTTGTTTAAAAAATCAACTGTGCATGAACGGTCATAATATCTGGTAGGGTCTGAAAGAAGCATGATGGATATGTTCCGGGTTGGCCTTTTTCACCAATTTATCCCTAGCTAAATTAATTTTCCACGACCGGGATAGTTGAGTCAAGAGCTACTTTAAAGGATCAAGCAACCGCGATCATATATACTCTAAAACATATATCGTTATAGTGTACAAGAGTCAAATCAAGATCCTGATCCAGTTTGCTGCAGTTCAATTAGGGCCAGCCAAAATACCCTCTACTAACCGCAGCAGACTAGAGATAATAGTCTAGACCATAACATAATATCCGTTGATCTCTGAGCCGTGATGCATTTTCGGTAAGAATATTCTTTTTCGCTCTTTGATAAATATTTTTGTGTTTCACTTTAATAGTGCCACCAAAGCGGCCGCGTGACCAGTCTGCTCACTCGGCTGTACACTGCATGATCTTGATTTGTCATTATGTGGGCCCCTGGCTTATCTCCAAGGCCCTTTCCAGGTCCTGAAGCCTTGATATCTTAGGATAGAATTTCTTAGTTCACGCCAGTTATTCGCATTACAAAGAGATATGGCTACTTGCTAAAAATACAACACTCGGAGATTCTATCTAAAGGCCAAAAGCGAGGTTCTTGGGGGCAGGAGCAGCACCCTCAACACCAGTAACGTAGGCTCTAGTAAGACCACCATCAACCATAAAGTCCTGGCCAGTGATGTATGAGGCATCGTCCGAAGCCAAGAAAACTGCAGCCTTGGCCTGCTCAATTGCCTCACCGAAGCGACCCATAGGAAGGTGAACAGTACGGCGAGTTCTCTTCTCCTCAGTATCAAGGAATGCCTGGAGCAGAGGGGTGTTGAGAGGGCCAGGGCAAAGGGCGTTGACGCGGATGTTACGCTGGGCATAGCATACGGCCAATTCACGGCTGATGGCCAAGACGGCACCCTTGGAGGCAGTGTAGGCGATCTGTGGGGTGGCAGCGCCCATCAAACCAACAAAAGAGCCCGTGTTGATGATGGATCCAGTGGGTTTATTGTTCTTGATCATGGAGTTGATAGCCGCACGGCAGCCGTAAACAACACCCTTGACGTTAATTGCCTGGGTCAAGTCCCAGATCTTCTCTGAAGTGTTGAGGATGCCATCGTCTTCGGGGTGCATGACACCAGCATTGTTGAACATAACGTCAACGCCGCCCCACTGTTCAGCCGCATCAACAAGCTCCTTGACGCTGTCCTCATTGGAAACATCGCAGACCTTGCTCAAGAGTTTGCCCTTGACCTCGCCGGCTACTTCTTTGACTTTGGACTCGGCCAACTCCAGACCCTTTGCATTGACATCAGAGATGATGACATTGGCGCCTTCTTTCAAAAACTGAATGGCAGTCTCAAGGCCAATACCGCCTGCGGCACCGGTGATGATACAGTTCTTTCCTTCAAGACGCATTGATTCGTTTGATAACTGGATGTATCGTGTCACCACTGGGCACTTATATACTGGGGAGCTGTGACAGGGAGGGGGTGCTAGGCGCCCCACCCCTTACCCTGGATGATATGTGTCCCGAGTAATAAACCGCTGAGGGCGCTTATCAGGCACAAGACTCGGTTGTCCTATATTACTCTTTACCCCAACAAAGAGCAAAAAAACTACAACCAGTAAATTTCACTACAGGATTTAATAAGATAATGTTCAAGCGTGGTCAAGAGCGTAATTTGAAAACAAACGCCTTTGTTGCTGGTATCGATGCTGATGGTCAACTGCGTGGCAAGTTCGTCCCCGGCTACAAAACAAGTGGATCACTTGTTCCCTTTTGCAGCGTTGTATTTGGATGGGATTGCAATGATTTGCAGTATACTGAGGGTCGTGGTAACGTTGCTGATCCAGATACTGGCTACGGTGACTTGGACCTCCACCTAGACTGGTCTCGTCAATACTGGCTTCCTGGTGGGGCGCGCCGCGAGACTGAACTTGTTCTTGGCTTTTTCGCCAAAAGTGGACACAAGGAACTACTTTACTGTGACCCTCGGTCCCTCTTGCGTAGGGTGTTGGATACTAGCGACTATACTGCTAAAGCTGGAGCCGAGATTGAATTCTACAATTTCAAAAACACCAGCGCAGAAATTGATGCTGTGCCCTCGGTTGATCAAATAAAGCACCTGACTGTGGGCATGCACGGCTACAGTGCTCTTCGCCCAGTAGAGATGAAGCGTTATTGGGACGCCATCTTGGACTCCAGCAGTCAATTTGGTATTACTTTTGATACTTGGCACTCTGAGAGTGGACCAGGAGTCTATGAATGTGCTCTCAAGTACCAGGATGCCGATATCATGGCTGACCAGGTTACACTATTCAAGTATGCTGTGCGTACGTGTGACCCTGAAATTACTCCCTGCTTTATGGCTAAACCTAAATCCGGAATGCCTGGTAACTCTGGCCACCTGCACTGCTCGTTATGGACTGCAGATGGTGAGAGCGTTTTTGCCGCCAAGGAGCCGACCAATGTTTTCCCCGAGACAAAATGGTTATCAATGGAAGGACACTATTTTCTGGCCGGTTTAATTGAAGCATTGCCCGATATTATGCTCATGTTTGCCCCCAACGTCAACTCCTACAAGCGCCTCGACCCCTCCTTTTGGGCCCCTGTCACCGTGACCTGGGGAAGCGATAACCGCTTATCGTCAATCCGCCTTATCGACTGCAAGGAGAGTTCAAAGTCATGCAGATTTGAGGTTCGTATTCCTGGCGCAGATTTAATTCCGCATTTTGCTTTAGCCGCTATCTTTGGTGCTGGTTACCGGGGTATCAAAAACAAGACCCAGTTGACTCTGCCCCCCGTGCGTACAAAGGCTGATATTATCGCCAGTGAGCCTCTTCCTCATACTCTGGCCGATTCAATCAGGAACTTTGAAGCTCCAAACTCAATTGCTCGTGAATTATTCGGCAACGAGTTTGTTGACCACTATGCGGGTACCCGTAAACACGAGCTCGACTTGTACAATAAACAGGTGAGCGACTGGGAGTTCAAGCGCTATATTGGAACTTGCTGAACTATATACGAGAATATAACTTGTTCCTGTAACTTTTTTTGATCTATGTATACTATGTATATTGCAAATATGGAGAGACCCAACAATCAGACTCGTCCAGTTTAGCAGCAGCCGTGACGGCCGTGCTTGGCGCAGGGAGGGCCACAGTTGCAGCTGCCCTGCTTATCGCAGCACACCTTGGCAAAAGAGGTCTGAGCGGGCCAAACAACGTAGGACTCAGTACGGGTCAAGGTAAAGGTCTGCTCGGGGTGAAGGACCTGAGTAGAAGTGACGCAGTGGTTAACGACCTGGGTACGGGTCTCCTGAGAAGTGTGGACATCGTACTCAGTGTGGCACCCAGTCTTGGTGCAGACATCGACAATGACGTTCTCACCGTGCTCGGGGCAAACGCCGTTGGGGTACTTGTCCTTATTGTGGTGCTCCTTGTTGTTGGCACAGATGCAAGCGCCAGGGCACAAAAGGCAAGAAGGCTTTTTGAAACCAATGTGGGATTTGCCGTGGTGCTCCTTGTTGTGAGCGCAGGCAGGCTCAGCACCGCAGGGAGCGGCGCCGTTAGCAAGAACGAAAGAAGCAAGAGAGAAAAGGAGAGAAAGCTGCATTGGATAGTGAGTGAAGAAGGTTGGTGATCACCTCTGAGGAACTCAGCTTTATTTGTACCGCCTTTTGCTACCATTTGGTCGGCGTGCGAGCACTAGATCCCTTTCCTATTCGGTATTGGTGCCGTCAAATGGTCGTCAAATAGCATGACAATCGTGCAACTCGCTCCAATAGTTATCAAAAAATCGATCTTGTATCTTACTTGCCGTGCCACCCTCTGAAGACGCCTAGGGAAAGCGCAAGCTTGCCGGAGTTTGACCTTCACCCGACCAAAATCATGGACAATAAATGGTCCTTCAGCAGATAAATATATAAAATATAAAATTTCCAGATTTTAAAAATAATTAGACCCCAATATGATGGAGCTGGTGCTTTACAGACGTTGACAGGCGAGGATCAATTGCCATGGCATTCGTGAGGTGCTTGATAGCGAGCGGGTTGTTTTCCATCATGCGGTACAATTTACCAAGAGTAAACTGCACATCTGCGTCATTAGGTTCCGAATCACGTAGCGATTTAAGCTCATCGAGTGCCTCGTCATATTGCTCATTCTTTATTAGCGCAGTTGCGATTTGAAACCGAGCAGGCAGGGAATCGGGTTGGAGTACACGAGCACGCTTGTATAATTTAAGCGCAACTGCGTTTTCACCTTTCTCCTCATAAATTACTCCCATAAATGCCAACATTGCAGGATTATTGGGATTGATACGAATTGCCTGAGCGAGATTACGTTCAGCACCGTCTAACTGCTCTGATCGGAAACATACCATTGCAATACCAAAGTAGGCACTATAGAACAGCGGGTCTGCATTTATTGCCGATCTGAATGCGTCAGTAGCTGTTTGTAGCTCCTCGTTGATGAGGTATTCGTGGCCCTGTAAGTTGTATGCAAAAGCACATGCTGGATTAAGCTGGATCGCACGACCAAAGCATTCAATTGCATTACCTGTATCATTCTGTAGACTGAAAGAATTCCCTATCGTACACCAGGCCTGCCATGATTCACGATCAGTCGAGACCATTTCGTGGGCTAGCAATGCCAACTTGGGCTGGTCTTTGAGATGCCATAGTACAGTAGAGTAGAACTCCATATCTTCGACTCGGTGTGGATCAAGTTCGTGAAGTTGGCCATAAGCCTCGGCAGACTTTTTATAGTCAAGAAGCTCATAGTAGCATTTGCCAGAAACTGATAGAATCGAGGGAGTATTCTGGTGCTGAGTAGGGAGTTTCTCAATTTGTGCAAGGGCTTGCCTCATTTCGTATTTGCTAATGAACTGCAAAGCCATGTAGTAGTGCTTGAATATGTTCTCGATGCTAACTTCACCTTCGGTTCCTCGAGGCCTTTCGAGCGGCAAAACCGATGCATCTGTGTCAAATAGAGTACTAGGACTCAAAAAGGTATCATCCCCATCAAAAGGTCTCTTGGAGATCTTGGAGAACTTGGCACGGCGTGGTGCCATAGGCAAAGGTGGCTGTTCAGGAGTTTTGAGAGGGGTAGGTGTGATATTTCGGTAACCTCTCGGTGGTGGAAAGTGAATTGGTGTATCCATCTGCTGCTGTTGCTGGAATTGGCCACCTGACGGCACCCTGAGAGGAGTCCCGTGCGTATTGGCGTGGCTGCTGCGACGGTTAACTAATAGTGGGGTTCTTGGAACAGCAATCGGACTTCTTATCATGTTCGAGAGCCCTAGTGCTGTCACTTGTTCGTCTTTTTTCTCTGCGAATAAGGACGGGATATCGAGCTTGTAACCCGGAATAGATATCAGCGTGGTGACATTTTCTACCAAGGAAAAGTCTTGTTTAGCTGATTGAGCAAGGGATAACGCCGCATTGCTCTTATCTCCTTCTCTTTCTTGGAGTTGACCCAGTAATAGGTTCAGCGCTGCAAGAGAAGGGCTCCCCCTCTGGCTGGGGTTGGGCAGCCAAGGCTTCGATGCGTTCAGGGCATTTATACCTTTGGCGAATTTGTTGAGTTTTAAGGCGCTCTGTGCGTACAAAAAGACGCTGGGGAGGTATTTCTCCCCATCAAGGACTCTGAAAGCCGATTCGTAGCGTCTGAGACGATAAAGGACCAATCCGTGTAAATATTTGGTATCATCACTTGGTTGGAGTGTATATAGCTGTTCTGCGCAAAAAAGGGCTCCTTCTAGCAAGTCTAAATCCAATAGATGCCAAATATGCTGATCGAGGTCGAGCATGTAAACAGAGCACGTGAGGGCTGTGACAAGACTTCTCAAGGCTACTTGTTAGTGTGATGTTGTGCTTGTAGCAGAACCAAGTGGAGGAGGTGTTAATGTAGTTTGATGTTGAGTGCGACTTTGTTATTTGAAACTTTAGCTTTACTATATTAAGGTATATCCGGGGTCGTCGTGTGACACTAGCGACTTGAGGCACGCTAGCTAATAAGCGTGCATATGTTAGATGCATGGTGGGGTTGAAAAATCTTAAGGTACCCTCAGTATTAGCACAAAGTGTCTGCTTTATTACATTAAATAAAAACTAGTCTCTACCCTGGTGATTGCGGCGACGGTTTCTCTGATTGTTATACGAGTTGTGGCTGTGGTGGTGGTGGTGGTGGCCCTGGTGGCCCATCTCACGTTCACGCTCAAGACGGTCCTGCTCGCGACGTTCCTCGCGTTTGATGTGACGCTCCTCTTTAATAGCGTCTAATAAACTGTCTGGAATCCGTACATATTTGATAAGTGTTCCACGGATATAGATCTGATCCATTTTCTTAAACTTTTGGCCGTCAGCACTCGTGAAGATGACGTCCTTGAGCAAAATGTTCATCCACGTGTCGCAGGCGGCCATTGTACCATTCACACTTTCGCCGCTTTTCAGCTCTACGAGCAGTGACCCTCCTTGAGAAGCATTCAACAGAGATAGAGGGAGCATGTTTAGTCACCACTGCCAGCTGCAGCTGAGCAGTAGGGTGAGGTGAGTAGAATATAGTTAATTAAAATCCTCTTAGAGGGGTTAAATGGTATATACGAGCAATTGTGTCTTAAAGTGGTTCCAGAATGCGGCAGTATATGCGTCTTTCAGTGGTCCTATGCTGTGAATCCAATGCGCTATGAGGGTGACCAGTTTCTCCTCTAGCCACAGTTTGATGCCACGCATTCGGCCTAATTTACCCGTTAAGCAGTAGCTGTAAATAATATATAACGTTTATTGATGGTTATCCATGCCGCCAGTTGCAAAAAAGGTGTGACGGTAGTCGACCCTGCAAAAAAACAACTGACGCCAATCGTTAAAGAATAAACTAAATGCGCTGGCAGCAGCGAGTGTTCATGACTTCAACACTGCGGTTGAATGCTTGGTTAGATGAGGGGACATCGATAGCAGGGTTCTCGTTAAAGAACCCATTAGGACTCAGACCAACAACGATGCGCTCCTGGGGCATGACTGGCCAGTCCTCAATGCGAGTAGAGTGCGTGAGGCCAAAAGAGTGCCAGAGGACCACGTCTTCATTACGAACTGGCTCATTACGAGCGACCATGTCAGTCACACCGCCAAGCTCTTTGGCCGCCTGGTTAGTCCAAACACCACCACCGTAGAATTCGTTATCACGGTACTTGGAAACCCAAAAGTGGTGGCTAGCAAACTCAGCACGGTTGTAGGCGGTATATCCAGGGCGAGCCATAATTAGAGCAGACGGGTGTGCATGAAGCTTGTACCCGATCGGCTTCATTGTAATGGGATTAATTTTGTTTTCATTGACGATTTTGACGTAGCGAGCAACCTCTTGTTTACAGTCAAATGCCGATGATTTCTCTACTGGAGATTCATCCATGTAGAAGCCGACACCGTAGGCGTTCTCCTTACCTTCAGGGTCTAGCTTGGTGTCAACAACAGTGACAGTATTCTCGTAACCGTCAATAGCAGGATCGATACGCATGCTAAATAGATGCTGGTGGTACGCTGCCAAAACACTGGGAGATACCACAGTACCCCAGCGGGAAGTCTTGCCAGCGTCAATGTACTGGGTTGAGACAATACCAGTGGCTCTGATTTCGAGCTCTACATTAGCAGCTTGATCAAAGTGCCAAGCGAAAATGTATTCGTAGTTAGCAACAGTCAAGATAGTCTGCAAGACCAGGATGCGACGGCGGACAACACGAGCTTTGTTGGTGCGGTAGTTGTTGTGCTTGTAAAGAATACCGTCATCTTGCTCATGCATGCAAACAACCTTCTTACGGTGCTCGCAGTCACCATTGGGCAGGACGAGGTCGGCATCAAAGTAGCGAATTGTTCCAAGACAATCGCAGCCAAGTTCTAGCGAGTTGGCAGCGAAACCGGCACCAATATCACCGAGATCAAATGCTTGCTTTCTGTGCAAAGGAGGACGAGGATCAGCATAGGGTACTGTCATTTCCGACACACTGAGACGGTAAAACAAGTTGCGACCGTCATATGAGACGTCCTGGATAATCAAACCTTCACGAGGAGTAAATCCGACCCGGAAACGCCATTTTTGCCATTCAACAACATTTCCGTTACAAGTAAAGGAAGGGCCCTCGGGCTGGATCACATTGTAAGGCTTGACATCGGTTCTGGGCTTGATGTCTGGACGCAGACGAAGGTCATACTCGCCAGGTTTGAAATCATCCAGGATGGGTTTACTGGAGTCGCGGGTGTTGTAGTCGCCTGGATCATCGCCGTCACCACCAGTAGCACACCTTTCGACTCCGAGAACTTTCTGTTCGAGAACATCGCAAATAATTACAATGGGAATAGGGAAAGCATAGCAGTTTGACTCTGGATCGTTATTGGCAGGATCGCGCATATAAATGAAAAAGCTCACCAAACGCGGCAAGATCTTATCATCCTGAGCGCCATACATCCATCCGTCTGGAGCAACACACTTGAGCTTATCGCCGGTAATGCCGAAACCAGCAAGGGCTTCAAGGACACGGGGATCCTTGAGCATAATTGCCTCCATGTAATCACTTTCAGGCTGGTCAATGGGTGGGTGTGAGCCCTTGGGGAACTCGCGAATGCCATCTACCTTGCTGGTATCGAGGTTAATGAGGGCTTCCTCGGCGCGACGATCCTCAAGAACATAATAATAGGAATAAGCCATACGGGTAGGCGGTGTAGGGAGCGGTTTGCCGGACTTTTCAGCCTCCAAATATGGAATCATCTCCCGTTTTGCGGGTTCATATAGCTGGACGTTTTTGATGTGGAGGGTTTTACCGGGATGCGCTTCAATTAACAATTTAGAAGCGAGCTTAATCTCAGCTCCATTGAGCTGGTCGAAGGGATGAGGACGAGCCATTTGGTTTGTTGGGGATTTCTTGACTGTGAATGTACGGATTCTATATAGCGCGGGGTGCGTCGACTCATTACTGCCCTTACCCATATCGTGCATGAGATTAAAGGTGATACCCGCTATCTAACTGATTTGGCGTGTGCGAGAGCAATGGTGCTGGAGATTTTTCACATCGTCGATAATGAATAGTGCAATCTATATACTTTTGTATTTCAGGAACGACACACCTGCGTAGAGATGATTCGCTCATACATACTCAATCCAGCGATGAGTAGAAGTGGGTTGATAAGCAGCATTGTGGCTAGGGTGAGTGTGCCCCTGGCCGAAGTTTCGAGACTGGGATAATTGTCGACAAGGGAAAAAATATCTAAATAGCATCTAATCCAAGGGTACTTGCAACTGACCAATTGGTCTATGCCAAGAGCAACCTCACTGCCGCCTTGCCATACTATTAGCATGTCTCAGCTATGAGCCGACCTCAGCCCCCACTGGCGGCTAAATTATACGACCTCAGGTAAAGGGTTAAAGTGTCAAGTAAGCTATTTCGAGTCGTTTGCACACATTTAATTCATGGATATAACGTGTTTCAAAGAGGTGCATAATCGAGGATCTTCTGGGTATTCACCAAGGTTCCGGAATATGCACCGGTGTCTCGCTAAAGTATTCTATTGCATACATAGTGACGTGCGGGGATTCAAAGGGCCGTCAGGAACTCCAAGACCAGAGCCGAGTGGTGGAAATGAGTTAGCACCGAGGATCCCAAAACCGCTCTTGAAGTCACATGGAAACCTCTAAATGTACAAAACTATCAACCCTGAGTATATCGAGCACTCTCAGACCCAATAACGGCAATATACGCGATCCAGGCACACACAACCTGCGCTATAAAGTCCATCCAAACAATTTTTTTACCCTGAGAACCACCTTGGTCAATGGGTGTCAATGCACGCGGCTTAAACGCGATGCTGACGCATCAGCCATTTAGCCATCACCACAGACAAACGACTGATGCAGGTGTGCCAGGCCAGATATAGTGATGTCGCCGTATGGGTGCTCAACGTCAACGGTGTCGGTGTAATGCGTCGTCAGGTGGATGGATGGGTTAATGCGACCCACTTGCTGAAAGTTGCAAATTTGGACAAGGCTCGCCGTACGCGTATTCTCGAGCGTGACGTCCAAACAGGAGTGCATGAAAAAGTTCAGGGAGGATACGGTAAGTACCAGGGTACTTGGGTCCCTCTTGAACGGGGCCGTGCGCTCGCAATCGAGTATGGCATCCATGATGCGGTTGCAGCCTTGCTCGATTATGAGCAAAACGACAATGACCAGTTGCCTGCGCCGCCAGCCAACGCGCGGAGAGCAGCCAGTGCTTCTAAACCTCCAGCCCCAAAGCGTGCTCGCAAGACGGCGACAGCACCAGCGGCCCCCAAAACCGCGCGGGGCCGCCCCAATATCACCAAAAAGGAGAGCAGCCCCAGCAGCAGCGATGAGGAAACCCCTTCTCTGAACCAAATACAGCACCAAAGTCATTCTTATATGGATCAGTACAGTGCTGCACTGCTCGATCTGTTTATGAGCCCCACTAAAGACAAGATTCCGGAAATGCTTCTGAACCCGCGACCTGGGTACCACATCAACCAGGCTATCGACGATGAAGGGCATACCGTGTTCCACTGGGCAAGTGCTATGGGGCAGGTCAAGGTCATGGAGGCACTAATCGATGCTGGAGCTCGAGTGGATGCTGTTAACAACGCGGGCCAAACTCCACTGGTGAGAGCCATCCAGTTCACCAACAACTATGACCTCAGACTTTTCCCACACGTCTTGGAGCTACTCAAATCAACTCTACTTCACGTTGATAATGAGGACCGCAATATTCTCCATCATATTGCCGCTACCACTTCTTCAAGATCACGCGGCTCAAGTGCCCGCTACTACTTGGAGACGGTACTGTCTAAAATTGCCGAAATGGAAGGAATGGATATCTTATCCCAAATAATAAACTCTAGGGACACTAATGGCGACACACCTCTTCACATTGCCGCTAGAAACTCCTCGCGCAAGTTGGTCAAGGTGTTTCTCTCGTATAATGCCGTCTCGGACGTTCACAACCGCGCTGGTCGTACTGCACAAGAGTATATTTATGAGTATGAGGTACAGAGACAGCCGCTGAATAGTTCTTCTCCAACAGGAGCTCCCCTCAGTCCCCACCCTCCTTATATGAGACAGGCTGGGCCCTCTATGCCATTGGCACGCCATCAACCAAATCAACACATTTCAGAAGCAGCAATTCATGCCACGCGGCAAGTTCCTGGAATTGTAGCCGATTATCTTGAAGAGCTCGCGCAGGCCTATGATAGTGCTTTGCGGGATAAAGAAAGCGATATCGAGCAAGTGAGATCACTATTAATGCAAGTGAATAAGAACACAGTTGAGATTCAACACCAGATCCCTGATATGGTTGCACAATTGGGTCCTGAAGACGTGCTTAACGCTAAAATGCAGAGTGCTACTGCTCAGGTGCATCAAAAGTCTGAACGACTGCGAAAGATTGTGGAAAGGTCTCAGGCAAGAGATTTAGCGCTTCTAGTTCAAGAAAAGGAAAATCACGTCCATGAAGACATTGAAAAGCAGCTCCAGTACCCTGATCCCAACAAAGCAGCCCAATTGTGGCAGATTCTGGCAGATGTGCAGCGTCAGCGCAGGGAGCTGGTCGATGAAATTGTGGGGCTCTACTCCACAGCCTCTAGTGGCGATCGCATCAACAAGTACCGTAAGCTGGTTTCCATGAGCGGTGGTGTGGACATTAATAGCATTGATGATCTCCTTGACGGATTCATTGAAGCTCTCGAGGACAAATCTTAAATATTTATTCCAGTCTTTTGATCTACAGTAAAAATAACTATTAGCATTATAAATTTGCAAAAATTACACCATTTTTCAATTTATCATTCGTGTATTTCCCTAGAGTTGCATTTAATAAAGCTTTCGAGAAAAAAATCACATAATCATGTCTTTTGCCGACCAAGTGCGTGAACTCGGTGGTGAGGACAGCGATATCGAGTTTTTGAAAGACGTTGATACCGACGTTAGTGATTTTGAAGATAATAAAGGTCCAGTTGACGAGAAACTCGCTGGCGATGTCGAGAACATGTGGGCAGAACTTCAGGGGAAGCCCAAGAAAATTGTGTTTGACGATGCACCCAAAAAGCCCAAAAGCAACGAACAAGCAGATTTAATTAGCAAAACCGAAGCCAAAGCTGCTAAAAAAGAAAAGAAGCAGGAGAAAAAGAACCAAAAGGCTGAACAAAAGAAGGCTGAGAAAAAGGACACCAAGAAACCCGCTAAGCCTGCTGCTCAGCCTGTTGAAGAGGCTCCCAAAAAAGAGCGTCCCGCTAAAAAGGGGAATATGAGCTCCCGAATTGCTGCCATTAACCATCCGGGTAAGGTCGTAATTGATGATCAGGATATCTGGGCAGTCGAGCACAACACAGAGGGCCAGCCATTGCCTCGTGACCTGGTGGATGTTCTCAAAGCAAAGGCAATGGAGTTGCTCGAAACTGAAAACTCTTTGTACTTGCAAGCGCAAAAGTCTGATCCAGAGTATCACACACAGATGGAGTTTTTACGTTCAGGTACTTTTGGCGATCAGCTTGGTACTCTATCCCTTCTCATTACCAATTCGCCCATTCAAAACCTCAAGGGTCTCGATAATCTTTTGGCCAAGTGTGAGATCAAAAACCGTGAAAGTGCATGCAAGGCTCTCGAAGTCACTAAGGATCTCCTGACCTCGCACGTGCTTCCGGACCGTCGTCTTAAGCAATTCAAAGATCAGCCATTGACTGTTGACGCGAGCGTTGAGTCCTTGATCATTTGGGCCTACGAGGACTGGCTCAAGGCTTACTTTTTTAAGCTGCTTCAAGTGATGGAACGCCTCCTTAGCGACTCTGTCGAAAATATCCGTTTGCGTGCGCTCCACTGCTTGTTTGGGTTCTTTGAGAGCAAGCCCGAGCAGGAACTTAACTTGTTGCGTCTCGGTACCAACAAGCTCGGTGATTCGAGTGGTAAGGTTGCCTCTCGTGTCAAGAAGCTGTTGATGGACGCATTCAATGTTCACCCAGGCATCAAAACTATTGCTGCAACCATCATCAATGAGAACATGGAACACAGCAAAGAGTACCGTTTCCGCTACTATGCCGTAGACACATTGAGCGAGTTTATTCTCAGCTCCAAGGATCCCAAGCTGGCTAACCAGCTCTTGTACATTTACCTCAACTTGTTTGAGCGTTTGCTTGCAGAGTGGGATACCAAAGCTGATGTTAAAGAAGAGAAAGCGCCCGAAAACAAAAAGCAGGGCCGTAAACCCAAGCGTGGTAAGAAGGGTGGTCTCGTTCAAAAGGCCAAGACCGCAAACCAATTGGAGGAAGAACAGAATGCCCGTCTTGTCGCTAAGATTTTTACTGGTCTGAACCGTGCCTTCCCCTTTTCACAAGTTGAGGCCTCTGCGTTCACAAAGTACATGGACACGCTCTACAAAATGAGTCACTCCCCTAATGCATCGACCTATATTGAGGCTCTCAGCTTCATTTTCCAATTGGCTCAGGCTCAGCAGGGCCAGGGTCTCGACCGTTACTACCGTGCCTTGTACGAGAGTCTTTTAGACACCAGACTTTACCACTCTTCTAAGTTGCCCAAATACCTCACTCTGTTGCTCAAGAGTGTTGCCAAGGACACTTTTGCACCTCGCTCGATGGCATTCGCCAAGAGACTAATTCAAACAGCCGTGCAATGGCCTGAGATTGGTGGAGTCGCTGCGCTTTGCCACATTGTTAATTACGTTCCTAACAGCATGGATTTGATCCAAAGCCCTGAGAAGCCACTTGATGACCAGTATAATATCAAGGCCCGTGATCCCAAGTTTGCAAAAGCAGAGACTACAAAACTATGGGAGGTCCTGCCTCTGCTCAACCATTACCACCCCACAGTCACTCTTTATGCTGAGAATCTGATTGCTGATGAAAAGCAGTCTCTCGACATGCCTGATATCGAGCAGCACACTGTATCCAGCTTCTTGACAAAATGGTCCTACAAGAAACCCAAGGAGAAGGAGACTGCTCGCGGTGGCTCAATGTTCCAGCCATTGTCTGGTTACACTGACCTCAGCTTAGGGGTCCGCCAAGAAGGTAAATCAACTGGCGAGCCTATTACCCTTCAGGATTGGAGTACCCGCAAGCTTCAAGACGTTCGTCCTGACGAGCGGTTCTTTTACGAGTACTTCAAGGACAAGCCCCGCAAGGCTAAAAAGGAGAAATCCAAGACTAACGATGAGAGCGATGCTGAGGAGGATGCTATTTTCGATGCTATTATGAAGACCAACCCTGATGAGCTGCCTAGTGATGACGATGATGATCTGAATGGATTCGATGACGATGAAGACCTAGACGATCTCAAGGACGCAATGGGAAGCAGCAGTGCTGATGAAGACCTTGAAGGCCTCGAAGACGTTTCATCTGACTTTGATGACTCTGATATCGATGAAGTACTTGAAAAGGAAGGCTCTGATTCAGATGGTGGGTTCAGCGATTTTGGCGAGTTTAGTGGCGATGAAGCCGCTGCTAGCGATGATGAAGCTGCAAGTGAATTCGCTGCAAGTGACGAAGAAGCATCTAAAAAGGAGAAAAAGAGCGCCAAACGCAAGCGTAGTGAATGGCAAGATCTTCCTACGTTTATGGATGCTGATCAGTTCGAGGAATTCTCGAAACGCAGCAAAAGCTGAGTTTATTTATGTAGATAGTATTAGTTTTACAGCACAAACCACCCTCACTTTACTACAAACCCTCTCTCTTTAGCCTTGACTTTGGTTCCAGTTTACTAAGGACTCTTGAGAGACATGGAGATCCGTGCCACGGTCAAGAAGCAGGCTGGTTCCCTGATTCTTGAAGGTAAATACCTGCTCTGGAAGACAGATGTGGGCACTTCAGAGACTGTTGATCTTACACAGGTTGCAGGAATGAAGGCCACACCGCCCACTGCGGCCTCGAATCGTATTCTATTAACCGGTAGCAGTGGCCCTATTATGAAGCTCGATTTCCCCAATAGAGACTCTCTTGATAGTGCAAAAGAAGCAATTCAGCAAGCAATTCAGTCTGTGCGTCAACCAGAGGCAAAGGAAGAATCGCCCCAAGCACCCCCTCAGGCTGCCGCTCCTACCGCCGCTCCTGCCGCCCCTGCAGCGTCTGGTACAGCTCCAAAGGCCAATACAGAAGCCCCAGGTGGTAACCCACAACCAAGAAAGAAACAGAAAAAGGCCACAGTTTCACTAGAGCCTGCAAAGCTTCTGGCCAATTTTGAGCTGCAGAGAAACGCTCTACAAAACGACAAGGCGCTCCAAAAGACTTTCCAGGAAACTGTAATGAGCGGACTCTTGACCAATGAACAGTTTTGGGAACTGCGCCTTGATCTTTTGGTGACATCTGCACAGGAAGCTGGCCAAGCACGAGGTTCGTATAACGTTTTGAGCACCATCAAACCGGTAACGAGCAGCGATAACCGCGTGAATCTGTCCTTGACTCGTGACAAAATCCACGATATCTTTGATCAGTATCCAATAGTCCGCAAGGCCTACAACGACAACGTTCCCGGGATTTCAGAGGGTGAATTTTGGCAAAAATTCTTCATGTCGCGGTTTTTCCTCTATCTGAGAGGTGAGAGAATCTCTAACAATCACCCATGGGATCCAATTCTTGACAAGTATATCGATATACTCGAGGAAAGTATTAGGAAGCGAAAAGCCGAGGCCCCATCTTCTGTGTTTGTGCCAATGTACTTGGATGTTCAGGGCAACATAGATGATGTACCTGAACTCTCACAAGCCCCGTCTGATCCTACAATGCGAATTGGATCCCAGGACAGCTATGGCCCTAGCCTAATTCGACAATTCAACGGGCTCAGCAAACGTCTTGTTGCCGGTGTGAAAAAACAGCAAAAGCAAAAAGCAGACACAGTATATGATCTGAAAAATGACTATAAAAAATACGATGAAGAGCTGATGGGTCAGATTAAGCTCACAGACCTTGAGCCGCCATCAACTGAAGGTAGCTTGATCGACCTTCGATTGCACACAAAGAACCAAACACAACTCAAGCAAGCAGCGAACTTTGAGGAGTGCAAGCTTAAGCTGGTCTCTTCCCTCAGTAAAAGTTTAGACTTGCAAGAGGCAAGCTATCACGATGAAGAGGTAGTTGATGAGGCCCAAAAAAGAGTCACGCAGTTGATTCTTGCTCAAAAGAATCAAGACGATGATGATCTTGACACTAGTGCCGTGCTAGCAGAGAAAGAGGTACTCATGTGCCAGGCAACAACTGTAGAGTTTCTACGCCACTTTTGGATAGCAAAACAAAAAAAACAGCCGTTGGATAGTCTCAAACAATGCTTGGAAAAGAGCATGGAGAGAATCAAAGCTGCAACTGCTAGCGCAGCGCACAAACAAGCTACGCACGACGCTCTTTTGCCACTGGTGGGAGCCGTAAAAAAAGCTTTGGAATGTGCTTGACCGGTGAGCATGTATGTATATTTATATTAGTTACAAAGGTGTAATTCATAATAGTCCAAGGAGAGAGCACCATACCTTCCCTACCTTGGGGATGTATCAGACCCAAGTTCCATGCAATCGAATCTTCACACAATACAAAACTAGGATCATCCGATGGTCACTATATGCAATGCCTATCTGAAACTTCACTCGAGCGTACTTGTGCCTCACTGAAGATACTCTGATGTGTCTATATGTTTGTTTACAGAGAAGAGTGAGCGGGTTACTGAGTGCGTGACTGGAGACATCATTCAGGACATTTTATATATCACTTTTAAAGCAACCATAATAAAATGGAAAGCTGCGATAATGTGAACTCTTATTTATATCACAATATGGCTCCATAGCTAACCAGAAGCCATGACTTTAGAAGTGGATCTCGCTTAAGGAAAACTCACCTGACCGTAACGGCGTCTCCAAGTGTCCCTGCAGCATTCTGCAGGGTGATTGAACATTTATGCGGGATGCTTAATCATAAGAGGCAAGTCTCCAGGGGTGGCTGCTAGCCGAGCATTTAAAGATGGCATTAGCTCAGGTTTTGCGAAATTGGTTTACAGAAAGGGTCTTTAGATAAAGTACTTTAATATTGTAGGTGTATCCAGTTTAACGAGTGGGGGCCGCTGATGTGCCCCTCTGCTCCATGTGATGCAAAGTGCAGCAATATAGACACGATGAAGTCCCCTAGAATGTGCATCGGCACTCGGGACCGTTAGGATAGTGATGCACACGCCACCTGGTGACGCCTAGGGATACAACATGCGTAGCGTATGCTACCCACGTTACGCACTTGCCCTAAGGGTGAACCTGTCACGCGCCCTAAACGGGGCAGCCAGCTCTTGTACTTCGGAGATATTTCATTGCCGAAACTAAGAGTTAGTTAGAAAAACTTAAAAATGTACTCATTTATTAACAATTTAGCGAATTTGATACCAAGGAGTTTTAAGATCTGACCAACTAAAAAGCAGGACCGAAATTATCTGTTGGTTTCAGATACTAGGAATGTACGACCTCTCAGTGACCTCAAGACGGTACAACGAGGGGGCCAAACCGTTGAGGGCGAATCTGTGAGCGCATTTAAAAGTGCGGCTCAAGAACACCTCGGACCCAGTAGCCTATCTCTCAGGTGGGGAAAAAGTATATACGCAGGCGGAGCCATTTCGGTAGAATTGTCATCAATATCCAATAGCTGTCTTTAGCAAAGCTCTATCCTTGAATTAACATACTACTTCTCTTACCCCCACGTGCGTCTTTTTGGCGCCGTAGTCTCAGTGGCTCAGTATGCACGGGCTAGGTCCTTTATGCATTGCCCCTAGACCTCCCGCGTCAGGATATGCAAGGACGCAGGTTCACCCCTTTGATTTTACAGCAGATAACGCGGGAAAAACTTGGGAGGATACAAGAACAGTCGATAGCCGTGGTATTATCAAAGGATCTTTACCCCTATCGGCACAACTAACCGAAAACTATGGCCACTTTAAATCGCGTTAACGGTAAAGCTGACAAATTTAGAACGCAGAGTGCATATGCATGAAGAAAATCAACAAGTTTGAGGTTACTATAAGTACAATCGACGTGCCAATAGATTGTGTTTGCCAGTATAAACAAGATGCAAAGGTCTGCCAGTAGACCATTAAGCATCTACGCGTATCCGCATTCTAATGACACGGATGATTACTTTGATTTCGATTTTGAGCAGGTCAAAGGAGAGCTTAGTGCACCGCTCGAATCCAGCATTAAGGTAGTGCACTGGCCTTGCAGCTATAGCGAAGTCCCTCACGATAGCCGCAGGCGTGGCATTTGGTTTCTACAGCAGGTGAGCCAGTCGTGCACATCACAGCCGGGCGCGTTTATTACTCCAAACATATTTATTCCTAGAGAACTATGGGACATGAGAGTCAAGGGGGCTGCTGCGCGTCAATTATGCCTTCGGGCGGCATTCATCACCTCCTTGAGCCGCACCATCCAAGAAATCAAGTACAGCTACAAGCTGTCGTATGGCCTCAAGCGCAAGATTTCTGAGTTGTGGGATGCATCTCTGTTACACAAAGTGCCAGATAGTGAGTGGGCAATGGATGTCGGACTCCCCTCACCCCCAATCACAGAGTTTGATGAGTTCCCCGGTCCAGTGAGAATTCATCGCAGTGCTAAATCTCGTATCAAGTCTCTTATGCATCGTGGCTCTTTGAGCCCTCCCCCCAGTGACTATTTATTTCATCTCGGACAAGAAGGTGCACTTCAAAAGTACTCGGCAGCAATCACTAGCCTTGTCGTTGCGTTGGCACGCGCAGATAACCAGTGGCTCGATTTTGTAGTTTTCCAGCTCGCAGCCGAGGTTGGAAATGATCTTCTCGACATCCACCAGATTTACATGACTGAGATGAAGCGCATTTTGCTGCTCTGAATGCGAAGGAGCAAAAAAACTTATTATTTATTTATCACCTCGAAATTCAATCTAATCGGGCATATTTGAGCTATTTACCATGTGCCCAATAATAATAAAATATCTTTAATAGCTAATATTTTTGTCTTAAAAAATTAGGTGCAGCAGTCGAGCAGTATCGCCGCATCTAGCATGCAGGCCAGCGACGATCAAAAATTGGAAAATTATAAACTTTTATGAATATATAGAGTCTTCAAGGATAGAATCACAAAATACGGTCGTTCTATAGTTGTATCGCGTTTTGTTGAGTGCCACAGTATGTAGCCAAGACAAGGAAAGCGAGCTATCGAGAGCCATGCATAATGCAGCGTGTCCAGCGCTCAGGCGCTCGTCTAAGAACAACGCGTTTCAGGTTCTTTTTAGGCTAACATACCACAGTCTTAAACACTGCTTTAGCATTTGTTTGGCGAGAGTAACGATGGCGGTAAAATAATGCATGCACGATATATATATTATTGCTACACTTGAAAATACTCAAACAACAGTAGGCCACTCTGTGGCATCAAACTTGGCCAGCTCTTTTTGTGCAGCCTCTAAATCTTTACGAACCTTGAACCGCATGTAGTAAATAGGACAGTCATTGCTCATACACTCGCTCTCGACGTGGATGTTGTTTTCCACATTCTGACGCTCAGTCCAGAGCCGTGTAAACTTGGTCTGGAGCTCATTAACCTCTGCTAGCTGGCGACAGTAGAGCTCAGGAAGTTTGTCTATGCACTGGTCACATACCGCACCTTTGGCCCATTTGCCTCTGAGGGGACGCTTGCAACCACGACAAAGTTCAGTTTTGACTGCGAAACGTGCGAGAGCACTAGTGTTTGAGGTAACAATTTTCTTTTTGTGGTTGGTGTCGCTCAGCAGCTGCTTTGTTTTGGTTTCGCCAAGAATAGGATCGAAAATACGCTGAAGAGGCTTTGTGAGCTGGTTATCCAGGTAATATGCAGTATCAATAGGAACGTTATGCTCTAAAACGTATTTGGGGTCCTCTGACTTTTCCCAGTTTTTCTCATTAGGACCAGCTTTAATGATCACATATGGCACACGATCGCCTAGTTGAGGAGCGCTACCGCTGTCGCGTTTACGCATACGCTCAGCAAGTTCTACATGTGCCTGCTTACCAGCATAGTCAGTTTTGGAGATTTGTTTACTGATAATGAGCTGTGAGATGTCGACTCGATTCTGCATCAAGTCTGAAATAGTCTCTCTCACAAAGTTCTCTGCTCCTTTGACATCTCGCTTGATGAGAATTCTGGTGAGCACAGTCTCAATTACGTTTTGTACCAGTGGACAGTTATCACGACGCACAGTCTCGAGACCCTTTGTGTCCATCTTATCATAGCTTTCAGTTCGTGTCCAGTACAAGCCAGCATAACGCTTCTTGTTGATTAGTAGATACGGCCAGTAAACTTTCTCAAACTCTAGTTTAATGGGATTCTTGAAAATTTGAGACACAACTCCAGCTGCTTCTTCACCCAGAGCCATACAGGTGCTGAGGTCTTCTGGGCCAAACTTGACCATGACTGAGTCGGTATCACCGTAGATAACTGTTGCGTCATGATCATAGCCATTTTTAACAGTATAATGCTCTTCGACCTTGCTTTTAGTTGCCTCAATCATATCACGTCCAAACGCGGTAACGCTGCTCGAAATTTCGAGGCAAGGCAAGCGACCTACGGTAGCACCTGTAAAACCATAGACAGAGTTAGCAGAGATTTTCAAAGCAAGCTGACGACCGTCAAGCACGGCACGTTTGAAAGGGTCTGTCTCCTTTTTCAAATCAGCCTTGGCTTGTTTACGAGCGCTAATGAGTTCTTTGAGAATAATCGGAAGAATACCTTCTTGCTTTGTTTCCTTGACAAACAAGTCACCAGTAGGAGTTTTGATATAATCGTCTTCAGTTAGGTTGTACTTTGCAATCGCTTCCTTGTTGAGCAAAGTAGTGTAGCACAAGTTATGGGCCATCATGATACTGGGGTACAAACTACTGAAGTCAAGTGTAGCAATTGGCTTATCATAGTAGCCACGCTTGGGTTCAATGACAGTAGCACCTTCGTACTGGTCGTTCCCGGCACCGGAATCTTGCTTGTAATTTGGAATCACCATGTCGACCTGGAGGGCTTTGCGATGAAGCTGGCTCATAACCTTGACTTGCTGGCCACGAGAGAGAAGTGCTGCTAGAGGTACACCAGTGACACGGGCCATCTCAATCATGTTGACCAGCGTCATGAGCTTGAACAAAAGACGCATTGGCAGCAGTGCGTCCTTGAGACAGTAGACAGCCAGACGATTACGGGTGTGTTCATTACCATTATGGAGCTCGGTGATAATACCGTGTGGGACATCCTCCTTTTGCTCACCCAAGAACTTGCTAGATACAGCATTCAGAGTATACGTACGCAGCTTGTATTCGCGACGTATATACTGGAGCATATCAATTTGAATACGTCCGTGAACCTCTGTTTCCATATTCTCCATTGATCCAAAAGCTTTGCTCTGGAAATGAGTCTTTTTGACAACCTGCCTAGCGCCCAAAACACGGCCAAAGTAGGGGAAAGTATCTAAATGCAAGGCTTCAGCACGGTTGATGAGGTATGGGAAATCAAAATTGCCGGTGTTGTAGCCAATAATGATATCAGGATCCGATTCGACCACAAAGTCTCTCCACTTGAGTAGCATTTCCTGTTCGGTGGGGAAGCTCAAGATATCAGCACCAGTAATAGGTGCACACGAGCCGGTCACAAAAACGTTCTTGATGAATGGTTCACTAGCGCCCTGGACTTGGCAGACATTGCCGATTTGAATAACAGGGTCAATTTTGGGTTCAGGGAAGATACCCTTGCGACCAGCGCACTCGATATCAAATGACAAAATACGCAAAGGTGCGGATTTGAGCCACTCTCCCTGAGGTGAGCGTGCAACCAAAGACTTGTAGTCAATGGTGACCTCAATTTGGCATGTGCTCACCTTGTGTTTATTGAGTTGGTAGGAGTTCTCTGGGAGAGTGACCCAGGACATACCTGAAATATTGCAGTCAAAAGAGAGGCGCTCGACATAAGTAGTGCGGTCAAATGTAGTGGTGGAGAACTGGTACCCGTTCCACTTGAGGCCAACGCCATCTTCAAAGGTGCGACGAAGATTGGGGATAGCGTTGGGTCTTTGCGCGACAATTTTCAAAAATAAGGATTTGGCGCTTCCCGAGTATCCCACCAGCGATTTACGCTCCACTAACTCGATGCTATCCAAACCGCTGGGCTGCAGGAATTTGGCAAACTGTTCTGCAGCTGCTTTATCAAACTTGTAGGGGGCAGGAACATAGAAATAGTGTTTAAATCCAACGATATCCACCAGAATTGAGTTACCAGCATCTGTAACGCCAATCATTCGTACTGTTGGCTGTGACGCGTCTCGCGATTCATCAATATCGATTTGCTGGAGGTCAATGCGAGGGATACTACTGAGATCAGGGATGGGATTACGACTCCAGACTGTGGGTTCTTTTTTGAATCGTTTGACATCCTCGATTGAGGAATCGATTTCGTGCTTCATTTCGAATTTGTTTGGTTAAAGTGGAGGCTGGTAAACGCGTAAACTTTGAAATTAACGCCACTAATATATTTCGGTGGTGGCGTAAGCTGGCGTGTGTGCCATGCCATGCCCGAGGGTTAGGGTTCCTCTCACAGGCCCTGGTACTATCTAGAGTCCCAATTACCAACAGGACTTTGCTACCTCTCATCCAATGTCTAAACATACCGTCAAGGATATTTTTGTTATCATTCTCGCAATTCTTCTTCCCCCAGTTGCAGTATTCATAAAGACTGGATTCAGCGTTGACCGTAAGTATAACCAGTGGTTTAGGTGCTGCTACCTAGTACCCTCCGGAGCCACTCAATTCCACGAGATTTTACTAACCTAGTTCTAATCAACATTGCTCTCTGCGTCTTGGGTTTTATTCCCGGGCTTATCCATGCACTGTACATCATTGCCAAAGTCCCCTCTGGGCAGGATATTGAGAACCAGCCATTGCTCGATTAAGCGGGCTGTTTACCAAGGTTTATCTATATCAGCTAACAGCTACGATGTTCTAGAACTTGCTAGCGAGTGTATCAGTATATAGTGCCACGTATCTACACCCCACCCCGCACACACTGGTCAAGGTCATTCTATCAGCTTCTGCCCTCACTCACTTTTAGTCATGAGCACAGGTGTACGGCCAGATGCTGGCGAAGCGCGCCAACGAGAGAGTCGTAGCTACACTACAGAACAGCATCAGGCAGTCATAAGAGTTATGAGATGCTCTCCCACCGCATACTATGAGATTTTGGCTATTGAGAAGACCTGCACCGAGTCCCAGGTAAAGAAGGCATATCGTAAATTGGCACTCGTGATGCATCCTGATAAGAACTCTGCTCCTCAAGCAGACGAAGCGTTCAAGCGCGTCTCAAAAGCGTTCCAAGTGCTCAGCGATCCCGACAAGAAGCGCGTCTACGATCACACCGGGTCTGACCCAGACTCGAGGGAGGCCGGCTTTTCTGGGTTCAGCCGAGGTGGTGCTGGCGGTGCGAGATTTCAACAAGCTGAATTTGATCCCAATGACATCTTCAACATGTTTTTTGGCGGTGGACCTGCTGGCTTTGGCCAGTCACCGTTTGGCATGGCCGGTGGTGCACGTCCTCAAGTGTTTACTTTTGGTGGTAATTCGTTCCAGTTTGGTGGCAATCCCTTCCAGCAAGCTCATCAGAGGGCTCGCCAGCAGGCACAAGGGGGCGGTACTGACCAGCCGGTGTCCTGGACAAATTACATTCCATTTATCATGATTGTAATTCTCATGATGCTGGTGCAACTATTCACTGACGGTAACGGCTCATCTTCGTCTGCCGCGAAAATGCCCAGATTCTCATTTGACAGAACTCCTCCCTACACGGAGTCACGCTTTACCCCCAATTATAATGTTGAATTTTTCGTCAACCCGCGTGACGTCAAGAATCTCGCCAAGGGAACTATGCGGAGACTAGACCGCTACGCAGAGACCACACATATCAATAATCTGAGACATCGTTGTGAAATCGAGTCTGACAGACGTGAAGAAGCAATACGAAAGTCACAGGGCTGGCTCTCGAGAGATGAGGAGGCTTACCAGACGGCGCTGAACATGCCAATGCCTGCCTGTGAACGCTTGAGTGATATGGGATTACGTTCTTCTCAATACTAGTGCATATATAAATACATAATTATCAAATAGCTCAAAAATATCCAAAAATGATGTCTTGAATATACTTGTTTGAGTGTGAGTATCGCGGTTATGCACGTCTGGGACGAGTATTGTTTTTCACCTGGAGTCGATGGCCCCCAATCTCTCGATTCTGAATTTGCAGCATGGCTCTACCTACTTCTTGCTCGGTTTCAAGGTAGATAACCGCAGTGTGATCTTCAGCATTGTATTCAACGTCACCGTTCTCGATAACCGTTTTGAGTGCCTCCGCATCATAAACGTTCTCAATCTCCAATTGATGCAAATGGTCCAGACTCCGTTTCACGGTGGAAACAGATGCTCTTACTGCACGGCCTGCGTGGTTAAGCGAATTGTAATGCGTGATGGCCTGGGCAGCTTGAGCTTTACTTGGGTACTCAATGAATGCGTACCCATCATGTCTGCAACCCCGTGTCGTATTACGGTTTGGCATGATTATTTTCAGGGGTGTGAACAGGGAATGGCTTCGTACCCATGCGATAGCTTTGTTGCGTGTAGCTTCGAAATCGAGGCCAGTCAAGTGGACGACTCTCTGCTCTTCCGTGGCCGCACCACGAGGTTCTTTTGGAGCAGGCTCGCTGATCTTGACTACCAAATCCGGGACGTTTTCCCTTAGCTGCTCGAGAGCCATAACGGCCATCTCTGCGGTTGCGTATTGCACGTAGCAAAAGTGGCGACCAGGGAGCCGTACGGCTACAACATCGCCATACTGTGAGAACAGTTCCTCTATTTCTGTTCTTTTCCAGTTTTTGTCGTAGTTGGTGACCCACAATGTGGTATCCTTGGCGTCGTACGCAACTACGTTAGGGAATCTCTCAGCGAAGCTCAAAGCAGTGATAGCAGCAATTTTTTCCTCGGGGCTGGCCATTTCCAAAATGTGATATTTTTCCGTGTGTTTACTTGAGACAAGTTTGAATCTTTCAAGACTTTTCAAGAGTCTTTCCTTGGACACAGGGCCGGTAACAATCAACGAGGTTGCCTCGGGATTTCTTTTCGCTTTGACGTCTGCCCTTCTTTTCTTTTCCTCTTCAATTTCGTAGCAAAGCTCCCGCAACTTGGATAAGACTCTGTCAGTATCCTTGGGGATACCAAGCACAAGGTAAGCCCGCAGCTGTTCACGCAAAACGGATGGGCAAACCGCGGTGCACTCGAGAATGGGCTCAAAGTAGAGCGTGATATCGTGAATCATGGCAAGGCTGTTCCAGTGGACCCACTCCTCATACATTTCATCTGAGGTCAACGTCCACAACCTTTCAGCCTTGCCCTTGTCCACAACCAGCATCATGGAGAGCGCGTAGCTACAAAGCGACACATCCTGTGAGCCTGTGAGGTAAGTGGCAACAGTATCACCGAATGCGTCCCCTTCTTCAGGGAATTCATACAAACGAGAGGCTTTCATACACAAGTCACTAAGCTTCTGCTCAGTAGTCTGGATGGGCGAGTCGAGACCAAGTAGAATCCGAGTAGCGTGAATAGTCTGGCTTCCACACACTGCAGTGGCGCGCCCGACAATGCCGACTGGTTCATCCCATTTGAACTGAATGTACCGGTGCCAAATCTCAGCCTCTTGAGGAAAAGCCGCAACAGCACGAACAAACAGAGCTTCCTTGAACACTGGGTCCTTCTCCCACTCGAGATATTCCATAAAGTCTTTGACGGTGGGGCAAAGCAGTTTGAGCTCCCAGCTTTCTCTCAGGTTGGTTTGGGCCCTAGCATATTGAAGTTTCCTCTCGCCTTCTTCGTCGAGATCTCCAAACTTGTCTTGGTAATTGCGGTATGTTTCCTCAATATGCAAATGTGGGACACCTAACCGCTCAATGTACTCCTCCTTGGTGGCCTTGGGAGCGATGTAGCGATTCCAGAAAACATGTGATCTAGCAAGGTCCATTTTCGTCTTTTCTTGGCCGAGCTCAGTTTCGCCACATGTCTCGGCGTCGAGGCACCACAGGTCAACTGTGTCATAGTACTCCAAGGCATCCTGGATGATGGTTGTTGGGTAGTGGGAAGAGAGTATTCTCTCAATAAACATGTCATATGGGGCTACAGTAGGCAGCGCCTCGCTTAATTGTTTGTTTGGGATGTAAATCTTGAAAGTGTTTACCTTTTTGGTGATGATAGGAAATGCAGCCACGGGGGGTGATAAACGAGGGGCAATGTGGCTACGCGGTGGCGAACGCGATTAATTTTTTTTTTTTAGTCGGCATAATACATGAATGCAGAAGCATATTTGCAAAAACAGGGGTGGATTAAAGGACAGCCGCTCCAATCAGGGGGTATAAAGCATCCCTTAATGGTTAAACACCGAAAAGATACCAAAGGACTTGGTTATAACCCCCTGGCCAACGAGGGTTGGTGGGAGCGAGTTTTTGATGGGCACCTGCAGAGCCTCGACGTAACTAATGGGGGCTCTACCGTGCAGATTAAACAAGATCAAGAGAAATTAAGAAAATCTACCTCTGTTTTATATACCCGCTTTCGAAGCGGCGGCATTCTCACCGGCACCATAGAGACCGAGGATACGGTCGTGCCGAGCTCAGAACCCGAAAATAAAAAAAGAAAACGGGATTTGAAAAAGGAAGAAAAAGAATCCAGCAAGCGTAAGAAAAGCAAATCCTCTCGCGAGGAAAAGCATAGAGCATCAAAAACCCACAAGTCCAAATCCGGCGATAAGCATGCAGGTAAAGAAAAGCGTGATAAAAAGAAAACTAAATGAATTCTGCATCTAGACTCAAAAGCATCTCTATAACATATATAATTGCATTTCTTTCTAAAATTTGCACCACCACTTGACGCCTGCAAAAATATGGAGGTGATTATGCGCACCTCATGCGGGAACCCTGTAGGGTAGGTAGGCACCTGTTGGGGCTCCAACGATTGATATGCATGCTTTGTTTACAAGGGTAAATATGGTAGTCTCACAAGTGCCCGCCTGAAATTTTCTATATCAACTGGCGGAATAGAACCAACTCGGCTTAGCGTCGGACTCTCGGCCGCGTAGACACGCTTCCCACCTACTTCGAGTCTTCTCATGTTACTTGCCATCATAAGATTCATTCGCTCTTTAAGAAATTCATACCGTTTCCGTACTTGTTCACCATTGCGTTTTTCTGCATACACTTTTTGAATCGTCGAGATCGGGGTGTCGGACACGATCCAGTGCCGCAGCATTTGATCCTCTGCCGCCCCAAATGGAATAGATCCTGGCTTTGAAAACGCAAATTTATCAGCTGCTTTTCTAGCATGTATAGGCAGGTCGTACTGTTTGTCTATTGTGTTGATTGGAGCGGCCCGCTCTTTACTTGGGGACGGTACAACGAAAGGAGTGCTCCGCGCAAAATGTTGCACAGTACCTGGTTGAGGCTGTGCCCCAATCTGTGCCTCTGCCTGTGAACCACGACTTGGGCCGGGTGCTGAATTATCTGGGGAGCCAGATGTAGCCTTGGCTGCTATATTGGTTCCCTGCTCCGGTGTAGTTTCATCTTCAGACTCAACTGCGAGTTTCAGCTCCTCATCGGAGTCTGAAGATGAAGAGTCAATTCTCACATCAGAGCCACTGCTCTTTGAAGCTAAAGAACCGTCGTCATTCGATTTGCTGCTGGTGTCGCTGGAACCACTGGAATCTGAGGAGTCGCTGGAATCACTGGAATCTGAGGAGGAGCTCGCGCTAAGATACACTGCTTGCATTCCATCATCGGTTATATTCCTGAGCCGTGCGCGGCTGGTCAGTGTGTCTGTACTACCACTATTCTCAGATTCAGAGTCTTCCATAGAATAAAAGGTCAATGAACCGTTACTGATGCTGCTATCGAGGCTACCAGGGCTATCGACAGGACTAGACCTAGGTGTAGACGACTTAGTGGTGGAGTGCTCAGTAGGCGGTGTAGTTATAATTGGTGTAGCAATAGTCGGTGCAGTATTCTTATTAGTTGATGCAGTTGCCGAATTACTTTCTTGTACCATTGCGACACCGGCGGCTGATGGGCTCTTCTTAGGTGGCTTGAGATTAATCTTGATTTTCAGACCCTTATCCCTCTTGGTTTCGGGACTCCTTTGACTGACTTGATAACCTGGTCCAGAGTCTGAACTAGAACCCGATAGTTGTGCAGATTCCGAATCGGCGTCTCCAGGGGAGCTCAAGGATCTAGCAAGAGGGGTGCTCAATTGTGAGGCATCAGCAGGTTCTGGTTGTGAACTTTGCCTCGATTTAACAGAAATCAGCTCAATGTCGTTGCCTGAATCTATTCTGGGGGCTTTTGAGGGTGAAGTTCTCGCTTGATTAGGAGCACGCCGCTTGTGGTGGGTGGGAGTAGTTGGAGTCGAGCCAACAGGCCGAGAAGCATGTACTGACGCGCCATTTGAATCAGAGGTAACATTTGCGTCATTCTGAGAAGCATTATGATTGGCGCTGAATGGTGGGCTTCGTCTGTCGCACACTGTAGGCTCAGCGGGCTCGTTTGCGGTCTTGGGGGTGCTAGTGCTAGTGCTTTGTCCTTTTTTATTTGAGGTTGGAGCTGCCGGCTCAGTGCGAGCCACATTTTTCGGGGACTCCACCTGATCCTCCTCTTGGAATGTGGGAGGGCGCACCACTGGAGGGGGACCGCCAGATAGTCTGGCAGGTACATTCATAGGTCGTCGCGGTTTTGGTGTCCATAATGTTCTGCAAGTAGTAGTAGTAGTAGTAGTTTGCTGTATAGTCTGTGTTTGTGACGCCCCTATGGGCGCGTCTGCTGGGTCCCGTGTGGGACCGTTCGATACTTGCGGCCTAGTCGAGGAAGGGATGAACCGTGGCGGCACATAATCTCCATCTGGAATAACTTCATATTTTATAGTACCGCTTGGATCCGCGAATGGGTTTGGGAGCACAATTCGCACACCAATGTGCTTCCTCCTACCAGTGCTCATTAGAAAGCTAAAGGGTCAAGAGATGGTGGGAAACCACACCGCCCCACTGAAATTTGGCGAAATTTGAGGAGGCCCCTCTTGCTCAACGCAAATGAATACTTTTCATTAAGTAGAATTAACTAATGTGCGGTACATAGATTTTAGATTTGGGGCCTTAGCCTACTGGTCCCGCTTGTGTCACTGACCTAAACAATGGTAGCGACGGCCGTAGTTGGCGGCCTAGCTGTGGCCCTCTGCCTTTGGTTTAGTAAATGGATAGTTTTAGTGGTGGCCGTTGGTCTATATCTCTATCAATATCGCCCTAAACACCGCCGGCGCTTGCCCAACACTGGTCAATTCTGCATTCCAGTGAGATACCACAAGGCACCGGCCGTGCAAATATCAGATGATCCTAAACTCAACCTCGCACTACGAAATGTCGTTGGTCATGCCATCAGAGCCTATATCACCGGCTGGCACTCGCAGATCTCGCCTCACAACTCGTCATTCAGCGACCATGTGGATTTGGCGTTATCTGATAGTCTCAGAACAGCCCAGAAGCTCTGTGAGCAAATAGATTGGCCTCAATTTCTAGTAGGTAGGTTACTATCTGTTCTCACTAGGCATATGCAGGCGTTTTCGCGCGCCAATGCCGAAATGAAACGGTCATCCCAGGTATACACCCGTTTGAGCGAGACAGATGCTCTTCAGACACGCATCGCGTCTTTTTACGATAATTATAGCCCTCTGCATCCAAAAGTGCATAATTTAGAGGCTCATCTAGGCGAAATCGCCCAAAAATTGGTGCCGTTGGTACTACCTGCTGATTTGGCCGAGTACCCACCAAGCCTCAACTTTGTACACTCGCTGGTGGGAAACGCAATCCTACTGCCACTCTGCAATTTACTGGTCAACCCCGACTTTTGGAACCAGCAAATCGTCAAGGGTGTCGAGAAGGCTCTGCAAGACACCGCTAAAGTAAATCGCTTGCGCAAAATGGTACAGCTCAGCCTCGCAAGTGATTTGCCCCCCTTAACGCCAGATTCTGATGAAGAAGGCTACCACAAGTTTATTAGTGCTGTGCAAAACCTCGAGTCTGCAGCATTGGCTCGCCAAACTCATTACACTGTCTCACTGCGAGTGCAGAGACTACAGCATGACAACATTACATCCCCAGAGCTGAAAAGTTATCTCAAGCGACTAAGCAATGCTAAAAGTTTGCTCGAGGATCGGATAAAGCTGCTTGACCCTCACAGTCTCGATTCAAACGCCATGTTTGTTGATTTCGACCTCAACTCAGTTCTAAGTGATTCAAAATGTCTTCCCTTTTTTGAAGAATTCATGAAGTGCCAAGAATATGATTATTTGAGTATATACACCGAGGTTAACTCCCTCGACATCTCCTCAGTGGATCCACTGGGTGGTTTCCAAATGGAGGATGCGCCACTTGGACCTGAAAACGAAAGGGCAGTATTTGGCATTCACGACTCTTTGAAATCAATTGATGACGGTATGCCTGCTGAGATTATCAGAGTACTAGAAGCATTTGTACATGAGCCCACTCGAGAAAACTACGTCGAGGTGCAGCGTATAGCGTGGAAAGTAAAGGCTTTTCTAATCGGTAGGCTCAGCAATTTTATGCCTGAATTCAAGAAAAGTGTTTATTTTGACCAATACATGGCTGTAGCTGGCGCTCATAAAACCTCTGTGGACCGACTCCAAACCGACGATATCAACGTTGACGCGGGTATCAATAACGAGCTGGTGCATGAAGCAGTACAAGACGCAATTGGAGATGAAGAACCTCCGCTTAATGATGAAGCAACGCCCCTGGCTGATGAGATCCAGTACTTGTTGAGCAGTACCTCCCAGGATTTCCGTGGCCATATCCAAACCATAACCGAAGAAATGACGCAGCTCGAATCGCAAATGAATATTCTCAAGCCGCTGCTCGATAAAGCAGAACTTACAAATGATGTGGGTGAGCTGAACATTTTGAGGAAAAGTACCAATAGTTTACAGCGCGAAATAAACCGGAAAATGTTGGTAAGGGATCAGCTTATTATCAGATCCAACCAGTCGTCATTCTACAAGAGCTTTGATATTTCGATAACAGGACACGTGCAGAAAACCGATAATAATGGCGAATACACTTGTTATCTTGTACGAGTGAAAAACAACACAAACAACGACGAGTGGACAATTGCGAGACGGTATCGTCAGTTCTATGCTCTTCATAAAGTCCTGAGGGCCCAATTCAGTGATGTGGAGCGGCTCAAGTTCCCCAAGAAGAAAATGGTTCTCAAGTTTCAGCAGCGCCAGTTTATTGAAGCAAGACAGCTAGAACTAAACAATTACTTGGCACTTTTACTCATGTCTCCAGATATCTGTGAACATCTTGCCCTGCGGATGTTTTTGACTAGTGAATCCTTCCCAGGAAGCTATTTCGACTATGCACCTGCGGAACCGAAAATCAAGATTGATGAAGAAGACAAAGGCTTTGCACAGCCAATTGCCGAAGCCTTCCTCACGTTATTTAATATTGACGAGAAAACTGACTGGATCCGTGGCAAGGCCATCGTAATCGTTATCCAGCAAATCCTTGGCGGCACCATCGAGAAACGTATCCGTGAAGTCAGTGACGCAGTACCTAAATATATTCCCGGGCTTATAGATAACGTGGCGGATACTCTCTGGCCAGAAACGCCGCGTCAGCCAGTGCAGCGCACGTTAGCCGAACGTATAAGCTCGCGCGACCACGCCGGATTACTGCTTAAACGTATATCCAAAGCTTGGTTGCAACGAATTGTGGGGCTTCAGAAATGTGATTTCGCTGCAGAGATGATTGTGGGGATGCTGCAGAACAATACCCTTAATCGGCATCTGGTGCTAACGATTCTCGACGAGATAGCAGAAGCACTTTGCATGCCGCCAAAGATTCGCGACGATAAAAGTGTACCAACTACACCGATACTCTAATTAACGCGGTTTAGTTTAAGAATATTTATCTATATGCAGTATGCATGCAGACTGTGAGGAACAGTACTTTGGAAAAAAATTATTAGATAATTTTCTTCAAGGATGAACACAAACCGGCCGGCTTCAAAGTCGCAAACCTCGAGGAAGGGAAAGAAAGCATGGCGTAAAAACATTGATCTTGAAGGTTTGGAGCAAGAAATGGAGGACCGTCGCGACGCTGAGATCGTCTTGGGACCCTCTGGTGCTCTTTTCGAGGTTGATACAAAGGCGCACGACGAGGATCTAACTAGCGCAATGCGCCAGGAGAAACAGCTCAAATCTCAGGAAATCCTCTACAAGCGTAGTGCCATTCCCGGATTGACTGCTGCTCACAAGAAAAAGGACAAACCAAAGACCAAGGTCAAGGTGCATGATCTCGTAAAATTGGCTGGTCGTAATGGTGAAGACGCGACTAAAGCTCGCCTTGAGCAGGACGGTCTAGACCGTGGCATGAATATCGATCTTTGGGATACGCCCAGTGTACCTGCTGTCCCCGTCAAGCGTAAAATCGTCGAAGGCCCCCACGCCCCCATCAAGACTGAGGTGCATGTCGCTTTGCCTCACGGTGGTAAGAGTTATAATCCTTCTCAAGATAGCTGGAAGGACCTTATTATTAACGAGCATACAAAACTAGAGAAGATCGAGCGCGAGCGGGAGATGTTGAATGCTGAACAAGAACGCATCCAAGCACTTATTCTCAAGAACGAGCAGAGGGAGGCTGAACTCCAAGAGGCTGAAGACCAAGAGGAAGAAGAAGAGGAAGTCGAGGAGTTTGACGGTCGTCTTAGTGTTAATGCCCCCGCAAAGAACAAAAAGAAGACTAAACAACAGCGTGCCAGAGCCCAGAGACAAAAACAGCAAGAAACTTTGCATAAACGTCTTAAAGAGCTCAATAAATTACGTGCTGAGCTCGAGAAGATCAAGCCCGAGGATCTCGATAGTCTCAAACCGGGCGAGCCCAAGCCCAAGAAATACCGTGGTCTCAAGAGCAAATACGATATTATTGAAGCACCTCTTGAGGTTAAGCTCAGCGACGAAATCGAGGGCTCATTACGAAGACTCAAGCCTGAAGGTAACCTTGCCAAAGACCGGTTCCGTAGCTTGCAAGCACGTGGTGTTATCGAGGCCCGTGTACCAGTCAAGAGTAAACGCCGTTACGCCAAGCGTGTGACCGAGAAATGGAGTTAC
Organism: Wickerhamiella cacticola; assembly: GCA_030564425.1. Classification (NCBI taxonomy): domain Eukaryota; kingdom Fungi; phylum Ascomycota; class Dipodascomycetes; order Dipodascales; family Trichomonascaceae; genus Wickerhamiella; species Wickerhamiella cacticola. Next base: position 541,476 of record JAJLUX010000001.1, on the reverse strand, counting down.
AAAGATTTTAACAAAACCCGTCCTCACGGACAATAAATAAAAACTTTTATATATGCTTAATTCTTTGATCGTTTGGGTGCCTTTGTAGCTGTATCGTCTTTATTAGTGCTGGGGGCCGGCTGTGAAGACGAGTCTTTGGGTGCCTCCTGGTCACGCTCGCATTCGCTTATCTGCTCATCGTCATCTCGTCTGCGCTTTTGCCCTCTTTGTGAGCTTCTCTGCCGTAAACGATACAACAATACTAGATCTGGTTCTCTACGGGGCCTGTACGCAGGTTCAATATACTGCACCATAAGTTTCTGTGCTTTGGGAGGAGGATTATTCAATGAGATCATCACTGGCCAGGCTCACTACCTACAGAGATTCCAAGTACAGAAACCCCAATGGAACCATGACCATGGCCGCCATTCGTGCCCGTGCACCCTATGCTAAGAAGAACTTCATTCTTGGTACCGCATTGCTCGGGTTCTGCGGATTTTGCTACTACTGGGCATTTGCTTCATTTGCCCCAGACGATTTCAGCGATGTTCCCGTTCCCAAGCTTACCGACGAGGAGTTGCAGGCTCTAAAGGAGAAATACGGTATCAAAAAGTAGCTTTTGCCGTCCTTGAACTTTAGCACTTTACCTTCACGGTGTGGCATCAGCGAACCGCCCCTAAACTGTACATAAAACGAATATTTTAAAAACTAAATTGATTGAATGAGTTATAGTTGCTCTGTAAGTCAAGGGGAGCAGCTATTTAAGCCAGCTTCAGGTGTTTCCGGTTAGTGCCCCAGTTAGTGGGTTAGTGGGGTGCCCCAGTGAACATATCGTTAATTTCAGTTTTGATACTTATGTACTCTAAATATTTAGTTGGCCTTGAGAAGGATCTTGCCCTGCTTCTCGTTAACACTGGCCTTGACGGCGTCCTTGATCTGGTCCAAGGTGTAGACACCACCAACAGGGATCTTGACCTGCTTGGAAGCAACGAGCTTGATGATCTCGGTCTGGTGAGCAATGATGGTGGCAGGAGGAGTGTTCTTGATGGCCTGAGTGACCCAGAAACCTTCAATCTTTTTGCCGCGGAACAACAGCTCACTTGTGAGGGCAGTGATGGGCTTACCGCTCAAGCAGCCAAAGATGACGAGCTTACCACCGTCGCTGAGCAACTTGAGGAGGGCGTCACCATCAGCACCACCAACGTTATCAACAGCGGAGCCGAGATTGGCATCGCCAACGATCTTCTTGGCCTGCTCCTCCCAGTCACTGTCAGAGGTGGAAACAATGTGGTCAAACCCGAGCTGCTCAAGCTCCTTCTTGGCACTTTCACGGCGAACGATCTTCAACATGTTGATGCCCTTGGCCTTGGCAATAGAAGCCAAGAAAATGCCGACAAGACCGTTGGCACCGTTGTAGGCGAACCAGTCACCCTCCTTGACGCCCAGAGTGTCGAGCAAAAGGAAGGCAGAGAGGGGCATTGAGGTAATTTGGGCAGCGCTCTCATCATCAAGAACGTCAGGGAGAGGGACAACTGCCTTGGCATCGGCAACAAAGTACTGAGCCCAAGTACCACTAAGAGCACGGGCGGTAGCAATACGCTGGCCGACCTTGACGTTGGTGACGCCCTCGCCAACCTTCTCAATGACACCAGCACCCTCGCTACCATCCACATAAGGAAGCTGGGGCTTGAAGCCGTAAACACCACGGACAGTGGAGACATTGTGGTTGTGGATCACAGCATACGAGGTCTTGACAAGCACCTGGCCGGCCTTGACTTCAGGAATAGGAACCTCAGTAACGTGGAGGACCTCGCTGGGCTCACCGAACTTCTCGTAGATATCAGCTTTCATAGACATGGTTGAAACTTTGTGATTTGGTCAGTGTTGGCTCTTGTTTGCCGTTATATACGTTGAATTACAAATGACATTATGCATGTCGGCTAGCTGTACCTCGGTAGAAGGTTCCAACAGCCCTTTGGTTTGAAATCAGATTACTACCATCCCCAACTGCAGCCAGCCGATGATCATCAAGCACAGGTAGATTTGTTGCTTGAACAAACACTATCCTGACCGGTTCGCCTCGAGGATGGAAATCTGATTTATGCACGAATATGCACCTAATACCGCACGAAAAGTTCTAGTGTACGGTATGATTAGACGGTGCTGTCTGAGCTCGATAAGCGTTAAGCCTGATTCTATGAATTAATCTACGACAAATTGGTATTATTCACCTAAATTTCAACCTGATCTCGTCTCATTTGCAAAACGCTTGCTCACCTAACAAATGTTGCCAAACCGCCCCAAAATAGTAGGGTTGGTATCAATGTATTTGCATATATTGGGACTCTAAACCTCAATGACCAGCCATAATCTCCCAATCGTTTCACGGTAATTTCATAAACTATTCAAACTCACACCATTATTAGATACTCTTGTGGTCTTTATTGAATGAACCATCTGCGCGATTCCAGCTTAAACTAAATTTTGTTTCTCTTCCCCACACACACTTTATTCCTGGGGCTCTATTTGTATGTGCTCCCAATCGTTGACAGACCTTAATCAGCCATCCTCATGTCGTCTGAGTCGATGGCGATAGCTGCCATTTTTGCGGCACTCAAAAGCCCGGAAAAGGCCCGTAAAAAAGAAGGAGCCCGCGAACTGCGGGAGACGGTGATGGCCTTTACCCGCGAGAGTCCCAAGAATGCTACCAAGCTGTCGCAGGCCGTCAACAAGCAGATCTTTGAACTCATTCGTGCGCCCGATGCCAACCAGCGTCTCGGTGGTATCATGGCCATTGACCAATTGATTCTCTGCGACACAGCGGGTGAGGATCGCGGATTCAAGGCTGCCCGCTTCACCAATTACCTCAGAGCCGTTATTCTGACCCCGGACCTGGAGGTTATCAAAGCTGCCGCTGACGCCATTGGTAAATTGACGACCGCGTCGGGTCTGGCAGGTGAACTAGTAGAGTTTGAAGTCAATCGCTGCGTGGAATGGCTCACCAGTGATCGCCAAGAGCTGCGTCGCCAGGCCTCGGTGTTGGAGCTCCGCGCTATTGCAAAATACTCGCCCACCCTTATGTTTGCGCTAATAAGCACTGTTGTTGATGCTTTATGGCAGGCCATCCGTGACCCAAGCAAACAGATTCGCCAAGACGGTGTTGAGGCCCTCGGTTCATGTCTTGAGATTGTTGCGCAAAGAGACAGCACCATTCAGGATCTTATTTACAAAAATGTCCTTAGAGAGGCCGATCAAGGTGTCCTGAGTGGCTCCCCTGATGCCATTCATGGCTGTTTGCTTGTTTATGGCAGTCTTTTGCACAATGCTGGCTCGTTCATGAAGAACCACTACCATGACGCTTGTAAGGTGCTCCTCAACCAAGACCTCGAGTACCACAAAGATACTTTGATTCGGCACACAATCATTGAAACACTGCCTGCATTCGCTGCCTACAACCCCCAAGAGTTTACAAACTCATATCTGGCCGATACAATGCAATATTTGGTTAGCCAGTTTCAAACCAAATCTTCAGAAACTCGCAATTTGGTGTTTATCTCTATTGGAAAAATATCCATGAGCGTGGGTTCGAATATGGCACCATACTTGGACGCCATTCTCAAAACTATCAGTGATGTCCTCAATGCCAAAGCGCGGGTTCGCCGTGAGCAAGAAGGTGCCATCTTCAAATGTATTGGTATGTTTGCCAATGCTTTCGGTCAGGCGTTTACCAAATATGTCACACCAACTCTCTTGGAGCAATTATTCAACTGCGGTTTCACGCGGCAACTATATGACTGTCTCAAGAGTCTAGATAAGAATTTGCCAGCGCTTAGGGCTGATATTGGTGATGTCCTGCTGAATTCAATTTCCCACGGTTTGAGTGGTTACCCTTATCGTATTCCCGGTAGTCCCAACTACCACCTAAGAGTGAGTGAGACTTTGAGCCACGAGTACCGTGAAGCAATGCTCCAAAAAATTGGCGGCGAAATGAACGAAACCGAGCTGTTGGCACTCTTCTTGACTACTTTGAGTGATTTTGACTTTGAAAACCGTATCTTGGCCCCGTTTTGTAAAGAGTGCGTCATCAAGTATACTGATAACGAAAACATGAGTGTACGCAAGGCGGCTGCCTTGACTTGTCTCAATATATTTATCAAGGAGCCGATCTCCGCTCAAGTTAGCGCAAAGAGTCTGGAAGCAGTGCAGTACATTCTCAAAAAGCTTCTTATTCTGGGTATCAGTGACACTAGTATGGAAGTGCGTAAACAGGTTCTCATGGCCATGGACCCCAAAATTGATCCTCACTTGTCTCAGCCTGAGAATATTCAATTACTATTTATGGCTCTGAATGATGAGTTTTTCCAAATTCGACAGGTTGTGATCACCATCCTGGGTCGTCTTTCACAGGTAAACCCAGCATATATTGTGCCGACCTTGCGCAAAACCATGATTGAGCTATTGACTGATATCGAGTATAGTTCAAACACCCGAAACAAGGAAGAAAGTGCCAAACTTCTCAGCTCACTCATGAAGCAAACAAAGAATCTCGTCAATCCACATGTCGGCCCCATTTTAAGTGTGCTTATCCCTACTGCTCGCACGACAAATGTTTCCACAGTGAGCGCCAGTATTATGGACGCGGTAGGTGACTTGTGTACAGTGGGTGGTAAGAAGCTTCTCAAACACGTCAAGGATATTATGCCTATCATTCTTGATATGCTGCAGGATCAGTCGTCAATTATCAAGCGTGATGTCGCTCTCAAAACCTTGGGTAAGCTGGCAACCAACAGTGAATACGTTATTGACCCCTACTACCAATATCCAAACTTGCTCATTATTTTGATCAAGATTCTTGTAAGTGATTCAAATCGCGAAATTCAGCGTGAGACCGTCAAGCTCATTGGTATCTTGGGTGCTCTTGACCCCTATAAATTCCGTGAAATTGAAACTAAAGCCGATGGAAACGATGATGAAGAGCAGCAGCAGAATATTCCCATCGATGTGAAGCTGGTACTCAAGGGTATTGCTCCTTCCAATGAGGATTACAACCCTACTGTGGTCATCTCATCATTGATGGCGCTTCTCAAGGATCCAGCAATGTCTCCTCACCACACCATGATTGTTCAGGCAGTTTTGTTTATTTTCAAGAGCTTGGGTCTAAAGTGCGTACTATTCTTGGATCAGGTCATTCCCGGTTTGCTCAACTCCATGCGCTCAAATTCCCTTCAAATGGTAGAGTTTTTGTTTCGTCATATCTCCACTCTTACTACCGTTGTAAAGCAGCACATTCGCCCATTCCTGAACGATATCTTTGCGGTAGTCAAGGAGTTTTTCGTTCATCAAGAACTGCATGCTGCCATTCTCACTATGGTAGAGTCTTTGGCAGTTGCCCTTGATGGTGAATTCAAAGTATACATGCCAGAGATCCTTCCTTCACTCATTAGAGTATTGCAGGCCGATGATAGCGACACTGGTTCCAAGATCAAAGTATTGGATAGCCTGTACACTTTTGGGCCCAACCTCGAAGACTATGTTCACCTGGTCATTCCAAATGTAGTTGATCTGTTATATTTCAGCCCCCACAATTTGAGAATTGCTGCCTTGAAGTGTATCAGCGACTTGAGCCAGTTCCTCAACCTTAATGACATGGCCTCTCGTATCATTCATCCAATTCTACGAGTCTTGGGCAATGCCTCAGCCGAGGAAAGTGTGCGTAAGATTGCCATGGAGACTCTTTCAAATGTTTGTTTCCAACTGGGATCGCAGTACGCTGTGTTTGTTGAAAGTGTAAACCCAGTTATCAGACGGATTCGCACCACTATTGATGTGTCTGTTTACGAACGTTTGGTGAACCGTATTCTCCGCAATGAACCTTTGCCTCAGAACATCAACCCTTATCGTAAGCGTGAACGCCCCAGCACTTTTGATGCTACTCCCGCAGAAAACAATACTCAGCTACCGCTTAACCAAAATAGTATCAAGCTGGCCTGGGACACTACAGGCCGCTCAACCAAGGAAGATTGGTCCGAGTGGTTCCGCAGAGTCAGTGTTGAGTTCTTGAAGCTGAGTCCATCTCCGTCAATGCGTGCATGCGCAGGAATTGCTGTTGTGAGCCCATCATTAGCACGCGACTTGTTCAATCCATCGTTTTACAGTGTCTGGATTCACCTGTATGATCAATACAAGGAAGACCTTATTGGCCACATTCAGAATGCAATGGCCTCGCAGAATATCCCTCCTGAAGTATTGCAAACTCTACTTACTCTAGCTGAATTTATGGAGCGTGATGATAAGCCATTACCCTTGACTCCTCGTGTTTTGGCTTTCTATGCGCAAAAGTGTCATGCTTACGCCAAAGCTTTGCATTACAAGGAACTCGATTTCATCAATGATCCTTCCCCCTCCACCATTGAAAGCTTGATTAGCATCAACAATCAGCTGCAGCAGAGCGATGCTGCTATTGGTATTCTTAAGCATGCTCAGCACAACAATATGCTTCAGCTCAAGGAGGCTTGGTACGAGAAGCTTCAAAGATGGGAGGATGCGCTGATGGCGTACCGTGAGCGTGAAAAGCTCGAGCCAGACTCGATGGAAGTTACAATGGGTAAAATGAGATGTTTGCACGCACTGGGTGAATGGGAGCAGCTCGCACAGATTGCTCGTGAAAAATGGACAAACTCAAGCACAGAAATTCGTCGCGCTGTTGCTCCACTGGCTGCGGCTGCCGCTTGGGGTCTCAGTCAATGGGAGAGCATTGATACTTATATTCGCGTTATGAAGCCAGTATCTCCAGACAGGTCATTTTTCAACTCTATTCTTTGTCTTCACCGCAACAACTTCACTGAGGCTCAGCAGCAAATCCAGAAAGCGCGTGACCAGCTCATCACAGAATTGACTGCGCTTGTCTCTGAAAGTTACAACCGTGCATATGGTGTTCTTGTTCGTGTACAAATGTTGGCTGAGCTGGAGGAGATTATGGCCTACAAGATGCTGCCTGAAAACGCGCATGAAGGCCGTCAAATTATCAGAAACACCTGGGACAAGCGTCTCATGGGATGTCAGCATAATGTCGATATTTGGCAAAGAGTGTTGAATGTTCGTACTCTCGTTTTGGAACCCAAGCAAAATATGACCATGTGGATCAAGTTCGCCAACTTGTGTCGTAAGAGTAACCGTATTGGTTTAGCTGAAAAGTCACTGAATCTGCTTCTAGACGTTGATCAAGACTCTTCTAGAGCTCCGCCCCAGGTCGTGTATGCTCAGCTCAAATTCATGTGGGCTACAGGTAATCAACAGGATGCCCTTCGTTACTTGATTGATTTCACCACCAGGATGTCTCATGACCTAAATCTTAACAGCGATGACTTGATTTTGCAACCATTACCTACAGATATTCCTGGCAGTACTCCAGAGATCGATGATTACACTAAACTGCTTGCACGTTGTTTCCTCAAGCAGGGTGAATGGCAGGTCTCGCTCAACCCCGATTGGAAGCAAGATCCTGATCAAAAGGCCTCGATTCTTGGCTCATACTTGCTTGCTACTCACTTCGATAAGCAATGGTACAAGGCTTGGCACAACTGGGCACTTGCCAACTTTGAAGTAGTCTCTCTCTACGAGCACACTATGCACCAAAGACTTCAACAGGCGAACCAGCTACCCCAGGATGAAAAGCTCTATGGCTACAGTGCAGATAACGAAGCTGAGGTCACTGAAGAGGTAGATATGATCTCGCAGCTGCCCTCGCTAGTGCCTGGATCTGTTATTACCGAGGATGAATCCGCCTGCGTTTCCGCACACGTTGTCCCTGCCATCAAGGGTTTCTTCCACTCGATTACCTTGGCTCCAAAAAGTGCGTTACAAGATACTCTACGTCTGTTGACCCTATGGTTTAAATACGGTAGCCTACAAGAGCCATCACGGGCAATGAATGATGGATTCGGTATGGTTAACCCTGAAGTTTGGCTCGAAGTTGTTCCGCAGCTTATTTCACGTATTCATCAGCCCGATGAGACTGTTCTCAAAGCGCTGCATGAGCTGCTCGCTGAGCTTGGTTTCAAGCATCCACAAGCTCTCGTTTATCCTTTGCAGGTATCCACCAAGTCAGATGATATTGCTCGTCGCACTGCTGCTCAACGTATTCTCGATAAGATGCGTGCCCATGATCAAGCTTCTGCCACATTGGTTTCCCAAGCTGAAATGGTTTCCCACGAGCTTATTCGTGTAGCGGTATTGTGGCATGAACAATGGCACGAGGGTCTCGAAGACGCTTCCCGTTACTTCTTTGTTGATCATAACATCCCGAAAATGTTTGCTACTTTGGAACCATTGCATGCTGCTCTTGAAAAGGGCCCCACTACGCTTCGGGAGATTTCATTCCAAACAGCTTTTGGCCGTGACCTGCATGATGCCTACGAGTGGGCCCAAAACTTCAAGCGCTCAAACGACATGTCCCACTTGAATCAAGCGTGGGATATCTACTACAGCGTATTCCGTCGTATCAATCGCCAGCTGCCGCAGCTCTTGTCTCTAGACTTGCAGTATGTCAGTCCAACCCTTTTGAATGCCAAAAACCTCAAACTTGCGGTTCCCGGATCTTACGAGCCAGGCAAACCAGAGGTTACTATTAACTCGTTTGATCCTACGTTTAGTGTCATCTCGTCAAAGCAGCGCCCTCGTAAGTTCACAATCAAGGGTTCAGATGGTAAGGACTACACCTATGTCCTCAAGGGTCACGAAGACCTGCGTCAAGACTCACTTGTTATGCAGCTATTTGGTTTGGTGAACACACTGTTGGCTGATAATCCCGAGTGCTTCAAGCGTCACTTGGTAATTCAGGGCTACCCTGCTATTCCTCTGAGTCCCAAGGCCGGTTTGCTTGGATGGGTCCCTCACTCTGACACACTTCACTATCTAATTAGGGAGTACCGTGAAGGCAAGTCACTCCTCAACATCGAGCACCGCATCATGATTCAAATGGCTCCGGACTATGAAAACCTGACGCATCTGCAAAAGATTGAGGTGTTTACTTATGCTTTGGACAACACAAAGGGTCAAGATTTGTACCGTATTCTGTGGCTCAAATCCCGCAGCAGCGAGGCCTGGCTTGATCGTCGTACCGAGTACTCTCGTTCGTTGGCTACCATGTCTATGGTTGGTTATATTCTCGGTCTGGGAGACCGTCACCCTCTCAACTTGATGCTTGACCGTGTCACTGGTCGCATTATCCACATTGACTTTGGTGACTGTTTCGAGGCAGCTATTCTCCGTGATAAGTTCCCCGAGAAAGTTCCGTTCCGTCTCACCCGTATGCTCACATTTGCCATGGAAGTCAGTGGTGTGGAGGGCAGTTACCGCATCACATGTGAGCACGTTATGGCTCTTTTGCGTGCCAATTCAGAATCACTCATGGCTATACTTGAAGCATTCGCCAACGATCCACTTATCAATTGGGGCTTTGAGCTGCCAGCCAACAAAAAAGACGAGGAAGATGAAAATGCCAACGACCAGCTCCCTGATAACATTGACGAGGGCCTTACAGAAGATCAGCGTCGTGATATCCATAATCGTAACATTCGCGCGCAGCTTGTCTTGCGGAGAATTCGTGAGAAGCTTACCGGTAACGACTTTAAGCGTCATTCCGATCTTAGTGTGCCGGATCAGGTCGATCTTTTGATCCAGGAGGCCACAAACATTGAAAACCTGTGCCAGCACTTTATTGGTTGGTGCTCGTTTTGGTAGTTTCTATTTAAATATTTATGAACGTTATATTTTTGATGCGCAAGTGGGGGCGTGTGGAGTCCCAAAACATTAGCCGAAAAAGAGAGAAGACCGGCATTATATGTACATGAATTTGGACTCATTATCAGGAGAAACCTAATAAACTAATTACTTCTTTTTCAGTTCTACGGCGTCTTGATTCATTTGAAGACCCTCAACTATACCGTTCCACTTCACAATGAGCGGGTGATCTCCCTGGAACAGTGGCTGTGTATCCTTATCATAATAGTCATAGCTAAATAGCCGTGCAACGTCCAATTCTTTTTTCGCCTTGGCCTCAAGGTCATGCAGACCCATTGCCTGCAACGTTCCCAAAATGCGCCCTGCCTGCAGGCCGACTTGGGCCCCATGTGGGTAGCCATCATCAAACCCAGACTGTAAACTTTGCTCTTTTGCACGTGTTATACCCTCCAGATATCCATGGTTGTGGTGTTCACGCTCAATCTGTGCTGTTTGGCCGGGCTCCTCACCGTCCTCGTCCCACACATCCATTAGAAAATGTGATTTGATCAGCACCATGGCAACCTCAAAGTTATGCAGGGCACTGGTAGCAGTTGACGATGCGGTTTATGGGGGTTTTTATATTAATTTCTGAGGTTTAAAAATATAATTGTATTCACCGCGCCAGTTTGAGGCCGTACAAATTATTTCATAGCTACTTTCAATCTATATTTCCCCCCTATATCACAGCATATGACCGTCAATTGTCAACTGAAACCGCATGACTTAACCGTAGTATGGGTACCGCATATGCGCCCGAGTCTTAAAACAGAAATAAACATTACTCAGATCGTCTCGAACGGGGCCCCTCGAACCAGCCTACCCGAGTGGGTCCAGCGGTTATATAAATAAGGCAGACGCACTACCCCAACTTCCACCTGCGGTTCTGCCAATGACTTCAACTCTGCAATCTCAGCATCTGCCTGGTTTCAATTATGCAGGTGATATAGCATGGGATCACCAACAATGTGATCTATCACCTGCGCCTGGTGATCTTGGTGCTGCATTTGAGGAATATAAAGGGCTACCCAGCCTTGACGAGCTTCGAGACTCTGCACAAGCAAATATGGAACGTTATAACGCTGAAGAAACTGCTAAACATTTCGTGAACAGTCCTACATTCCAGGTTCCCCAGAGCCTAACTTCTGTCTACAGAGACCTTGTCCACAACAAAGCTGTTGACTCTATCCTTACTGCTGAATCCGCACTCGAGTACTTGCGCACGGTCCTTCCATCCTCTGTTGTTGTTGAAAACGGTGATAGCGGTGAGGTTTTGACTTTTGTAAACTTCGATGTCTTGGGGCAATGGCTATCTGGCTCCAATGCATACTCGCGCGTCGATATCGTCGACAATGACAGTGAGCACTCGTGGGATTCCTGGGCCAACAACACAGTATCCACCAATGTTGACGATTTCTGTGGATCCCCCTCATCTGAGACCACTAAACCTCTTAGCGTTCGCCAGCTGCTTGCTGATGAGCTCTTTCGCATTTCCACTCAACAAACTTGTATTGAGGCCATGACCTCTGAATTTGAAGCTAGCATGACTCTGCCCACAGGCGCAGAAACCAAAAGCCGCGCGCTTGCAATCAAACGCACCACTCCTGCCCATTTCGTCAAGATCTGCCCCAACAATAACCCCAGCGAGTGTCAAGCTCTAGGACACTTGGAGTGTCGTGACATGCTTCACTTGGAGCGTGTTGTTGTTCCCACAACAGATGAGAGCTTGGGCGACTGCAACTACCTCGACACCTGCTTCAAGGGTCGCGGCTGTCGCTACGTACACTACCGCGTCCAGCTGCCCGCTAACCGCACTATGCTAGTAAACACTACTGTCCCCGAGAAGCTGCCAGCCCCTCAATGGATCCAGTGCAACCTGCAGCAGATTGATCTCACCAAGATGGGTAACGACTATGGCGTTATCATCGCCGACCCTCCCTGGGATATCCACATGAGCTCTTCCAGAGGTAACAGCAATGCTCTTCATGATGACGACATTGCAAAGCTATCGGTTGAAAGCCTCCAGACCGAGGGAATCATCTTCCTTTGGGTCACTGGTCGTGCTCTCGATGCCGGCCGCGCGTGTCTCAAGAAATGGGGTTATCAACACACAGAAGAGCTGGTCTGGCTGAAAATTAACCAATTGGGTCGCACCATTGGTACAGGTCGTACTGGCCATTGGCTCAACCACACCAAAGAGCATGTACTTGTCGGCGTCAAGGGCAACCCGAAATGGCTCAAAAAACAGCTCGACGTAGATACCCTGGTTAGTATTTCACGCGGAAATTCTAAAAAGCCCGAAGAGCTTTATTCAATTATCGAGCGTTTAGCCGGCAAATCCACCCGCAAAATAGAGTTGTTTGGTCGCGAAAACAACTTGCGCCCTGGATGGTTGACACTGGGCTGTGAGCTCAAGGGGACGCAATTGAACGACCCGTTGCTCAAATTTCGCTGGGCTAGAGCTTCCAAAGCCTAAGCGCTAAAATATTATCAACCACAACACACGCAAACGCACCATTTAGCATTTTATCAATTTATATATTTATGAGTATTTTATTAATAAGTTCAAGAAGCACGCGTCCTTCCTAAATGATTCGAAAACCAAGGATTCGCGCCCCTAAACGGAACGCTCCCGTAGACGTTGCGACGCTTTGGAAAGAAAAGTTTGGACCAGCGATTGAACATATTCTTGACCAAAGCTTTGGCACCCTCAGTTTTGATGACCTCTACCGGTCTTGTTATCTATTGGTAACGCAACAAAATGGCCGTTCGCTGTATAAAACATTCAATGAATCCATGAAAACTTATCTTATCAACCGGATTCTCCCCAAAGTCACCAAGAACAAGGTTACTTCTTTTTCAGAGATATGGAGCAATTACGCTTTGGCATTGACGCTGATAGGTGAAATTTTCATGTATCTTAACCGAGGATTTTGTGCAGATGCCAAGGTTCCTAGCGTCGAACGTTCAGGTGAACTCCTTTTCCGAGACCATGTGCTGAGCCTCCACGCTAAAGAGCTGTATGAGCAACTCGTGGTGGTTTTGGACGATGAACGCAATGGAAAGGCAATAGACACAAACGCAGTGAATACAGTGACACAAATGCTCTATTCCCTAGCTGCTGGTGATATCAACACCAGTGACAATATGTTCAACGAGCAGTTTATGCCCATTTTGATTGAATCTACGAAAAAATACTACCATAATCACCTCAATGACCTGTTGGCGCAATCTCCCAGTGCTTCTGAGGTCTTGAACAAGCTCAAAACCTGGGTTGACCGCGAAAAGGAGCCAAGGCTTTACTTGCCTAGCAACACTAATGAAGCGCTCTCCCAAGCCCTAGAGCATGATCTTCTTCCTGGTGCCCTGGCTAAAGCTTTTACTTTTAGCTCGGGACTTTCACTCTGGATCGAACAAAATAGCCTGGATCAGTTGGAATTGGCTGCTGAACTCGAGAGCAGATCGGGGGTAGAAGAAAGCGCACTAGTATGCACCATTGGAGAGGTTGTGCAAACCACTCAGGAAGGTTACAACGCACACGCTGTCAAAGTCTTCACGGAATCAGGATCGAAATCCTTGGAGCAAGTAGCAACAGAGTGGATTGAAAACACAGTGTCCCTCAAGAAAAAGATAAACAGCATCTATGACCGCATCAAGCGCCATTTCTCGAACTCCAAGGCTCACGTTATTGATCAATTAAGAAAAGTGTGGGCTGAGTGTGCCAACAAATGCCAAGTGAGGTCCCAAAAAAGCAGCATGCCAGATTTTCTGGCCATCTACACCGACCAATTGCTCAAAAAATCATCTAATTATCGGTCGGATAATGAAATTGAGCAAATGATGAATGATTGCATTATTCTGTTTGAAGCAGTAGCCGATAAAGAGGCTTTTAGCGTCAGTTATGGCGTGAGACTAGGACGACGTCTTTTGCAAAACAAGAGCCAGAGTGAAGATCTTGAGCAGTTATTTATATCAAAACTCAAGTCTACGCCTGGGCATGTTAATACCTCGCATTTCCAGATTATGATGACCGACATGCAGAGCTCTCAGCAGCTCAGCTCACAATTCAATCAAGTTGCTAAAGACTTGAGTGTGAGCACAAAGGTTAACATTGGTAGATCTGGAATCTGGGATAGCTCCTACACCAGAGACAAAACTGCCACTCTACCAACTGATCTCGAGGATATCCGTGCCAAGTTTGAGGAGTTTTATACCAAGAAGCATTACAAGAGAAAGCTCAGCTGGAACTACAAGCTGGGATCTGCAGATATAAAGATGAAAATCGGCGAGCAAACATATCTCGTCACTCTCCCGTTGGTGTGTCTTTCCGTTCTTTGGCTCTTCAAGGGAGACGAGGAACTCACCACCCTACAAATCCAGGAAGGAACGCAGATGCACATGGAAGATCTCGTTCCTGTTCTCAGGGGATTGACTGGCGTTAAAGCACAGAAGTTTCTTACCAAAACACCACCAGGAGGGCAAGTTGACGAGACTGATGTATTTAAATTTAATACTGAATTCAAGTCACCAAGGAAGCTCATCAAAGTGCAGCTGCTTTCTTCATATGTGCGTTCAGAGAACCAAAAGACTGAGGTTGAGAGTAGGCGTCGCCTTGAGGCCGGCCGCAATGAACAAATTCAAGCGGCTCTTGTGAGGGTCATGAAATCCCGCAAGACCTTATCACACCAACTGCTGTTACAGGAGGTGATATCTGTGCTGAGCAGTCGTTTTGATCCTTCTCCTCAAACTGTTAAACGTTGCATTAACGACCTCATTGACAAGGAGTACCTTGCTAGAGACCAAAATGACAACAATACATATGTCTACCTTGCATAGCTAATCTTCTTTTTAGCATTATTTTAGAAACATGAAATAAATATGAATGCGCACGTTATTTTAACTACTATTCTGGCGGGATTTGAGTTGCAAGTCCTCTTTGCACGGCAAATGTTTTCGGTACCCGTGCTCGATCATTGAACTGCTGCGTCTAAAGACAAACCCAGTGGATGCAGTGATTGTTTCTTCCTCTGTGTCAGAATCAATTGCACTCTGGGATATAGCAATACGTTCCAATCTCTGCGAATCCCATCTTTGACGACGACGGTTATAGCTCGTTTGCTGGAGACCACACAGCATTTCTTGATGGCGATTATGGGCGACCAACTCAGTCAAGTTATGCGGTACGTGTGGCATACTATGAGGGTTTTCAATTATTCTTATAGCGGCGTTTCCGGGGAGTTCCATGGCAAGTGTATGTGCACGTGGTTGGGACTCGAGGGCTTATATACCGAGTGCCCGAAAAAGGCAAGCAATACAGGGTCCCAGCCACGTGAGCATCTCGATTTTCTATCCTGTTGAGTCACCTTAATGCTTAATTGGCATTACTCGCCTTTCCCAATGCAGCCCCTTGCGGCATTCTTATCAGGCTCATGCCCCACAGTGTGCATATCGATTATGCATGTCTGCTGTTGAGCTGATCCAGCCACTTTAAAATGCTCAAAAGCGCAGGATTATGTTGTAGCCAACCATTTTAAAACTTTTCAGTTGAATTTATAGTAAAAATAGGTTAGCTTACCTCCGGCGTGCTCGCTGATATTTCCAGCCACGAAGTTGTATCCGATATACTAACCCTACTACTTAGAAACATTAGTTTTTATCGACAACAAGCTTTCCACCTACCCACACTTGTCTTGTGTTGCGGTCATCTCCGAGGTACAGCCATTTAGTTGCCAAGTAAAGGACACGTTCAGCAGGGTCTTGGGGCATATTCCACTCAAAGAGATCTATTTGAGAGCCTTCGGCAGAAACATCGACTAATTGAGCATCAAACTTCTTTCCTACCTCGAAATTACCCAGTTCGTGATCGCGACCGCACACGGCGGCCCCACCTAGTGTGGCCAGGTAAAGCACATGCTCAACCATAAGCTTGTGACTGTCGTCGCCCGTACTGCGAGCAAGTTCTCTTGACATCATAATAGCTTGACGAGCATTAACGAGAATGCTTGGCGAGAAGCCGCCTGAGACGTCGGTACCAAGACTGACAAGCTGCCCTTCATTCAGCATATGCAAAACAGGGGCGATTCCGCTGCCAATAGACATGTTGGAAAGCGGGCAATGGCTCATACCACTTTTGCGCTCGATAAAGAGCTTCCGCTCCGGCTCAGACAAGTGGATACAATGAGCATAAATCGATCCCTTGCGCATCAAACCGGCTTTATCATAGACATCAGCATAGTGCTTTGAGTCAGGGAACAGCTCCTTGATCCACTCAATTTCTTTATCGTTTTCACTAATATGGGTCTGCACCTGAACCTGATGCTCATCAGCGAGTCTACCCTGCTCCGCCAGCGTCTCTGCAGTACAGCTGGGGGCAAATCGAGGAGTGAGAATGGGTGCCACAAGCTCTGACTTCATCTCGTGAACTTTCTTGATGAACTCAACATCCTTTTCAGCAGGGTTTTCGTCGATGAGAGCATCAGGACAGAATCTTTCCATGCAAACACGCCCAACTAACGCGCGCTGTCCCAGCCGCTCGCAAACCTTGGCCAGCTCGAGTGTGCCAGGAACGTGAACAGTGCCATAGTATGAAGCCATCGTGGTACCATTAGACAAAGTTCTCTTCACAACAGTAGTGTAGACACTTTTGGCCTTGTTGACATCGCTGAATTGGCTTTCCAGAGGGAACGTGTATTTCTGAAGCCAGTCTAAAAGCGTCGTCTCGCCGAAAATACCTGTGTTGGGGTACTGAGAAGCGTGAATATGAGTATCAAAGAACCCTGGGAAAATAAATTGATCTTTGCCGTGGTTTACCACCTTTATTTCATCTTTTGTGACTGCTGGGTTTGCATTCTTAGCGATATGGGCCCGAGCAGCTTCTACATCGCCAGAGTGGTCCATTACCAAGATAGTTCCATCGGATCCAACGCCAATTAGTCCGTTTGGAATCACCTGCAAGGTTTTATAGTTGAGACTGTGGACAATGTTTCCCACATGGATTACGGGGCGACCCAACGTCATGTGTAAGAGATAGACCCGCGAGGCTACCAGAGATAAACCTATAGACGGTCCACCTGAGCCGTACAGTGGTAATCTGTAAACATATGTTTGGTGTTTAACGTACTAAAATGCCGAGTTCATGAGCGTATTCAAACGTTCTCTCCTCCTTTGTAGAGCTCTCCACCTATGTGTCACGTGATTTAGATACTCAAGGTACACGCGACCAGATATCGAGTTCGAGCCTATACAGTGCGCTTTCATGTAGTAAAACTCCCTTGTTTCCTTTGAGTCACACCATTTGCAACTAAGCTACCCCCCAAAAGCTGCCTGTCGACTGCTGATCAAGGGTCTTTAGCTCCAACTCTTGGGGTCTTATTGACTCGCTATACTAGTATGGGCAAAAAACCAACAGTAGATAAAACTTTTCTGAAAAAAAAAGATGCTCTGATTCAAAGAACAGCATCTATTATGGGCATTTCAGAGGATGAAGCCAATTCCAAGCTAAGGATCCCTCTGGTCCATTCGTTACGGGTGAATACTCTGCTGGGATCAGAGCAGGAAATTATTCAAGAGCTCGAAACTTTGGGCTGGAAGGGCGAACCTGTTGGCTGGTGTCCTAGTGGTTATACAATCGAAGAAGGCTATGATCAAATAAAAAATTGCCAGCTTGTCCACGATGGAAAGATTTATCTACAGAATCAATCAAGTTGGCTACCGGTTCTGGCCCTGGATGTCCAGCCTGGTGAGGAAGTGCTTGACCTTTGTGCAGCTCCTGGAGGTAAAACTAGTCACATGGCTGCAATCATGGGCAATAAAGGTCGCATTGTAGCCTACGACACCTCCAGAGCACGCTATCTCAAATTGCAAAACAACCTCAAGCGCTTGGGTGTAGAGATTAGTGAATGCAAACTCACTGATAGTAGCAGTTCACGAGCTGGAACAGCAGGCTTTTTCGACAAAGTTCTCTTGGACGCTCCCTGCAGTGGAGAAGGGCTGGTAAACTTGGATCTCTCCAACTCCCTTGATACTTGGTCTGTCGCGCATATTCGCAGACTGGCATCTCTACAAAAACAGCTAATTCTTCAAGCCTGGTCAATGCTCAAGCCTGGCGGAACTCTAGTGTACAGCACATGCACAATGGCACCTGAAGAAAATGAGGCAGTCGTGGAGTACCTTTTGCGCAAGGCCGCAGGTGTTCAGGTCCAGGAATTAGGGGTTCCTGTTTCCACACCTATTGATGGCTGGAACGATCGCCAGTTCCCACCAGAGACTAAACGAGCAGGGAGAGTATTCCCAGAGTCCGGCAATGAAGCATTTTTCGTATGCAAACTGAAAAAGGCAGGAAAGCCTTGAGGCTTGTGGCAATAAGATATAATATGTAAATCTTAAATATGCTAATTAATATTTAATGACTCCTGGAATGCCAAGAACCTTCTCGCCCGAGAAGATAATTTGCAAAATAGGGGTTGGCTCTGCGTTAACAGAGCCAAAGGTCAAAAATTATGAAGTCCCACCGTAAAACGATGAGCGCTCATCCTACACTTTGTGCAATGTGCAGGCATGAGCTGTCACCCGGTCTTCTTGATCACCAGTGACACTTCAAGGTAAGTATGAGAAATCAGAGGTGAGAAAGAGTGTATTATAGGCCAAGGGTTAGGGCATCTGCAAGTCCGCGGCGAGATCAGGCCTTGTGGTACGTGAATTCACCGGTCTAGTTTGGATAGTTTTCCTTTTTTCTTAAACAACCGATACTTTAGACTGAATCATCTGTTTAACTTTCTTTACTAACTGCTATTTACTCGACTTTCTTTCCTGTGGACTTACCCTTGCGAATAGCATGGAACCTGTCAATCTCAGGCTTGACACGAGCATCAATATTGTCTAGGATGTGAGTTCTAATACCCAAAAAGTGTGACACCTCAAATACAGCAAAGAAGGGGGCTAGGACTAGCGCCTGGACCAAGCTGTCCAACAACGCCGGGGCCCGGTGCTCAAATTTGCCGTGACCAATGAATTGAGCAATCCAGCTAGCGGACCAAATTGCCCAAGCAATATGATTACCCTTGCTACCATAGAAGGGCACCATACGAGCAAACTTGAGATTTGCCCAGACTAGCAAAGCACCAGTGGGGAGTCCATAAATAAGATCAAGTGAAGTATAGTATGCAGCATAGAATACTGATAACGGTAAGCTCACATTAAAGTAAGGGAAGTATTTGGGATCAATTGATACAGCTTCTAAAAGCTCATCGGGGATCTTTACGGATGTCAAGAGCCACATGCTGGTGAGAAGAATCATGGGGATGCAAAAGACATGGATAGTGACGTTTACAGTATTGAAGTGGTACTTGCGGTAAAAACAAAGTTCGTCTTCGAGTTTAGCCATTGCGTGGTGTGAGGGGCAAGTGGAGAAGCAGGGTCTCCCCCACATAAGCCGGGATACATATATAAAACAGACGAGTGGTGTGACCGCAAACAGCACCAAACATATTAGTATATTGCTGATTTCTCTTGAATGCCTACAAAATACAAATCCAGACCTTGTGCCAAGCTCTCTTTGAACCGCAATTGCACAGCTGCGACTCACCACTTGTAATCATCCATTTCAAATGCGGTGCTTGGTGCCTCCTCAAAATTTTGCGCCTGTAGAGCCCGGATTGTATCGCAGTGGTGAGCCGCACTCGACCAATTTCGAGTTTTTAAAAGGACTCAATCTCCGGACTGTCTTGTGGCTCGCGGTTGAGGACCCAAGCGATATATTTGTGGGGTGGTTGGACGACAATGATATTGACTTTGAGAATGTCGGCTGTATGGTTGAAGGAGCAAACCCTTGGGACCAAATAACTACGTCTTCAATAAACACAGCCCTGGAAATGATCCTCGATGCAAGCCGGTACCCGATTCTGGTATGCTGCGGCATGGGCCGTCATCGCACAGGAACTGTCATTGGATGTCTCAGAAAGGTTCAACAGTGGTCATTTGCATCTCTAATCGATGAGTACCAGCGGTGCTCTGGCCCCAAAGGTGAACGTCCCAGTGTGGAGCTGACTATTGAGTCGTTTGAGCCCCAGATCACTCTACCACCAAACCCTCCTGCTTGGTACAAGCCACCACCACCATCTACAGATGAAGAGCCCCAAGAGGAAACCGAAAAAAACAAGCAAGTGTGAGGGTATGTAGCACCAAGCACTTTTCATATACATTTATATATATTTAATTCATGACTCTATGAGGATCTGGAACGTTACCTGTGGCAGCTGGACGACATCAAACTTTACCGTGCAGACTAGACCCATTGCAGAAAGAAATCCGCGAATTATCCCAGCAGGAAACCATAAATAAGGGGCAGCAAGGTCACTGGCCGACTCGCTGCTATTTCTATTAACGCTCATTCGTGAGCAATACTCAAAGTTGTTATCAACAAGAACGTATGTGTCCCTGTGGTTGGTTTTGAGGTTATCCATTTGTTTCCGGTAAAGTGCTATCCATAATTCCTTGCACACAAACTTTACAATATCCAGCTGCTGCTCTAGACGGGGACGATTGCGCGTGAGAACTTGTGCGAGTCCTTGCCCTACCTTGAACCCGTACTTTTCGACTCTGTGAAATGCCTCTGTCTCCCCTTCATCACCATAAAGTTCTGCGGAGACTTGTTGTACCATAGGCACCGTCTCTATGAGCAGAAAATCAAGGGCAGAGCTCGCGACCTGCATTGGTGATTAGTGGAGGTGGTGTCTTGGGTGGGGTGAGTGTGAAGTGAGCGAGTTGATAATGCTGAAATGGACGAAAATGTTGAAAACGTAGGATTTAGTTGATATTCCAACTAAATGTCACTAGCATCTATCTTGACGCACGGTCTTGCATCTGGGTTACAAAAGGGTTGTCCGAGCCGGCAAGACTAGTAGCCAATCCCTGCTTGCAGTAGAGATATATCGAATATAGTTTCATTCATGAATATTGTTGCTGCATTTTATACCAACTATAGCGTTATTTGGCTGCCCTAACACCCTATTCACCACGTTTCACACTAGAACCACCGTCTTTTGGGCCGGCATTGACTACTCCCAAATCGGGTAATCTCTAAAAGTATATCACATATTGGTTCACTAGGGGGGCCAGTATATGGAAAAGAGAGAAACAAAAGCACAAGAACAAGAACGCGAAGAAGAGCCTTTATATCGGGAAATAGAAATGGGCGAGTGCTTCAACACAAAGTACTTTTTCTGGAACTCGCCGGCAACTTTTGAGGCAGTGGCAATAACCTGCTGTATACTGGGAATCTGTATCGGTGTTGGTATTGTAAACGCCATCAACAACTGCCTTGGCTACCCACAGTTATGGCTATACCTCAGCATATACTGCTTTTTCCATTTGGCCGAGTTTTTGGTCACTGCTCACTATAACAGAACTCGAGTTTCAATGGCTAGTTTTCTGTTGGCAAACGGTTGGGAGTATGCAGTGGCCACCGCTGCGTCCTTTGGCGAAGCTTGTATCACACACTATAATTCACCTGCTCGCCATGGCTGGACCAAATTGACAGCTGTTGGTTTGGTACTTATTATCGTTGGCCAGTACATTCGCACACGTGCAATGATTCATGCAGCTCAAAGCTTCAATCACAGAGTACAGTATAAAAAGAACGATGACCACGAACTCGTCACTACTGGAATCTACTCCAAGATGCGGCACCCTTCGTACTGCGGGTACTACCTGTGGTGTGTAGGAACGCAGCTTTTGTTGGGCAACGTATTTTGTACTTTTGCATTTAGTGCTGTTCTCTGGTACTTTTTCAAGACTCGCATTGTTCGTGAAGAGGCTGCCCTTATTCGCTTCTTTGGACAAAAGTACGTTTCGTACCAATCTACTGTATGGAGTGGCTTGCCGTTCATTTAAAAACTATTTGACGGCTGGGCTGTTGGAACAATTATTATTATTATTACTGCTGCTAGTTTTTAGAGCTATTAATTACCATTTTTAGATGATCAAAGCAGCGACAACACCTCCAAGGGCAATACCGACTGCAGCGGCACCGTTAGCGCTCTCAACACCGGTGAAGTGAGAAGAAGACGCACCAGAAGAGGTAGGGCCGTGGCAAGTACCGTTACCAGAGCAGCTGGTGATGGTCTTCAAGGTGGTAGAAGAAATGGTATGGGTCTCGGGGACGGTAACAAGTGTTGTAGAGTCACTAGACTTCTCACTGGACTTCTCGCTAGTCTTTTCAGTGGGTTTCTCGGTGGGAGTCTCGGTGGGTTTCTCAGTAGGCTTCTCGGTGGGCTTCTCGGTGGTGGGGGTCTCGCTAGACTTCTCAGTAGGCTTCTCGCTGGACTTGGAAGTGCTAAAGGGGATGGGGCTCTCGTGTTCAGGGGTGGTGGTAGGAGCAACGGAGGATGAGGGAATAGAAGTAGTAGACTCAGGGACGGGTGTGGTAGTCTCAGCCTGAGTAGAGGAGGGCTCAGAGGTGATGTAGCTGGTGCTATCCTCACATCCACAGTCATCGTCCTCACCGTCGTTGCTGTCTTGGGAATCCTCATCATCATCATCGTTGCCGAACCAGAAGAACTTCTCTTGAGCATCACCGTGGGCGACTTCAGCACCAGCGGGAGCCTCAGTAGCGAGAGTAAGAGAGAGGAGAGAGAGAAGAGTAGCAGATTTCATTGATGCTATTCCATCGGCAGGTCCTGGCAATATATAGATCTTGTGTGGTATGCATTTTGCCGGTACGTTGCAGCACTGACTGCATGCAGCTATGCGGCCCAGTACAGCTTGCGCGGCAGTAAATTTTAGCAATACCATCGGGAAATTTCCGTTTTCAACCGCATTATAGAAATCGGGTACACTAGACTAGCTACTGCAGCCACTCTGGATGCACGGTGCAGCTGGTCGCATAACGTCAAAGTAGTTTATCCGGGTGATGAGAACCACACGATCAGGAGCCACCGTAGGTATCCTGTCCAACGAGTCTAGGGCATAAATAATTCTACAAACTAGTGATTGTGGTTTTTCTAAATCAAGCGGCTTACAAGCTAGCGATGGTGAGCTCACGCATTTCCTGAATGGCCTGCTCAATCTTGACGTCGAGTTGTCCATTTGAGTACTCCTCTCTGACGTTAGGGTCCATGTGTTGCTGAACCTCAGCAAGACGGGAATAGCTGTCTGTGCAAAACTGAAGCTGAATGTTGACCAACGCTTCAAAGCTGGGGTCCAAGTAGGGGACACGGGCGTCAATAAGCTGCGGTAACTCCTCGATCAATTGATTGTTGAGGTCCTCGTAAATCTGCTTGGCGACCTGCTCCTCACGCTGGGCGGCAGGCAACTTTGAAGCATCGTTGGAAGGCTTATCGGTGAGCTTACGGCACTTGGCACGGTACTTGTCATAATCGAGACATTTGTGGTTACGTTTGGTGATGGCAGCGTTAGCTTCGGTAAAGTATGCATTGAACCGGCTGATAGGCTCCAAAACAGTGACACGGTATGGCTCGTCCAGTTGCTTGATGGTCTGACTGTCAATCTCGGTGACAGCAGTCAAGTACTGCTTGCTAAGGTTGTCGCGCATTCCTGCGTCTCCGTAAAACACATCCACAGTTTCTGCGATCTTTACTTGTGCGCTAGTCAAGGCGCGGAGACTGTCGAGGTAGCCCTTGGCGTTCTTCTGCAATTGGTTACCAGCGGTCTCCATGATGCGGTACCGACGTTCCTGAGTTTCAAAGTTACGGTCCTCAGTCTTTTCCACCTGTCCCGCCTTCATCATTACCTGCGTTCCCGCACGGTCGAGCGCTTTCTTGATTCCAGTCCATCCCATGGTGAGAGGTGAGTTGCTGTTAGCTAAGCCCGAGGGGTCGGCCGTTTAACAGACTTGAGCACGGGTTGGCTAGAGGTAACTTGAGAAAGGGTCCGTTACGAAATGCTTGTGTTGTTTATTGGTGAAGTAGAATAATGAATCCTTGATGTATGTGGCGATTGTATGATAGGCATCCTCGGGTTGCACCGGGAACACTCGGCCGATATTTCCCGAACGCAGGCAATCGATAAGATTGAGATCGCCAAGACCATCGTATGAGAATGAAGTTTTTTCCCCCGAGCCTGCGCCCCCTGCAAATCGCCCGATAATTAAGAGAAAAAAACCTAAACGGACCAGACTGGCGCACAACCTGTACGTTCGGGATCGCTAAGGCATTTAATTCCGGATGTTGTCTGATACTAATTACTACGCTTTTTGTCTCACATGCCCAGGCAGCACCTCATAACTCTACATCGAGATGTAATAAGGGGTGTTTAAATTCATTGAATGCAACATATTCTTTTACTATTATACTACTACCGTGCTCGATCTCTTGTTTGCTTAAATCACATGCCATTTGCTAAATCTAAACAAACCTCATCTGCTAGTCTCCCAACTTACCAACCTGACTACTTCTCACTTCAAGCCTCGCCGCATTCTACCATGGCCGGAGTATATCATAACGAGCGTCTCTTGGGATTGAGTGTCCACTCTTCTTTACTATTGAATGACCATTACAGCGATTGTCTAACTCGGAATGCCTATGACCCTAGCTCTCTCAAGGAGCGACCCAAAAACTACTTGAAGCGCACACGAGAGAGCTGCAAATATGTCAGCTTTGATCCGGTTCCCAATATTATTCCTAGTTCAAAGTCCAAGGGCTCTAAGCTTGCGAATATTGATCACTCCCCGAAGCATAAGGTCAGTCGTCAATGAGGTAGTGGTGTCGCTTTCTGCTATATTTATTACTTTTCCTCTATTTATCTATGTTTGTATATGTATCTTAACATCTACTTTACCGTACTGGTTCCGTGCAACGACCCACATGTGAACCGCATGGACGCGCATGTCTGAGGGGTTGTATCTGAAACAAAGGCCGCTGGTGCTGTTGGATGATTCGGCAGTACTTTTTCGCGGATACTTCATTCAAATAACCATTAATGAAGTCGCCGCTATCGATGTACTCAGGTGATAGAAGTTGTCGACATGCACTTTTTTTCCCGGCATGCATTTGTCCAGAGCCTCGATCGTTAGCATGGGTGCAGAGCGTTTTTCCATCTAAATGTGTACAACTATGTGAATCCCGGACTGGTTTCACTGCACGATCCTTGTGCCGAGTCACTAGGCAAAAAATGTGCCTCCTAAGCTATACCCCTCTTGAAAGACTCCACTCCAACTATTCATGAACTCTATTGCTTTCTCGAAAACCTTTAGTAAGGTTGTTGTCTCTAACAGTTTTTTATCTTAACTCTAGCATGCCAGACACCATAGGAAACGCGAGCATCAGCTGCGCTATTTGTGGTGTTATAGCATATAACACAATAGAGAAATCGTTATAAAATACATGTATGAATAAATAGGTATGGATATTGTTTACAACAAGAGAGCAGCAGCACCGATGAGGGCACTCAAGCCGGCGACACTGGCACCAGAAGCACCATTAGCAGCAGAAGCCGAAGGACCTGATGAGGTTTTGGTGCCATTGCTGGAACCAGAAGGTACGGTAGAGGAGGAATTGGAAATGGTAGAGTTGGATACAGCAGAAGTAGTGGCAGAGGGAGCAGCAGCAGTGGAATTTACAAGGGTGTTTGTAGTGTTTTGCACGTTGGCCAAGAAGCTAACGGCCAAGGGAACGTAGGTAGTATGTTGAGAAACGACCTTGGTGACGAAGTTTGTCAAAGTAACGGTAGCCTCCTCGACAGGGATGGCAGTGGCAGTAGTAGCGAGCGCAATGGTGGAAATGATGGTAGAGAACTGCATGTGTAAAGAAAGTAAAGGTTATATGTGTTCACCTCGTTACCCAATCCTCAGTTATATATACCGCTATGCACTACCCAGGACTTTTCAACTATGCATCTGGCCTGTGCAGAGCCCCGCATATTCTTACCGGCATAACCGCTGATCGAAACCCGCAATTAGAGTGTGTGCACTTTGAGCGCTATTGAAAAACATACTGCAAGTTACATCTTTTGCACAATAATGTATGGAGGAAAATCCGGGATGAAATATGGACTAGAAGCGTGGGTATCCTGTGCATGTGAGAATAACGCCTTATGCAATCTGCACATATATAACTGCATGCATTTTACCCGCATATGCAATCTGCATTCGCTCGTATTGTCAGCAGAGTAGCGGCATGCTCGGCGGTTGAAAACGCAAGTTCAAGATGCAAAAACAAGAATAATTTACGCCGTATTGCATTGCTAGGACTGTTATCATATAAAAAGTATCTTTAGTACACTCCCTCTCTAGTGCAATATACGAGTAGTCAATGTTTACACCATTGTTTTGATATGCAACCACCCCAATAGGGCAGTGAGACCTTAAAATAATTAATTATCTTGACTTTAAAGGTAAAATAAAGCTAGACATCATCGTAGTGGAGAACATACTGAGGAATTCTGCCCACAGTTCATGATATTAGGAATTGCTGCAACTAATCGAGTCCTGTATATAGGACAGCCTATTACAGGGTATAACCGCCCGATTTCTATATCAGTAGTATAATTAGATACCAGGTTTATAGTTTTAGCTAAATTTATTGACTTTTTCACCTTAACAGTACCTCATTAGCATGCCTCGACCTCAAAGGTATCCTATAGCTTGGTCAGCGATTCGTCAGACCCGGAAAAAAAAAGTAAGGCCCAATTATAGGGTGTTGACGATTATGATTCGATAATGGTAAAAATGACTTGACCAAGATCTTCGAAAAATTCTGTGTAGTAATTATTTGAGACTATTCACATTCCATGTAAGGAGGGGTAATGCGGCGGGCTCTAAAACGACCCACTTGCCGCTTTGAACGAAATCTCTTCCTGAAAAGAGCGGATGCTGACAGAGGCAAGGGCGAGGGTGCGCATGCATATGAACTTTCATGTATCTCGTATGATTTCCCTGTATGTATTGCAAATTCGGGAAAAATACACTGAAAAAGTTTGTTCAATTAATTTACAATAGCCAAAGTACTTGTATAATCGGTCCACTAGCTCAGGGGCAGCTAACCAAGCGAGCCACCGGTACCGCATTTACTCGCAGAAACCAATTAACGACTGTGCATAAGCGGAGCTCTCGACGCTCGATACCGTTGGAGCCTCTCTGAAACTCCCCATGCCGTTCAATCGAATAGTATATTTTGTTTTGATTTCCCTCAAGCATTGGTGCCCCGGCACAACTTCCGCCAGCTGATCTGCTCGTCAACGCTTGTCGCAGTATGTCCAATCTATTCCATGCAGGTAAATTGGCCACTGCATCCGAGGTCAAATTGCTTGGAGGCGCATTATGCTCAATAATACATTTGTGATCTGGTAGGCGCAGCGACTTAGCCGCATGTTGGGGACGGACTCTAATGGCGCTGAAGTATAGTTTTTTCAGTCGGATAGGAATATACTTGCTTGAAGCGAGCACGATTTAGCATTTTTCTGTCTAGTTAATCATTGGTTTAAGTCACGGTAAAGCCAGCAGAATAGTTTAATGACTCGATGTGTTGCAGACTTGGATGCACGAGGCGAATATAAGCTTTAGGCAATAGGCACTGTTAGACAAACAGGTATAGGCTACTTTTTTTCGAAAGACGTGCATATGACTCCCCAATGCCACTGCACTCCCACAAGCTACTAGTGTGCCGGTCAGTTTTCACGATGAGTGTCAGTATTGAGTGTTTTATATATTAGCGTTTGTTAATTAATACAAGAATTTGGTATTCCTGAGTTGAACTCAATTCTCTGAGCTCATCATCGTGCCATGCAAATCTCTGTGAAATTTCAACCTCACATAATGGACGTACAGTGGCTCTTCTATGTGGAGCATGCAAACGAGATCGAGCCGCCATTCTTGATGCGCAATCTTAGAAAACGGTATCAAATATTGGAAGAGATGTCTATTTCTGCGCAAAAGGGACTTGTGGCTGCTAAAGTTGCGGCAGCAGCTGACCCTGATATGCCCACTCCCACATGGGGACAACTGCTAGAGGTGGGCCAGAATTTAGACATTGATTTGCCGAGCAATTCGCCATTACATGACGTAGAGCAAGATGAATTTCTCTACAAGTTGGGGGCACTCCCTCAGGCAGGCGGCACAATTTATTCTGGGTTTGCAGAACTCAAACTGCGCAAAGACTACAACCAACTAGCGAAATGGAGTACCCATGAACTCCAATTCCGAGTTGACGATCAGGACATCTTTATTATGGAGGATATAAGCATTGTGTGCCAATTAGGAAGAATGAGCCTAGAGGTTGATATCCCAGAGTTGGGGCTTGCATTCGAGAAGGAAATAATCGAGGGTAGACCCTTTATATTTGACAATTACAGGTTCCATTTCATAATTTCAATATCAAGGCCACCCGCTACGCCAATTGTAGGTTACTACATGGGGGCCGACCTTATTGCCACAACTGAAGGGTACACCTGCGTGTTTACCGGTAAATCTTTTCCTAGTTTTGAGCAACTGCATGATTTTCACCAAACTTTTCACCCTGGTCTCTACTTTGGGATCCATCCAACCGAAAAGGACTCGTTTGCAGTAGCTCTTGGCGATAATAATGATTGTGTGGAGCGCAGTATGCGGCTTTACAGTAGTAAACGTCTCACTGACTCTACAATTGAGACTTTGATTACCCCAGATATCACCCTTTTCCCGCAGACACAGCCACTAGACAGTCTTGAGGACCTAGTATGGTAGCTAGCGCCATTTCTAGTTATTTATTTATTCTATTTATTATCTGAGTAGGTTCTGTTGGTGCCATGAGATTTTCAGTGTGGCTTCCCCCGCTTGCTTTTATGCAGAAGGTACCTGCAGGTTTTCCGGGGTCTTTATCTGCAAACCTCCCGCGTCAGCTTCTGCTTACATGGCTGGTCATTACAAGGATCTCGCAACAGGTATTGTCCTGCTTTCAGTAGGATTCTGCCTTGGTGCTATCTATTCAAACTGGACTTTTGACTTCCACTTGCTCTGGGAGAGCCCCACAAAAGACGAGTGGATTACTCTTGCCCTGGAGTACTACAAGCTCAAAGCCGAACAGAGCATCGCTCTTCACCACGTTTTGCACGGTATTATCGCTCTTGGATTCTTTGGTCTTTTCGCCAAGCTTTACAAACCTACCGAAAGCAACACCCTGTTTGATGGTGGCTCTTTGGCACTACTTTTCATTGCCACCGTTTTCTACATCACCAACATGCGTCCCGCTGCCTACTCGCTTAAAACCGGCGATTGGGGTAACATTGATGCCTTTGACGGTGTTCGCCTCGTCGCTGCCTCCCAGGTTCTTATTGTATTAGTCCTGTTTGGCGTCGTCGCCATGCAGGCCGGCCAATGGTGGGCTATCCCTAGCCAGGCCCAAAAGGATGCCTTTGAGGCCGCTCTTGCAGCTGAACCAGTCGCTGAGGAGGAGGCCAAGCCTGAGGCCAGTGCTTCAGGCAGCTCTGCAGGCAAAGCCAAGAAGCGCAAGTAGATAGTTCATTTCTTTTACTTAATAAATTGATACGAGTGTACACTATATGTATTTTTCAACGAGCATTCAGTAGCTTTTCCAGCTTCTTGCTCTCTAAAGACGATACATTTGATAACGTGTAGATAAATAGAGTGCGAGCTATTCTCGCTAGATTACTGACAGCACCAAAGTATTGCAACGTATAAATAAAGATAGATTCGCGTATGCACAAGGCTAAGAAATCCCGGAAGCGTTTGCCCTAGCTCGGGCTTGCCACTTCACTTTTGAGGCTCAGTTTTTCAATACCTGTATCTTCGCTTTGATCATTGCTAGCGCCAGTAGTTTCTTCTCCCACGTGTGCAACGCTAGCGCTCAAATTCGGGCTGGGAGCACCTTGCTCTTGAGTAGTAGGTACTTCGAGTTGGGGCACGGGCCTCATGGCAAACTTTTTCCACGCATCTGGGTCATTCATATCTTTATCAGTTCTCCCAAATGCGGCAGCCCACCAACGGGGCTGAATGGACGGAAGGAAAACCTCGTCATGCTTTTTGTATTCGGGGTTCACAAACTGGTCTCTCCGAGCAAGGAAATAATCCCATACAGATCGAGTCTGCTGGTTTGCCCTTGCATCATACCTTTCACGCTCCGAGTTGAACAAAAACGTTCCGTATTGGCATGCATAGCTGTGATATAAAAGGCGTCTCAGGAACCGCTCATTAAATTCAAACCTGTCGGGGTATGCGTACACAATCTGATAGACACAGTCAAGCCACTGATGGAAAATCGGTCCAGTTTGACGATTACGAGTAGTATCGGCGATAAATGATGTCACATTGGATAAAAGAGTAGAGTCTTCTGCCCCATCTGAGACTGATCGTTTGGCCAGGGCACCATTGCGGGTAAGGAATTGATGTCCAAAGGATATCCACTCTTTTTCAATCAACAGCATAAAGCCTTCGAGAGTACGGTAAAAGGGATCGAGCATTAGCATTGACAACGAGGTTAACTGAGGAGTGCGATCCCAGCCATCAGAGCAGTGCACCACAACATGGGAGCATTTAGCGTGAACTTGCTGAACAATCTGTGCCGTTCCATCCAGGATGAGCTTAATGTGGCCCAACCAGTTGGATCTTTCCAAAGAAGCAGGAGATGGTGGAGCCGGCGATGTATCTGAATGCCTTAGGGCATCAATGACATGTTTTAAAGAGTCGCGCATAACGTGCAAATTATCGATTCCCATGTAAATTTTGCGGGCAGACCGGTATCGGTCCATATTTTCAGTACCACCGCCTAGTGCTGTTTGAGCGATTGCATTAGTTGAAGGCCGCAAATCGCCAATAATGTTGTCTGTGGACGCACCCCAGGTACCACTAGGTGCATCTGTAGTACCAAAGATTGCGTGAACCAATCGCTCGTCCTGCATATTGCGGTTTTGACGCATCCCCACCAATGGCTGGCTACACCTGCTGATGGTGCATCTATTGAGCGAGTGATAATAAGACAATACAGGCAAGCGGCCCTTTGATCTAAACTTGGAGGCGTGCGCCAGAACATTATCGCTCATGTCAATGGGCACCACCAGTTTTGAAGGATACGTCGGGCATAGCCCGTAGCTAGAGTTAGCCGTGGAGACTCTCCATTTTTCCCAATCAATCCCCATCCTTGAGTACTCCTTTTCCAGGTCATTGAAAATAGACCAGCCATTGAACGCTCTTTCCGGGCTCGCCGGGGTATAAACATAGGCGTAGAGTTGGCGAAGGCTGGTAACCTCCACGTAGCTCTCCAAATTACGCAGAACCTGCGTACATTTCTCTACTGATTCAAAATCAAATCGCACAAACATGAAATCCTTGCACAGGACCCTTATCGATGACGGATGATTCTGGGGCCGCGCGAGTTCCTGGATAATCGGATAACAGATCCATATCTCCCTGCCATCTGACCGAAAGGTCATGTGGTGTTGCGAAAGCCGCAGCGTCCCCTTGAGTTGGCGCTCTAGGCGAACCAATGTACACTCGACTTCCATATAATGGTGGCGGGTGGCGGGCGGTCTCCGAGTCTCCACACGGTGGGGGTTGGCGGCCCACAATATGCTCAATCGATGCTCATGGTGTAAATGCCAGCAAATACTCGTTTTATATAGACAGTCGTGTATCTTGGCACCTATATTAGCTACGTAGACGCCCCCAGACCATTGAGAGACCCACCCGAGGCCCCCTCAATGTTTCAAACTGGGGTACAGCGTCTTGTATGATTATTGCTTTACAGTTTATTACTATTCTCTTACATATTCAACCTCTCAACCCCGGCTGACGCTCCCACAACTCTGTCTATCCATAGGCCCTCGACCTCGCTGACAATTCACCCAATGACATCGCCAGCATTTTGGTCTACTCCCTTCAAGTATATCAAGTACACAGCCATCGAGCGCCCCCATATTTTGGCAGCATACATTATGGGTCTCGGCGGTCCTCTTGCGGCCCTCACCCTGTACGGTGCCCGTGAAAAATACCTCTATCCTGATGCTCCCCTAATCCCCTTGAGCTACCCTCTCCCTGAGAAGCGTGATGCTAATCTCAAGGGTTTCGATGACGAGTAGTTAATTTAACGTACATTAAAATTGTGAATTTGACGCTTTGGGCCTCTTGCGATCGAGGCTGAGAACTGCTCCTCAAGGTCACTAGATACTATATAGGCAATGTACATATGCACATGATTTTTTTAGAGGCTCCTTGAAATAATGTCTGGTTCTTTTCCATGAGATCCCTTTTTTATTGAGTCGCTACTATTCATCAAGGCTCTAGTTTTGTTTGGATGAGGTTGATCTCCAGGTACAGTGATTAAATAGCATGTATAAGGTTGCAGATGATCAACGGCCAGCAAACAAAAGCCACAGCCTAAACTTTGCAAAATTGATGGAACAGATCAACGTGTTTCAGTATAAATATATTTAAATTGAGATACATTGCAGGGCCGCTAATTTAGATATCTGAATCAGGTGTGTGCCTTACTGCGGCTTTGTCAACCCCCTCCGTCAACCACCAAGTATGCTTGAAGCAATCGAAAGCTTTAGCATTGGGTGTGTATTTGCAGTAGGATTGCTATTTTCCGGCATGTCCAACCCTTCAAAAGTCACCAATTTTCTTGACTTGTTTGGAAACTGGGATCCGAGTTTAGCGTTTGTTATGGCAGGAGCGATTGTAGTTGCAATGCCATTCTTCCGGTACGCAGTAACGCACCAAGTATTTACCGCACAGCACAAACCGATTAAATTACCCACAAGCACGATAATTGATTCAAAACTGTTGATTGGATCAGCATTATTTGGAATTGGATGGGGACTTGCAGGTATCTGCCCTGCACCTGCGTTTACGTTACTTGGTGCAGGGGTAAACCAATCTCTTGTGTTTGTTGGTTCTATGCTTGGCGGAGTATTGATCCAGGGAGCTCTCCAACAATCATAGAATCCATAAAATCAAGCTATATGCATACCCGGATAAGGTAAGATATAAACAAGGTACCATGCGTCCTGCAGGTAAGCTTGCCAGTGAAAAATTCCTGGGCTTTTTGCTTGAATGTCCAGTAAATAACCAAATGTATATGTTCTTTTCCGCTTTAGTTTGTTTTCTCTTTGTTTAAGTTTTAGTTTATATCATTTTATGTGTGGCCTGTTTCAGAAAGGCACTCCCCAAACCCTAACAAAACTCTAGCATCACAAACCAATTCTAAATCCAAGACTCACCCACACATATGCGCACACGCAAACGCTTGCTCGTTCCCTGGCTATTGCCAGCGTGCAGTGCGGATATTATCCGACCAAAGCAAATAGATCATCCACAACTAAATGCCACAGCTCTGGGCCAACTCGCGCTGGTCGGCTCGTTTGATAGCATGAGCACCTTCAACTATGTGGGCGAGAGTTCCGTGCTCGCGCCAGTTGTAGAAAATGATAACCTGGTTTCCCAGGCTGAGGACTCGTTTGGAGCCTATTTGAGTGCCTCTTTCTCCGATGGCGCGATCTCACAAGCATGCTTGCTGGACGATGGTGTCGCGATTCTCGCAGGTAATTTCACAAATATTCGCGGTACTGACGCCGCTGGTATTGTCAGGCTAGATTTGGGCTCTGGAAGCGTAGAAACACTCGGGAATATCACGCTCACGGGCGCAGTACAGTCACTTTGGTGTAACCACACCTTTGTTTACGTGGGAGGAAACTTGCAGTTGGGCAACTCCCAGGGTATTGGAATCTGGAACGATACATCTAAATCATGGGCGCTGCCTCAATTTGGCGGTTTCCCCCTTGGCTCACAGGTTAGCGCCATCACCCCTCTCAACAATGATACCTTACTGTTTGGCGGTAATCTTGGAGCTCCTCTGTACGGCTCTTCCTCCCATAGCAATGGAACCCAGCAGCTGGGTCTTGCAGCCGCTACAGTCGACGCAACCGATGGTGCCAACGATGGCTCAAATGTGTTGTGCATGTCTGGCGACCCCTTTGAGGCTAACTCTGGCTCCCAACAGAGCGTGCTTGACATTAACCTTGGACGTACAATCACTCTTTCACAGATTGCCATTGCTAACCCACCCAACGGATCTGATGGTACCGAGAATTTCCGCATCGTTAGCCACCCCAGCAACTCCATCATGAACCTGACTTATATCCAGGATGGAGAGACCAAATACTGTGATGCCTACTGCCCTCTTCAGCTTGGGGAGACTACCATGTTCTCGTTTGTGAACCCGGTCGGCTCCCGTAACTTGAGTATTTCCTTGCTCACGTATTACGGAGACCACGCCGCTATTCAAGGAATTGAGCTATATTCAATGCAATCATTTGTGTATGCCAACAATGAACTGAACGCTCCTCTCGACTGCCAGAACATCTCCCTCAATAATAATGCGCAGCTCCAGGGAGACTGGGAGAGTGACGACGACTATGAGAGCGCAGAAATCACTACTGGTGATGGCCTCACTAATACATGGATCAGATACTACCCCAACGTCACTACCAGCGGCAACTTCTCGCTCAATCTTTGGACACCTGGCTGCTTGGAAAATAATAGCTGCGATCGCCGAGGCCAGGTGAATGTTACTGTTTATCCTGGTCCGCCGGATCAATACGAACCGGTTTCTCTGCAGATTTTCCAAACAAACAATGAGCTTAAATATGATCCCATCTACAATGGTACTCTCGCCCGTACCCCTAGCTTTGATCCTTATGTCCAGGTTCAGCCTGTCGCTGGCCAGCAGACTCCACTAGAGATTGTTGCTGTACAGCTTGAAGTCACTTTTGTTAGTGCTGGTCCAGATGTTCTTATTGATAAGCTCTTTGAGTTTTCCGTCTCCAACTACACCCAGTTTAGCGACTCGTCTGTGTTTCAACCCCTTGGTGATACTGCCTTGAACCGTCTTGGAAACCAACTTGGCGATGGTGCAAGTATTGAAGCGATTGAAACTTTCAACGACAATGTCTATATTGGTGGTAACCTCACAAACCGCTCCCTTATCGCTCTGAATGTGGACGATAATACTGTTGAAACCATCAGTGAAAGTGGAAGGGTAAACAAGCTTTACTCTTATGGGGACACTCTCTATGCTGTTCAGGACTATAACTCTGTTTACAATGTCACTGATA
This sequence comes from Wickerhamiella cacticola, assembly GCA_030564425.1. Lineage (NCBI taxonomy): Eukaryota > Fungi > Ascomycota > Dipodascomycetes > Dipodascales > Trichomonascaceae > Wickerhamiella > Wickerhamiella cacticola. The sequence continues at coordinate 506,661 of JAJLUX010000001.1, read as the reverse complement.
ACTACAAGAACATTTATGACAAGCCCGTGAACAACTTGGCTCTTTTCAATTACAATGGAACTGGAATGATCGCCTACAGTCTGTCAGGTTCGGAGTCTACCCTCGATCTTTACAACCTTACATCCAACGATTGGTATGATGGGGATGCAGCTATCAGCGGTCATATCTCTAAAACATTGGTCTACAACTCTTCCAACTTTTACTTTGGTTCGTTCAGAGTGGCTGAGGCTCAAGCATCTGGTGCGGCAACTGTCGACGCTAATTACAAAGTAAACAGCTTGCCCTTTAATTTCGCCCAGCCAAACTCTACGTTGTCAAAGCGTGGCACTGACAGCTCACAACAGATTATCAACGCTGGCTGCTTCTGGAAGAGTGCGAACCTTTTGGGCGGCCATTTCACAGCAAACACTTCTGATGGAAACCTCGCCCAGAATTTGATGGTTGTGAACGGCAGTGAGAGTTACGGCCTGGATACAGACGGCCTCGACGCAAATAGCACCATTCTATCACTTGCTGTTTATGACGACTCGCTTGTTATCGCTGGAGATTTGCAAGGATCTCAGTCAAATCTCGCAGTTTACGACCTTAATTCCCGCAAGTTTGTCGATGAGCAGCCCTCTGGAATCAGTGGTAGTATCCAGCAGGTTGTGCCTCGTGCAGACGCCTTTATCATTATGGGTAACTTTACTGTCGGAGACTGCTCTCAGTTCTGTATCTACAATGTGACCTCAAACTCATGGTCCACGCCCTCAAGGCCAAGCCAGGGTACCTTGTATGGATCCACTCTTTGGTCTGGTGATGCTCTTGTCATGTATGGCGAGAATATCGAGATTAGTGGCACTAGATATAACCTAGTCCAGTACGGTTTCAACCAAAAGCAGTACACACCTTACACTAATACCGGTATTGATGGCAATATCACCGCAATAACTGTTGGCTTGAATGACCAGGGTAATAGATACTTGGCAGTTGCGTGGACTAATAGTACTGGCCACAATATCCAATGGTTTGACGGTCGCAGCTGGACAACTTCTACATCCCCACTCGGTACTGGCAGCAGCATTAGTTCGCTTTCAACCCTACCAGTGGTGTCTTCATCAAGCAACTCCTCCATCCCACTGGGGTCCAAGACTGTCCTGACAGTAAACGGTGTGCTGAATCTTCCTGGTTATGGTAATGCTACCGTTGCATCGTTTGATGGATCATCTTGGGCACCCCTTTTCGTTGCTGGCCAAGGAACAGGCCCTGGATCCATTGCTGCATTTTACTCTGAAAAGCAGATTTCGCTCGGAGACCCCTCCATTCCTGAGACTCCAGACCAGCCCCAGGTTCGCAAGTTGATGTCCAAGGGCCGGATCGTGGGCATTTCCTTTGCCATTGCAATCGGATGCATCTCACTTTTGGTTATTATTGGATTAATATGGGGCTACTTTGCTCAAAGGAACCAATCATACCAACGGGCTCCTCAGAGAGTGGACGAAAAGGAAATGACACAAGCCGTCCCTCCTGAGATGATCATGGGGATGTAATATATTTATGCTATTTAATTTATGAATACTGTGCAATAAACGTTCTTGTCTTTAACTATATTCTTGTCAAGCTTTATGAGTTGGTTGCCAATTGCCGACAGGCTTTAACATTCGTTTGCAATACCATAAAGCTTGCATTACCCATAGGCTTGTAAACTTGTGTCTTTGTAGCCGGTCAATTGACACTGATTAATTAATTGAGTAGTTAATAATCCTAGACCTGACAAAAATCAGCCGCAACATTTGAGTTTGCCCCGACTTTAGAGCATTTTATCGTGGCCGCCACTCTACGCCTCTACTCAATATGCGTCCTATGGAATCACGCACAGGCCGCGAGAAGCAACGTAAGTAACTCTTTTCAAACGGTTTGATTTGACAATAACTAACTAGTTTATGAAGATGGCTCTCGTGTAGTTGCTGGTGGAATTGTCGTCAACGGCGACAGGTCTCAGGTGTTGATGGTGTCGTCACAGGCTCGCCCCGATTGCTGGGTTTTACCCAAAGGTGGCGCAGAAAAAGACGAAAGTCTCGAGGAAAGTGCCATGAGAGAGGTGTGGGAGGAATCTGGTGCTGTTGTAGACGAGAATATCACCCTTGTGGGCACATTTTTCGACAGCAGACCTCCCAAACACTGGAACGAGAAGTTGAACGGCCCTCCCCCTAAACGCTCCAAGTTTTACATCTACGAGATGAAACTTAAAGAGTTGAAAGACCCCTGGCCCGAGTCTTCAGAGCGTACGCGTACGTGGATGTCCTTTGAAGATGCCTACAATGCTCTTGTACATCACGATAGGGTGCCTCTCGCTGAAGCTATTGCGGCTTTCCAAAAATTAAATTGTTAATATTAGTCGTTATCTCGAATGTTATAATTAAATATTTATCTCAACTGCTGAAGGAAGTTTCCCGGTGCTACACCTGTTGCCTTGGTAGTCAACACTTCGGCCTCCCACCATCCGTCTTCTTGAGTGTGGGTGACTAGCAGAATATCATTCTTGCGGAAGCTAACTTCCATGGGGATTCGTGCTCTAAAGTCAAACTGGGCACGAGCATGCATGATAACCTGACGACCGTCGCTAGTGCGTGAAGGCAAAAGATTGCGCTGGCTGGCCACATCTGCAGAGCTCTTTGGTCTGGGACGAGCTTGTGGCTTGGTCTGAGCATACTGCTGGTACTGTTGTGGAGTGTGATGGGGCGAATGGCCGTATGCTTCGGCAGACCTGCGATGATCCATTTTCCTTTGTTCAAATGCAGCGGGGTCCTGGTACGCCTGGGGATTATACGAGTACCTGCGGTCGCGTTCAGGTGCTCTGGCAGGGATTACTTGAGGTGCAAAGTCCTCGGGATATGGGGTTGTAGAAGCCACTGGTTTGCTGCTGACCGGACGCGTCATTGGTGGTGCCTGGCGGGCGTCACTATGGACTGCCTTCCTTTGGGGAGAGGGCTGTGAACTCAACGCAGCAATACCCGGCATACTGGCCGGGCGAGCTAATTTGCGCTGAGGTTGTTGTTGTGTAGTAGCAGTGCCCAAAGGAGGAGTCTTTAGTTTGTCGATTGCAGCAAGCATAGGGTCTTCTTCGTGAGCAACTTTTGAAGCCACTTTGACTCTTGCGTGACCGCCCTGTGCCATCTGAGTTTCACGGGTACGACGATAACGGTCGCTGCTATCATTTACAGCGGGGTCAAAGTGAACATGGCTACTTTCGCGGGTGTGAAACTGAGGGTTTTCGACAGATTGGCCCAATGCCTTGTCAAACATGCCATCCTGAGATTGGAATTTGCCCGAATTGGTGCTGCTCTGAGAGCTGCCCAGGGCATTCCAGACTTTGTTAAGATCAGGACTAGATTGGCGTTTGAATGGCTTGGCCCAAGAACGACGCTTCTGTTCAACAGGAGTTGGTTCAAACTCTTGAGATGCAAACTTGCCCATTTGAGGTGACTCGATACTAGTGGGGTTGGAGTAAATGCTACTGGTTGGACTCATTGAGCCCTGGTAAGGAGACCCAGAGCTGTACTCATCATCATCCAGTATTTTGTTCTTGATATCCGGCTGCAAGTTGGGGGTGTTATCAATGCTCAAATGAGAATTGTGGCTCATGTTGTGGATTTGATTATCTGTGTAGCTATCGTCTTCTGCCTGATAAGATCTGTCAAAAGACTGGTTAGCAGCTGAGCATTCTGCTTCTTCATCCTCATCCTCCTTGCCGAATTTAGCCAACTTGTAGCCCTCGCCATTGCTGTCGCGAGTGAATCCACTGAGGTAGTTGGTGAACTCAGGGGGGTCCATAATTTGGCCACCAGTGCCGCACTCGTTAACAAAGTCAATGATGTCATTACTAGCCTCACATTGTTCCAAACCGACCCGAATTGCTTCAAAGCCCTCATCATCGTTTACGCAGGCAGTTGAAGTAGCATTAGTGAAGTCCCACAGATTTGATTTGATGTAGCGAATACGCTCGTCTTCAAGCTCCTGGAATTTGTCGCAGGTGAGCTTCCAAGTTGCGTTCCAATTCTCAGTGGTCTGGCTCAAAACATTGAGAGCTGCTTGGTAGTCACGCTGGAGCTGCTCAACGGCAAAGTTAGAGCGCTCCATTTTAGCATTGTTGCGTTCCAGCTCTTTGCCCATAAGTAGGTTCTGTTGGGCTTTGTAACCAGTGATTTTATGGCACTCTTGTTCGTACTTGGCGCGAGCGCGCTCGACCATCTCATTCTGAGTTTTCTTGGCCTTGGACAAGCGAGCCATAATATCCTCGGAGGTTTTGCGCCTTTCTCGCATGTTTGCTGAAAATGCATCCAATGGTGCGAGAAATTCCTCTTGAATTTGACGCGAGACGGTATTGTGGGATGTGGCCATCTGATCAGTAGTGGAGCGAACAACGTCGAGGCTACGACGCAATGACCCAGTTTCCTTGGATCCAAGAGCTTTTCTGGCCAAGTTTGCGAGTCTTTTTGCGTAATCTGCTTCGATGCTCATACGCTCCTTGTAAAATGCTTGAAGTTCTTCGCAAGTTAATTTAGCATGGTGCATTCTCTGGACAAGCCGTTGATAACCAGCATCGTCCTTGCCCCAGAAGTTATTGGCAAAAGCGTGCTGTGTTGACATGGACTAGCAAGGCAAAATACTTGGTTTGATGGGAGCCGTAATAATCATATATGCACAGCTGAGCAGATGCATGTTTACCTATTGCCTGATTGGGATAATCCGATGCATGCACCTAAATGCTATGAATAAACACAACAGTTTGGGGGTCGATTAGATAGTGTAAACAAAACTTTGAGAGTTATTTATGGGTCAATGCGGGGATAAAAAGTGCCACAAAAAACTCTGAGACTATAGAGCTAGCCTAAAGGTGTAATTGAAAAATCTATCGCGTTCATAATTCGTAATTCCCGCTAAATTCCTAGTAATGTCTGAGACATCTAGAGGGGTGTGGGACCTTTGACACGCGTTTATAGAAAATCGTGCAGTCTCTAGCCCTTTGGTGTGATTATTAGAAGCAAAGGGGCTGCGCAGACTCCGCGCGGCTTGAAGGCAAGCGAGCTTCAGTTGCTGGGGAAGCCATAGAGTATATCCAGCCGGCGACATCTACAGGAGTTGACGCGTAGTTCTAATTTATATTATCAAGCTGCGTAACGCATTGTTTTCGAGTTGTGTAAAAACGTCAAGAAATCTAATCAGCATCTTGAATAATTCAGTAGATCTCAATTGAATTTCCCAACTGCACACATGTGAAGATGTCTAGACCAAGCTTTGTTTATGGTGTGGGGGCTGTTTGAAAACACATTATACGGGCATATGCAAGGTACAGTGCTTTGCACTCGACTCTGAGCACAAATACACCAGATTGCTGATCCTTATTGATTTAGTGGCTATAATTCTCAATATAATACATGAGCAATGTGCTCCATTGTATAGCGTTTAAGCCAATTGGCGTCATCGCTGGGATTAATTCAAGGGATAGAACACTATACTGATGGGTTAATTATACGCTAGCAGCATATACCTACTCACTTGAACTTTAGTATATTTCAGCGAGAACGGTATACTAGTGTGCGGTCAGAATATACCAGTGTGACAAGAAGCCACTACCATAACGATTGGATTATGGGTCTCTAACCCTCACCCTAGTTACATGCCTTTAATAACTTCGACCCACCTTTAATCTTTGTCATCATCCACCTAGACTGTGTTTCTCTTCTCAGAAACCCTATGACTAATACCATGAGGGCTGAAGAATTTCACCCCACTCATTATTCACTCACACGGTAGGTCTCTTTACTCAAATGCCTAGTCACAAATCTCTCAAGACCAAGGTCAAGTTGGCCAAGGCACGCAAGCAAAGCGGTCGTGTTCCTCCTTTCGTCCGCATGAAGACCGAGAACACTGTCAAGTGGAACTACAAGCGTCGTCACTGGCGCCGCACCAGCCTTAAGATCTAAGCTGGTCTTAATGGTGTGTTTATTATAGTGCAGTACGTTACCCCGTATTGTACTTTATTAAAATTGGGTAAAACTACGTAGTAATACTCGCATTTATAGTTTCATTTCGTGCTATACCCGCGTTCTCAAATATACATTTGCTCTCCTCTAGGATTGTCATCATATTCATTTAGGAATCAGCTATGGATCCCGGTACTGTATACCATGTGGTCCAACAGATTCCCAGAGGTAGAGTCACAACCTATGGGCATGTAGCACTGCTAGCCAATTATCCCAATAATGCTCGGCAAGTTGGGCAACTGCTGAAATTTCTACCCCATAATTCAGACTCTGAATTCAATATGGACAATGTACCTTGGCAGCGTGTGATCAATGCCCAGGGTGTTGTTCCCAACCGTCCTGGGGCTCAGAATCACATTGAAGTGCTCAGTCGTGAGGTGGATATTGATGAGCGTGGAAGAGTGGACATGTCAGAGTTTGGCTGGTTCCCCGATCACATTGCTGAACCTGAATGAATTGAGACCCCACTTGGCTGAAGCACCATCAATAAATATTGCTGTGAGGGCCGCATTGCTCAGAATTTAGATATTGGTATGATCGCCAAATATACATAGCCTGTGTACAATGGCAGGGCGGCCTAATATTTGTATTTAATTATGAAAAAGTGTGAATGTAAAGCGTAGACGTTAAAATATTTTAGACAATTGTTAGTTTGCGGACGAAATCATTATAATCTATAGGATAAATATATGTGGCTTGATTAGGGCGTACATCAGGCAGTCCTTGAAAATGGGAAACCAATTAAAGTATAGTCCGACAAACAACGCTTATTGCCCTAATTATAGTAGAAAATATAAACTAGAAAGCGTTGTTGCAGCATGTTTAGATCCGAAAGCCCTAATATGGCCGTTCCCCTGGAGCCAGAGTTACCCGGCTTTTACTATATAGTAATTTTCACCCTGACTTCCTGCACCCTAGGATGAACCAACTTCAAATCAAACTAGAGTTTGTGAAAATCTTTAATGATCAGAAGTAGTATTCTGAGGGATATTGACAAACCGTAGGTACGATGATGTTTTAAACAAACGAAGCTGGAATTACTTCAGAACAAATTTTGTTGAAAACGTTTGCACATGGCTGAGTTACTAACTTAGAAATTGTGTTTTCTCAATAAACAAGGGGGAAACGTGATTGCGAGGGCTTTGGTCCTTTTATTTCACATTTCTCTATCTCCTTCTCGTACGTATGACGAGTCTTAGCACTGGGCACTGATATTGAATGAGTGACAATGCTTAGCAGGCCTAGAAAACCTGCGTTACGGAGTACTAACAGTAAGTTTGTGATGATTTCTTAGATGACGAGTCGGAATCAGGTTATCTGTTGACGACAACATTTTTTTAATACCATTCATGCAACTCTGAAACTAACCGTAGAGATGCAAGTATGCGTGCGAGCAAACTCAAACAATGAGTACCTCTGGGCTACAGAAAACGTATAGCCTCTGCGTGGACCCATTGGAACAAGTGGTGGACGTTGCTACCTTGTGAAAACTTTTAGCCCCGTCCATTATTCTGCTCCTGGGCTACCAGAAACGGGTGATGATTTAAACAAATTGAACAAGCATATGTCTGATTTGTGAGGACACACTCAATGTCTGACGGTAAGTTGAAATGATGCTTCCACAAATTCACGACGGTCTTCTGATGCCATGTGCTGAATTTCGCCTTTGACCAGGCGTGGCCTGATCAACAGACTAACAAAGTTTTTTCGGTAACCTCTCTAATGTAACTTTTACTTTTTTAATTTTTCTTATCACAGTAAATCACTATGAAATGTGCAATATGAATACATATACTGGTTTGGGGGGCTGCTATGTTATAACAGTGTCGCAGAAAAGAACACCACCCAGGTGCCAAACGGTTTCCATTTCGGCAGCACTGTAGGTGTTGCGGCGTTACTGGTAGTTGTGGTATCACCGGTCGGCGTGGGCCCTACATCAGTAGATATGGGCTCACCACTGGTGAATATCTCATCGCTACCACCATCACTTGTGGCCGTAGGATCGTCCATTGTCGTTCCTTCATTGAGAATAGATAATCCACCAGATCCAGAGGTGCCCATGGTATTCTCCAGCGAGAATGAGGTACCGTCCAGTGTCGTCTTGAGAGACTCTTCATAGGACGACTCGCCAGTAATATACTCGAGAGCACTAAAGAAGATAGAGGCCTTGGGACGCCGTGTCACGCTCAATTCTAGCTGCAGAGGCTCAGAGTACCTTGCTGCCTGCGTTGTTGAAGGGATTCCGTCATCGTCGATGTTCTCTATACTCGAAGTGTCTCCATCAGGATTGAATACTGCTGCTGCGAAGCCTACTTCATGAGCCTCCAAATCAAACACCGTGTACAATGAACTCATCACATTGTGTCCAATGATGGCGTAGTTGTAGGTATCGAGACTTTCAAAGCCGGGCGAGCAGATCATGTTTCCATCAGGGTCAAAGATTTCCTTCCCCGATGAGAGCATTGGCCTAATAAACTGACGTATAGGTACATTGATTTCGTATCCTCTAAAGTCAAATGTAATATACCAGTTCTCGGGGACACCACAAGGCATCCCTTGCGACTCTGTTGAGCCGTGATATATTCCAAATACCTTGTAGAATGCTGCAACAATGGAGCTTGGAACCATGCATGTGGGGGTTCCAGAATCAATGAGAGCTGGCAGGGCACCTTTCATGATTGATTCCTCTTTACCGTCGGGACTTTTTACTTTGATGCCAGTGAGGGCGACAAGTATGCGGGTGTACTCAGGGTACTCAATAATCTCACCAGTGTCACGATTCATAGAGTATACTTCTTTTTCAATGGGGACCGTGGTGAGAAGCTGGTCTGAGAACTTTGAGTGATCTACACCACCAAACAGAACCGAGCCAGTACCATTGTTGGCATCGTTTAGCCACATGGAGTATGCCACTTTGGAGATAACACCTTGCTGTTTTAGTTGCATCGGAAAGTTAGCATAGGGCACGCATGAAGTATCAGATAGCTCAAGGGGAGGCTCCGTCCATTGAACACAGCTCTCGCCATATGGGTAGCTAATACCGAGAACAGGCGATCCAGTTGCGTTGTTTGCAACTGCAAAGTTGACCTGAGAGATGTTAGTTTGACCGATGTTCACTAGATCTTGAGCATAAAACCCCTTTGCATATTTGCCGCTAAGGTAGGAGATGCTGAAATCACTACCGGTACTGTTTCTGCTCAAAGATTCAGAATAGCGCGGGTTGTAGGTATAGTCACAGTTGATTTCGAGTGTTCCAAACAACAGGTTCCCTTGCGGATCAGTATTGCAAGTATCAGGTGTAGCAACCCAAAAATCACTACTTCCTGTATCAATGAATCCTTCAACCACCTGTCCGGGGTCGCCAACTGCGACCTCAATCCAGTAGTAGTAGTTTGATTGCCGAAGAGAAGTAGAGGTGTCTCTTTTTCGGACCCGCGAGGAGCTTCTTGGGTGCACGGCTACCTCTAGAACAGCGAAGCTAAATGCAAATAAAGACAAAATGAGCATCCGCATGGGCAAAGTATAGTTTGAGGCGTTGACGGGATCCCATGCAAATATAAATTAAGGATATTATATCGGCATGAAACGTCTGTCTCACATATGACTGTGGAGAGAGCGAAGATCACGTTCTCTAATTGAGACAGACAGTGTGGCTTTGAAGGAATACCAGTTGAAATGGAAGCTGAATTATATCTTGGCAAAAGTGGGCAGTGCTGCTTGGCACTGATGTGCTTGTATCAAGTACTTCTAACTATAGACCATGCATATTTGAGGGTGCAACCTCGTGATTTAGGTTCGAGTACGGGTGCACCGAGCCAAGACACCCACGAGCAATTATAAAGGGAACATCGTAGCTGATATATAGTTACAAACTGTTTGCAAATATTAAGATGAGAGAGGAAGAGTGGAATCTAATCAAACCTGGTCATCGAATTCTGACTCGAGGGGCTTCTCCATGAGTGCACCGTGACCCAAGATGGTGATACCAGCAGCGCCAGCAAGCCAAAAGAGGGTAGATAAAGGAGAGGCAATAATAAACAAAGGCACTGTAACAATACCCAAGCCAATGTAAAGGCTCTGGGAAGTGATAGTAGTACCCCAGGGAAGGACCAAATCACCACCGCCAAGAGCGCTAATGGCAAAGAGACCACCAGCGGCGAGAAGGATCACGAAAAGCAAAAGCAGATTGGTGAGGAGGGAGTAAAGAGACAACATCAAAAGAATAGCTGTGTAATTTGACGAGAAGTAGCGCAGATTGAACGAGATACGAGACTGTGCGTCACCCCAGCCAGCAGGCTTTGACATGCGCTTAAGGTCAAAAAAGTCTCTGGGGGATCTCATGCTGGCAAGGCGGTTACGAACACCCTCGAGACGCAAATTTTCAGCAACATCTGCCACGCGAAAGTTGGACAAAGACGAGTACGCTCCGGCGAAAGAATTCATGACGACACGTATTAGTGAGCGAGATTAACACATATTAAAAAAAGCCCAAGAAATTGTCACATGTAAACTGTCAAACGGCCAGCCATTCAATGCTTGGAAAATTAGCGTTAACGTCAATCACAAAAGTACTGGGCTATAAATGAAACTATAAATATCACTCCTGTGGCTTTTTGCTGGAGCAAGCAACGATTTTGATTTTGGGTGAGTTGACAATGTCACCATCATCCATCTTAAAGACTATATCAGTAACAACAAAACGCCATACATCATCACAGCACCGGTAGGTCTTCAAGTGGCCCTTGAGGTGGAGACGAGCTTTAACGCTATCCCGGAGCTGATCCATCATGACCTTGTCAAAGTGGCCGATGAGTCTGCGGGCAAGCTGCGGCTCGAGTAAACTCTCATCAATCAGCTGATCGAGGGCTTCTGTCAACGCTGTGCCAATAGAAGTCCGGCGATACAGCTCGTAGTATGGAGTTGTCATGCTGCAAACTTCCACGGTTTGTAATCTTCTCCTCTCCCCTCCAATTAGCTGGTTATGTGGCGTATTATGTGGCGTCAATAGATTAGAGCTGCAATAATGATAAGCGAAATACTCAGAATGATCGTAGGGTTAACTGAAATGGGTAGCTAATAATCTATAAATATAATGGACTGATGACGCGGGGCCTCTCCGGTGTGCTTCTCAAGGCAGATCCAAGTGCTGGCCGTACTCCCTGCCCTGCGCGACGTGAGTGGCAGCAATAGGTTGAGTACGCTGCTGTTCAAGATTGTCATCGCCATCATCATCTTCTTCTACAGCCACAGATGAAGCGGAACCACGGCGAATTAGCTGTTGCCCTTGTTCAAGTACCTTATCGTCAATGAAGATGTATACAGCTGCCACAGCGATAAGACCAGTCAACATCAATCCAAGTACAATTCCAATCAAAAGCAAAGTGTGCGACTTGAATCTAAATGGTGGCCTGATAAATGGCGGTTGAAGCCATTGGGGCGAGATAAGAGTGTCAATGAACAACACAGTGGTACCGGCTGCCACAGGACCGTTTGTAGTACCCCATCCAGTCACGAATACTCGCTGGCCACCTGCAGAAACAGGGGATATTGAATAGATATCCGGAGAGACTTGCTCAAATTGAAGCGGCTCACCATTCATAGTATCAATAATGTCGCCACGCTTTATACTCTCAAGGGGATTTCCTTCTATAATATGCAGCAAAAGCATACTCTCGAGCTCCTTCTCTGGAGTGTCAAGAGTGTAATTCGCTTTGGCCAAAGCTTTCGGACTAGGTACGATGATAGTGAAATTCTCACTGGGGTCCACTACAAAGTCGAGAGAGGCTTTGGATAGCAAATCAAGGAAGATAGAGCGATCTCCGGACTCAATCAAGTCGGAGGCACCAATTTCCAACTCAGACGGGAGATTCAAATTGGTGATACAGTGCACAACGCCATTGTCGAATAAAACGTCACTCACATCGGTATCAAAATGGAAACCATCAACCTCAAGCGCTACGTTTCCATCACGCCGATGTTTTTCATGGATAAAATTAACCTCGACATTCCTGTGATCCAAAGTCTCTGCGTTGGACTTTGCCGAGTCAGAGTACATTGGCTTGTTAAAAATGAGGCTATTGAAAAGGACTTGCAAAGCATCGTGATGAGCGTCAAAGTAATATTTGAGAAGAATGTCATGATCCCATGCTTCTCGAGTCGGCAATAATAAAGTCCAGCTGTGGTCAGTAGGGAGTTCCAGGAGATCCAATTGCTCAAGATATGCGAGAGAATACGAGCTGGTGAGCAAGGGCCCTACTGCCAATTGCAATCGAGCAGGTGGATTCAGTCTGCCATCGATAGTCATAAGCGTTGTATTTCCTACTCGGTACGTACCACTGATGATCTGCTGCCAATTGACATAGTTTTTACCCGAATCAGATTGGATAAATGTAGCACGCTGAGGGTATTTTCCACTTTTGAGATTCATCTTACTATTGAGAAGATGGGTACTGTGATTGAACGGTATCTCATCAAAAAACTGGTAAAGTATCTCGTCAGTATTCTGAGGTCTGTACGCTGGTAGGGCGTCAGCAACCAGGGGCTCTTGCTCTGATAGTTGTGCTTGTGAGAGCATGACCGGAACCAGAATAGTCTGCTCATCGTTGGTAGAACCATCAATCAAGTAGCTGTAACCATATAAACTAAGGGCACGAGCAAAGGCATAACCACGCAGCGCCAGAATATATTTTTCAGGGGTAAAGTCAATCACAGAGCCAAGGAGGCTCTGATAAACATTCAAAATACCATTTGAGGCACAAATAAAAGTATCAGTTGGCGCGTAGGTTTCATTGAGCAAAAGTGAAGAGCTCAGTTCCCATACTGAATCGTCTTTCATCTGGATAGTCTCTGGCAGGTTCGCTGGGTTGAGTTCACCATCCATTGTGTGCCTATGCAATAGCTTGTTACGGTCGAGTGAAGCCGAGCCGCTGAATAGGTACATTAATTCAATTTTGGAGAATGCCGTACTCATAGCATTGTTGTTTGGAATGAATACTGTTATATTGTCACCCAGGGCGGAACATTGGTCACCAAGTCCTGCGAGTTGTGAAAAAATCGATATATCATCGCGATGGAAAGCTTCGATGCATACTGAATCGGGCACCCTCAGAAGCTGTGAGATACCCTGCACCACACCTCTTTCCGGTGAACCATAGAGATTTCGGATCACGACTTGGCTTTGATCGTGGTTTATTTCCTCGTCGGATATGTGGACTTGCGCCGGAATCCCATTGTGAATGTAAAAAGTGGGCGCAGTGAGCTCAGTCTCTGGGTCAGAGAGAATTACTGTCTGGTTCACAAACATATAGAGCAACTGATCCCTGGTAACATCTTCTGGGGCAATATCAATAAATGCAGAGTTGACTGGCGCTAATAATGTACTGTTGGCTGCCATGTTTATTGTGTTGACCAGACCATGTCTTTGGATAAGAGTCAATAGGGTTGAGAATTCTACGTTTTCGCTCAGGATATCAATTATAGTGCGAGTTGGAACAGGATTGGACCCCGATTCATCTCCAAGAAATACCTGTGCCGCGTGAATCGCTGCCAATAGGCTTGATATCACTAGCATTGTCAGCGGGTAAGATAATATGCCGCGATTACTAGATAAATCAAAATAGTCCAGCTATTCTACTACAATGGCTGGATCCTTGGCCTAGTAAGTTGCTAGTAGAGTTTCTAAGCTAGAAGTGACCAATATAGCAGCGAGGAGTGTGCAGCGATATACTTTGGTGTGGCGAAACCATACGGGCTATTCTTGTCCAAAAGTCGTCAATTCTGTTACGTATGGAATACCAACTGACCAATATTATAGCGTATTAATTATTATTAGAAACGCAAAGAGACACAAATCGCAAAAAATCGGCTGGTCTTGGAAACCCTTGCCCTCTCTACAAACTAACCCCCCACGGTCCTTAATATGGTACCATTAGGGTGGGATAAGCATACTACATATCAATAGCCATGAGTTCTACAGAGCAGGCGTGGCGATTAATTGGTTATTCGAGTATCATAACAGTTGCTGGTACCCTTATCATCTATGTGGACGTGGTGTGGAACGCCCTGTCCAGTCACAAGATCAATATACTCAAGAGTCGCCAGTTTATGATTGCGAGCTTGGCGTGCAGTGCAGGAGTACTCCTCACTACTGCGCTTCACTCGCTACTGGCAAATGCAGTGAAATACTTTCGCAAAGATGATTTCACGAAAAAGCAAGCAAACCAGATGTTGCTCGCAGCGGTAGTCACAGGTTTCGTTATATGTATTGTGGTAAACTTCCTTATCCATTTGGCTACAAGCAAATCCATTGTTCACTGTGCACACGAGCAGGGAGATAGCACCCACGACCATACCCACGGCCATGAACACAGCCATAGTGACCATGACACGAGCCATTCTCACGGAGAGCACTTGCACTTAAGCCATTCGCACAACTCTCACTCTTCTGCACACCATACGCATGCGCAAGATGCGATTGTTTCCGAGACAACTGCACTGCTAGACGGTCAGACCGTACCACCAGTGCGCCAGTACATCTCTGGAGACAATCTCAAGAATATTAATGAGCACGATCATCCAATCAAAATCTCCTTAATTGACAAACTTCAAAATCACCCTGTGACTGGGGAGTGCCGTGGATTTGATTCTATTTATCATTGTACTGCTGAGATTGCACTGAATCCTTCAAGTGAAGGCGATCTCTCGGCGGCAATACTCGAGGATGCCGAGCTTGGCCATGAGCACACACATGAAGAGGGACTGCATCATCACCATGTAGTCTCAAGAGGCTCTGAGCTTCTGAGTATCGGTATGCAGACGGCATTTGCAATCACGGTGCACAAATTGCCAGAGGGGTTCATGATCTTTGCGACGGAACGTAATGATAAGGATGTCGGGCTCAATGTGTTTGTTGCCCTGGCTATTCACAACTTTTTTGAAGGTTTCACGATTGCCTGCCCCCTTTACCTTGCTCTGGAAAATCGGTTGATGGCCGTTGTGTACGCCTCAATATTGTCTGCTGGATCACAACCGTTAGGTGCCCTCCTGGCCCAGTACCTTTTCCGCGGTCAATTGAATAAAAGCAACTATGGCCAATTCGGCTTTTTGATTGCCGGGACGGCCGGGTTCATGATCATTATCGCTTTGCAAATGCTCACAACTGCTGTGTCGTATGGTGGATCTCCCCATAGAACTTTGATGTGGTCTATACTGGGAATACTTATTGTGCTTGCTTCAAATTGCCTCTGATATTATTCTCCAAAACCATAAATAATTACAGCATTGCATTCCATCCAAGATTCTAAAATCTCGATAACAATCGAGCTGCATGTATATCTACTTTAACCTATAATAATGAAGCTTCAAAGACTTGTTTTGGTTTATTTACCGACTGGCATGGGGTTTATCCCCTCTTTTTGTCTTATAGTCAAATGTTGTACAATGTAGGATACAAACACATTGAGACTCTACTCTTATCAACTCAAGAGCTAGATGACATTTGTGACCAAGCCACCAAATTTCAATCGTTCACGAGGGCGGCTCATGCGAATTCTCGTGGAGCTTATTCTTCCTGACCTTGATCGTGACTCGTACGACTATCAACACTACAGTGCTCAATTAAAAGAGTTAGAGGATGAAGGCTTTACAATTGGTAGCCCTCTCAAATGTAATCAGCCCAAGAAATCGAAAAGAACCATGGCAAAGCGGCGTGCTAGACCTGTCTATGCTGGAGTGGCCAGTCCCTGGAAGAAGCGGCTAAGAAGCAGGAGATAACCTGATTAATTGGAGCAGTATGAGTTCTCCTTTGTTTGTTTTAATTGATTTTTTTCCTCCCTCTCTCGGTTATATAGTTAGATATATACACAAGCGAGTTGTATTTAGGTACATTGAAGTGCGTCTGCACTACTCATAGGGCTCAGTAAATAACGACGGGGGAGCCAAGACCGTCAATGCAAAGAAATCCAAAAAGGACTAATATATCAGACAAGCGTTCAAACAAACACCAAAAATAATACACCCAGGGTGACAATTGTAGCCAGTACGAGGCTGTTGCGCTTTTGGCGTGTGTTGATCTTTGAAATGAGAGTGTTTATGCCTGGGACTGTGCTCACTGTGTTCCAGATACGTTTTTGGACACTCTTGAGCACTGCGGCCTGGTTCATCATATCGGCACGCGTCTCTTGAGCCTGCTCGAGAAGTCTATCTGCCAACGAATGAGACTGCTCGATACGGCCACTTTCGCCATAAAAGTATTGATCCTCGGATTGTGCTTGTTGCTGGCGATAAGTCTCGATATCGGCTCTAACGTTGCTGAGCAAGTTGTTGCGGTCAGTGGCCGCTCTTAACTCCTCGCCTAACCGTTGAGCTGCTGCACGGTGCTCATCAAGCTTTTCACGGTGACGCTGAGCTTGTGCATGTGCTTTTGCGGGGGCATCGGGGGCCCTGGCCTCACGAAAGAGCTCATCGATCTTCTCGGCTCTTGATTCGAGGTTACTGCTCATCTCTTCAGCGACAGTGGATTCCGTGGTCGGCTCATTAATCTGTGCGCTAAGCTGTGATAGCAGCTTTTCGGCCTGTACTTCAAGTCTTCGCAGCTCACCACCTAATGCAGACATACGTGGTAATTATTCATCGGCCGCTCGCATTATCAATGTGGGGTTTGACATGTGGAAGAGTTGATACAAGGGTCAGAGCAACCAGCGGCTAAAGTAGAATAGAAGTTAACGATAGCGCACAGCGACTGGAGCAAAGATCAGCTGATGCATACGTTTTGTCAAATATAGTATTTAGGTTATGAACAATTTCGAAAGTTTATGGTCAAACCAGCATATCATTGAGTATTCCTAAACCCTGGTATCTAAACCGGTATTATCTGGTATGAAATTAACAGCTGGAGCGCTCCAAAATGGTATTATACCTACTGAAAGATTGTCGCCACAAACCCCCCCCCCAAAATGCCTTCAAAAGTCGATTTGAGCTCGTAGGCCTTCAAACCATAACTTGTAGACACGAGGACTATCTATCTTTTCATCTGGACACATGGCTTGAAGCCAAGTACGGGTGTTGCATGGATGGAAGAAAAGCACACTAGTATTTTTAATTGGGTGAACCGTTCTTGAAATATCGTTTGATGCTGCTATTTGAGCGATTTCTGATACAGGAGCGCTATCATTATCGTAGAGCTGGAAATAGAGCACGGGTATCTCGGGATCAGCGGACCACGGAACAATGTGGAAAGATGCCCAGCGATTAGATTTATATTCTAGTACTTCAATATAGTCTCTCTGATAAGTTGCCGGAATGCCCTCTTTGCGAAGGAACTCTGTAACTGATATTAAATCAACCATTTTCAACCCGGTTGCCTATTTATGCCAGTATGGCAATATTGAGCGAATCCTTACCGGCGGAATTAGGCTTATATCAGCCCGAAACTCCATGCTGTTGTTGTTTTAGGAAAATCATTCTCGATGCAGGGATTAAACATCCCACATTTCGTCTACGAGGTTCTGATTGGGAAAGGGTTTCCCCTGACAAGTTTTGCTACATGGTGTGTATAGGTAAAATTAAGCTCAAATGAGATGTAAAGAATCACACAGAAAAGGCTTAAACTATATTCTGAAATCGATGGGGTTAATATCCTGTGTGATACATTCATATAATCTCGTAAACCTGTCAAACTACCCCCAGTTGTAAACTTGCAGATGCCATGTTTCATGGGTTTAGGAATATGCGTATTCTCACTTGACAGGTGCATAAGTGCATAAAGTGGAAGCTTGACGATTCATTGGACAGATCTTGGTTTCCGTGATATTTAAATCATAATATTACCGTATTAGCCTTTATTGAGACCATAGCTTGGTTGTAACATCCAGGGTATATCTAGCGCATGACCTCATGGCGCATATACCGGTGACCCCCCGGGAGTTGATAGACGAGGCATCGTGTAAAATACCACCCCGTCTGCCAGAAAAATTTATTGAGAGCTATGTCAAGGTTGCGGGATAATTGTCTTGATGGTGTGCTGGCCAATATCTACCATATTCATTTTGACAGGTGCTCTCCTGCACGCGCGCATATGTCACGATGATTAATCAATCGCATGAAGCTGTCAAGGGTTAGGGAACGCCACGAAATGTACCGCTAGAGAATTCGATCCGCGTGTTTGACAGTTGGATTAGACGCTATAAAACTAAAGATAGGGCAATAGTTTTGACGTTTATCGAAAACTCATGGCCTGTAATCCCCTAATGTAAAAAGAATATGTAGCTGGAAAGCTTTTGAAATAATATGCAACGGCTTTAAGCGCATATTTAGCGCCTTTTGTGAGTCAAATAGGCTGAAGTTGCCCAAATATTTACAGACTATCCGGTGGAACCTCGATGGGTAATGGCCTTTACCCGTTCCGATTTTTAGTAGTGGCGTTAAATCGACTCGCAGCTACTAGCATGCATTATGCGCCCTAGCCAGGCCCGGATAATTGCTTGAAGGACATTCTGTGCTTACTGTTGCAGCAACCTGGATTCATACCATATCGAAGTATGGGAGACCTTGGAAAGCGTCCCCAGGCCTCGAGCTCAGATGGTCATCGAAAGAAGCACCATTCGAGTGACCACTGGCGCCACTATGAGGTTTCGGGTCAGTTCAACGCTTGCATGGACGACACTGTAACCGAGAATAATGATCACCACGGCCAAAATGGAGATAAAAACTCTTCAGGTCATAAAGATCATGATAAGGTATGCATCGATGGTGATCTCAAGGGAGACGCCCATGTTAATTCAAAGGGAAAGATCGTAGGCCAGGCTGAAGTTCAAGCCGGCCATGATTCCCACAACTCTATCGATGTTAACTTTGAAATGCAGGCGAATCGAAAGCACAAGCACAAGCACAAAGATGAAAAGTCCAAGCATTCGCGGAGGCCATCCTCCTCGAATGATTATAATCCGTCTAACAAGGGACCCGGAGGCCCTCACGCTCCTGGTGAGTCTGGTAGCGGTCAAACAAGCTCGGAAAGTGAAGAAGGTACGAACAACTCAAGGAGGAGGAGCTCGACTCGTACATCTCAGCTTCTCACACCAGGCGTAACTGGCACAGAGTCGACTGAAAGCAAAGAAGGCTCAGGCGAAGGAAGTGGTGGAGATAACGGAAGTGTAGACATTGGCGAAGGGAGCTCTACAACTGCTTCTGGCGACGGTGGTGCTGAAGCTGAAGGAAGCGACAGTCCCGGCAACCACCAGAATAGCACAAATGGCTCGAATAACTCACCCGAGGATAGTACTCCTGTCGAGTATAAAGCCGATAGTCCCTTGAGTGGATGTGAGAACAAAGATGACGATACATACAAGCATAACGATTCGTTCAACTTCATTTCCACGCAAGTGAATCAAGCTCCATTCATTCAGAAGCTCTATGCCATGCTTGAAGACCATAAGCTCAGACATATTATCCGCTGGGCACCCACTTATGACAGATTCTACATCAATCCCAACGAACAGTTCTCGAAAACACTCTGCCTCTACTTTAAGCATACAAACATCAGTTCATTTGTACGACAACTATCGATGTATGGCTTTCACAAGGTAGCAAACCCCGGTAATCAACGTGATAAGTATTACCCGTGGGAGTTTAGACATATGGAGGGACTTTTTAAGCGAGGTGAACTAGCATCTATCAGATCAATCAAGCGCCGCTCAACTCGCCAAATCAATAGCAGGCGGGTGAAATATCTGGCTGTTGTAAACGGAAACGAACCACAAGTAAAGCCTGAACCATCTCCTGGTTACATGCCAGGCCCATTACCGGCGGCGTCACCAGCTGCACAAATTTTGCCAAATTATCCTTCTGACCAACACGGTTCTCAGATGGCCTTTAGTACTAACTGTCAGAGTCCAATGCCGCAACAAACAATATATCCAGAGATGCCTGGGAATAACGGTAACATAAATGCCAACATGAATGGTGCCCCAATCAGTCACAACGGTTACCATATGAATGGTAATGGAAACGGTGTCGTCAATGGTGGAGGCCCCATGCCTCCACTGTCCCCCAAAGAATCAACTGTAAGGCTTTTACGTATGCACCAAGCGGTACAATCGCAAATTATGATGGTCCAAGAAACGGTGAGTAGATTATCGCAGAGTGTTTGCGATATGGGCGTTGTAATTGATCAACTAGTCTCGCAGCAATCACTTCCTCATCCGCCTGATCATCCAGTACCTATGGAAGGACCAGTATGTCGCATACCTACTGACAACAATGGCATACCGAATAACAATGAATTGCCCACAAATGGTAAAATGCCACTGCAGCCGGGAGCTCCGCCCATGCAGCCCTCTCCTCAGCATCCACAATCTTACCCACCACCATACCAGCCGCAAGATATGGGACAGAATAAGTCCCAACTACGCACATTATTAAACTGAAGCCTTATTTTATTGAACATAGCACTCTATAATATTTCTCTTTTCTATTTTCCCATTATCGTTTTGAGTATATATACTTACTAGGTTGGTTGAGCAAGTTGCAAGCACAGCATGATATGATAAGGAGGTAAAGTTGATGTCACGAGTCACTGGAGAACTCATCTATTGAGGCAAAGAGTATTGCAGTTCTGGCACTGAAATATCGTCAGCTTCGTCGCATTGTGGATTATCAATGGGTCACCTAGCGGTATATTTCTCGAATATGCATTTGTACACTAGGCTACGACTATGGGGACCTGTAGAGCCCCGTTAACGTACTAAGTTACATAAAGGTACACCTGTGGGTTATTTCTTTTTTTTGTAACTATCGAAAGCACTCCTTGCCGAAGCACGTTTCGAGCGCTTTGATTTCGACTCTTCCTCTGAATCACTGTCTCGGGACGTTGCCACTGGCTGTCTGGGCTTTTTGTATTCGTTTTTTCTCTTGAGTTTAGCCATGGCCAAGCTGGTCGGCTGGACCGACACCTTAGCCGTGGATCCTAGGCCTGCACCCTTTGATGCCACGGTTGGAACGACTTCCTCCTCTTCAGAATCGGAACCGTTCATCCATCCAGCAACCAGTGATCTTGCTTTATCTATTTGAACCCGGAGTTGCACTTCTTTTGCTTCTAATTCTTTCAGTTCCTGATTTTTCATCGCCACATATGGCCGAGGCGAAAAATTAACCCCCAATAAACAACCTTGTCTTTGGCAGAGTTTTTCCAGTAGTAACGTTAAAAGTTAGACATATACAAACAGATGGCGGTTAAATTTTTAATAAAGTCTGCGATCATCCCTTTGCTGATTTTTTGAAAGCAACTGCTGGCAATTGTTACTCTACATAATATTTTGCAGAAATGTGCAAGCAAAGGGAGACCTTATAACCGCATTACGCTGGACTCGTGGAAATAATTTCGGAAACCACCGGTGAAATGCTAAGTTTGGATTAAACGGGGTTCAATGTCTCGCTTGTTAACCCTCATGCACGAGGCTGCATGTGACCTGCTTTAAGGTGTGGACGGGACGGTGTGCATAGCAAGTGCATCCAACCGGACGGTATGTATCGGATATTGGCATTAGTGCTGTATCTGATCGCGACATTGTCCTCAGAATATGCGTTTCAATACGTTAGTATGAACAGCTGGCTGCCCATGGACCTTATCCAGTTTCGGATGTGGAGCTCGTTTGGAGCGTTATGCCAGCTGTACTTTATTCTGGCACAGTACACTGAAGTCAGTAATGAGGTGCAGATCGGATTCGGGGTCTATTGCACTGGATTAATTGGGTGGTCATGGACTGAAATAGTCGAGCCGGCCTGGGTATTATACCCGGCATTATTCACGCTTTTCGCAGCAGTCTTTACATACTGGAGTAATTGCTCATGGCGATACAATGACCCTCCTGGTATCCATGCATCTGTGGCCGCCATCCCGGTCCTTTTTAGCTGGTACCTTGTCATCGTCTGTAGCTGCGATTACCTGCCACTGCACGACAAGCCTCTAGAATACTGTGCAATTGCGGCATGGTGTGCGCTGCCCTTGATTCTAGTCGTTTGCTTGCAAGACGCGACATCCGGTTTCATTGCCGCATTAGGAGCTCAGGTAGTGGCTACCACCAGCTCTGCCCATCGCCTCACTACTCTGGCAGGATGCCTCCTACTTTTAGTGACTTCTGTGGTGCAATGGTGCCGACCATTACCAGAGCACCACCCTCTACTCGCATAAAAACGATTTTGTTGGACTGTTTATTCGGTACTAGAAGTTTTTGATTAAGAAAGTGCAGTTGATGCGTGTTTATTTATAGATATGGACATACACATTAAATGTGATTTTAAACTCGGATTCAGTAGAGAATACGGGTACGGATAGTGGCGGGAATTTCGCTGATATCCTGGTTGAGACGTTGAAGCTCGTGTGAGTCGACATTGATCAAATCAGCCATCAAATATGCGAGCTCACCATTTGAATCAGAGAACTGCTTCTCAATGTTGTAATCGGACAGGATCTCGTTAACCTTGCGCAAGACA
This sequence comes from Wickerhamiella cacticola, assembly GCA_030564425.1. NCBI lineage: Eukaryota > Fungi > Ascomycota > Dipodascomycetes > Dipodascales > Trichomonascaceae > Wickerhamiella > Wickerhamiella cacticola. Next base: position 484,150 of record JAJLUX010000001.1, on the reverse strand, counting down.
CCGGGGATGTTGCGGTGAATATAGAGAATACGAACAGCACCCTGGACATCCTGCTTGGGGCGGCGCAAGTCGACCTCTGGGAAGTTGACAGAGGCAATTGTGGAACCCTCGTTGACGAACTTTGTGAGAGCAGTGGCGACTTCGATACCAATGGCACGCTGGGCCTCGGCAGTTGAACCACCAATGTGAGGAGTCAAGATAACATTGGGCAAAGAGGTGAGCTCAGAGACCCAAGGGTTGAGGCTGTCAACGAACTGGTCGGCACCGTTCTTACCGGGCTCGTTGGGGTAGACGTCAAGAGCAGTACCAGCAATCTTACCGTTCTTGATAGCCTCAATAAGGGCAGGAATGTCAACGACGGTACCACGAGAAGCGTTGATGAGGTAGGAACCCTTACGCATGTGCTTGAGAGTAGAGGCATTGATCAAGTTCTTGGTCTCGGGAAGCTCAGGAACGTGCAAACTGACAAAGTCCGAGTTTTGCAGAAGCTCCTCAAGGGTGTCAACTTGAGTAGCAGTGCCCATACCCATAATGTTGATAACATCATAGTAGATAACGTGCATACCGAAGCTCTCTGCGAGGACAGAAAGCTGGGATCCAATGTGGCCGTAACCAACAATACCAAGAGTCTTGCCACGAGCCTCCCAGCAGCCCTTGGAGACCTTGTTCCAGGTACCAGAATGAAGCTCAATGCTGCGATCACCGATTTGACGAGCCAGAGAAATGATGTAGCCGATAACAAGCTCAGCAACAGAGCGAGAGTTGCTAAAGGGGGAGTTGAAGACAGCGACACCGCGTCTGGAGGCTGCGTTGAGATCAACCTGGTTTGTACCAATGCAGAAGCAACCAATAACCATCAAGTTCTTGGCAGCAGCAAGAACACGCTCAGTGACCTTGGTCTTGGAACGGATACCAACAACGTGGACGTCCTTGATTGCCTCAATCAGCTCATCCTCAGACATTGCAGTCTCTCTAAACTCGACATTGTAACCTTTCTTGGTCAAAATCTCAACAGCGCTTTGATTGACATTCTCCAACAAGAGAATGCGGATTTCCTTCTCGTTGAAAGGTTTGAGAACCTTCTCATTGATGTTGTAACGAGCTTGTGCGATAGGGCTTCCACTCAAAGGGCTTGATTTCTCAGGGGGAGAAGCGGTGACAACATCGCTGAACTCCTTGGAAAGCTTGTTAATAGTGATCGGTAAAGCCATTTGGTGGAGAGTTGAGGTGCGTTTCCCAGACGGTTTTATTACTTTGATTAGTCATACAGATCTCGCCTAATAGTGACTGATAGATTCGGATCAAACAAAACAGAGACAGCTGAATTGAGGACCGGACGACAAAAGTCTGGTACAAACTAAAAAATATAAAACAGTCTACATGCCAACTAGACTTGTAAAACAGATGTAAACGCGCCAATTGTCTTTAATAACCCATGGCGCGTGCAGAGCCCATTATGAAATGAGTCTTTTGTGTCAGCTCGTCAGAGCCCGTGACCTGTACGAGGGGGATGCATCATCTATCGGGCACGCTGTGCACAATTGAAAAAGGTTTCAAAACCTGAAATCAATCGCAGAATTATGTAAAGGGAATAATTTCAGAATGAGGCGTATACGCTGATTTCAAGGCGGCATTGATCCGTCGTATTGGATAAGGTACATTCCTTTTTAGTGGGAAATCGGAGTCACCACGTTTAATGGTAGGGTGGGAGCTACTAATGGACCTTATTTCATAGATTTCACTTTGACCGTTTTTCGGAGCTCGTAGAAGCGACCGTTACACGCGAGTCAGCATGTGCTACCTCGAGCAGAATCAAGGGTGTAGAATCGAGTTGGTGCATGCTACGTTGGTTGGTTTCTGTGGTGAAAAATCATTCTTAAAAGTCTTGCGAAAAGGTATGGCATTGGTAAACCCCCGGGAATGTGCTTTTCAGACATGCTATGCTATATCTCCCAACTTTGTGAAGGGCGTCACTGGTGCCTGCATACCTGCGTCCTTAGAATGCAAGCAGAAAATAGCACTGTCAGCTACAGCAACGACGTATTCCAAGAAACAAACACGAGATGGCGTTCAATTTTTACGAGCTAAAGACTTTTAACGACGCATAGAATACGCTCGCAACTGGTATTTCCAGCCTAGCTACTATAAATAGAAACGCCACTAAAAGCGAACCCAAACGCATTAAATTAATCCAAACACTACCAATGCCATGGAGACCCGTACCTCCTCGAAAAATCGCACCTAGATTCCCGATTTGTACATGTAGTATCATGCGTTACGGCCTCGCTAAATATGGGAGTATTTGTAGAGACCTCTACCTAATCAGCGCTAAAAAGCCATATATTCTAGCTATTTGATACAATGTATTGCGACGATCAATTGGATCATCGTCACCTAGCAAAAAAAAAAGAAATTGGCTATCGGATGATCGGGTGATGTTGGGCATGATATGTTGTAAACTCACCGACCTGCAATTAACTCGACAGATCTATGGTTAAAAGACGTTTAACTATCGCACTTGAAGAGCCATTTGATAGCCAGCTTGAACAGCTTTCAAGTGAGCTGCGTGAGCTACAGAGGACTGTAGTACCGCATGCGAGACTAAATAAGAGCATAACAAGCTTGGCTATAAATACAAGTGCTTTATTCACACCTACAGAGAATTGCGCTAACTCGAAACATGGAATTTGACTTCTTACATTCCAAGAACTACTAAGCAGACCCAAGCCGCACCCACTACTTCCTATTTAGTGCATCAGGGTCCCAGCGTGCACACTTTCCTTTGTCATGCCATTGTGTGGAGGTTCAGAGCAGCCAGTACAGCGTAAAATTGTTATCCTGGGAGATGGTGCGTGTGGAAAAACCAGTTTGTTAAATATGTTCACCAAGGGATACTTTCCCCAGGTTTATGAGCCGACGGTTTGGAACCGTTATGATCACGACATTTTTGTCGACCACAAGCCCATGCAGCTTCAACTATGGGACACAGCTGGCCAAGAGGAGTTTGAAAGACTTCGCAGCTTCAGCTATAGCGACACACACTGCATCATGCTTTGTTTTTCTGTCGAGTCTCGGGACTCGTTAGAAAACGCTCAAACAAAATGGATCGCAGAAATTGTAGACAATTGTGAAGGTGTTCAGCTCGTGCTCGTTGCTTTGAAAGTGGACCTTCGCGACAAGGAAGACGCGGATGACGCACTTGGTGGTACTCAAGGAACCATCTCTTACGATGAGGGCTTAGCCGTCGCCAAAAAAGTTCATGCTTCAAGATATCTCGAATGCTCAGCAAAAGACAACAGAGGTGTGCGTGAGGCATTCACGGAAGCTGCCCGCGTGGCCTTGGACGCTAACCCCAAGGGCGCTACCACTCAGAACGAGGGCGACAAGAAGGGTTGCACTATCGCTTAATTTGTCTCTGCCTTAGTCTTTGTTGTTGCCAAGCCAATCTAATATATATATTTGAGTAGCTAATGCTTTTAATTTTATTAATACCCCTCTATCCAACAAACCCACCGTTATATTCCCTTGAGAATCTTTACAAGATGAAAGCTTAATCGCCTCTATATACATTACAAAAGAACTTCTACACGTTCGTAGTAGGGTCTGTCCATTTTATCCTTCAATTCATCCTTGGTGAACCATCCAAAGTCGAGTCCTTTGGGCTTGAACTGGCCATGAAGAATATGGCTTTTGATCAAAAACTCTGGCTTCTCGCCCTTGATCACAGCAGTAGGAGTATTGCTAACGGTCCAAGTATTAATATTTTCGCCGCCGAGCTCGCGAAGTCCACGCTCAGCTGCTTCATGCAAACTGTCTTCATCCTTAACATCAAAAGCAGGGAACTTCCACTTGCCACTTTCCTCTACACAGAGGTAAAGCGTAGAATCGAGCTTGCGAGCAAGGCTCTTGACGTTGGATTCGTGCTCAGTCTCTCTACTGACTGGTTGGATTGTGCTCTGGCCATCTTCAGTGGTACTGGGGAGACGCACTATTTGCTTTTCTCTTCTCTCACGGTTGTGCTTGATATCGGGGATACCTTTAGGGTAGTAAACGCCCTTGTGACGGGGGACAGGGCCCTCTTGAAGGTCATTAAATTTCCGCTGAGCCAGTGTACCTCTCTTGAAGTAAAAGTACCAGGGGAAAGTCCACATGAGTCGACGCTCAAGTTCATCCTGGTATTTAAGATACGCAGATTCGAATTTTCCTGGTTGTCTTGTGACAATAGGAGTCCGCGACAACAACAGACCAGCTCTGAGATTTTTCATGGCAGGGTCTAAAAGGGTGGGAATCCTGTAATCAAGGATAGCGCACTCCAAAGGGGGCATATGGGAGAGGAGTTTAGCAGGGCATTTGATATGATACTTTAGATAAAGAGTGAGTATATATACGAGGAAATAAAAAGAAGCTGCCACCAAATACAAAACCCGAGGGGGAATTGACCATGTGGGCAGCACCAAACACACACCGGGCGAATAGATGCAGTTTGAGAATATATTGATCTAAAGTATCTCTGTAGATAATACTGATTCTCTGGATTTATTTGGGAATCTTGGACGCGGCCCAAACACCGTAATTGAGTAAAGACAGAAACACTCCCATGTTGATCATGACGGATTTGCCATGAGCTGAAGCAAACTTCTTGTTGATAGCTTTCATATCATCACTGGCAGTAGGGTCCTTGTGGCTCTTGCCCTCGAGCTTGATTTGACTGACTCGCGCAAGACTTAGTTTGGCATTGAGAGGACCAAGCCAGAACACATTGGCACCGGCACCTAACGCAGCCAATCCAGCAGACCACAAGCCGACTTTGCCTCCTCTGCTAAAGGGGAATGCAAGTAGCGCAAGCGACGCGACAAGTTGGAACCGGAAGTAATTGGGAAACACTCCGGCTTGGAGTTTGGAGAAGTTCTCATAGTCAAGAGTCTTGAAGGCCACAATTCCAGAATAAAAGGATTGATATGCTGTAGCTCCGAACAACAGGCTATAGGTTAGCAAGTGGTAGGGAGCGCTGGTCCTGAGTGTTGCGAGATACGTCATGCTAGTAATCCCACGGCTGCCGCCATTTTTAGTTTATGCGGGACTCGTGGCGTTTGAAGTAGCATTTTGCTATTTGATTATTAGGAAAATACCCTACACAGAGATTGACTGGGACACCTATATGTACCAGATCCAACTGATCAAGCAGGGTGTCACAGACTACTCGAAAATTTCAGGTCCTACTGGACCACTAGTGTACCCAGGTGGTCACGTATGGATTTTCTCATGGCTTTACGATCATTTCCGTTCTGTCCAGGAGGCACAATGGGTATTCATGGCCCTCTATATTGTCACTTTGGTGGGAGTTATTGCCGTTTACCATAATGCGCGAGTTCCATGGTACTACACTTGCATGTTAGTTTTAAGCAAACGCCTGCATTCCATATACCTTTTGAGGCTCTTCAATGACTGCTTCTCGGTATTTTTCTGCGTCTACGCTGTCTTGTGCGTTCAGCTAAGACTTAACATCATGGCTGCCTTGCTGTTTAGCATCGCTATCTCTGTTAAAATGTCAGCAGTACTCTTCATTCCTGGCTTGGCTATCATCTGGTGGAACTCAATGGGCTTCAGGTGTGCTCCTTTGGCAGTAGTAGCGGCTATTCCCCAACTCTGCTTTGCATCGCCGTTCCTAGACCATTGGCAAGAGTACTTGAAAGGAGCATTTGATCTTAAAAGACAGTTTATGTACAAGTGGACAGTCAATTGGCGTTTCGTTGATCCCAAAGTTTTCAATTCGAAAAAGTTTGCCGACTCGCTGATTGTCACCCACTTGTCGCTGCTAGTGATTCTGGCTAGGAAAACTCTCAACAAACCCATGAGTGTGTCAAAGAAAACCAAAATCGTAGCACTCTCGAACTTGATTGGTGTCGCATGTGCCCGGTCCTTACATTACCAGTTTTATTCGTGGTTCTTTTGGACAGTCCCATTGCTGCTCCAAGACGTGCCCACTATCTTCAAGCCATTGCCATTAGTGCTTGAATATGCATGGCTTACTTTCCCTTCTACAGATCTGAGCTCAGGTCTTCACCTGGCGTGCGTGTCGCTTTTGATTTTCTGCGGCTTGTACAAATTGTAGGCTTCTCTCAAAATAGTTCAAAATTCATCCTAAATATACATTGTTCGTAATTAAAGAAAATATCATAATAAGAATAATAAAGGCATTGACCTAATCTTTGCGCTCGTCTTTTGGCAAAGGGTAGATTCTGTGCGGTGAAGGCAGCTGAATAGAGTTGTTTGATGCAGCAGCCTCGGTAGCAGCGCTATCAGCATATCTTTGTCCAATGTCGGTTGAAATTACCGCTGCCTTTTGATTGATCGCCATGCCGTGAGGGCCCAACGCGAGACTACGCAGCTGGTTTACGCTGTAGACACATTTGTTGATAATCTGCAAAAGAAGAGCAGGCTTGAGGGGTTTGCTGAGATACTCATCCATCTGGGCTTGCATACATCTTTCTCTGTCCCCGAGCATAGCGTGTGCGGTGAGTGCCACAATCGGAGTACGAGTACGAATGTGAACATTCTTTTTCTCCCACTCACGGATGCAGGCAGTCGCCTCGAAACCGCCCATTTCAGGCATCTGAACATCCATCAAGACACAGTCGTAACGCTTCTTTTTGACTGCTTCAAATGCCTCGCGGCCATTCTCTACCACTTCCACGTTATGCTTGTAGTTCTCCAGTATGCGTACGGCAAGTTGTTGGTTTACAACGTTGTCTTCAGCGAGCAGAATATTATACTTTTGAAGGCCATCTTGATTGATTGGAGTTGCTCTGCTTTCAAGCGCGCTTCTCAAGCATGTGGCCAGGTCGTGAACAGCACAGGGTGTGTTTCCATAGCTCGAGATGCCAAGATCAAGACACATCTTGAGATTGACACGAGGAATGTGAGGACTGAGAAGTACTAGTGGAATGTATTTCAAAAAGTTGAGACGGCGAAGCTGCTGGGCCATTTCGAGTGTGTCCACAATAATAATATCAAATTGGTGAGAGTTGACGTCCTTATTGAGAGGAGCATTTTCGACGCCTTCGCAAATGGTGCATTGGAGGTTCAGTTTACGAATATCAGCAACAACTTTCTCGGAATCTTCCTGATTATGCTTGGTATTGATAAACAGCACAGAGTTGTCCTTGAATGGAGCAAACGACTCGAGTAGGGAATCCCAAGGTGGAGTGGTGGGCTTGAGAGCGATGGTGAAGAAAAATTGCGAGCCGCGTCCAAAGCTGGATTTAACCCAGATTTCACCACCCATAAGGTTGATGAGTCGTTTGGAAATGGAAAGACCAAGGCCTGTTCCTCCAAATTTGCGAGTGGTAGATCCATCAGCCTGGCAGAAAGTATCAAATATCACATCAAGTTTATCGTTTTTGATACCTATACCAGTGTCACTGACGCAAAACTCAATCATCATCTCGCCCTTTGCATTGTATGCCTGGTTGGCCTTGCGAATAGTGAGGCACACATCTCCACGCTCTGTGAACTTGATGGCATTACCCACAAGGTTGAGGATTACTTGACGGAGTCGGAACGAGTCGCCGATAAGAGAGTCAGGGAATGTGTTGTCGACATTGTATAACAAAGCAAGTGGCTTCTCAGTCGCCTTGACTGCCAATGTTTTAAGAGCACCGAAAACAGTGCCTCTCAGAGAAAATGCTATTTTCTCAATAGTCATACGATTGGCCTCAATCTTGGAAATATCGAGGATATCATCAATGATAGTTAACAACGAGTTAGCCAAGTTGTGGACGATTGAGAGCATTTCGCGTTGATACTGAGTTAGCTCTGTGTCAAGAGTCAATTGAGTCATGCCAATAATGCCATTCATGGGCGTACGAATTTCATGGGACATGTTGGCCAAGAATTCAGACTTTGTGCGATTAGCAAACTCAGCGGCTTCCCTTGCAGCAGTGTTGCGCTGGATACTTTCACGCAAGTCAAGCACCATCTGGTTAATTTTAGTTTTGAGTGCGTCCATTTCACCTGAGGCCTCTACCGTAATAAACTGCGTAAAGTCTGAGTCTGTAGCAGCCTCTGTAATTTGATTGAAGGCACGTACCTGTGTTGTAAGATTGGCAGCCATTGTATTCACGTTTGTAGTGATCTCTTTCCATAGACCATCAACATCATTGACCTGAGCTTGGACACCGAGTTTACCGTCTACACCGACTTCTTTAGCAACACGAGTTACTTCTGAAGCGAAAACTTGCAGTCGGTCAACCATTTTATTGATAGTGGACTTGAGTGCCAACACCTCACCCTGGGCGTGAACATCAATCTTTTGTGATAAATCACCTTGGGCGACAGCTGTAGTGACATGAGCAATGGAACGTACCTGTGTAGTCAAGTTGGAGGCCATGACGTTAACATTTTCGGTTATCTCCTTCCAGGTACCCTCGACATCCTGTACTCGTGCTTGACCACCAAGACGACCTTCAGTACCAACTGAGCGAGCAAGCGTTGTGACTTCTGTTGCAAAATTTTGAAGCCGGTCAACCATCTGATTGATTGTAGACTTCAAAGAAAGGAGCTCACCCTTACAATCAGCGGAAACCTTTTGCGACAGGTCACCCTGGGCTACGGCAGTGGTAACTTTAGCAATGTTACGCACCTGGTCTGTAAGATTCGAGGCCATGGCGTTGACGTTATCGGTAAGCTCGCACCAGATTCCTTCTACGCCACTAATTCGAGCTTGGCCGCCAAGACGACCCTCAACACCGGTTTCACGTGCCACACGAGTAACCTCAAATGCAAAAGTACGGAGCTGGTCTACCATTGAGTTGATAGTTTTCTGTAGCTCCAAAATTTCGCCCTGGGCATGCACATTAATTTTACGACTCAGGTCACCCTTGGCTACTGCACGAGTAACATCAGCGATTTCACGGACCTGGTTTGTTAAATTCGAAGCCATTACATTGACTTTGTCTGTGAGCTCGCGCCATACTCCGACGGTGCCGTCGCCCTCAGCTTGGCCACCAAGAGTACCTCTGGCAACTTCTGTAGCTACACGGGTAACTTCTGAAGCGAACCTCTGAAGCTGGTCCATCATTGTATTGATAGTGTTTTTGAATTTGACGATATCAGGATCGAGCTCCTTGCCGTGAACGGTGACTTTTTTACTGAGGTCACCTTGGGCGACTGCGATAACAACCTCACCAATCTCCTGCAGTGCACGCTGGAAAGCACGGTTAGCGTTTTGGGATCTGCTGAGTTCACGGCTCAGCACCGCGTTATCAACCTTGGCGTTGGCTTCTTCATGGTTTACAAACGACGAAACCACGCTTTGAGCGTCAGTCAGTTTAAGTTCCAAGTCACTTGCAATCTGGCTCTGATTGTCAATATCCCTTTGCTGTTTCTCTATCTTGCGATACAGCTCTTCCCATTCTTTAGCGCGCCACTGAGAAGCATTTATAGTGGTTTGCAAGCGACGAAGCGCGTCGCCAAGGGCAGAGTCTACTCCTTTACCCAAATCAATGTCCGGATTTAACCCTCCATCGATGTACGAATTGATGCGTTGCACCAGAACAGACCCGCACTCACAGGGCATCAAAAGAGTGGTTACGTACAAGGTACAGGAAAGGGATCTTCAGAGTCGGGAAAAGGTAGTTGGGGTACAGGTCGCCCTAAATATGCACTAGGCATATAATATTTCACGCAATCTATATAGGAACTGATTCCATTTAATTTACATGAGCTTTTTTAACAAAATTAATCGCGGAAAAAGCTATCATCGAGTGAAGATAGCGCATGCAAACTTATTCCTCCACGATCAAAATCTCAAACATTAACTTGTCAAGAGGCTAAATTTAAGCATTTTTTTGAATTTCAAACCTCTCTCTTTTTAGAATCATGCACCATGCTTCTAGACACCTGCGCGTGGCCGGTTACTGAGATAACTAACGCTCACGAGCAGATGTGACCCTCTGCCGGGATAATCCCTCGCTTGAGGTAATATCAGGAGTTGTTCCGGCATGATACGCAGGCCTCTAACCACTGTACACCGGGATTATAGGTGAAACTGCCTCGCTGTTTCGCCGTTTACGCCCTTCAAAGCTGAAACCTCCCGATCGTCGCTGCACTATGACGACAGATGCCGCAGATAAAGACGTGCCCTTGCAGGGCCCCAAGATGAGCAGTGTGGCCACCAATCGATTAGCCCTGATGCGTTATCAATAGAGAGAGATAAGGTTTGTTGCAGGGATTTAGGTACCTCCAGATTTTTTATATCGTTGGTATTGGCTGTCATTTTCTGGTGCCACACAAGGGCACCCTATAATAAGCGGGAGCGGGGTTTTTTAATTGGTCTCGTATCATACGCGGTTTATATTTGTGCCTGTATCAATCTATAATAATAATGTTTTACCTACCATTGGTCTGCTCCCCACAAGTCACCGCTACGATGCTTGTGCGTTGACAGCCCCGGCCCCGCTACCCCCTTTACTGACTACGTGATGTTGGTGGTGATCTCAGGTGGATCTCAAGGATTGGGCAAGCACATTGCTGCAGAGTACCTCGAATTGGGGCATACCGTATACATTGTTGCGAGGACAACCCGGAAACTAAACGAAACAGTGGAGGAACTCCGGGCTCGTTGCCCTCAAGGCTCAATCAAGTCTATATCTGCAGATGTCTCGGACCCGGCCTATTGTGCCAAGGTTTTCAACACTGTTGGTGTTCCAGATCTGGTTATTTGCTGTGCTGGTGCTGCCAATACCGGGTTTTTCACTGAGCACTCGCCAGAAACTCTTAGCCAAAACCTCAAAACTGTATACGATACTGCCCTCTATTTCAGCCACGCTGCTATGCGTGTCATGTCCAATGCTCCTGATAAGCACCGCGTCAACCGTAAAATCGTGTTTGTATCTTCAGTTGTTGCCGTTTTCCCACTGATTGGCTATTCGGCCTATGCCCCAGCAAAGGCTGCCATTAGAGCTCTTAGTGATATTGTGGCTCAAGAAGGAATTGAACATAATATTTCAGTGGCACATGTAATGCCAGGATCAATGGACACACCTGGATTCGACCAGGAAAACCTCAACAAACCGCAAATCACCAAGGATATTGAGGGTGCCTCAGCAGCGCTTGATCCGGACGTAGTAGCCAAGCAGGTTGTCAGAGACATCCAGCGAGGCGAGCGTACTATTTTCACCGATACAATCGGCTGGGTTCTCGGTTCAATGCAGATGGGTATCAGCCCTCGTGTTGGTTGGGGCTTCCTTGAAACACTTGTTGGCGTCGTTTTAGCACTGGCGGGAAGAATAGTCGCTTGGTCTATCAATAACGACATTAAAAAAGATGCGGCCAAAAGAAACTCTTCTTGAGCCGTGAGTAAACAGCATTTGCATCGACTTTAGGCTACGAGATTGGTATGGTACAGTCTATATATATTACACCTAGTTACTTTTTTTGGTTTGCAGAACACAGTAATTTGATTGTTATTATATCACTCGCTCAAAATACTCAATAAACGATCAACGTGGGGTGTGATTTGGGTATTAATCGTCATTGCTTCTACAATTGCGGTGATGTAGTGTCTCAAGAGGCTCTTTCCGCCCTGTAGGCTAGCGACATTTTGTAGTACGAGTGCTGCGGTGGAGCACAAAGGTAGAGGCACTCTTCTTTGAGCATCAGGAAGTGAGGAGGCGTGAAGCTTATTATAGGTGGCAGGAGATACAGGAACTTCACGCGGTCTCATACCCTTGATAATGAATCTACGCTCACCATTAGGCAAATTGACAACCATTGCAGCCACATTACGGAAGGCGTTGGCAACATTTTTGATGAAGTCAACTGCAGGAGGCAAGCGTCCGCGTCCCGCGCGAACAAAGGACTCAAACTGACCCTCATACGCCTTCCAAAGAGAGATCTGGGTAACCTCTGCATCTGGATCTGGCTCATAAGAGGCACGAATCCAGTTTGTGCTGCGATCAGGCTCAGAAAGTGCTAAAAGCTCTTGCAAAATTGGCTCAGGGAGCTTTGGTGGCTCGGCAGGAGTAGGTCTTTTAGTACGACGCGGTAGGCGCACATAGTCAGGAACCTCTTTGTGTACTTTGAACGTCAAAAGGCGTATCAAATGAGTGCTTAGGATTGATGAAACCCACTGTTCATCCCGGGGATCACGCCAAAGCGTTGAGAGACTGCTCAACCGGCGTGTGTATTGGTAAAGCAGGTCCAGAGACGAAGCCACCAGCTCGTCGTCATCAAGCAGCAAAAGGCGCAGAAGTTTATGCACTTGGTGCAGTTTTAATTTTGTGATTGTACCGTCTTCGTCGTAAACACACAAGCGCGAGAGAGCACGATTGGCACTAATTAGGCACGAGCGATCATCAGACTCGAGGAACACCGCTAAACCAGCAAAGAGTTTGGAGTTTGCAGGAGAGATGTGGGTGCAAACGTTTTCGCAGATTTCCAGAGCGTAGACGCGGGCCTCGTGTGTCTCGGGAATAGGAGGAAGCTGCAACGTAGTATCAAGTAGTGCCTTGACATTTTTTAGATATGAGACGATACGCGCGTTTTCTTGATCGAGGCAAATATTACGAATTAGCAGCAAAATTTCCGAAACCTCGCCAACGCTCTCCTCGTGCTTGAGGAACGCCTCGACGTGTGGTACCTTGGCGTCTGCGAGGGCACTCTCAATGAGGTGTTTGAATTGAGTATCTTTCAAATCTGTGGCCTTGAATGACTCTTCAAGTAAAGCAGCAATAGCCCAGCGACGCTCGCTCTGTAAACCACTTGCAAACGCCATTTCGATACGATGACGGCCAGTGAACCCCTTTGCACCGCCCCCGTGAACGGTGCTTCGATCCCGCGCACGTGTATATAGCGCAGGTTGGAATACGTTCTGATTATTACTCGGGGTCATCACTGCCAGCGCCGGTGGAGGCACATTGGTGAGGGCATCGATCTTGTCCAGCATGCTTTGTCAGGAGTGATGAAGCTAGTGCAAATGGGGGTGCACTGACAGCTGGAGTCTGTTTGATGCCAAGCAGCCTTGAGCTGGACTGGGCTTTGGCAGGTCGGTCTAGACTAATTCTTTATATAAACATTTCTTTTCTCTACCTAGTTGTAATGAATAATATCGTGAGAGCTCATTATATTAGGGACCATCCATGGGGGTGATTTGTCATGTCTGTCACCATCGACGCCATCGCTTTTAAAAGACGCGTTGGATTGCTTCAAGAAGCTCTCCCTTCGTTCGGCGTCGACTCTATTGCCACTGTCCTAGGAAAGGGTGATTCCGAGTCTCAGGGTGTGCTCACCAGTGTCCTGCACATTTGGCTTTTAGGCTACCCATTTGCAAACACCGCGATCGTTATTGGAAAAGAGAAAGTTACCTTAATTACTAGTGCTAAGCAGGGGAAACTACTCGACAACTTGGTCAGTGACACCGTCTCTGTCGTGGTTCGTCCGAAAGAGGCAGAGGAGTCTCGCGATGTTTTCCGCGCTCAACTCGAGCCTCTGACTGGGACTGTTGGTGTCTTCTCAGACAAACCTCAAAGCCCTATCGCCAATGTCTGGAAGGAGCTGTTTGATTCCATTGTCAAGGAGACCAAAGATGTGGGTGAGCAGTTCCAGCAGCTGCTTCACGCAAAGGATGGCCTTGAGCTTGAGGCGATTGCAATGGCCTCCAAGGCTTCTCGTGGTGTCATGACCCAGATTTTCGCCGACCAAATGACCACCATCATCGACGAAGGACGTAAAGTCTCGCACAAGGATTTGGCCAAGAAGATCAATGACGTTATTGATAATGAAAAGGCACTTCGCAAGCTCAAACTCGGACCCCACTTTGATAGCTCATACCTTGACTGGAGCCACTCCACTATCATCAAAAGTGGTGAGTTTACCTTTAGCACCCCCGTCACTGACGATAACCTTAAAGCTGGTGTGATCTACTGTGAGATCGGCCTTAAATACAAGTTTTACAGCTCTGATATTGGCCGTACTTATCTCATTGATCCCACTAAAGATCAGGAAGACAAATACACCACCATTGTTGGTCTTCAAAAGAAGATCATTGGTGCCATCAAGGCTGGCGTCAGCTGTGAAGAAGTCTACAATGCGGGTCGCAAGTACGTAGAGGAGACCGATGCAAGCTTGCTGGACACTCTTCCCGAGTCTTTTGGTTACTCCATCGGTATCGCTCCCGAGGTGGGTCTCGAGATCAAGGCTGGTAATACTGCCACCTTCAAAAAAAGTGAGACTCTCGTTGTTCGGGTTTCTTTTGAGAATATCAAGAGTGAGGCTGGAACATACTCTCTTGGTCTTGTCGATACCATTGAAGTTACTGCAGAGGAGCCTACTGTCTACACGGATTCTCCTCGTAATCGCAGCGACATTGCTTTCTCACTCCAAGCCGAAGACAAGCCTGTTCGTGCCCCGCCTCGTCAATTGCGTGTTGACCCTCGCGAGAAATCCATTCAACTGCTGGCTTCGCACCAGGCCGAACTCAAGAAACAGCTTCAAGAGCGTGGTCTTGCAAAGTACAGTGGTAAGGAAGGTATCAACACTGATGAAGTTTACGAATTCAAGAAGTACGAGTCTTATAAGCGTGAGCAGCAGCTTCCTTTGCTCAAAGACTTGCGTATTGCACTTGACTCTGCTACTCAAACTATTATCGTACCCATCAATGGCCGTCCCGTTCCTTTCCACATCAACACCTTCAAGAATGGATCAAAGACCGAGGAGAGCGACTACATTTACCTTCGTCTGAATTTCAACTCTCCGGACACTGCGCTCGGCAAAAATGAAATGCCCTTTGAGAATCCCAGTGCTACTTTTGTCAAGTCATTGACCATCCGCAGTAAAAACATTGATCGTGTCAATGATGTTTTCAAACGCATCACTGATATGAAACGTGATTCAGTTCGTAAGGAAGCCGAGCGTCGTCAGCTTAAGGATGTTGTGCAGCAAGACAAGCTTGTAGAAGTAAAGGACCGCCGTCCTGCTCGCCTTGACCCTGTCTTTGTGCGCCCTATGCCCGAAGGTAAGCGTGTTGCTGGCTTTTTGGAAATTCACAAGAACGGTGTTCGTTACCAAAGCCCTCAGGGCCGCGATCAGAAGGTGGAGGTTCTGTTTTCAAACGTGGACAAGCTGTTCTTCCAGCCAAGTGTTAGCGAGCTGGTGGTTCTTATTCACTTCCGTCTGAAAGCCCCCATCATGATTGGCAAGCGCAAGACCATGGATGTCCAGTTCTACCGCGATGCCACTGATTTCGCTTATGACGATACCGGAACCCGTAAGCGTCGTTACCGCTATGGTGATGAGGATGAAATCGAACAGGAACAAGATGAGCGCAGAATAAGAAAGGCTCTCGATAAGGAGTTCAAGCTCTTCGCTGAGCAGATCGCCAAAGCCAGTGAAAAGTTGGAGGTCGATATTCCTTTCCGTGAATTAGGTTTCTATGGTGTTCCTTTCCGCACCAACGTTTTCATCCAACCTACTACAGATTGTCTTGTACAGCTTGTTGATACTCCCTTTTTGGTGGTCAAGCTTGATGAGATCGAGATCGCCCATCTCGAGCGTATTCAGTTTGGTCTCAAGGAGTTTGATATGGTTTTTGTCTACAAAGACTACACTAAGGCACCTACGCATATCAACACAATCCCCATCAGTCAATTGGATGCTGTTAAAGATTGGCTCAATGAGATGGATATTGCATTCTATGAGGGTCCACTCAACCTTAACTGGGGTGTGATTATGAAAACTATCGCTAGTGCGCCCTCTGACTTCTTCCAAAATGACGGTTGGGAGTTTTTGAGTCTCGAAGACAAAAACGAGGAAGAAGAGGTAGAAGAAGAGTCCGAGTTCGAGGATGATGGTGAAGCTGCCATTTCTGAATCTGAATTCGATGATGAAGAGGAAGACTTCTCCGCTGAATCTGAAATCGAGACCGAAGAAGAAGATTCTGGTCCCGAATGGGACGAATTGGAAGAAGAGGCTGCTCGTGAAGATGAACTCGCTGAGCGTGATGCTCCCTCCGAGTCTGCTGCTCCATCGCGCAGAGGTAGAAGATCCAAGGGCCGTAGATAATTTAGTAGCTAGCTGTGTGTATACAATAATGACGATTCTGAAGATTATGGACTAAATGCGTTAACTTATAATTGTGATTGGTGTTTATATGTGTGTGCGTGTGTTCGCCAGTCACACCATACGTTGTGTGACTTTTGCGCTGTGTTTGAGTTCTTCGCTACTGGTAGCACTTTGACGATTGTACAAGATATCGGAATCTGCGGGCTCTCCGTCTTTATCCGGCATGCGTACTAAAGCCTTGTCAATAGGGCCATCCTTACTTTCAAGCACCTCCACATCAACTGTGAGTTTGGGGCCTTGGAACCACTTGTGGCCATCGACCCAATAATAAATAAGGCACCCAAGCCACACTGCAGGGTTGATCACACCAGTGTAGTTCATTGTTTTCGCGTCCACTGGAGTGGTTGTGGGGAATACAGCAATGACAAGGGCAGAAAATACAAGATAAATGCATGCAATGATATTGTTGACTCTGGACCAAAACTCACCGAGGTAAAAAGGTCCTGGAATGAACTCGGCCGAGCTACCATACCAAGCTCTCCAGATAATAGGTGAAAGCCACGCAATTGAGTTGGAGCTGGTATACAGGGAGAACAAGGCCGCAGCGGCAGTTGGTCCGATAAGAATAAGTAATCCCAATATCAACGCAATTGCACAATCAAATATGATAGCAATAGCGGGAACTGCACGTTTGCGATCAATCTTGCTGACCCAACGAGAGAAAGGTAGAGCGCCATCACGGCTAAAGGACCAGGTTTGACGTGAGGTAGCGACCAGCACCGAAAGGCCCATAAGCCATTGGACGACAGCCATGCAAACTTCAATACCAATGGCCCATTTCGTTCCAAGACAGTCAAGAACAACTTGAGCAAACGCTGAGCCAGTGCTAGAATTGAGGACACTCTCAATGTCAGGGTTCACCACTGCTGCCAAAACGCACATGATAGCAAAGCCTAGTATGCCACAGAGACCAATTGCCATGACGATTCCTAGCGGAACTGCTGTAGCAGCATTAGAAGCTTCTTCTGACATGTGGATGCAACTGTCAAAAGCACCAATGGTCCAGATGCACGCCATCCAGGATAAAAAGAACGACCAGCCAATGGGCCAACCGTCAAAGAAGTTAGAGGTATCGCCAAAGATAAATTTACCTGAATTCACTTTACCGCCGTTCTTGACAAGACCAACTGGGAGAGCAATACAGACAACTAGGATCAAAGCTGCGTTGAGCACGATACAAAATGTCTGAATACGTGCCATAAGTCTTGATGTGAGCATACTGACCGCTGCCTGTGTCACTATGCAGGCCACAAATACGCCATAAGCCTGGTAATGAGTACCTTCAAACCTTCCGCTTGTGGCGAGGTTGGGAATGGACATGATCATAGTGCCAAACCCATAATCGATCGAGCAGAGACCTCCAATGAGGCCAAAACAGTTTGCGTACCCTGCCAACCAGCAAAGTACTCGGCGGTAATTTTTGGGGGCAAACTTAAATGTCCACCAGTACAACCCACCGCTGGTGGGCATGGCACTACCCAGCTCAGCCAACGCCACACCGACAGAGAGAATACCCGCTGCAGGGCATAGCCATCCCCAAGTCATACCTATCCCTCCAGCACCTAGTGAAATCGAGAATACTGATGCGATTGATGGCATCAACGACATGATGCTGAATGCGATACCAAACACCTGAATAGGGCTAAAGTTACGTCGTAATTCGGGCTTGTATCCCAAATTCATGAGCAGCTCATCATCCTTACCGAATTGTGTCATTCGATGAGTATGTGTGAACGTGGTTTTAGAGGTTTGGTCAAAGACTTGGCAAGTTATATATGCATGATAATGCACGATTTGTGGAGGCGCACTCCAAGGAGGGTCATACTTAGCGAACCTCATGCGTGAATTTATTATGTCGACTGTGGCAGCTCCTTTTTTTTACTTTAGAAACTAGTATGTTTTTCACCCTCGAGTATTATCATTCAGGCCCATATATGCTGAAACTCGCTTCCATCAAGTATAAAACGCATGCGGGGTCTCGCCCTGGAGGCGCACTTTGGGCTGATAACTCGATCTCCAAAAGGACAGTAATGAATTTAGTTACAGTTCTAGGCATATTCTCTCGATCCTTTTATATAAAGTCCTGATATATAGCAACATCGCCTCTCGGGCGTCTTAGGCGAAGGTGGGGAAATGTGCTGTTACGCTCCACTGCTGCAGGTACTATAGCTACCACAGTGATAATGATAAAGGATCAAAAGCAATTACGCCCGCAGAATTACAAAGATAACTAGAATTCGAAAAGACCCACATGCTGTTGTCCACGCTAGCTCTCCCCCCATATCCCACTTTGCTCTTTCAGTTGTTGAGTATGGCGCTGTGTGCATAATTGCTCAATATCTACAAGATTACAAACTCTTATCTCTGGTAAAACGCCTATCTCGAGGATATCTCAACGGCTTATGCGCGCTTAAACTGAGATACAGGCTGGTGCTTTGATTGTCCCAGGGTATGTATCATTGAGTCAACGATCTACATGCTGGTACTTATCTATAATTGGTAGTAAGTTGCCATTATCGGAACCAAATTGAAAGCGAAAATGGTTGAGAAGCTCTGACTGTACTATCAAGTGGAATATCTCCAAGCCCTAGCAATGTACATCGCTGCGAACAACTGGTAGGCTACCCAGGGATGTGTTCAGTTAAACATATCAACAGTTCTTATCTGGCAACTATTTATATTTGTAAAGAATACGCATGCATTACTCAATTCTCGGCGGTTATCTCTTGTCTTTAATATTTTAGATTATCAGGTAATAATCATGTGATGAGTGGCTCTAGACTCCATACAGAGGCTGTATACCAGAGTTTGTCCAGAATTGTCCCGGATTTCAGCTAAATCCATGTTTTTAGTATAAAGGATATATATTGTGTTAATACATTCCGCTTTCCCACTTTTTCCGCATAACTGGTTGCGTACCTGCGGCACTGCTGCTAGAAACTCGCTTGCTGCGAGGGTTGCCTGCATTTGTCACCTCATGCAGATAGAGGCCTGGAGTCTAATTGCAGATTATGTCGAGCGTTGTCCCTTGGTTTGGTTAAATCTTTCCGGAGTTTGCCGCGGTCTATACCATATTTTCACGTCTGATGACATTTGGAAATATTGCAACCCTCATGGCCTCGAGAGCGACATATACCACTCTCTAGTTTCGCATTTTGGACTCCAGTCTCGCGAAAAGCAGAAAGCATTTGTCCAGGCATGGAAGGGGTGTTACAATCTGCACTCGGATGATCTTTATGTGGTCCTGGGTCAGATGGCCCATCTGCAGCTAGACAAGCAGATACCTGGTGGGTGGCGCACATCCAATCAGCAACTGATCTGGTGCGCATTGCAGTTTGAGGGCCGCGCTCTCAAATACGGTGCGGCATGGATGGCCCAAAAATACGACCTTGTCAAGACAGCTGTCACGCAGAATGGTATGGCCCTTGAGTTTGCAGCTAACGAGCTGGCAAAAAATCCTACTATTGTGAGAATGGCTATTGCAAATAATTACAGGGCTGTCTGGTTTGCTGATTACGAGTTGGTGGCCAAAGACCGCGACCTTTCCTTGGCGCTCGTGCGGCATGATACTGACTTGATTGAGTACACTACTTTTACTGACGACCTTGAGTACATGATCGAGGTAGTGAGCTTTCACCCTAGACTACTTCGGTACGCCTCTAGAGAACTCAGGGACAATGATGAATTGGTCGCGCAAGCCGTGGCACGAGACCCGTTAGCGCTTCAGTACGCCTCAATTAGACACAAGTATGAAAAGAAGAATCTACTTGAGTGCGTTAAGCGCGATCCTTCGATACTGGCAGGAGTGGCTCATGATCATGCGCTAACTGACAATGGCCGAGTGATTTCGACAGTAAACGATGACCGCGATTTGATGTTTGCGGCTATCAAACAGTCTGGGATATACATTCAAATCGTTTCGGAACGTCTCCGCGCTGATAGAGAACTCGCTAAATTGGCCATGAAGACGTACAGTCGTGCGCAGGAATGGGCCTCTGTGGTGATTTGAAAAAAAGAGCTTGCAGTCTCTTTTAGACGGTTACAAGGGGTGGTAGTCTTGTATCCTATAATTTATAACCATTTATATAGATTCTAGCCTTATTATCATCTCAGCGAGCCCTTGACAGTTTCCAAAAGGCGATCATGCAGATTATATGAATTTTTCACTTAGAATGATGATTATATGTAATTAAACGAAATTAAAAGGACTACGTGCTAAATTAGTAGTCAAAAGTCCACTGGTAGTAAGAGTAAGAGATCTTCTTCCAGAGCTTCTTAGCACGTCTGACGACACCAGCACGGCCAGCACCCTCGCAGTTAATGTTAGGGAAAGGAAGAGGGTTGTCAAAGCTAGACAAGTAACCGGCAAGGTAGTCGTTGTTGTTGTTCTGGGAAGGAAGAGTGGCAACGTTCTTGTGGTGAATCTTGTGGTTAAAGGCCTCGAAGACATTAGCACCGCAGTCGTAACGACCGAGGGAAGGAAGATCCCAGTTACCCTCAGTGGTGGCGAGGATAGAGTAGTGGTCGTAGTAGGTATCATCGGTAGTACCCTTGTGCTTCTTCTGGAGGTCACCGAGAACAAGAGTGTAAACCTGGTTAGAGTCAGCATCATCGCCAGCGTGAGCGAAAGTGACGATGAAAGCGTGACGGTGCTGCTTCTTCTTGTCAGAAAGAATGGGCTCGAGCAAGTTGCGGACCCAAGAGGCACCGTCCTCAAGGGAGGTGGTACCATCGTGCTGCTGGTTAGGGCGGATCATAAGCCACTGAGCAATGTGACCAGACTCGTAGTCAATCTCAAAGTTCTTGTAAGACTTGAGGTTGGCAAGACGGCGAGGCTCCTGAGCAATAGAGTCAAAAGCAATGAAACCGTTCTTGGCACGGGTGTAGTTACCACCGTAGGGGTTGGCGTACTCCCAGCCAGGGTATCCAGTGAATGGCTGGTCCTCAGTGTACTGAGCCCAGAGAACGCGAGCAGCCTCAAAAGACTCGGCAACAGTAGAGACGTTACCGGGAAGGGCAACGAAACGCTCCTCAGTAAGACCGAAGGTGTCACCACCGACCATACCAAGGAAGTTGGCCTGAGCGGGGTGTGTAAGAGCGTAGTAGTTGGTCAACTTCTGACCATACTGCTCAAGGGCCTGCAAATCAGCGTTGTTGCTGGCGTCGTCGTAGGTAGCACTGTCCAAGACAATAACCCAAACGTGGTCAACAAAACGACCCTTAGCATAGTGGTGCTGCTTGGGGTAGACTGTCTCAATAGCAGTCTCGGCACGGGGGTCAAAAGTACCGCTAGGCTGGATAGTAGTAAACTCGCGCTGGGCGACGGCAGTGCCGGCCAGCATCATCATGGCAGCGACTCCAGAAACCTTCATTGCAACAGGGGTGCGAGATGGGAGGTGGAAGGTTTATATAATGATGCGGTCGGTAAGGGTTTGTTTTTATTTACGCATATTCCGCTGCCGCATGCACCCGTCTTGGGAAATGCTATGCACGATTTGGCCAATCACAGCTTTTTACATGCAAGGTCGCTCTCCGACCGCGAACCGTTTGTTGATCCGACGGCGCTGATATGCATTTAATAGATGTAACAATTTTTCTCATGATAGTTTCGGGCTATTTTACACTATAGAATCTAGTTGGATGTCCTCTTTTTCAGCAAGTTTCGAGTCCGGACGGAGGTTACACCTAACCCACCATGCATGCCCTTGCATACTCACATCGGTGGACGTCGGTGGTTGTGCGAATCAGGTAGAGTTGGTACAGCCACCAAACAGTTTCTCTCCGGTCTACTTGCAATATCTCAAGCCGTGCCAACAATCGGGTTTAGTATCGAGCCTTTGCAGCGTTTGACTTTCTCCGTAGCAGTAGCAACAATTAGCCAATGACCGGTGTTCAAACCAGTCAACTTCATGCTACCAGCCGCATTGACGTTTACAAGTGGTTCTTTGAATGAAAAACTATACAAGTCTTTGAAAGATGCGCAAACTAACTAGAGTTGAGTCTCGGTTGCCGACGCAGATAGACCGAACCGCCAGTCACCTGACCGCACACTTCCCAATTGGCTACTGCGAGGAATTTTTTATTGAGCAAAAGTCTATAGTCGATACTGATTTACTATATTTATATTTATCGTTTGGGATTTAACATTGCTTAGCGCACTTGAATAGCTATCAATCCTCCAGGATCAAGAATTCTGTGGCCTCTGCATTTTTCCAGACACATTCCTGGGACGTGCATTGCAGGTAGAAGATAACTGACTAAATGGCGGTTTCCAGTCGGAGCACAAACCCACACGGACAATGTGAATAAAATCTTATAAAATTTTCTAATCTATAGATGGTTCGGGAGATTAACCTTAGGCTTTAATTAGGTTCAGAGCATAATATTGACGAAATGCACACAAACAAGCACTCATGTACATAACGTTGATAGGGCTAACCGTCGTTGAGTCGGGGCCGTGACGATTATGTAACTTGCCCAGTAATGACGTCGCAACCGGCTTAAGAGAAGAGAGGGCATCAAGTTTCATGCATGAATACGTCATTGTGCTTCGCCTGTAAGAGCTAGAAATACATATAGATAAATACACATCGTGGAGGGCCTATCGAAATTCGTGAGGTCGACATTTTCTTTTGAGGGCGTGTGAGACAAACTCATATGTCAAAAGCGTGATTGCAGATGCTGGTAGAGCACGGCATATGTTTGTGCCTAATCCGGCGTAGAAAGCACGCCACCCTTCCTCTCTGTAGATGACCATAGACGTTTGTAGGACTCCATTGTATTTGTTTGAAGATTTGATTTGGTCTCTGGACCTGATAACCTCATGTGGGTAGGTTATCGTACTGGCAACACACTTTGACAAAATTGAGGCAGCCAAGTATCCCGAGTGGTGCTCATCGGCATGTAGTTTCACTTTGAGGTACTCGTAGAGTGGAAACTGGATGGCTACATGCGGCAACCCGAGCAATGCACTTGTCAATCCCGAGTAAAAGACCTTGGGGCCTTCCTCGCGGTACATGGTAGATGCGGCGTTCAAAATACCCGTATACTTCCAGGCTGTGTTTTTGGATTGAGACATGAGTCGTGTTTTAATTACCCAAATGGGGTTTGTGAGCATTGTGGACGTAGCCCCAGCGGTTACTGCCGCCGCTACATCGGCCCTGAGTGAAGGATCAGTGCCTCGTACCTGTCCATAAACGCAGAAATAAATAGCCCAAGTAGGTAAATATCCCAATACTAGTGGGCTTAATCCTCTGTAAAGTCCTTTGGGCCCGTCTTCCTTGAGGATTTGCCGTAGAGTTCCAGTTACACCTTCATAGCCTTCCATATTGGCGAACCCTTGAACTTGTAATTTGGTCTTTACCACATCAAGGGGACATACCACTATACCAGAAACGAGTCCGGCAATTGCCCCCGACACAGCGTTAATGGTCCCTAACGACCAGTTGTCCATTGGCAGGTAGTGTTGTGCGTTTGTAATGATTGGCAATATGCAACAGCTGGAGGATCTGAAAAATGAGCTCCAGCGTGCTATTGAAAGCCTTATAGAACTAGGGATTATAGTACATGATTATCCTGATGAACCATCGACTAAAATGGCGCTCGACATGGACATTCAAAAGTATACTCAGGACTTGGCAGCCGTCCAACAGACTGCAAAAGGTATGGGGGATGTCAAGGTCCCAATTGACATTCTTGACTATATAGATGCGGGTCGGAATCCCGATATTTACTCGCGTGAGTTTGTGGAGCTCGTTGCCAAGCAGAATCAGTTTGTCAAGGGCAAGATGATGGCCATGCAATCTTTCCAGAGTATATTGGCCAAAGAGTTGGAGACAGCATTCCCTGATATCAAAGACGAGCTAGAGGACACGAAAAACAAAACTTCCACCACCAGCTGAGCTGATTATATGCATTTCGCCCTTTAACTTTTGGCAGGGAGTTTAATACTGAGCCAAAGAGAGGCTATGTGTAAAAGAAAAGCACATTTTGATTTTATCAAGCTCAAAATGTTTATTTATTTAGTGTATTGACACAATGTTTGTTCGGAACAGTGGCCGGACCTGTGTGCTCTACTTGGGATTCGGCTGGGTCGATACGAGCAGAACAGTAGGATAGCGAGGCCGGTTCGCAAACTAGTAGAGATTGAATTGAGGAAAGATGCACACAAAGAGAGCTCGAATGTTGACAGCTACTCCACAATTGATCTGATTGTATAACGTTTACTATAGAATATCTGATTGAAAAAATTATCATACTAATTAAAGTTCTCATGCAATTACGCACGGGCCAGATTTCTCCTCAACCACAGTCTTTATTCCCATCTCATCAAAGGAAAGTGCGTGGTGCTTCAGTGATGGAGTAACAGGCTTTGCCTCTTGAGTAGATTTTAGGGGCGAAGACACGACTCTTGAGCCAGCGGTGGATTTCGCTGTATTATTATGAGTCGGGTAAGCCATAGACATACTACTCTTGTGACCTCTTTGTTTTGCAACTGCTGAAGAACGCTTTATTGTTTGCTGGCCCGTAGAGTTTAGTGGTGACGGCTCTATACCAGCAGCACTCGTTGGTGCCTCTTTGCCTGAAGTTGTCGGTGAGACACCATTCGAGAACGGCGAGGATTTATCCTGGAACGGTGTCCCGCTTGCACTTCTGCTAGGTGGTACCACTGCTGGGGAACCGATGGGTTTGCGTTGAACCGGGGTGCCCGACCGTGATCCTACACCAGGAGGTGGTGGAGTGGGATTTGAAGGGGAAGCAACTGGTGGCGTATTCGCCTCTCTTATTGTATGGAGTGAGGTATCGCACGCGGACTGTTTTGTCGGGGAAGAGCTCTGAATGGGCGCTTGAGGCGAATTTATAGTCTGACCAGTATATTGCTCATCCAGTATACTTTCTGCTTTAACTGTAGAAGGGCGGTGAAACTGTGCCTGGGGTTGTTGCGGTTGATCAAACTCTACTGGTGGAATATCAGGTCTCGCCTGATCTCCACTTATGCTCAGTTTACTCTTCAACTTGGAGATCATACTAGGTGCCCTCTTGGAAGGACTAGGCGGCCGCTCTGGAGACGCACTGCGAGATCTTGAATGGCCCTTGACCCAACTTGGAGTAGAAAAGGTTGAGCTTATAGACCGGAAGGGAGAAGAAGACCGTTGATGAGGTTGGGGGTGAACCGGACTAGGACTGCGGTCTTTGCCATCAGGACTATCAGGTATGTATACACTCGACTTTTGAATTTTCGTATTATCGGGATAAGAACCTTTTGGCTTGGTATCGACATGAAGCTCTCTTGCAGGTGGTTTAGACGCCGCTGATGACTTTGGAGGAGACAAGGGATATGGGGACTTCAAGGGCTCCTGAGAAGCAGTGCTCGATTTTTGTACGTTACTTTGCGATGCATTAATACCAATGGGCGCCATGGGTCCTGACTTGCCAGAGGGCGAAGTTGGATAGGGAGCGGTAATAGATGGTTCCGGCAACACACTAGTAGGTCTGGCGACTTCTTGGGATTTCGGTGTTTGATTTGCATCATCACGGGATTGCTGTGTGTGTGCCGATGGCTCATCAGTGGGATATGGTGTGCTCTTGATAGTATCGGGGTAGGGCAGCTTGGAAGGGATAGCCACTGGAGAGGAGTTGGAGGAATCTGGAGACGTAAGTGGTGTTTCGCTTTGGGGAGTATTTACAGCATCAAATGGGTTCCTAGAAACGTCTGGTTCAGAGAGGTCTACTTTGACAGTTCCTCCCGAATGCTGTGCGAGGGAGCCGAAACTCGTACTAGGGTCTTGCGACTCTGATTTCTCTAGCAGTTCGCCTACGTTCTGTACGATATTTTGCATCGATACGTGTTTCCCACTCTCTGAAGCTTGAGAAAGACTACGCTGCAATGCTGTTTCGTGATCCTTGCGGGTCAGCGTTGCACTTCGTTTCAAATCCACGCCGCCACTAGCTTCAGTCTTGAACTTTTTCAGTCTCTGAGTTGCGGATTCACAGCCATTACGACTGGCTTGTTCGTACATCGTCGTTGCCAGCTGAAGATCGCGACGAATATAGATACCAACTTCTGCATAATATCCGATAGCAAACTGAGCAGTTGCATTACCGCACTCTGCACTAGCGACTGCAAACTTATAGGCCCATTCCTCGTTGGGAGCGAGTTGTGGAGGTGACCCACAAAGGAACAGCTTTGAGATCTGGATCTCTGTATCTCCTCCAAACTGAGCAGGGGCCTCTTGAAACACGAGGTAGCGCTCCTGGCGAGCAACGCACTGCAAATATGTCATAACTGCCGCGCAGTCATAGGGCAAATCGTTTTGCTGGTGAGCTGCTGCCATGCGGATTAAAGCAGGTGCAAAATGCAGGCTTGCAGCCTTTTGGACGCGATTAAAACCCTTTGCACGATTCGGTGCGCATGCTCCCTGTTCAGCTTCCCCCAGTAAAATCATTCCCGACAAGAATAGTGGCTGCGGAAAATCTTCATCGGCGTTTTCGCACGCCTTCTCGAGCAAGGACATTGCCTTTTGAGCATCCTTGGGGTAACCAAAGTGCCCCTTGAGAATAGCAATGGCCAAGCGGTAGAGGCACGCAGTGTCTCCGAGTTTGGCACCACACTCGTACCGTTGGACGGCCATATCGATATCATTTTTTTCCTCTGCTGAAGATCCCATTCTGTACCACGCGCGAAGTCCGTTGAGCTTTATTGATGCTCTATAATACTCTTTTGCTCTTGCTTTGTTCTCGCTACGGCCGAAAAGTCCAAAATAGTGCCAGTTTCCCACAATATAATTTGCGGTTGCGTTTGTTTCCGTTAGGGATTCCAACACTTTGCAAGCGTTTGCTATAATATCTTTTGGTATGCTTCCATAAATCTCCGCGTGGAGCAATAATTTCGCCGCGCACTCGAGCTGAGCACCCTCAGGATTCGAGTGTATTGCCTGAAACTGCCCAGAAAGTCGTTCGGCCGCAGCCGTAGGGGTCTCTGGCAAATCAGCAAGATCTGATTTAGGGAATAAAGTATCTGGAAATACAAATTCACCCTTTTGCTCAAAGAATCTTGCCATTTTTATTTACAGTGGCAACAAGTGTGGCCAAAAGGTAAACACTGACTTGAGGTCCCTTGCAGGATATTATTGAGGATGTTTCACACCTGCGCTAGTTTTTTATGGTATCGGGATTTAGAATGAGGCCAGCGGGGAATGCTATTTTTAGGTTAGATGCTCTATATATCTTTAGCTAAATGGCCAACGATCACCAACCGAGTCCGCTAATTGACGCCGCAGATCATTGGCCCAGAAATTAAGGAGTGGGCCCGGTTGTTTATGTACGTTAATTAGTTTGGTTCGGCTGGGAAAATAATGTTCTCTAAAAGTTTCATTAGTTTATACAAAGCTACGACTAATTATTAGAATAAATATCTGTTAAATCACCGTCCTCAAATGATCAGGGCCGTATTAGGGAGCCCATTCCCACGCTCTGACCATCTCGCCGGCTTGCTCTACCTCCCGTACTCTGACATTGGGGTTAGTTTCAATCTGCTTCTCCAACAAGTGACGGTCCTTGGGTTCAGCCTGGCGCAAAAGAATGTGGGCTGCAGACCATCCCGTCTGTTGGCCGGTGGGATCATTGTCGGCATCCTCACGCAGTTCCTTCAAAACTTTGATCCAGGTTTCGTACACTCCCTGGCGTCTGACACGGCCCAAGTACATCTGCAAACCGTAGCCAGCAGTAAATAAAATAACCAAAGCAATGCAGCAGTACTTGGTGAGTTCCCGCTTGTGTTCATGAGTAAAATTGCGAGCAGCAAGCTTGATACGGCACCAGAAACTCAAGTACGCAAGCGAGGACGATGAGTAAAGGAGCGCTTCTTTCTCCAACTCGGAGCCGGTCGTCATCGTTAGTTCTTTGTCCACGACTTGGATAATTTCTACTTGCCTTGTAACTTGGATCTCGGGGTAGTCGACGTCACCCTGAACGAAATCACTGCAGATCTTTGCGAAAAGCTCTTCGAAAACATCGTCGTCGACACCTTGCAACTTCTTGCTGCGCAACTGCTCTCTGAGGTCTTCCTCAGTGAGCGCGACAGGCTCGGTACCATGACACTCATGATCGGCACGCTTCTGGTTGAGAATACCCACAGCGCGCTTTTTGAGCTCATTAAGCTTGTAGAGCTTGACAGGGTCCTTGACGCACTCAGGTGCAGTAGGAACGCCAAAGTAAGAGCGAAGAGGCCACTTCTTGACAAATGTCTCCTTGCAAATAGCATCAAAGGGAGTGCACTTGGCATTCTCAGGGCACTTGGTGCACACAGGTGCGCAGCTCTCAAACACTGAAAAGGCTTGCTCCTGGACCCGTTGCAAAGCAGGGTGATAGTCACTCAAATCGGTCTCGAGGAAAGCAGGGTAGTTAACAGAACGCTGGTTGAGAGCGCTGCAGTAACCAATTGCCAGCTTTTGCTCGCGAACCCAAAAGAGTAGATATGAGCCAAACAAGATAACAAGAATAGTTGCCAACGAGCTAACTGCAATAGCAGAGTATTTCAGCGCATTCACAGTCAGTTCTTTCCAAGCAATAGATGGCAAAGTGGGCTTGGGAACTTTGGGCAAATGAGGTTTGGGTATAGCAGGCAATCGGGGCTTGGGAACACGAACGCGCGGCAATGCGGGCATGTGGGGTTTGGGGATGTTGAACTTATACCATGGCTTGTGGTCACCATCGTCCTGCTCAGCCTTCTCTGTATCGTCCTCTTCCTCCTTGACCTTCTCATCAGTGTCGTCCTCGACAGTAGAGGGGCGGGAAAAATCACCGTCCATGATCTTGGTAAATGTCTCAGC
Source organism: Wickerhamiella cacticola (assembly GCA_030564425.1). NCBI lineage: Eukaryota > Fungi > Ascomycota > Dipodascomycetes > Dipodascales > Trichomonascaceae > Wickerhamiella > Wickerhamiella cacticola. The sequence goes on along the minus strand of JAJLUX010000001.1, from coordinate 455,201 downwards.
ACTTTCAGCAACATTCTCTACCATGCCAACAGCAGCACCAACTTTTTGCTGGATTTGGTTGAACGAAGGTAGCCAACTAGTACCGGGAACGTGAGCGGGAGTTGAAGTTACGGCGTCAATCAAATTCTCGGGATTAGGCAACTGCAAAGCTTCATCAACGAACTTATCGTTACCGTCGTTGCCCTCTCCGTATGACACGTCAAACGGCTCGTGAGACAAGTTTGCCGGTGCCTGCAAGTCAGGAGGGTGGCTGAATACATCCTGCGCATTCTCCGGTAAGCTCTGGGGAGGATCTTGCTTGTGCTTGTGAGGTGCAACTTCACGACGACGAGCTGGGCGCTCCTCGGCCTCGTCTTCAGGGTCGGGGCGGCGCTTACGCTTGAAATCAGTGCTCGAGGGCTGCTGGAACAAATTGTCACTGCTAAAGTTGGACGCTTCCTCCTCCTCCTTGATGGCTTTGGATTTACGCGACTTCTTGGGCGACTTGAGCAGATCTTTCTCTTTCTTGGTCTCCACCTTGGGCTCAGTCTTGGGCTCCGATTTGCTGAGCAGCAGCTGGGCAGTGGTGAGCTCCTGCTTGACCTTAGAGGGAGACTCCTTGGATGACGGCCTGGAAGAAGAAGCCTTGGTAACCTTGGCGGGTGACGCTTTCGCCTTGGCGGGAGAAGTTTTCTTGGACTCGGGAGTCACCTGTTCCTCAAGCTCAGGGTTCTCTTCAATAGCCTCCTTGAGTGCCTCACGGCGGGAGCGGCGCTTTGCAGGGGAAGCAGTAGTAGAGCGCACAGGACTGCGCGATCTAGAGCGCGTGCGAGGGCCAGCGGCAGGGCTCAAGTGCACGGCGTTCAACGCGTCTTTGGATCCTTTACTAACGCGTTCGCGCGTTTCCGCGTCCTCAATATTACTTCCAGTGGGAACTACGCCCCGGGACAGCTCCAGGAGCTCTTCACGTCTGCGGGCAATGCGAGACTCAAACTCCAGGACGAGCTCAGACTTTGTTAAAGCCATAGAGACCTGCTCTGAGTCCCCACTGTGGCGGTTGATAATGGAAACAAGTTCAAGCTTTTTGAGCTTTTGGAACTCAAAATCCTCCTTGAGGTAATAGAACTCGTCTTCCATGTTAGAGTGCAAAGGTATGCTGACGAATAACACGTTGCGGGGACAAAAAAGATCTCGCGAAATCGTGGCGCTGGTGTGGCAAGAAGCGCGGTCTCTCGCTCGCACGCGCCTAAAACTATAGAGTCACGTACCAAATCTGTAAAATTTCCAATAGTTGGAACTATGTAGTGACTGCATTCCGAGGCGGCCGCGCCCAGCTAGTGATCATGCATGCAGATAATATGCATGTCGCGAATCCCCCCGACAGTTAATATAACTTTTTTTTTCCGATAAGTTGAAATCAACGCTAGAGTAATACGTCACTTTGCCCAGCAATACACTATGCTACCTGGCTAGACCTGGTCATTACCCTTGTATAACGTGTTTCAGGGTTCCTGGGCCCTTGACTAGAAGCGTACCCCAACGCGAACTGAGCAACAAAAATAGACATTTTACGAGTCGATATTGAGTTTGATTCTCTTTTAAAAGTTAAATAAAGTATAGGTTCGATGACAGACCACACATGTCTATGGACTGATTACCTGGTTCACTTGGACTATCTAGTTAGCTGTTGCAATTGTTCCTAGATACCCTGTCTGAGGAATTGAAACTCTAACAGAGTACCTATGTGAAACCCAATTAAATAAGTAAAACAGGAATGCGTGATACTGTCTAGTGAATATGTTCAACGAAACCTCACCACCTCCTAGGGGAGCACTCCCTGCCCTAGGACCATCCTTAATAAAATGGACGTGAGATCAAGCGCTCAGTATATTGCCCACAACGCTACTTATTGTGCAGTAGATGAAGCAGGATGCGAAAAGGTGTCCTCAAAGATTATGGAAAGAATGAAGAGCTTGAATTACTCCACTACTTCATGGTCTCAGCACCCACTGACCCCCAAGGAGAAAAACGCTGCCACTGTTGATTGGATATTCACTGTTGACACCCTCAACTTTTCATTTTGGAGTGAACTCGATGATGCTCACCGTTTCAAAGTGCATTATAACCACAACGACTATACGGGCTACTGGTCTCTGCCTGCTGTCATCAATAAAGCTCTTGATCGAGGGATACCCATTACCAGTCCCGAGTTTTGGATTTTACCAGAGTTTACCATTGATGTAATGGCACAGATTTTCTACTCTGCTACTGACGAGGAAATCCCTCTACTGCAGGAGCGCTATGATGCACTTGTTGAGGCAGGTCACGCAATCAAGAGGGCCGGGGCTAAATCTTTTGCAGAGATAGTTGAAAGGGCTAATCACTCTGCAGATACTCTCATCGAGACTGTCCGCCGCAACATGAGCTCCTACAACGACGTCTTTGAATACAAGGGCATTCAGGTGCGTATCTTGAAGCGTGCACAGATTCTAGTCGGTGATCTCTGGGGATGTTTCGAGGGTCGTGGGTATGGCCAGTTTGATGATATTGATAGTGTCACCATGTTTGCCGATTACCGTGTTCCTCAGATCCTTCACGACTTGGGCTGCTTGAATTATTCTAAAGAACTCAGAGACACTATTATTGCAGGAAAACTAATCCCAAGCGGATCAGATATGGAGATTGAGCTACGCGGCTGCTCAATCTGGGCTGTAGAGGTGATTCGCCGCTACATTAACGATAAGTCCGTGAACTCCGTATTGCTCGACTTTTATCTATGGGATACTGCCAAAGAGGTAGAAAAGGATGCTCAAATCCCTTGCCACAGAACACGCAGCGTGTTTTATTGAATACACCACGCTTGGTTTAGAAAGACATCTACATCTTCAATTTTTAACTAACTAATAATTTATATAGATTGAGTTTGAATGGCACAAATCAATCGTTTCTATCCAGCCCAGTTCCAGCGCCCCTCGTAGCTGTCCATAGCTTCAGTCTGCAAAGAATCACTACGGCTTTGCTCGTGACCAGGACGTTCATAGTCAGAGTGAGGCCAACGCAGGGGTTGAGTTTTCCTAGATATACGTGTGGGAGACTCCAATACTGGACCATCCTGGTCTGCGTGCCTGCTAGAGCCATTCATGGCATTTTCAGGTATACTCGAGATATCGGCAGAATCATTGCCATCGGGCTGTAGCGGTGGTGTGAAAAGCATTGCATCTGGATTATTTGCAATAGGAGACTCAAAGTAGTGCGACTCATTTTGATTGTATTCCTCTGAAATATAGTCACGCTGACCGCCCCCGTCGTGATTGGGGAAAGCAGCATTGTTAGGCATGGCAGTCGCCAAGCGAAACCCTTCACTGATGGTATGGCAGTTTATCATGAGCTGCTCCGCAAAAGCATGTGCAAGTCTCAAGCCAAGCCCCAACGTCTGCTCATTGTAGCCTTCTTTTGAAAGTTCACAGTTGACTTTTTTCCGCTCGAGTTCGCGAGCCAGATTTTGTAGCTTGTTTTCACTTGCCCCACTACTAGTAGCACTGGTGAGTTTCTCTTGAGCTCTTACAACCTGCTTGTAGGATTTACGATATTCAGGCTCCACAAAGGCTGCACTCTTGCATACAGCCTCGAGGGCTTTCATTGATTCAGAAGTGGACTCTGAAGCCATGAATATACCCTCGGCTATATGTTTCGTGACTTCTCGTAGCTCAGCTTGCAGCTTGAACCCATCTGGTCCGAAAACCGTTAGAGCCTCTTCGACTGCGAGCCTAATCTTCTCACACGAGGAGTTGAGCTCTTTGAAATCTTTAGCCATGGTAGAGCACTGCCGTTGTGCGTCGTGAATGCTGTAAAACGTTTTGGGTACAAGGTGCATCCTCTGCGCGACTCGGACTTTGGTAGATGGGGGTACTTCCCAGCCTGTATCGTTGAAAGCTGTATTAGCGCTCCCTCCCAATAAGGATCTGCATGTATTAAAGCTTTCATAGCTTTGAGCATGCCTCATAGAAGTTAGAGTCAGATAGGAAGGTGAATGTGATAGGCGTGAGCATATGTGTTGTTCTTGTTGTTGCCCCCAAAGCCAAAAGAGGCTAGTAAAGTGACAGGTATTGGTAATACTTGTATGGTAAACTGGTATGTACATAGATAATAGCTAGATTGTCCGAATTTATCATATTTGAGCTTCAAATAACAGGGCTTGGTGCGTTACCGCATGAGGACTCCACTTCCAAACTCCATAAGCTTAATGAAAAAGCAAATAGTCTATACGTTTTCTAGGATTAAGAGAATTTGTATCTGCTATATATTTGTTCTTACATATACCCCTGCAGCTCAGATATTTTTAGAGTACAAATTCGAAGCCTCGCATACTTCTGTCAGCGTGGAAACCACATTCATTGTGGAAGCAGGCTCGAGATCCTCCAAGGTGCCAGCCAAGATACTTCGCATTAATCCATTCAGACATTTTCCACCAAAACCTCTGAATGGATTAGTGCGAAATATTATCTGGGGAACGTCGTGGGGGGTGCGGGGGTCAACAGCCAAGACAACAGCCAAGGTCGAGTATAGGCGAAACTCGGACTTGGGCCACACTCTCTTTCTATAAAAGATTGAAGATCGCAAGTAGACTATATATCAAATGCCAGCTAGATGCCTGCTAGGAATTCGACAAAGGCGTGTATCATGAAACATGACTTGCATATATGCTGCATGGTATAGTCTCGAAATACGGTCCCCAAAGGAGTCGGGTGCTCTTCTCAAGTATCTCAAATAAAGCACAAACTCTCCATTTCAGTTTAGTATATTGCAACAGCTTGCCGGCAGGTCGCATCGCACGTGACCTGGTCTGTGGCAATTCGTAAACCCCCCTCTCTCGCGTGCGCGGGTACTTGTCCCAAGTTCACAATCGGTTTTACAATGTCGTTTGCCAATAGTTTTTGGTCGAGGGACTACCGCAACGGTTTGAATGCCCTATATTCCAAGCTGGAACAAGGATGCGTTGAGAACGCCGAAATTACGGCGCTTGCACAGGCTCGCGCAGAGATCGAGGACTCGTACGGCCACAAGCTGCGCGATATCAAAACGAATTTTGCACCCAAGAAGACTGGTTTTGATAAAGACGATGGCGCTTCAATGCGCCAGGCTTATGTTGGTATCCTGGAGGAAATGTCCAAGGAGGGACAGCACCATATCCAAGTTGCCCAAAACATCCGCCAAATGGTGACTGAACCGTTCGGGACCTGGGCGGAGGAGCACGCGCAGCGCGTTGAATATTCTCGTCATGCCACACTGACCAAAGTCAAAGAATACGAACGCAATTTGAGCGAAGTGAACAAAGCTCAAAAGCGTTACTTCAACAAGTGCAGAGTGCTCGAGGAAATGAAGGAGCAAGGGCTTGATAACGATGATAGTGAGCCTAGTGAAACTGCCTCAAACGATCAGTCTGAACAGGGGGCTCCGGCTGAAGGTGGAGACGCAGATGCCTCCACCGTATCATCAGCTGAGCCTACCTCTGAGGCCACCTCTCAAGAGCTCACTCTCAATGGTACTCACTATGGAGACAAGGAGGCACAGGATCTGCTTGCGAGAATGCTCAAGGAGATCCCTCAACAAGACCACAAGGTGCCAATTCTCGGTACTTACACCAACTGTTCCAGCGGTGCCGACATTGTGCAATGGATCCAGCTTCACATCACCGGTGATATCCGCAAAGTCGAGTCAATTGGTCAGGACTTGGTAGATGCCGGCGTTCTCCGTTTGGTTGGGCAGGTAGGCTCCAAGTTTGCCAACTCAACTGTCATGATGTATCAATGGCGTCCCCGTGCATACGAAATTGCAGGTCTGTCCTTCAACACGGGCGTTGTTGACTCGTTTATGGGATCTGCAATCGGTGAATCTATCCACGAGCGTTGGCAAGGTTATTACCGCGGTACTGACGGACGTCCCGAAGAACGGCTCACAAGGGAGGTCCGCGATCTTGACCAGAAATACCGCAAGGCAGTAGTTATTCTGGACAACACGAGATCCCAGCTGGAAGAACTGCTGATCGACCACTTTAACTTTATGCAAAAATGCGAAACCGACCGTCTCAAAGCCCTCAAGGCAGTGGCCCTCGACCTCGTTGCATCACAGTCAAACGTTGTTCCATCTATCCAGGCCTCAGTTGATAAGCAGTTGCTTTACCAGGAGTCTATGAACCCTGCTACCGATTTGCGTTACATTATTGAGGCATACCAGACTGGTCCCATGATTCCTCAGGTCACTATTTATGACAACTACTACTCTTCCTCGGATGGCACAATCTTTGGTATGGACTTGGAGCTGCGTGCCCGCGGCGATGGTAAGCCTGTCCCCTATATTGTATCTACCATCTTGGGCCACCTTGACAAGACATACCCTCGCATGGAGAATGATGAAGTACGACTCAAGTGTTGGGCGGAGCAGGCACCATTGGCTCAGGTTAATGCTTTGCGCCGCGAATTGAACTTGGATGTGAACTTTGATAAAAAGATCCTGGAGAAGTATGATCCTCAGGTGGTTGTGAGTATTCTTGGAACCTACCTTTTCCAGCTGCCAGACTCGGTTCTACCATCCCAGCATTATGATATCCTCAAGGCAATCTACAGCAAGGCAGCGAGCGATTCTCGTCTTACAGCGCTGAAAAATACACTAGCACAGCTGCGCGTATCTAATATCGCTACCCTTGATGTTCTCACTACACACGTGAACCGGTTGATCACAATCGCCAAGGCTGACGATGAGACCGTCAACAAGATCGCAAAGCTTCTCTCGACATATCTGCTGAGACCCCAGGAATATACCCCTCACACCTTGAATGATACTTTTGGAGTCTCACTAGTCAAGGACTTGATTCAGCATCGGGATATCTTCAAGGAGCTGCGCAAGATCGCTCAGCCAAGACGTGAAAACTCCGAGAGAAGAGAGCCCAGATCAAAAGAAGTGAAATCTCGCAAGGAACAGCGTGAGCAGCGTGAACAGCGTGAGTCGGTTGAATCAAGAGTATCGCGTATCGCTAGCAGTGCATCGCGTACCTCCTCGCGTACGGTGTCTACAGCAACAACAAATAATGCAGCGGAACCTGTTCCAGAAGCGCCCGATTCAGAAACTGACGCTAATTCATCAAAGCCCGAAGTCTCAATTCCAAAGGTTGACCTCAAGGAAGAGCCCTTCAAGAGCCCCACAACTCCTACTACCACCCACGACCTGACTTCACGGCTAGACGAGCTGGCTTCAGAAGCTGAAGCGTTCCAGGATGCTCAAAGTAGTCTCTAGGAAAATTAAAAAAACAAATTATATTATTGTACTGATCCAAAAAAAATAAATATTATCATTCAATGTCGGTGTCACTGTCGCTATGGCTGTGGCCTTGGCCGGGGCTGCCAGTCGAGGAGGTGTGGCCGAATAAATCTACTGGCTCAGGAAGCCTGTGGTTTTTGTCTTTGAATGGTCTGAATATTCTTTTCCCTCGCTTGTCCACATACCACATACCTTTATTAGCATCTTTAGGCAGATCATGGTGTGGGTGACTAGTATCCCAGTCGAGTGTATTGATGGACCTGACTCCCAGGTAGACTCCCTCATCGATCTTTTCTAGATGAGGCCTGATATTAAAGCGTTTCCCTTGGCGGCCAGAGCCTCGTTGTGGTGTCTTCAACGGCTGAAGGACCCGCTTTCGAGGGGTCATTCGAGGCGTGAGCATGAGGCTCGCCTGGTCGTCCACAAATAGCTTCTTTCGGGTATCTCCAAGGTGCAAGTCCTCGATTGGTTCGCCGCGAGGAGTTCTTGGCGTATACATTGGGCCTACCCTGCGAGTCGGAGGCGTTTGTGGTTCCATTAGAGCAGTGTATAGTAGAGGGGTGGAGGCAGCTGCAGGTTAATTACCTGTACAGGTCACATGATCTGCGTCTCAAGTCGACCCGTAGGGGCATAAAACCAAGGTCAAAATGGTCAATGCTGGTGAAAATCCGGGCAGAAAACCCCTGCAATTTCTTTCTTTACTATCAATTTAAATAATTCTGGCTTTTAAATGACGGACCCACTCATATTTTCGGTTGAAACCTCGGTTTATTTCGCCCATCAATTAACTTGCATAGTGTGCACCAACGGACACCACCATCGAAAAACCACTTCAACACCACACTCTTTTATGAATTTCAATAAATAATTAAACCAACTATAAATTATAGAGACTTGAGCATTTCCGTTTTTTTTCGCGTTTCTTTGTCAGACAACCAGCCACCCCAGAGCACCAGCGAGCAGCGGATTCCCACCCCCTCACAGGATATGCTCGTTTCGTATATCGTAGATACGCTCGACGATGCCGGTGCGAAGCTAAAAGTTTTAGAAAATGGTCAAAAGCTTCAAGTGAATAATTTAGAAGCCGCCAGACACATCAAGACTCCTCTCAATTCAGTGCCAAATGTGCCCACTGGCAGGGGCCAAATCGCATTTAATCTAGACACCGATACGAGCCGTTACTGGCAGGCGTTTCCAGTCCCGGCTCCTGGCGTAAGCATTGAGTTTGAAGGCCCCGTCGATCCGCTATTCTTGGCCTATTTTGGCGTGGCCATGCACAATGACCAAGTCTATGACGTTGAATCATGGAAAACTGCTGATATCTCGAGTGCATCAGTGTCGAATGCTGCTCGTGAACTGGGCCTTGAAATCAATGCGGCGGCCGCATACATTAAATGGGAAGATGGCAACGTGAACCTTGAAGTATGGGAGAAAAAGACCCTGCGTAACGACGTGATTGCCAATGCCGAGGTCGGTGTACTCAAAATCGATGATATTAGCGAGCCTAATGACATTGTGCTTGCGGGCCGCTCGAGAATCTTGCCTGAAGATACCAAAAGTAGCCCCATAATGTTCCACCAGACCCCTGTATGGCGTCAAACAAACGACACAGCCAAGGTCTCATTGACGAGCGGCATGCATCCTAATATGGTGCTTGAGATCGACAGCAAGCCGCCTCTGGATACTTGTAAGCTTATAGCTCGACTCAAATTACCCGCGGCCATGTTTGTTGATCCCTATCAGCTCCAGGATCTGCCAGAAATGACTCCACCCTCACAGATCCTCAAGGTATGGGGAAGCACTGATCTGGAAGCTCCCGTTTGGCTTGTCAAGACAGGGTCTCAGGCTCTCATTTTGCTCAATGGCGCAGATAACTATTCCATCCCCCTTCATCTTCGCTACGAGATTCCTGACTATCTTGCTCCAAGACATATGCCAGCTCCTGAGGTATTTTGGGCTTGCAAGGATACGGTTGACCATGATCCATGGGCCATTGAAACTATTTTCCCTAGAGGGACCTCTTTTTATTCACTGCGCACCAATGGGGTCGAGTTTAATATCCCTACCATTGATACACAAAGCCAACCTTTTGTAGAAAAGGTTACTGGGCTGGTGGTAATTATTGGTACCTTGCTAGTGCTTTTGAGCTTATTCAAATCGAGCACAAGAACCAAAATCGCCAAAAAACAAGACTAGAAAGTCACACCACACCCCCTATTATAAAACAGCCGTATAACCTAAATGCGACAAAATAATAAGGTTGTTAGTTTGCTATCTATATATTTATTGATCACCCATCATTCCAATAACAGCACGCAAGCACTTACCGCTGTGCATGTCGTCAAAGGCCTTGTTGATGTCCTTGAGAGGGTGCCTTTGGGTGATGTACTCATCGACCATCAAACCACCAGCCATGTAGTCCTCAACAATGCCAGGGAGCTGGGTACGACCCTTGACACCACCGAAAGCGGATCCACGCCAGACACGACCAGTGACAAGCTGGAAGGGACGAGTGGAGATCTCCTTACCGGCGGCGGCGACACCAATGACGATGCTCTGACCCCAACCCTTGTGGCAAGCCTCAAGGGCAGAACGCATGACATCTACGTTGCCAGTGCAGTCAAAGGTGAAATCGAGACCGCCATCGGTGATCTCAACAAGGTACTCCTGGACGGGCTTGTCGAGTTTCTTGGAGTTGACGAAATCAGTGGCACCAAACTTGGTGGCCCACTCCTTCTTGCCATCATCAATATCGACGACAATGATTCTGCTAGCCTTGCTGAGCTTGGCACCTTGCACGACACTCAAACCAACACAGCCAGCACCAAAGACAGCAACAGTGTCGCCCTCCTGAACTTTAGCAGTGATGGTAGCAGCACCGTAACCAGTGGTGATACCGCAACCAAGCAAGCAGGCGCTCTCGAGAGGAGCCTTGGGGTTCACAGCAACTACACTGACATCGGCAACAACAGTGTATTGGCTAAAAGTGGAGCAGCCCATGTAGTGGTAAATAGTCTTGCCATCCTTGGAGAAACGAGAAGTTCCGTCGGGCATGACACCTTTACCCTGGGTAGCACGAACAGCCGAGCAAAGGTTGGTCTTGCCGCTGAGGCACATCTTGCATTTACCGCACTCTGCAGTGTAGAGAGGAATAACATGGTCACCTACCTTGACGCTAGTGACACCCTCACCAATGCTCTCAACAACACCGCCACCTTCGTGGCCGAGAATAGCGGGGAAGATTCCCTCGGGGTCAACACCAGAGAGGGTGTAGGCGTCAGTGTGGCAGACACCAGTGAAGTCAATTCTGATACGAACCTCATGGGCTTTGGGAGGTGCAACCTCAATTTCTTCAATGCTGAGGGGCTTTCCAGCCTCCCAGGCGACAGCAGCTTTACACTTGATGGGTTGAGCAGACATGTTAGTTATGCAAGTTGGGAAAGAGTATTTGGACCCGGGTATAGTAAACATTTCACGTGATGGGTTGCTAGGCCACGGGCCGTACGGGACTTTCTACTTTGAAAAGTCCGTGAAAAAAAGCCCAATTCAGTAAATAGAAGCTGTTTGGCTTACCTGGTGGCTGTTGGATCTCCACAACTGCTGGAAAGATCCCCATCATGCACCCCAATGCAATACTCGTGCATTTAAACGCATTGCGAATTGGTAAAGGTGCAGGCGGGCCCAACAATCAGGCGAAAGCAGCCCAATTCGTTATATTCGTCTGAGGTGTCAAGGAATTATCCATAAATAATCAAGCTTAGACCAGAAAACTGTGCCGGTGCTGCGCACACTCAATCAAAACGCACATTGATTAGCAACCCGTTCCTACTCCCGTCGCTTACCCGCACCACCCCCCTTTTAAATGCTCATCCTTGGTCTCACTGGGGGCATTGCAAGTGGTAAATCTACTGTGTCGAGAAAGCTCAAAGATCAAGGGTATCCTGTGGTAGATGCTGACTTGATTGCCAAGCAAGTAGTGGAGCGTGGTAAGCCCGCGTACAACAAGATTGTCGAATACTTTGGACCGATTACCCCAGATTTGGTGACTGAGGAAGGTCTCAACAGAGCAGCGTTGGGCAAAACGGTTTTCGGTAATGAGACTCATCGTAAAGTCCTTAATGGTATTATCCACCCTGCTGTCCGCCGGGAGATGATTTGGCAGATACTCACAGCCTGGGTTATGGGTAACTCAATTGTGGTGCTGGACGTGCCGCTCTTGTTTGAAGCCAAAATGAATCAAATGTGCGGGTCTACAGTTTTGGTCTCATGCTCAGATGAAAAGCAATTAGAACGACTTCTTGCCCGTGATCCTCAATTGAGTAGAAAAGATGCTGAGGAGCGTATCAAGTCTCAAATGCCCACAGAAGAAAAGAAAAAATTAGCAGACTATATCATCGACAACAATGGTTCTTTGGATAGTCTTTATGCTGCCATTGACGAGACGCTCAAGAAGGTGCAGCCGAGCCCGTTGACAACCTTTTTTGAATGGATCCCTCCTATTGGAGCTGGTGTTGCTGCATTCAGATATTTTCAAAAAGCAAAGATCTAAGTGACCTTGCTTGTAATTTCTGCGTGAAACTGGAACATTCACAGTTCCACCGACTGGCTGGCGGAACATGACCAATTATTTTAACTCGGCTGCAAAACTGTTCTTTGCTGCGATTCTATAAACTAAACGCAGGTTGGGGCAGACTTAAATCACACAGATTAGAGCCCCATCTTGTGCGATTCTACATAGTCATCTACAAGTATTTTGTATCGCTATTCTACAAGCAAGTATTCCTCAAGGTAGTACCAGTCTATGCCACACTTTTTTTCAAATGTGCGTTCAGGGGCTGAGACGCTCAGTTCTTGGCGTTTTATAGTTCTTAAATCAAGGCATGTGCGCTAATTAGGATCACATAAGCTCAAGAGGCAGAAGCATATGGACACAGGGAATAATGTCCCGCTACCCTGGGGAGTTCCGCCTGATTTTGCACACCATATACATTATAACAAGCTCCTAGATTATGGGGGCAATTGCCAATTTTACATCCTCCCTTCTGGTGGTGAGTTTAACATCACTCAGCAAAACGGAACAGATCAATGGGTTCCAAACCGGCTGGTAATTTATGCTGTAAATTGCAATAATACGGATCAGGAATATATGGAACTATGGGCTAAGCTCAATGAAAGATTTATGAGGTTACCCTTTAGAAGCAGCTTGACTCCACTGATGGTTGTGATAACCATTTGCGTAGTTGCCTCATGGATCATTATGGGCGTACTAGTAGCGCTACGCAGGCACAGTCGTCCATGGCTACAGATACTTGTGCTATCCTACACTTGCGTGCTCATGACCATTTTGTATACCTACTTGCACTGTTTTAGCAGGATGGAACACATGTACGGTCACGAGTCCACCGATACGTTTGTCCAATACTTTTACGGAACAAATCGTGCAGTGGCGATTTTCCTCGTATTCGCTGGATTCATGACGTGCGAGTCACAAATCCTGCTCACTATCTTTGCAAACTACAAACGAAATGTTTGGATCATATGCGGGTGCATTGTGTTTTTCTTATTTGAGAATAGCTGGTGGGTTGCTGGAATCGCTCAGCCTAGCCCTTACAACGTGTTAAGGCACTCGATGGATTGGAGGATCAGAACATACTTTTACTTGGAGATTGTTGCTCATACCATCTTCTTCGTCGCATACACTTATCGTCTACTCTCGATATGGAGATTTTCATTCTACAAAAACAACCGCGCGTTGACTATAATATCCTGGCTTGCTACTCTTGTACCATTTATCATTATGGCCTGCACCGCTTTTGTTAGAGGTTGCTTCCCCTGGAGTTTGCCACTAACAATGATTTCAAGGGGCATATCGCTACTGCTAATATGGGAGTGGCATACTCAGGTACTCAAGATCAAGGCTAAACTCGAGACAGACGATGCTCTCGGTCGTCTCATCACCGAGGGTCAGGTTAAGAACGAGTTCAAGACAAACTTGGGCGAGAATGGTGATGGACACGGTGCTCTCGTCTCTCACAACTACACTAGACGAATTATTGAGACTATACTACATCCGAGATCAATCGTCTCGAGCTTATCTATCCTTGGAGTTGGTGCTCAAGAGAGTGACGAGCAAGAAAGCCTGAAAACTGGCGCTGAAGGCGACTTTCAACGATCGCAGAGCCACTCGCCCACAAAACAATCAAGTGACGCCGTGCAGCACCACCCCATTGCCAAACATACCGTCAAGGTTAATAATGAAGGAAATGTCCTGCGCCCGAGATTTGAAAACTCATCTACACAAAGTTTTGTCACTAACAACCGAAGCAAGAATACGGGCAGCTCAATATCCAGAGCCAACACACTGTCCACTACCCATTCTTCGCAGGCACGCGCATCAAGCAGTGGGCCTAGCAGAAGCATTGCTGAACTTTCGCATAGTACAGACCCCAGCTCTTCACATGTGCAAAATGACCAAGTGACTTCAGTCTCCAATAGCTCTGAACAACCTGCTGCAGTGACACCCCCATCCCCCAGATCAGATGTAGGTGAGGCACCTCCAAATTTTATACCTCATCCGGGGTTCAGGTCAGGAGACTACAACAACGAAAAACGGCTCTGAACGAGCAAGTACACGATAAGCTTATTTATATATACAACACTTATTTATTTTTAGACCGCGAAATACTTTTTAAATTAGAGGCAAAAAGCCTAGAGACGTTTATTTCTTAGTCTTGGACTTCTTGGTTTTCTTGAAGGCAGACATCTCTTCATTGTAGATGTCCTCGGCCTTCTCTTTACGCTTTTGTTTATTGCTCTTAACAGCCACTTTACCAGACTTGGCACCCTTGGCGAGATCAGCGTCATCTACATCTCCAATAGCATACTTCTTCAGGTCGAGAGCATTAACTAGCTCCCGCTTTTTGTAGGCCTCTTCATCGACTTCTTCTTCATCGTCTTCTTCGGCTTCGGCTTGCGCCTCGTCAGAGCCCTTGGAGCTCGACTTGACCTGGTCAAAGACATCCATTTCGTCATCCTCAAGACCATCCTTGATGTCAGGCATCTCTGCATTGTATGCATCTGTGAGAACATCTCTAAAGAAATTAGAGGCTTTCCGAACCATCTTCCCATACATGGCTAGACCTTGTGAGACAGGCAAATTGAGCTCGGCGGACATTGTGTCGATATTCTTTTTCTGCAAGCCCATACCAAGCAAGATAGCTTGCTGAACTGACGAGAGAGCAAACTCGCTGTTGAGCTCACGCTTGAAATAGGCATCAGCAATGACAGGGATGAGATCAGTGATAACATGGTGATCAACTCGGCTCTTTGCATAAGACTCAAGGCGTTTGAGGTCAAATGGGGTGAATTTGGAGTCAACCCATGCCTTTGTGACTTTTCCGTTTTCTTTTTGTTTAGAAGCTGCCTCCATGATAGAAAGACCCTGGGAAGCGCTAAAAGACTTGAAGTTGTAGGCCAGGAGTTGCAGGAAACGGCGACCAAAATCAAAAGAGAATTCGTCAAGCCACTCTTTGGGACGGTCGCTGAGAGCCTTGAGCATAATGCATGTGTGTTCGCCAGTAAGATCATTGCTAGTTTGACGAAGGTAGACAGGTGTGTAGCCACTCTTTTTCCAAAATTTGAAAAGCTGGTTTGTGAGACCATATGATACACCGAGGTAATGCAAATAGTTGGGCTCGACCTCGCTCAACTTCATCATTAACGGAGGCAAGCTCTTAAAGTCACGAGTTTTAATGTCGTCGTCAAGTAGCTCGGCGTTTTCTAATTCGCGATCTTGGATACGTGGAGCGGCACCTTCCCAGTCATGAGGAACCAATTTGGCGTCATCGTCAAGGTTTGTGAACTTGCCCTCGTAAAAGTCCTGCAACAATTCCAGAGTGCGAGCACCGTAACCCATGCCCATATAATCGGGATTTGTAGCGATTCTAACCACACGCCCACCACTCAAACTGGCAAACTCATTGTCCTGGAACTGCTGGGAAATAACCCAGGGAATCAGATCACCGCCTCCACGTTTTCCGCTGGCGAGGCTGCTCATGATGCTCGATTTTGAAATTTGACCTTCGAGTGCTACCTGGACAACACAAAGGGGCTCTGGAAGCTTTGATTTTTTGTCAGGGGAGCGGTGGATAAGAACATAGAGCTGATGGGCAGGGGCATCACTTAGAAGCTGCAAGTCATTAGGAGTGTTTTTGTAGTGCGAAGCCACATACAATGCCATGAGTTTATGCAAAAACGCTTCAGCAACGGGGTGGAAAGAAAACAATGCATTTCTGTTAACAGCATAGAGCTCACACTCACTAGGATGAGGGAATCCCTTGATTGCGCCGGTAGTCTGTGGAGGCAAAGTGGCATCCAAACACAAAAGCTTGTTGAGCCAAGCTTCGGTAGCATCGCCCTTTGCGTAACGAATGGGCTCATCGAGCTGGATTTCGCGCAACTTACGATTCGCAGTACCATTGCTTGAGTTTGTGCGCAGCTGCGAGATGAGTTTAAGGCTTAATGAGCGACCGGTACCCTCATAACCGTTGATGGTCGAGGCCATAAATACGAGGTAAGGACCAATAAGTTTCTTGACGAGAGGCAAGGGAATAGCGGCAGCCTCATCAATAACAACCAACTCAGCCTGACCAAGAACATGAGAGTCGGTGGGTTGAATGTACTGGATGGTTTGACGGTGAGTCTTGAAAACATTGACACGCACAATAGCCTTGTTGAAGGATGGGTTGGTACTCTGCATGATATCGTAGTCAGTGTGCTCCTCGAGACCTAGGGCATCGAAACCTTTGAAAACAAACTCAAACAAGGTCTTGAGATTTTCAGGGGAGGGTGAGGTGATGAAAATGTTTGAGTAGCCCTGGGAGATTGCAGAGGCAATCGCGAGACCCATAGCAGCGGATTTACCACGACCACGGCCGGCAGTCAATGCGACAGTACTCTTGAGTGTCTTCTCTGAAACGACATCGAGGAAGGTGAGAATTGCCTTAGCCTGATCAACAGTTTTGCAAACCTTGACAAGCGGGTATGCCTGGGGTAGGTCCTCGACGCTTTTAATAAGTTCAGTGAGCTCACTGGAGGGCTGTTCATCTGCGGGGGGAAGAGCCTGGACATTGCGGGCACCAGAGATGGGCAGCACATTGAGCTCGTCGTCAACAACCAAACAGTTGGCGTTGGATCCCAAAGACAAAATGAAACGCTCATTGAAACGAGCAACGACATCGTCATGTGCCTCAGTTCTATAGCGAGAATGAACATCCATAGTCATTGAGTAGAGCTGCTTGAGACTCTTCATACTCTTGAGAAGGAGCACGACGACACCTCCACCTTGCACGGTCTCGATAGTGCGGGCAAGGATATTGGGGGTAATGGCCTCAAAGTCTTGGAGAATACACATACCATAGGTGTTACCAAGAATGTTCTCGGTCTCCTTGTAGTAAACATATCTGATGTTTTGGAGAGAGACAAAGAGCTCGAACGGATCCTCTGAGTTGACTTCGCGAATACCCTTCTTGATTTCTTTCTTGATCTTCATTTCACGCTTTTTGCGATGCGAAGTAAAGCCCATGAGCTTGTTTTTGTACGCCCAAAGAACAGACTTGTTCATTGAGAGGTCAGCACTGGTCATAAGATAGTGTAAATTAGGGAGCTGGTTACGGGACTTATCTCCTACCATAACGATAAAGCTTCTCTGCTTTGTTTGAGCTCCATTTCGAATTAAAGCCGGGATACGGCTATCGATTTTTTTTTGAGCCATAAAGAGAAATCTGTTATGTAATTTTTTTGAGATACATATATATTAGCATGGGGAAAATTTCACTTCTTGAGAAGAGAGGCCTAGCTTGAATCAGAACGGGTATTCAGAAAGCCCAACTAGATTATAGACTATGTATATACCTCAACGTCGTTTATTCAGAGTTTACAGTAGTGTGTGCAAAGACCAATGAGATGGCCTCCATATCGAGCAGGCTTATATAAATGGGGAGTGAGTCCCAGCATGGTTTTTCTTCATCCAGGCTCTTTGACTGGTTGATATACTCTATTATCTCCCAGCCTCTCTAATCCTGGTAGAATAACAGACTCGGTACTCATTAGATCTTTAAACTAGATATTCGGTTTATAGACTGTAGTGCTGATTCTTACATGTATAAGCACATAAATCGAGTTCTTCGCTTAAATTTTCGTTACATGTCAACAGTTGAGAAACGGTCCTTGAGCCCGATCTCTAAACCGGCCAAAAAGCAAAAAGTCAAGAAATACAAACCTAAACCCATCGATCCTACAGGAAATGAAGCTGTGTTACGAAACGATATCAGAGATCTTTTGACCAAGTCAAACCTCGACCCCGAATCGGCTAAAAATGATATGACTGCCTTCTTCAACAGAGATAGACAAGTTCAGTGGCCCGATCACAAGCAAGTCGAGATGGAAATCCAGACTTTGAGCTCCACAGGATCAGGAATTGGACTCTACAATGGCAAACCTGTTGTCGTTCCGTTTACATTACCTGGAGACGTGATTGAGGTTAAGATCTATCGCACAGAAGAGTTTTACTTTGAAGGAGAGATTGCTAAAGTCATCAAGCCCAGTCCCCAACGCAACGATTCGCTCGTGAATTGTCAGTACTTTACAAAATGCTCAGGGTGCCAGTTCCAAATGACAGACTATGATAACCAGCTCCAGATCAAGCGTAATACTGTTATCAATGCGTACCGTCATTTTGCTCCTAACCTGTGGAAATCAGGGAGACTTCCCGAGATTCATCCTACATTTGCATCTCCCCTGCAGTACAACTACCGTACCAAACTCACCCCTCATTTCGATGTCAAGAAACCGCCTCTCCAGGAAGCCCCTCCTATTGGATTTGGTGAAAAGGGTCGTAATGCCATTGTCGATATCGAGGAGTGCTCAATTGGAGTTCCTATTGTCAATGCAGGTATGAAGCAAGAGCGTGCCCGCATTCACCAGGATTTTGCTAAATACAAACGAGGCGTTACATTATTATTACGCGAGAACCAAGAGAATGGCGACGAGTGCGTTACCGACCCCAAACAGGTCATTGAGGAAGTTGTCGACGGCAAGTTTAGATTCCGGTACAAGGCAGGCACATTTTTCCAAAACAACAACAGTATTCTGCCAGTTGTTACTGAGTTTGTACGCAACAACATCAAAATTAATGATAAACCACCGAAATACTTGGTTGACACCTATTGCGGTTGTGGACTATTTGGTATTACCTGCAGCCCAGCAGTTGAGAGCGTCATTGGCGTAGAAATCTCTGCCGAGAGTGTTGAGTTTGCCGAGAAAAACGCTGAGCTGAATGATATTAAAAACGCGAAATTCATTGTTGGCGAGGCAGAGCGTATTTTTGAGCACGTCAAGACAGCACCTGAAGAAACTGCAATTATCATTGATCCTCCTCGCAAGGGGTGCGATAACAAGTTTCTCGATCAGCTAGTCGAATTCTCTCCCGCTAAAGTTGTTTATGTGAGCTGCAATGTACACAGCCAAGCGCGTGATTTGGAGTATCTGCTTGAACGCACAAAATACAAGGTTGAGAGCTTAGGAGGCTTTGACTTTTTCCCCCAAACACACCATGTAGAAGGTGTTGCAGTGTTATCACTCTAAAATAAATACTTGATAGATATTGTTAAAATTAAAGCTACATTGCATGGATAAGATGTATCTGATCCTGTATCCAGGGCATAGTCTCATATCGGTTTGTACAAAGAAATAAAAAGTGCCTAATGAGAAGGTGTATCTAACAGTACCGTAATCTGTACCGTTTGTATCGAGCAAGCTTGAGCAATATACTCAGGTGGCTTGCCGATCTCTTATCCTTGGCGTGCATGGATTGCATATCAAGGGGTATACTGTCTAAGGTTTTATCTCAAGGCGATTCAGATTGATACGCGCGAAATCAATTTGGAATCCGGGCGTGGGTTTGTATAATTCTATATTTAGATACACTGATCTCGTAAATCTCAAACTAGAAAAGGGGGGTTGGTCCAACTTTAGCTCGCATCACGTGACTATAGTTAACCGCGAAAAAAAGATGCAGTTTTCACCCACCGCCTTGGCAGTTATTGGAAACAAAAATGTCCCGAGAATACCGAGGGAGTACAGTTACATTATTGATAGAATTACCCAGTAAAAGACTAGAGCGATAATAAATTTTACCTCCTTGATAGAGGACGAGTTCCTTATTTACTTATATAATATTCCATTTTTCAAGCATTGTCAGCTTATTATAAGCAGGCTTGTGTGAACCTGATACTTGTCAGCTACATGATACGCGGTATTCGGGTAATTAGGTATGTGGTTATCGCAGTAGTTCTCCTTCTCGGAGTCTACAAGATTTCCACCAACGATGTGAATATCCGGGACTATGCTCCGACATTTAAAAACAACAACCAGCCCACTGGTACCACTGGCGGTCTCGACTCAAAGGCCAACCCCATTCCTTCCGCTGAGAATCTTGAGAGCGGATACACCAACAGCCCTGCCAAGGGTGCTAATGAGGGTCCCGTAGTTGCTGCCGACAACTACCAGCGCGAAAATGCCACTTTTGTCACCTTGTGCCGTAACAGCGATCTCTGGCACATTATCTCCTCCATCCGTCAAGTTGAAGACCGTTTCAACCACCAGTTCCACTATGATTGGGTTTTCCTCAACGATGACGACTTCAGCGAAGAATTCAAGACCGTCATCTCCTCGCACGTTTCTGGTAAAACCATCTTTGGCAAGATCGGCCCTGAGCACTGGGGAATTCCTGACTGGATCGACAAGGACAAGGCTGCTCTTGCTCGTGAAGAAATGCAGGCTGCTGGTATCATCTACGGTGGCTCTTTGCCTTACCGTCACATGTGCCGCTATGAGTCTGGTTGGTTCAGTGAGAACCCCGCTCTCGCTCCTTACAAGTACTACTGGCGTGTTGAGCCTGATATCAAGCTTTTCTGCGACATTAACTACGACTTGTTCAAGTACATGCGCGAAAATGACAAGAAATACGGTTTCACTATCTCCCTTTACGAGTACGGTGATACCATCAAGACCTTGTGGGACACTACCAAGGAGTTTATGAAATTGCACCCCGACTACATTCACCCTAACAATGCTATGGGCTTCATCAGTGACGATAACGGAGAGACTTACAACCGCTGCCACTTTTGGTCCAACTTTGAGGTTGGTGACTTGGACTTTTGGCGCTCAAAGCCTTACCGTGACTACTTTGACTACTTGGACAAGGCTGGTGGATTCTTCTATGAGCGTTGGGGTGATGCTCCCGTTCACTCTATTGCTGCTGCTTTGTTCCTTGACCAGAAGCAGATCCACTACTTTGAGGATGTTGGATACTACCACGGTCCCTTCTCTAACTGCCCTACTGACCCTGATGTCAGAAACAAGTTGAGATGCGTCTGTCCCAAGGATGTTAGCTTGCCCGAGGACCAGCAGGATATTTTCACCTTCCGCGGTTACTCGTGCACCAGCAAGTGGTACAAGTTCACTGGTCTCGAACGTCCCAAGGGATGGAGTGACTACTCTGGTTAAATCTATAGTATTGTTTATACTCAAGAAACATATTCTAATAACATGGTAGCAAGACCAGTGTATTTGATCTCAATGCTCCAACTGAACAGTTCTGGGGCATTCTATAAGATACATACTTACGGGGGCACTATAACATATTCCTAGTGCTGAAACTTACGTATTGTTCGTTTCTCTGACCGCTCGCTGCGTATTTACACAGCAGCATCATCAGGATAAAAGAAAAAGACGATAGCAATAATGACGTAGACGCCAACAGACAAAAAGCCTTCTAGCCAGTTGCTTTCGCCATCCATGATCAATGAGTTTGCAATGTAAACCGAAGTAAACATGACAACAGTTTCAAACTGATGGAAAAACAAAGACATGGGCTCATCGATAACCCAGCCCCAAATTACCAGGAAAGGAGTCAGGAACAGAGCAATCTGCATAGACGAGCCAACCGCGACGTTGATGGTGATATTGATTTTGTTTTTCATGGCCATCCAAACGGCAGTAACATGCTCAGCTGCGTTACCAACGATGGGCAAGAGAATCAAACCGATAAATGTCTTGGACAAAGAGGTTGTTTCAACAATTGTATCAATTGAGCCAACGAGGTACTCAGCACAGACTGCAACAATGAGCGTGACGACGGCCAAGATGGCAAGGCATGTGTTGCGTCCAATCTCAGAATCGGCAGCAGCCTCTTGCTCATCCTGCTCCTCTTCAAACAAAAACTTGTGTGTCTTGAGCTGGAAGAAGAGGTAGGCAGAGTAAACAATGAGTAAAACAACACTCACATAACGGCTCACAGTAATAACTTCGAGCTGGAAAGCAGGAGGGACACTGGCATGGTAGGCAGCAGGCAAGAGAAGAGAGATACAGGACAAGACAAGGCAGCTTGACATACTCTGCGCTGCTGTTTGGTTGAACGACTGCTGCAGACGATTGTACCCACCAGCAATGAACGAGATTCCAAGAACCAACAAAAGGTTAGAGAGAATAGAACCGAGCATGGAAGTCTGCACAATTCTTATCTCTCCTCTGTAGAGGGCCACCACGGCGACAATGAGCTCGACAACGTTACCAAATGTGGCGTTGAGAATACCGCCCAGAGTCTCGCCTACATGAGCTGCGAGCGATTCTGTAGCATCACTCAATACGGCAGCAAGGGGCACGATAGCCAAGAAATTGGTAAAGAACACAATCTTGGCTGAGAGCTCGAGGTATCCACAAACAATACCAACGGGGACAAACAACAAGAGAACATTCACGGGGTTACTTCTCAAAAGATTATATGTGGCCTTGAGAGGACCAGGGTTTTCTGTGCCAGGCAAGGAGACCATCGATAGTAAGCAATTGACACAGGAGGGTCCTAGTGTCTCTGGCAACGGGTAATATGCAAGGAGTGTGGGGACAAGGCTGAGCCATGAGAGTAATTTCTTAACAAATAAAGTTCAACTAAATTAAGGGGCTTGGTAACTATAAGCACGAATCTTATAGATGGTGGGCCACGCGGACAGCGCTTGTATTGGCATTGGTGCTTCTCCGTGGGGGCCGGCCAGCTTACTACAGACCTGTCATTCCGCGTGCAGCAGACGCGCATGGGAATTGCATACGGCGCCTAGTACACAAGCGCGAATGCATTTTCAACAGTTGATAAATTCAGCATTGCGCGCGCAGATCATTAGGAATCCGTGTGCTCAATTCAACAATAGAGTCTAGATAGCATGCTCCTGAACCTGGGGTAAGATATGTATATATATGTCGCTTGATTATAGAAGCAAGCAACTTCCTTCTATCGAACATGTCTGCCCCCAAAATCGAAATTCTGCAAAACCTGAGTATCCCTCGCCCTAGCAGTGGAAATTTAGCAGCGCTCGCAGAAAGTGACCGCCCAATTGCTGTATTTAGTGATTTCGATGGTACTATCTTCCTCCAAGATACTGGCCATGTCTTGTTTGACAAATTCGGCTGTGGAGCAAAGAAAAGAGAGGAGCTCGACAAGAGCATTGGTAAAACCAAGAGTTTCCGTGAAGCCAGTGAAGAATTGTGGGGATCCTTGAATGTTACTTTGCCCGAAGCCATCCAAGAACTTAAAAAGGAATTGGTCATTGACCCAGACTTTTACACCTTTTTCGAGTTTCTTGAGGCCCACAATATTCCTTTTACTGTTATCTCCGCCGGTATGAAGCCACTGCTTAGAGCGGCATTGGACGAGTTTTTGGGTAAAGAGCGCAGCGCTAAAATCAACATTGTCTCAAACGACGGAGAGATTAGCGAAGACGGGTCATTATGGAGACCAATTTGGCGTCATGACTCTCCTCTTGGCCACGATAAGGCCAAATCAGTCATTGAATGGAAGGAGTCTATCACCGAGGGCCCTATGCCCAAGATTGTCTTTATCGGAGATGGCGTGAGTGATTTGGCTGCCGCTTCCCAAGCAGATATCTTGTTTGCACGCAAAGGTTTGGCTCTCGAAGAGTTTTGTATTGCAAACATGATCCCCTACATCCCCTATTATCGATTCAAAGAAATTATCTACGACATGAAGAGACTTGTGAGAGGAAACAGATTCCACGACCCAGAGGCTGCAAAACAGTACCGCTTGCAGAAAATGGCTCAGCTTACTGGCCTTCAGCCACTCACCAATGCACCTGCTAAAGAGAAACCCTCCTTTGGTCTGGGTGACGACAGTGACTCGGATTCTGAAGAAAGCGAAGAGGCCCTAGACAAGCCACCTAGTGCGCCCCAAAGACGCCCTTCAAGTCCTCTTGGTCACCCCGAGTTTGCTCATGAGTTTGTACGTCCTGCCATGGACCGCCAAGCTAGTGTTGGAGAAATTCCCGATGAATTGAAAAGAGAGCAGCCTCAGGAGCCTACCAAATAATGCGATTAGATAAACTACTATATAGACAACAGTCGTATACTATTATTTATGGCATTGCCAAGTGTATAGCTCTAGAAGCACGTACAGTGAATGGTTAGTGTTTAAGGGATACGTGTATAGGTACAACTTGCTTCTACGACTAGCAGCTTTGTATAGCATGTATTGTATTTAGGAATAGGATAGGGAGCACCTCTATTGCACGAATAAAGAGAATGATATATAAGAGCCACTAATGACTTCACGTCGGAATGAGATCGCACAGAGACCGAGTCGGAAACGGCTTTAGATTATAGTGTATGAAAAAGTGTAGGGCATTTTACCACTGACTAGGTTCGCTGGTGGTGAATCATGATTCCCATAACAACTCATAGATACCAATGGTGTGAAATACATAGTAGGTTCCATGTATATACATTAAAAGAACTAGATTCTGAATACTCCTTATTTAGAGCTTGGCTTGTGGTGATCATCAAGCTCTTCTTCGCTAGGGTGTTCTTTTGTCCCGTCGGTAACACCTTTGACGGCACTCTCGCTTTCTGCTGCTGCCCGTCTGATCTCATAATCTTGTTTATTGATAAGATTGGGATCATTGAGCTCTTCCTTGAGTTTCTTGAGCTCCTCTTCTAATTCAGCCATTTTCTCGGGACCTCTAAGAGCGTCCACATCAACCAAACTGGCATGTGGCACACTTCTGTTCTCTTCGATATTGAGCATAGTGCGTTCCCAAGTCTGTACTTGGCCGTTTTCTTTTCGTACGTATGGACTTCCAATACGCTTCTGTGCAAGGTGATCCATTTTCTCTCTCCAGATGATGTCGGCAGGATCTTGGTCAGGCTCGACCCAGTCAAAACCTTCACCACCTCTGGCCCAATACTCTTTGATAGCTTCCTCTTCTCTAGTTTCTACTGGTCTAAAGAACCGTTCCTTGAGCTCTTGAACCATTTTAGGGGCACATTCACCTTGGTTTTCCGGTAACGCAGTGTTCATTTGGGCCAAAACAGAAGCCATATCTAGATTTCCCTTAAATTTGAATCGATACATCAGTGGTGTTCCTGGTACCCATGACACTGCACGGTCATTATTGCGTCCACCCAGCGACAAGAAACCATAGGTAGAAATGGCACTCAAATATGCAAAGACCATCCCCAAAACCATGGTTTTATTGCCATCCCAATTTCCAACCAACCCCGAGGCTAGGAGTTGATCAACACCTACCAAAATACCGCATACACCCGTTGACCAGCCCAATGCCAATTTCCGAAGCTTTGAATCGCCAACTTTCTCGTACTGGCTCAGTTTTCCAGTTGTACGATCTAAAATTTCGAAACCATGGTCAAATTCGCAATTGTAGGTCGCTTGCCTGAACGGAATCATTGCAACGTTCTTGGGCACTACTTTTCCTTGACGGTTAAAGGCATCGAGGACCATAACTGAGGCTTCAGAGGAAGGTTTTGGGTCCGCCAAGAAGAAATCCTTGAGGTTCTGAGCTTCTAGCGTTGATTTCTGCAGTACCTGAGCGAGGAGCTCCCGTGCCTCTTCAGGGTTCTTTTGAGCCATATCAGAGTCGGCGTCATTGCTTCTACGGTAAAGACCCTCTAATTTTGCACAAGACACGAGCGCAGCGCTTGGGTTACCTATTGGTTTTGAAAGAAAGGCTTTGAGTTGAGTCTCAAGACTGTGGGCAATGCTTTTCATGCTGACTTGATGCTCACCACGATGGAGACTTAAATGGACCAGGCTTTAGCCAAACACCCTAATTTGAACTTTCTAGTTTTATGTTTATAGGAGCTAAGTTTTATGCATCCAGTCTAGTGCAATATACTCTAATTGGCCCGTCCCTCGAGGATACGGGTGACCAAGTCCCTGGCAAAGGTCTCTTTAACAGGGGTATCCATCAACACTCCTACATGATTTCCTTCATTCTTGGTCAACCACTTTTGGAAATCATGAGGGTTGTCGTCCAAACGAGCGCGGCCACGGCTATCTACAACAGTCATGCCCTGACACCACTGGCCCACAGTCTCGACACGAACGTCCATGGTATCGATCTTCCAGCCCTCGTGTGAGTTTTGAATTGCGTACAAGCACGTCAATGGATCATGTAACGAGATGGAAGCAGTACGGCGGCCAGTAATTTTGAATATGTTCTCAAATCCTAGGTTGATCCAAATCTTGGACCAATGCGTAAGTGTAGACTTGGGGTCTTGGGCCAGTCTTTTCTCAACGAGTTCATTCAAGACCTCACTGAACAGTTCATGCTGGTTAGTGATGTCAATGGGGAACAGGGTGAGTTTAAGAGGACGGGGGAGAGACATATCGGGTGACCCGGGGGGCAGCATATTCTTGGGATTTGGAGATGTCATGGCATAAACACGGGCAGCAGCAACAGGATCAGCATAGACATTGAACTCGGCAACGGGAGTGACATTACCTGGGCAGTGGATGGCCGCTCCCATGCTCAAAACCTCCTTGACTCTACTAAACGAGGCAGCATCTTCCTGAATAGCATGGCACACGTTTGTCAATGGGCCCACAGAACAAATTGTAACAGTATCTTCCGGCTCTTCAGCTAAGATCTTGTTAATTGTGTTCCAGCTCTTACCACTGGCGTCGACGATAAACGGCAGAGAATCAGGGTCCTTGGGAGCCACGCCTTTCAAGAAATAGTCCACCCATTCTTTAGGGCAATCGTACTCTGGGTTTGTAGTGTGAATGCCGCCGAGGCCATCATTACCATGAACATCGGTAGCATCTTTAGGGGTGATATCGTCAATAGTCTTGCTAGACCCCATTGAAATGATAGGACGTTGGTCAGAATAGAGGGGAAGGCCTTGGGCTTTGCGGTGCTTATTCTCTTGTTGAATAACGTATAAAACGCTGAGCACATTGTGAAGGGTCGCCTCGAGCGAGCAGTTTCCAAAAGTAAGGGAGACCATCTTGAACTCGCGAACAGATTTGGGGGTAGTCATGAGCAAAATAATTGCCATAACATCATCTAGACCAGGATCAGTATCAAGAATAATCATATCAACACCAGTGTAGTATCCAAAGTGGGGTTCGCGGGGGATGAGTAAAAGTTGTGGGGTAAAAGTGAGCTTGGGGCACGGGAAGCATGCGGCTTTAGCGACCTTTTTGGGGTTTAACGGCTCATTCTTTGAGAAATTTTTGTGAATATATAGAAGTTTGTTTAGTCGGCTAGAAATAACTCGCTATTAGTGCTCGGCTCTCTTTCTCATTTCGTGCTGCATCAAGATCCTCACCTCACTGGGCCCAAAAGCTTCAGGGAATGCTTTGGTCTCATTCAAGTCTGTGATTAGAACGTTCTCCTTGGTGGCAACCCAGACCTTGGGCGATGCAACGGCAGCATCGACTGGCTGATCCGGCAATGCAAACTGCTGTGCTTCCATGGTCTCGACATTAATCTTCAACAGCACTGGCGACTCTTGAAGGACGCAAAGGGCATGCGAATCATCGTACTTTGCCAGTCTCAGAATATTGAATTCAGTAAAATCGGGGAAAACAGAGCGGAGGTCCAAACGGCCAGTCTCCTGATAAGTCTCGAGGTCCCATTTGGCAATGAACGAGTCACCACCGCCAGAAAGCAGTGAGCCGCCCACAATACATAAGTCTGCCACATACTGTGTGTGTCCAAAGCAGAATCCTTCAATTTCATAGGGCTTTGAAAGGTTTGAGACTTTAATGTGTTCGTCGCGGTCAGCAGTCAAAATCGACTCACCCACCACAGCGATCTTTAGGAGCATGGAGACGTGGCCAAGAACAGGCACGAGGTTGAACTCGCCCTTTTCATTCTGTACAGTGCCATTCAGGTCCAAGTCATAGACATCACCAAACTTGTCGGCTACCAGCACGTTAGTTTCAGACTTGAAAGCAAGAGAGGAGGGACGTTTGGGGAAAGCGAAACGCGCTTGCTCAACCAGCTGAGTGTCCAAAACTACAACAGACTTGTCTGCGTGGTTAACACCCAAGATCTTTGATTGATCTGGTGAAACCACGACGTTATCAATGTGACCAGTGGGGACTTCAAACTGGGCGAGAATTTTGTGCTCGTCAATCAAAAACAGCTTGTTGGAGTGTGCAACAACTGCTTTATCTTGCAAAGTGGCGATTGCGTGGGGCATTTTTTATATATGAGGTTGGGTGGAAAAAGTAGCTGCTTGAAAATTCCTTGACCTCTTGACGTAATAAAGGAACTCCACGATCATGACCAAAGAGTGGTTCTACGAGAAAAGTGATTTATGGCCCGGACAAGCATTTGGGCTCTCGATTGAAAAACGTTTATACAAGGGACGCACAAAATTTCAGGAAGTTGAGGTTTTCAAAAGCGAGACATACGGCCATGTCCTGGTGTTGGATGGAGTAATCCAAGTAACAGAGCGAGATGAATTTGCATACCAAGAAATGATTGCTCATATACCACTCATGTGCCATCCTAATCCCAAGCGGGTTCTTGTTATTGGTGGTGGTGATGGTGGTTGTGTTCGCGAAGCCCTCAAGCATCCAGGCGTAGAGCTCGTTGAACTAGTCGAGATCGACGAGACGGTTATTGATCTCGCACGTAAATACCTACCTAAAATGTCTGGCTGCCTCGATGACCCCCGCGTCAAAGTACATATAACCGATGGCTTTGAGTTTTTGCGCAACAGCAAAGCTGTCTACGATGTGATTATCTCCGATACCTCAGATCCCGAGGGCCCTGCCGAAGCGTTGTTCCAAGAGGAGTATTTCAAGCTCATGCGTGATGTTCTCACTCCTAATGGCCTATGTTCCCTGCAGGCAAGCGAGAACGTCTGGCTTAAGCTTGACGTATTGCGTGATCTCCAAGCAAAGCTACGCAATGTCTTTCCAAAAGTAGGCTATAGCACCTGCATGATTCCCACTTATACTAGCGGACAGCTAGGGCTCATGATTTGCGCCAACAATGCCGACACCAATGTCGATAAGCCGTGCAGAGATAATGTTCCCGAGGATCTCAAATACTACTCACCAGCTATCCATGAAGCTAGCTATGTGTTACCGCAGTTTGCGAAAAAATATATCAGTTAATAAATATTTTAAATAGCTGACGCTAATAAAAACCATCCATATGTCCGTCCAGTTGAGTGGCCGTACTGGAAATTAGAGAGAAGAAATTGGCACAAGTGTTTAGCAAGTGGCCAACATACCTTCAATTACTTTGAGCAATTGCTCGTTTTCGCAAGCCGCAGCTACCCGCTCTTTATCATTCAACTGCTTGTTGACCTGGTGCTCACTTTGATGAGTACCAGGCGTGATTTCAAGCTTGATTCGGTACTTGGGAGGCAAGCATCGCTCTAAGCGTACTCTAATACCCAGTCCGATAAGTGTGGCAAGACTGCAGTGAGTGATTGTAGGGGTTATCTGCACCGTAACTTCACCGATCTCGGGCTCGTCTATCTCACCCTTGACCTGGATACGGTCTAAGCCTACTACTGCGAGCTGGCCAAGTGTAAGTGGATGCTCGGGGTCGCTAATTGACGATATGAGATCGTAAATTTCCTGTGTGTCGATCGGTTCGGTGCCGGTGGTAGAGGCTGAGTTGGTGGTGCTAAAGAGAGAGAACGGTTCGATATTTTGCGCAATATCTTCGTGTGCTAGCATAACATCATCTTTGGCTGTTTCTTGACGCTGCGGAAGCTGCGATTGTTCCAGCACCACGGGGTTTTCATTTATCGGCTCAGACATTTTTATGAGTCAGGGAGAGGCGGTGGTGCAAAGAGCCTAAACTATAATGGGGAGTAGTTTGATGAGAAGTTTTTCAGTCGCAGCGAGCTAATTGATCTAACTATACCTTAGAAAATTCCTAAATTAAGCAAGGCTTTCAATCAGTCAAACCCCCACTAGCACACATTTACCTCAGTCTTACCTCACATGAAAGTAGTAGCTATCAGTGGCCCTAGCTGTAGCGGTAAATCCACCATTTCGCAGAACTTGGCACGGCTTATTCCAGGATCCATTATTGTTCACCAAGATGATTTCTACCTGCCAGACAGTCAGATCCCCCAAACAAATGGCGTCGCTAATTGGGACTGTCCAGAGGCATTCGATATGGAACGGTTCGCCAAAGTCGTTGCTGATTTACACAAGGGCAAGAAATCAGAATACAAAACCTATGAAAATGCTCAGGTTGAGCAGATCGACGTCGATGTTCCGCCAATGCCCCCCATCGCTATTGTCGAAGGTATCATGCTATACCAAAGAGGTAGCCCACTACTACCCGAGTTTGATATCAAAATCTTTGTAAACGAGGATAAAAAAGTACTCAAAGACCGCCGCAGCACTAGAGTCTATGATACAGTAGAGGGAGAATGGGCAGACCCTCCAGGGTACTTTGATGAGATTGTATGGCCAGAGTTTGAAGCGAATTACGGGTACCTAATGGAAAACGGCCACCCCAGTGAAGCTGCAAAAAAGTTAGGGGTTGAATTTGTGCCCAATAACACACTAGAGGCTATGTTCAAGCAGGTGGTATCGATTATAGAGAGAGGCTGAAATTGAAGCATAGTATGTACATCAGATTTGGCTATAGAGTTGGAGTTTTTACGTAGATTATTGTTTACTCTTTTGCAGAGCACTGTCTGGCTGAGCATAGCCCATTTCCTCGTAGGCGGCCAGCATCTTGGCGCGACAGGTTTCCATGAGTTTACCAGCATCAGCGCTGGTCATGCCAGTAGTGTAAAGGGGGTCGAGGACCTGGATTTTGATGGTACCGCTGTCAGAAATGTGGTGCAAAGGCTGGGACCAGATCTTGGAGTAGTTTTGCACGACGTATGGGACGATCGGCACCTGTGCCTGGATGGCAAAGTGGAAGGCTCCCTTCTTGAATGGCAGCAGAGTAAGGTCTGGAGCGTGGGAACGAGTGCCCTCGGGGAACATAAATACACTTTGCTTGGTCCTTTGCATCTCGTGCTTGGCCTGCTCGAATGCCTGAATGGCAGTCTGACGGTTACCCCGGTTGATAAACACGGTTCCTGAAGCCCACATGAACCAGCCAAGGAATGGGTAGTATTTGAGGGCCTTTTTGGATGTGACCGAACACCATCTGGGGAAGGTTGCCCCCAAAACACCGATATCCAGCATGCTCTGGTGGTTGGTCACAAAGATGGCAGGGCGGTGAGCGTCGAGGATCTTGCGGTCAATGACATCAAATTTAATGTGCAAAACTGTAGCTAAAAGCCACTGAAAAACGCGGGCAGTGCTCCATTGTGCTAAACCGCGTTTTCCAACCAGTGTAAACACGATGCTACTGACAATGCCGTAGCTCGCAGCAACAAGCACAAGCAAGACGTAGACCATGTACCGGCCGTGATATTCAAGAGGCTTTACAATACCCAAGTAACCAAGAAACATAGCTCCTACTCCTGTGCCTACAAGTGCTTTAGCGATGGCTGCGATAGCTCCCATTAGTCAAGAGGGAAAAAAACCAGAGTGCGGAGAGGTCCCTGCAGCCTTTTAAAAATGACAGGTGATGTAATGCGAACTTGACAGGTCAGGCACCATACTTGCAGCACTTTAGGTTAGGTCTATGGACTCTCAGTTTGTTTGGCTGTATTTTTCATAATTTCTCTAGTTTGAAATATTAATGTGGGGGGAGGGGGGACATGATCCCACCTTGCAAAGTGGGGGGAATGTTGAGCTGATGGCTTGACCAACTTAAAACAACCTTCAAGCCCGTACTTTGGATAAGGGGATTGAGGAGAGTCACAGGTGTGTCTGTCACTATGCGCATCACAGCGCGAGAAGTTAAAGTATTCAATATTGAGTATTCTCTATCAACTATAGATTGAATTTAATAAATAATTGCTGCTTTCCAACCAATCAGCTGTGTATATCTTTGTTTAACATAGAAAGCTATGCGCGCAAATGAGCTTCATCGTGAATCAACTGGGTCCATTTGGCAAGTTCCTCCTGGATTTGAGCCTGAGCGGTTTCAAGGTTTTGTCTGATGATTGCGTTAATGTTCACAGCGATTGATTTCTCATAGTTTTGCAACTGCTCGGCCAAAGGAGTCTGGAAAGAAACGTGGATGCTTTCAGGGACCTGTGCAGATGCAGGCTCGACCTCAGCCTCAGGTTCAGCTTTGGGTTCAGCCTCTGGCTCATCGCTTTTAATTGCGTCTTCTTCATTGTCCTTTGACTCTGAGGGCTGCTCTTTTTCCGGGGTTGGGGAGGCAGTGCCCTTGTTACGGTCAACTAGACGTTTGGCCTGAAGTTTAGCCTTTTGGACAAATTTGGAATCGAGCATAACGGACTTGCGGTGACAGGCCTTTTTGCGAACATCAACGATTTTCTCGTTAATATCGTCAAGTACTGTGGGCAAAGCCTTTTCGGCTTTCTCGAGAGCAGTGGGAGCAGGAGTAGAAACAATGGGAGAGGACATTATGATGGTAGAAAGGTAGACTGAGCGCTGTATATTTATACCCAAGCTTTATACTGTAAAGAGAAACTATTGTAAATGGTCTCAGGAGCCCTGGAGTTGGCGTATGTAGCCTGGTGCATACGTGCGGCCTTATCGATACGGCAAGGTTTCAGATTAAAAATTGATGGTTTAGAGGGGTACAGAGGCGTCTGTGAGTGGATATTAGGATATAAAAAAGTGCCAAATTTACTTTAAACTGTGTAGAGTTTCTAATTTGCCACCTGGTGCAAAAATGCGGTCGCCTCATACCACCACGACGCGACCCTTTTTATCTAAATTAGGAAAATGGCTGCTGCTACACTAAACAGCGAGAGAAATGTATTCCCCGAGACATGAATAATTGAATATTCTTTAAATCGTATGTAGTACTAGTTAATGTTATTGCCCTGCCCCCCGCACTGACGCTCCCGCTTACCTTATGGATTTCGGACGGTTCATGGATGAGAACCCTACGGTTTTCCACTTTGTGGAGGCCGTGGCCACTAAATTAAAGAGCCAAGGATTCAATGAAGTGACACCTTCTTCCGCGCACCAAATCAGACGCGGTGGTAAGTACTTTGTGCGTCGCGATGATGCTAATATTATCGCCTTTCGTGTAGGCTCTGATTTCATCCCTGGTACAGACCCACTTGCAATTGTTGGTACTCATATTGATGCTAATTGCGTGCGGCTCAAACCCACTTCTATCAAAAAGCCCGAGATGGGTTACACACTACTGGGTGCTGCACCGTATGCGGGAGGCCTGGGACCCAGTTGGTGGGATCGTGACCTTGCTATTGGAGGCAAAGTCACAATAAAAACAGATGCTGGTATCAAGTCTAGGCTTGTTAGAGTGCCAGGCATCATTGGCTCTATTCCTTCGCTGGCTCCTCACTTTGGCAAAATCTCCACTGAGCACAACCAAGAAACCAACATGGTGCCGGTTGTGGCCACACTCCCTTCTGCCCCCACTAAGCCCGAGGAAAGAGGTCCTCTCGTGGGTCAGCATAGTATCGGCCTTTTGAGGGCAGTAGCCAAGGAGCTTGATGTCAAGATTGAGCAGATCATCGGCTGGGATTTGGAGTTCTTTTCTGCTGAGCGCGCTGCAGTCGGTGGGCTTGACCAGTCGCTACTCTACTGCTCCCGTATGGATGATCGTCTCTGTGCCTACACATCGCTGTTGGGCCTTTTGCAGGCTCCCGAAACACCGCATGCTATTCAAATCGCTGCAATGTACAACCACGAAGAGGTAGGATCCTTGAGTACTACTGGTGCAAAGGGTAACCTATTGACGGTTGTGTTTGACCTCGTGTTCACTGCCCTTGGCGCTACTAATGACGAGAAACTAGCATCGCTGGCAAACTCGTTTATTGCCTCTGCAGATGTCACTCACGCAGGTAACCCCAATTACCCCAATGCATACTTGGAGAATCACACACCGCTTCTTAATACTGGTATGACAATCAAGCGGGGTGGACGATTCGCCAGCGATGGAGTGTGCAGTGCAATCTGCAGCTTGGTTTCCGAGTATTCGGGTGTGCCTTTGCAAACCTTCCACCCTCGTAATGATACTGCTACTGGTGGTACCATTGGGCCGATGATTTCCGCTCAGACTGGTATCCGCACCGCTGATATTGGTATTCCAATTCTGTCAATGCACTCGATCAGAGAGACCACAGGTGTCAGAGATGTCGAGCTAGGTATCAGATGGTTCAAGTGGTACTATGCAATCGCAGAGCGCTTAAACCAGTTTGAGCTGTAAGAAAATATAATTTTTATGGATATAATCAGCTAAGGTGAACTGTATAATAATTATCGTCAAGCAGATCTTGTTGCCTAATAACGAACTCGTTTTTTGCGTGTTTGATTTAGTTCTCTCAGCTGTGGAGGCCTGCCTGAATAGTTTCTGATCCTTTTTTGCTGCGCACAAGTTGCTGCGAGTTCACATTCCCACAAACCTTAGATGGGACTGACAGAGAAGATCAAGTACAAGTTCAAGAAAGCTGTCAAGCAAAAGACGATGCTTACGATGATCTGCTCTATCTTGCTATTGCTCATATCTTTGTACTGGCGACCATCAGTGAGCTGCACATACTCAAAGTCACCAATTTCTTCAGAGCCAATAGGTACACGCATGATCTTTTTCGATGCGGTGAAATAAATTAATGGAGCACATACAAACGGTAACAGCAAGCTCAGTACGACCTGGGATGCGTTGAGGACGTCTGCAAGACCCTTGCGTCCAACAAACAGGGACACGAAAAGGCATGGGGCAATGGCAAGACCACGAGTAATCAAGCGGCGTACCCATGGGGTTACTGTCCAATGAATGAATCCCTCAGATACCATCTGACCGGAGAGCGTGCAGACAATGCCTGCACTTTGTCCAGAGAACAAGAGGGCCAGTGCAAAGATTGTACCAGCAGCATTGCCCAAGTATTTGACCAGCATTTCATAAATAGAATAAATGTCAGCATCATAAGCTGCTGGAGTCTTGTACATGGTGGCACCAGCTACAATCAGGATTGCACTGTTTACAAAGATGGCCACAGTGCATAATGAGATAACCAGCTCAGCGATCGTATATTTCATGCAATACTTGATACTGGCGAGCGATGGCTGGTATCTTTGACTACTGTCGGGGTCGACTTCCTCGTAGTTTCCGTGTTGGATATCATAGTCCTTTAGTCGAGGCTGTACGAGACCGGAACCCAAGTAGAGTGAGTGGGGCATAACAGTCGCGCCGAGAATTCCACATGCCAGGTAGACTGCCTTGGGCTCCAGCAACTGTTTGGAAGGGAGGAACCCCGTCACAATATCCATGGGGTTTTGAGGTCTAATGGAGGCCAGCTCAAACCCAAAACAAATGACGACACCAGCTACTAGTACGCCCACAAAGTACTCAAAGTAACGAACAAACTTAATTGGCCCATTGGGGTTGTATGCCATCAACACAAACAGCACATCCACGACTGTCAATAGTACGCCCAAGGGCAGTGGGATTTTACAGAGGATGTTGAGGGCAATGGCCATACCGACAACTTCTGCCAAGTCTGTGGCGATAATCGCGATTTCAGTCAACACATAGAGCAAAATGTTGAGTTTACGGGGCAGATGCTCGCGGCAGTTCTCGGCGAGATTGAGTCCAGTGATGGCGCCGAGTTTGGCGCACAGGACCTGCAGCACGACGGCAAATATGTTTGACATGAGAATAATAAACAATAATTTGTACTCAAACATAGCGCCCGCGCTCACACCGGTCGAGTAATTACCGGGGTCGATATACGACACCGATATGAGGATACCAGGACCAACAAATTTGGCGTATTTGCTCAATATGTTTTTCATGTGTGTGCCCATGCGTATCATTGGTTGCAAACCAGATGTGACTCGCGCTAAGGGAGGCGGCGAATCAGACATTTGGCGTGGTTACAGTCGAGACGAGTGGAGGGAGAGTGTATGTGATTAGGTGAGAAATATCGTACAGTAGTTATCGTGGGGGAGAAAAATCAATGTAAATTCATGATAATATATATAAAGTTTTAATCAAAGGTTCAGTTCCTTGACGAGATCTTTGTACTGCTGGTACGTTAGCTTAGACTTGTAGCCTGGGTAGCGCCATAGCTTGACGTTCTTGATAGAAGGTGCTTCCGCCTTGTGGGCGAGCTGCACAATAGTCTCGTGGTGGTCCCACCCTTGCTCTTGCGGGACTTCTGGTAAAAATGTAGCACTGTATCCACCTGGGAACTCTGCCTGTACACCGTGTTTGCCAATTGTCCAGTCTTGTGTGTTATCGCACGGCTCGAGGTCTCCGAGAACAGTAACGGCAGCTGCGAGATGGGGAAGCTCATTGCGCCGGATCGGCGGGAACCGCGGGTCCTGAAAAGCAGCAATCTCGCTATATCTGCGTAAATTGGTCTCCAGGGGCCCAGGGCTGAACGTTCCGATGCATCCTCTCAGATCCCCGTCATAGGTCCAGGTAACAAACAACGCAGCTTGCGATGGAACGTTTGTGAGAGCCAATTGAGCCATTGGAATGAGCTTTGCGTGCTCCAGTTTTACCAGCAACTGGTTCCAAGCAATAAATGCAGTATTCATTAGTGAATCAGCAGTTTTGGCCCCAATGCCCTCAAGGGGCTCTCCCTGGTCCCTTGAACTTGTCTGACTCACATAAATGACGTGCTCGCCGAAACTCGCTGTGACACCTGGATTGGAGGTAGCTACACTCGCTGGAGGATGTTTTTGGGGTATGGAACATATGTTTAAGAAATATTTCACAAAGGAATCCGGTGTGCTTGATTGCGTCGTCGGTTACTGCAATGGAAACAGTTCCGCCAAGCCCTCGTATAGAGACGTTTGTGCCGGTAATACAACACACGCAGAAGCGATTCAGGTTCTTTATGATCCCAAGATCCTTTCCTATAATCGTATTGTTGAGTTCTTTCTCAGAATTCACGATCCTACACAACTGGGTCACCAGGGCCCCGATTTCGGCAACCAATACCGCAGCGGTATCTACACACACAACAAAGACCAAGAGCAAGGAGCCCAAACCGTGGTAGATCAATGCCAACATCTGTTTAATTCGCCGATTGTTACTGAGATCCAGGCTATCAGCGACTGGTGGGATGCCGAGGATTACCACCAGCACTATTTACAAGAAAACCCCAATGGATATGCTTGCCCTACCCATTTCTTGAGAGGGAAGTTCGGCGAATGGGTCACTGAAGCATAAGCATTCTCTTTGGCGATCCAGCCTGGCGATCCTGCTATTCTAAAACACTTTATGGGATTATGGCCGATGATCCCTTTAATACTTTTTCGGCCCTTTACGATTCAACTCTGCATTTACAATTCAACTGGCATTTCACTACGGTTTCAAGTAATTTTTTTTTCCTTTGTTTCTAGAAGCTATAGTGCAACGTACTTAAATGAAAACGATATATATATAAACAGATACATGATACATGTGAAATTCTTATAAGATGATGTAGGGTGCGGCAGGTGCTGTTTTTGACGTGAATTGACGCTCAATCTTTATAGCAGCCCCAGTTGATCAAAGAACCTTGTAGAGGACCCCCAACAGCACGGTAGCACCAGCAATATAAAGCCATGCAGGCGTTGAATTGTGTTTGCTATCTGTTTGTGAGGATGTAAACTCCTTGGAAGCAGCTTGCTTAGCCTCTAGTTCGCGTTGCATGGCTTCGCACAGTTTAGGGAACTGCTGCTTAAACCTCGGGTCCTTGAGGTTCCATTGACGTGAGGCTTGGGCAAGTCGCTTCTTTGAAGCATCTGTAGTAGCAATACTGCCAGCAGTTTGCTCGTCACTAGTCATAAAGCTAAGGAGACCGACCAGGATAGTTGCAACGCTCCAGCTAGGGTTCCAGGTCTTGGGGTGGTAGTCGCTGATAGACAAGCACAGACGGGTATTAGGCTCGAATCTACCACTGGGGGTCAGCATTCTAATCGCCGGAGGGTTGAATGGATAATCGGCAGGGAAGGTCAGCGTACCCATGTACTGGCCACCCTCATAGACGGTATCGGGCGGTCCAGTGATGATGTAGTACCATTCAAGGATATTCTCCTCATTTGGATGGGCCTCCACATACGCTGTTGGGTTGCGTACAAGCTCCTTATACTCTAGTGTGAGACGTTTCTGTGCTGTTCTAGTAGCCATGACGTAAAGAGGTAAAGGGGGTGGTACTGCTGATTGCTTGAGGGTGGAGAGGACCCATGGGGTCAATGTGCGAGAATTAAAGTACTAAAACAAGGTTCTTAGCTGCTTCAGTTGTTTAGCAATAAACATAATAATGTCATTAACAACAAGTTTATAAATAGACTAGAACTAAATTTCCAGGCAAAACACGAGAAAATCATCTGTTTTGCACCAGCAACCAAAGATTTGCGCACTCGAGGCACACTTTTCGGGCTGTTGGTTTATGATTTGGGTGCCAATAAACTCAACACAGATCATTTGCAGGCCTTAAACTAGCTTTAGGGCATCCTTAACGCTCAAGTTCTCTGCCCTTTTGAGCCACTGAGCGATTTGCAGAGTGACCTCGATATCCTCTGTCTTGACCCATATCACTCCATTGACGCCAATTGCCATTTCGAATGTATATTTTGACCCAATTGCTTCCAACAGGGGGTGACCCTTGAACAGCAGGTGGCGAGCATATCCAAGCGAGACTCTGATCAGCGTGCCACCAGTGAGGGGCCCGAACCCAGCAGATTTACCGCTACCATCAACACACTCGATATCAGCATCGCTGTACCGGTCGGCATGCACAACACGAGCATACACGACATCGCCAACTGCCAGATTGGGGCGGTTCTTTTTGTTTGCACCTTCGAAAGCAAAAATTCCAAGACGCACCGGTCTGCTGTGGGGCTGGAGCTCTACGCGGTAAATTTCACTAAGTTTTTGCGTCACTGTGCCAATCACAAAATCTCCTCGTGCAGGGAGGTAGCGTTTCCCATTGCCAACCACATATGAGACTTTTCCTTGCACTAAATCACCAGTAATAGTAGCAAATGATTGCTGATTAGGCGCAGCATACGTGCCAGGGCCTAGCTTTTCTGCCTCTATCAAATCACCAGGGATCATTATATTGTTAGACCTAGGGATTACGAAA
Source organism: Wickerhamiella cacticola (assembly GCA_030564425.1). Lineage (NCBI taxonomy): Eukaryota > Fungi > Ascomycota > Dipodascomycetes > Dipodascales > Trichomonascaceae > Wickerhamiella > Wickerhamiella cacticola. The sequence goes on along the minus strand of JAJLUX010000001.1, from coordinate 416,405 downwards.
GATTTTCCCTTCATAGCTATGGACTTGGGATATGCGGGGTCTAAAATTCAGTGGCCGAAAATATCTCCTGAGCAGAGCGAGCATCTCATTGCAACTCTAGGTGAGCTGCTAGCTCCCCTGTCCACCATCAAAGACCCCAAGGATATTCCTGATTTGTTTGAGCATGTCACTGTGGGGTTCAACTCCACCATGGCTGCCATTGAAGACGTGGGCCGGCCACTATTGGCAGTTTTTGTTTGCAAAAAACAAGTTGGGCCGATTCTGAGCGGCACCTTTGAGCTTCCTAGTGCTGTTTTGGGGTTCAAGCTGGTAGAGTTGCCAGCCCATGAGAGCCTGGCAGTCGCCAACGGTGTTGTTGGGGTGCGCAAATCGCTTGGCAATAAACAGCTCGAAGGTATTCTCGCCCCAATAGCCGCTACCACCAGTGACTGGGCCTACACTCCTGCTACTTTGACCAAACGCCAAAAGAACCCCCACCGATCACGTAACCCAAAGTAAATGTCCATCTCGTTACGCGAATATCTCGAGACTCAGCGTCAGTTGGAGCTAGAAGCAGCACAGGAATATCCATGGGATCCAAAGGAGTGCACCTTCCATTTGGATGTGGGAAGACAGCACTTTTACGCGTGCAAAACATGTCCCGGGCCAAACGCGATCTGTTATGCGTGCAGTATTCACTGCCACACAGACCATGAACTGATTGAGGTCAATGCTAAACGCGATATTAAATGCGATTGCGGGACCACGAGAATTGGCGGGGAGCCCTGCACTCTTCGGAAAACCGGTGAGCTCGAGAAACCAAGTGATAATAAATACTGCCACAATTTCCAAGGCCGGTTCTGCGATTGCGATAAGGAGTATGATGGAGAAACAATGTACCAGTGCCGATTCGGCGTAGCGTGCAAGGAGGACTGGTTCCACGAAGACTGTATTCCGACCAAGGATCCAATTGAGGGTGGCTCTTTTGTGTGTTGGAAGTGCGTGGAAGCGGCAGATCTTGAGTTTCTCGAAGAGTTGGGATATGCAAAAGCTATCGAGAAGCCCCCGGCTCCCGACTCTAAGCGAAAGCGTCGCGTCTTTAGCCTTGTGCTTGAACCTGACTTTTGCACCAAAGTTTCAGAATCAAACGACTCACGCGTCACTGATCTAATAAAAAAGTACCCTTATCTTTCGCATGAAGAGCAAGAATATGAAAAACTCGATGAACGCGCAGATGAATCGCTGCTAGATGCGGGAATGAAGGCACTTGACCAGGTCGATCACCAGGTCGCGGTTGCTGGAATAGAGCGGTTCCAAGTGCTGCAAGAGAGCTTCAAGGAATTCTTTGGATCTTGGGACGCCAATAAATTGGTAACGGCCAGTGATATCCAGAACTTTGTTGCAAAACTAAAGAAATAACTTATTATACCAATGTAGTCATTGTGAAAACGTTTTGTCTAGTGGTCACTACTCAAATTATTTGCTTTCTTTTTTTGTACCTCACGGTGTTCGCGAGTTATGCAATCTGCATGTGACGATAAGTGGTTGGACAACTGCATCACAGATAACCGCGTATTAGATTGTAGGGAAGCACCCTTGCGACCACGCTCTGGTCTAGAAATTTTTTGAAAAAAACTACTATCTACCATGGAGTCCGGCACGTCCTTTGAAATCAAACTTTATTTGACCTCACCCCACATTTGATGTGCACACACCCACCTCATTCCCCCACATATTACTATATCTTCCCGAAGGTTTGTACAAGCAACCATGCCGAGGGGATCGAATACCTCGTATATCGATGTCTGGTTCTTGATTCTAGAATCAATTCCCTGCAATCATATTAGCATCACCTATTTCCTTCGGCTCGCAGCTGTGTGTCGGGACTCTCGGTATGTGTTTATGAGCGATAAGGCCTGGAGGGCACTCAATCCCTACGGACTGGAGCAAGGGATTGCACAAGATTTCCTAAACCGGTTAGAAACCCTCACACCCATCCAGAAAAAAGAGCTCTACCTGGTGTGGGAAGACTCTGGCTCGCGGTGGGATTGGCATGACTATTATCATGAGCATGGCCGGCCCTATGGCGTTCCGGACAACCTGTACCACCGGCTCGCTGTGGTGGCCTATGTGGAAAACAACTATGACTTTGTGAGGGAGACGGACTATAATCTAATGAACTGTGCGGTGCGACTCAACCCGGTGAGCATCCGTAAGGTGAGCCCAGATATCCAACACTTTGATCAATTGGTTCATACAGCAGTATCTCTCAGGCCATCCCTCTTGCTGGATATGCCCCAAGATATCCGGCAAAACGCAGACATCATGTACACTGCTTTGGTGAGTGAAGGGTGTTCCAATGATAGCATTCTCGCAAGTGGTGGGGAGTTGCTGCGTGATTCTGAGTTTGCAAGAAGAGTCAAGCGGCTAAACGAAGGGTACGCAAGGTACTTTACCGTTATTAGGCTGTGATTTGAGTGGACGACCCCCATATAATGATAATGCAAGAAGCCGATAACACTGGCACACGTTACGAACACTTTACAAACGATTCAATCTCTTTTAATTATATCCATTTTCTGTAGTTTTAATATGCATTTTACCCTGTACTTTGCTCAGATCAGCATGCTAAGGCAATTTAAGGTCCAGTTTGCAGTTGTTTACTTTGTCATGGAAGCCGACGGGATTAAAACGTCGATTCTGTACGCAATTGAGGTATCGCCCTCGATGCTAAAACCCACTGCAGAGGGTCCCAGCAACGTTTCATTGGCAATATCCGCAATCGTCGAGTTTTTACGCGGCATAATGACCTCCGACCCCTCAACGTGCTTGGGGGTACTTTTCTATGGCGTGGAAGGCCACCCCCAAGGCATTTACACGTATTTACCAGTAAAACAGCAAGACAGCGATGGAGTCAAGAAATTGATGCGTCTGGACGAGGACCCTGCGCTTGTCCAAGATCAGCTAAAACCTGCACCATATAAACTCAGCGACGTTTTGTTTGCATGCGGACAGGAATTCGAAAAAGACCAGCAAAAGTCGCTACGGAAACTCGTGATTGTTACTAGTAATGATAACCCTGCGCACGATGACGCTAAACTCGCCAGTGCCGCTGAAACTCGATGCGAGGATTTGGTGGAAAAGGGTGTGTTTATTGATCCGGTATTTATTTCTACAGAGGAATCGCCCTTTGATATCCAAAAATTTTGGGACAATCTCAAATACTCACAGTCTGGGAATACTACGCTTAAAACTACAAAATCTGCTGCCACTAGTATCAAGGCATATATTTTTGCCGGCAGCACGGTGAAACGCAGTGCATTTCGGTGCGATCTCAAAATCCAGGGCACCACTGTAGCAAACATACGCGGCTACAATCTGTATGTTCCTCGCAAAGCCCCCGCCCCGCGTCCAGTTCATGTTGAGGGCACCAAGCAGGTGGTACCTGAGACAAAAAGCACGCACATCAATGAAACAACTGGTGCAGAAGTTCCCGCAGACCAAGTGAAACGGGCGTTTAGACTTGGTGGGGAGTTCCTGCCGCCCATACCTGAAGAGCATCTTGAGGCCCTCAAAGATTTTGGCGAGCCTGAAATTGATGTCTTGGGTACCCTTGACCAACAATCATTCCATTTTATCGGTCACACCAAGCACTCTGTGTTTTTGTACCCGTATGAAGGTAGCTACGAAGGGTCGATTCGCGGTTTCACCGCACTTTGGCAAAGCCTCCTCAAGAAGAAGAAATATGCAATCGCCAAAGCAATCACTAGGAAAAACACTCCCCCGGTTTTGTGCGCGCTGATCCCAAGCACAACCGAGTACTTTACAGACGAGAGTGCAGTGCAGCGCACACCCTCTGGGCTCCATATGATTATTCTACCGTATCAAGATGATACCCGTCGATGCCCAGAGCCATTCGACGGCAGCATAGCCGACACTTGGGAAGAAGAGACAAAAGAAGCGGCAAGCACAGCTTTCAAGGAAATCATCGAAAAGCTCACCATGAAGCGTGGGTACAATCCTCGTCGCTACCACAATCCCAGCTTGGCATGGCTGGATGAAGTAATTGAAGCTACAGCCCTTTCACTACCGATTCCTCAAGACTTTCAAGACGATACACTTCCATCTTACAACTCAATCAAAAATCGAGCTGGCGAGCTCATTACACAATTTATGAACACTTTTAATGTCGAGCCTCCTCCTAAAAAGGTGAAATACGAACCTATCAATTCTCCGCATTAATACCTGCCTCACCTGTCTAGAACTCATATATAGGCTGGACCTCAATTGGAATCGATATAACTACCATATATGACACGTCTACGTAGTCGAAAATTCATGCAGTGGGTAAATTAGACGCATCAATATTCCTGCTTGGTGTGACCCCATCCCCGCAAACTGATCTGTATATGCACAGCCTATGCGAAGCGGCTATTTATACCGCGTTTCATACCTCCCACGTCTAGGGAGTTACGCTAAAGAGACTATAGTTGAGGCTTTCTCCAAGCTCATTCTAGGATTTAGGAAGCACACTGTTATTTGCAGCCGTAGATTTGCCGATTATGTACTTATTTCATCACCGCCTCAAAGTGAGGGACAAGGGATGCTGCTATCAATGCATGGCATTCCCGCGGAGAACATAAAACTGTCCTCTCAACAAGGTGGGGGTATTGGCTGTAGTTCAGAGAATGGCTATATGACAGAGTCATATCCCATAATACCTGGTAAAAGCAGTCTAGCTACATTTTTGGGCTTGTAACCGGGCTTTATAGGGTGAAAACACCCAAACTGGGGAGGGCTGGTTGTGCATTTACAGTTATGCAGCCTGCACATACGATCCCCACACTTGATCCTGCATGATCTGATCTGGAGAACAGCTCCATACGGCGGGACAATTAGTTTACCACGCGGTGGATTTTTATTTCACAGATCACATGTTATCGAAATAAGGTTATATTACTACCTCTGATGCATGTAGTGTGTGCTAAACTTGGCTATTCCACCTTTTGGGGGTTCGACAGATTTGCGCGCCTACAGACATGCATATGCAGAGCTCATCATTGGAGGATCTTTTTTTTGCGGGGCTGCGCTCAATATGCCCCAAATACTGGTGCTATCTATATTTAATATAGCTAAGGAAATGCAAATTTGCCAGTTATATCATGCTCGCAGCACTAAGATGAGCTCAGGGGCCATAGTGACCCAAACACCACGAAACCTAGATACCGGGATCTGCCAGGATCGCGTAGGAGTTTTTCCGGTATCCAGCGAAAATCGCGAAAATCGGGGTCAAAGTCATGCAAAGACCGATAATTGAGATTTATATCATGATTCAAGACATTTATAGTATCTACAAGACATTTTTTTGGTCTCGTCTCGATGCCCCGCCTGGCCTCTGGGGTGCATGGCAGTGCGCCCCAGTGCATATGCAGGGCATAATCATTTCCTTGGCTTCCGCGTATTTAAATCTCGTGATTCTTCCCACGCTTCTGAATCCCTTGTCACAATGGAAAACCAAATCCATCACGCACCAGACTTTAGCTGGCCATCTATCAAGCACTACTGTGCTAGTAGAGTTCCTACTCTCAAGCCTCCGTCGTTTAGCAAGAACAAAAAAAGGCTCAACCCGTTCCCAGCCTTACGACAGATTGACTGTCGGACATGGAATTTTATTGGTGTAGCCTTTTTTGGCTGGACATGGGATGCTTTTGACTTTTTTAGCGTTTCGCTCACGGTGCCCAATATTGCAAAAACCTTGACAAGACTTGAGGGCAGAGAAGTAACCGTCAAGGACATCACCTGGGGTATCACATTAGTATTGATGCTTCGCTCTATTGGTGCAGTTATCTTTGGTTTAGCTGCTGACCGCTGGGGCCGCAAGTGGCCTTTCATTGTCAATTGTCTGATGTTTATTGCTCTTGAGCTTGGATCTGGTTTCATTACTACTTACAAGCAATTTTTGGGTGTTCGTGCTATTTTCGGTATTGCCATGGGTGGTATTTATGGTAACTGTGCCGCCACAGCTCTCGAAGATTGTCCGGTCGAAGCCCGAGGTTTCATTTCCGGTTTACTACAGCAAGGCTACGCCTTTGGCTATCTGCTTGTAGTTGTGTTCACCCGTGCGCTCGTTGATACCACCTCTCATGAATGGAGACCCCTGTATTGGTTTGGAGCTGCTGTCCCTGTTCTCATTATTGCTTGGCGTCTGTGCTTGGGTGAGACTGAGCATTACAAGATGATGGTCAATAACCGCGGTAACCTTGGCAAGTCTTTTGCCCAGCAAGCTCGCATTGCGGTCAAGACTCACTGGCTCATTATGATCTACCTTGTTTTGCTCATGACCGGTATGAACTTTATGTCCCACGGCTCGCAAGATCTGTTCCCCACTCGTCTCACCAATCAATTCCAGTACAACCACAACCAGAGTACCATCTGTAACTCCGTCGCCAACTTGGGTGCGCTCGCAGGCGGTGTTTTGGTGGGCCACTTTTCTCAGTTTGTTGGTCGTCGTCTCTCACTCATCCTTTGCTGCATCGTTGGTGGAGCCCTTGTATACCCGTGGGGATTCTCCACTACTTTTAACGGCATTAACGCCTCTGTTTTCTTCTTCCAAATGTGCGTACAAGGTGCATGGGGAGTTATCCCTATCCACTTGTCGGAGCTTTCCCCCGAATCTCTGCGTACTTTTGTTGTTGGTATCAGCTACCAACTTGGTAACCTTGCTAGTTCAGCTTCCTCGACTATTGAAGCCCGTATTGGTGAGCAGTTCCCTCTTCCCAACCCCAAGGGCGGCCCGGACATCTATGACTATGGTAAGGTCATGGCCATCTTAATGGGTGCCGTCTTTGGTTACGTCTTGATCATTTCATTCATTGGTCCTGAGCGTCGTGACGATGATTACGACCAGCAGCACATTGACAGTATCGAGGCTAAGCCGAGCGTTGAGTACCGCTCAAGCGAGGAGCACGTAAAGCACCTAGCCTAAATGAACTCATCATGCAAAACCTGCTGGTAAGGAAGACGCATAGATCACCATTTCTTAATTATAATCTATCTATTTTAAATATACACTACTTTTACTACTCTGAGTTCACATTGCCATCGCAATAGGCCATCATTCTTGTTCTGGAAGTAGCATCATCTGATTGAGTTTGGAAATAGCTAAATTTGCACAAAGTTAATAAATTGGATATACTCTGGAGTATCCCAGCGCTTATGGAGGCGATAACTTGGGGGCCGTTACTGTCAAGATACGCTCGGCAATTGGATTGTACAACTTCCCGATGTGCCGAAGAGCATTCCAGCACTAGAGAACATCACTTAAATGTTAATTCTTCAAATTACAACAGATTAGAGAATACATAGACAAATCTGAAAATTAAAGTTTTAGACTCCTTTCATAGGAGATGCCACCTATCTCTATTCTTCGGCTCTGCAGTACCCTAACCGATCCCCTTGCTACGTAGTTCGGCATAATTACATTTTAATTCTCCCCAACGGTTTTGAGACCAAATAAGTCAGTCAATGCGGTGTCACCCTGGGTAAATTGCCGCATCAGTAAGCTGTTTATATGACTTTGTCTCACTCAATCGGTAAACAGAAACATACAGTTCTGCGGCCTCTTTGATTATATTCCCATTAAGTCGACGGCAAGGTCTCGGTAGTGTACATTCCAGCATGCGTTGTAGGTGCATAATTGCGCAGGGAATTTGCGACGACATCGATAAAGCAGTTAGCGTGCATTAGTAGTACATAGCGTGATTTTAAAATTCATTTTTAGGACTTTGCGGCGAATATTGACAGAAAAAACCCGCTCCAATACGATTGCTATGAGAAATGCACGCATTACGCAGTATTTTTTTGCCGTGTCTATATTGGTCAATGACTTCTTAAACATGCATTCATAAGATTAGGGTGCAGTTATAATGATAATCTGTTAATATGCGGGCTATCTAATATTATTGGATGGGTCAATAATTGATTGCAAGTGGCTCAGAATTAGAACAGGCAGCTTTGCGTTGTTAGCGGGTCGGGCATGATACGCCGCACCAAGGTCCTGCAAGTATGTTTATTCTTGATTTAAAACAGCGTAACTAGCGTACCTGGTTAGTTTCAATATTTAACAAACTTTATTACGTAGGGGCTAACCACTCAGCTCTACATTCCTTTGCCGCTTGCTGTATACGCACGTTATCTATTCTAAGCATAACTATCACACAGTAGGGGGAGGGGGCGCACATTCCTTCGGGAGTCTAGACAGGAGGAGTAAAGAGGGACCCTCCTTTCCAGAATCACGTGACATGCTGGGAGGAATCCCCAGGCATGGATTCCTAAACTTCGCCACAACAACCCCCTCATAACACCCGCTAATTATCTAAACTCTTCTTTATGCGTAGGAGTGCCCGGCTGAGTCGCAATACACCTGATTCGGAGCTCGAAACATCGTCTCCAGCGGCCCATCCAGCGCCAACACCGGCACCGGCACCTAAAAAGCCCAAGCGTTTACCGCTGAAAGACCGGCCTCGCCCCGAATACCCTTATGAGTTGATTCACCGCATGCCCGTTACCCAGCACATTCCTGACGCTGCAGAGCTCACAAGCCCGCTAAGTTTCGCTGAAAGCAAAAGTTTGGGATATTCAGTTCACGCTTCACGCAACGCGTACCTCAATGGTGCTATGTTCAATACCGTTTGGTCTCGCAAACCAAATAGAGCCAAGGGTGAGTTTGAGTCAAATCCGCTCAATAGAACACTTAAATTATGCGACTGTGTATTCATTATGGGGCCACATCGGTTTCTGGGCAAGCTTTTTACCGTCAGAGAAGAGGATTCTACTGCCCCACGCCCTCGGGTTGTTGAAGGACCTCCCCCCAGCAGTCAGAAGCTGGTCATGCGGCTAAGGGAGATGGCTCAAAGTGATCCAGTCTTGAAGAGCCTCATGGCAGAAGTTGCTTCGGGTAAGGCAAGCCCTCAGCTGGTAGCTGAGTTCCAAAAGTATATGCAAAAGGCGCGTGAGATGGATGCTCCTGCTCCAACCCAAACACCCGCTAAACCAACCACCACACAAGAACCTGCAGCTTCTTCACAACAGACTGCCAAAGAGCCGGCCAAAGCGGAGCCCTCCAAGGAGCCCTCCAAGGAGCCTTCCAGTGAGCATTCTAAAGAGCCGGCCAAGGAACCCGCGAAAGAGCCCTCCAAGGAACCTCCGAAGGCACCTCCAGCACCCGCTCAGCCAGTAGCTCATCCACCTTCACCAGCAGAAAAGCCAACATCATTGGCATTTGAGTTTAATGACAATCCCAGCGAGCGATTTGTGTTTCCCCGTGATGCAATCCCTGAACTGTTGGCAAACACTGACGTTTTACTATCATTTATCTGCGTTAATAATGGTGAATATACTCCATTAACCATTACTATAAGAGAGCTTCCTCCGCGGTTCTTCCCCACTTTTGAAAAATGTTTTGAGCCCGAAGCTTTGGCTCGTAAACACATGATTGAAACAATGCAATTAAATCGACGGGCAAAGAATCACTATGTGTGGTATCAGGTTGACAAGACCGATGCTTTGGTACTGGACGAGATCCGGAAAATGCAACCTCCATACTTTGCTGTGCAACAACCCAAACGCCAGTACAAAACTCGCAAGTATACACAAAAGTATTCCGCAATCCCGAGCAGCTCTTCGCCGTCTATATCCGCTGCTCCTGCGAGCACCACACCTAAAGCCGCTTCTTCACCAGCCCCAGTAACCTCAAATGCCGCAACTGAGACATCGACACCGCAGCCTCCGAGACCGAAACTGAACCTTCCAGATATCAACAGCATTCGTATACCCACTGGTGGGCTACCCCCCTTGCCTAAAAGCTTGCAAGGGCTTATTCCACAGCGGGACCAGAAATAACATTTTTCACGAGGCGGCTAGTCTCACCTCAAATATCTATTTATGTACATGAAAATCATTATAAGCGTTTCTATAATTATCGCTTAAAGACAGACCACGTCGCTACCTCCTCGCAACGACGTAGGCTAGCTTCATCCTGATGCTTATTCTCCACAGGAGAGAATACCCCCTCTGTTCACCGTCGCGAACTCACAATCTATTTTTGATTTAATATATTTATTTGAGCGGGTCGTAGGCGCCATGGTGCCGTTCATGCTGTGTTTGGCTGACCATTCATGCGTGGGGACTTACCCAACGTAGAATCTCACCTGATCAGGAGTGCACCAGACTGGACAAGCTTGCCAATTGATCAGTGGTTTTTTTAAAAATATAGAAGTAAACATTTTTTGATCGTTAAAAGCACGGCTGGATAGTATTGTGTGGGTCTAGCAAAGAGAAGTCCTCAAGACCCACACATCGCCGTTGAGTTTACCATCCGGAGAACCACATTTCGGCGCATTCCAGTCATAGCTGACATGATCATCAGTTCATTCCTGCAGTCATTTTCTCCCATTCCAAGATAACTTGAACATAGAACCATATTTTCTCTTATGCATAGCGCATGCACGTGCATGCAGTTGAGACCGAATTAAGGTTAGCGAAAGACAGCATTTCATAGGTATAGTAAATAAATAGAACCGTCCAGAAACGGAGAATTAGGACTCATACTCTAAAGCAAATCGCTTAACTTAGCACCGGCTGAGTTCCGCGTTGGGTGATCGAGTATTCCAAAGGGTCCCGCTTAGGGCCATACGGCTCTAAAGCCGAGCAAATCTCTGTATTTTTTAACGCTCATTATTAAAATATTTATATTAATATATGTACGCGTTTTAGATCGCATTTCGACGGTAACTAGAGCGAGCGATGCGGTTGCCAAGCCTAGAAACCCCTCCGCTTGGGTCAACTGTGGCTCCTTGCAGGCCCCTTCCATATGAGATAGTAGATGCACCGCGTCCCTGGTTACTGTCTATGATTACATGCAATTGAGGGGCTAAGCGAACAGCCCATATGCAAATTTGTAAATGGTCCGCCTTGCATGAGGGGGGAAACGACCACAGACCGGCCCCGCTAATTGAAAAATAGCCTCGAATGGGGAACTAAAATTTACTCACTACCTTAGCAACTTTCCGACACTTGTGATACACCTATAATTAGTCCATAGCATCTGAAACCTTTCACTTTACGGCCCTGCATATATGTCGACCATCGATGCGACCAGTTCGCAAGTTGCAGCAATCCAAGACAATGTCTTAGAGTATCTATGATAAGTGAATTGGCCGAAAATTGCTCGGAAAATGCCCTCACCCAAAAATTGAGTATCACTGAGAAAGATAAATTTTAATAATAGTAATAGTATAAGTTTCATGCACCCTCCTGCATATATGATTGCTGTTCCTGCATCTCTCTCACTCAGGGGTAGAGCTGGATGCAATGTTTTAAATGCATGTGGACATAAAATGAAACGAATATGGTTTGACGTTTCCATTTTTGGGCACACCAAATTTAAATTTTGTGTCTATAGCCGATTTTACCGCACTAGCTTGATTTTCGCTCTCCGAAAATCTGCAATACGCATGCATAGTATACTAAGGTGATCAGGACTATATGCATATCTGAGACATACATGCATCTCATGTGGAAGAGCGGTCATTGTCACTCTAGGCTATTGCTTGTGGGATTATCGGTGGGAAATAATACTGTGTGCCCGAGCACAGGCTGTATTATTTACTGATTATAATAGTAGAAATTTTCCTATATAAGGTGATAGTATCGTGATGCGGTTAGAATGGCCTCTATCGACAGGCACTGTAAGAATGTTTCAGGTTGAAAAGTGCGGCTCTATGTGGTATTAGAGATAGGGCTCGCAATCGTGAATTCCTACGTATAAGGAAGGCCAAGTTCTGTACAACCAGCCCAAACGGCGTGATCGTTCTCGGGAATTTTTTGCCTAAACAAACAAAGCTGTTTGTCGGAAGTGTGATTTTGAGACAGAGCTTCTCGAGGTGCTTATTTATACGGATTTAATCGCCGGTGCAAAGTTTCAGCTGGCCCGCATTTCAAACCTTGAAATAAAAGAGAAGTTTGACCAACTTGCTGCTAATTGATACTTGGTTCGTACTTAAATCACAAGTGCTCTCAAACAAACTAAATCATTTTCTCAGTATCTCTACCTGTTCTATTAGAGTATTCGCCTTTCAAGAGATACTATTGTACAAAACAAAGACAAGTGACCAGAAGTTTTGAAAAGGAATCCCCACAGGATAAAAGTTAGCCACCCACCCTAGTCAAAACGCGCATTTATATTAGACATCGGTGGCACATTTGAATGGTACATGCATGGAAGACAAGCACCAGACTTAAACTTAAGACAGCGCCTCCCGTTATCCAACACAACGTTCCTGAATTACTGCGACCTAGCACGCACACAACAAAGCAGCATTTTACATTAAATTGAATGTGCTCGGATTATTCGAGGCCTCCTTCACCACCAGCAGGCAGATTGAAGGTCGAGTACAATTCGTACAATAACAGTTACCCTTCAGACAGACAGAACTTTGGGCCACAGTACGAAAATAAAGCATCTGAAGATCAAACACCGCAAAGGACTTCCCGGCTACAGTCTGGCACTTCCCCACCGCAACAACAAGAGGGGCCATACTTTCCCTCCCAAGTGTCTCAACAGCCTCCGCCGGGATTTTATTACCAGCAAGATACATTCCCTCCAAGAGAGGAAAACCCGACAGTGACCTCCTCTGGACACGCAAGCAACCCTAGTGGTCAAAGTGGCCAAGCTCCCAGCTCGAGCGGCCACCCGTCCGGTATCCTTCCAGGGATGCCGGGCTCCAGCATACACAATACTGGCCACTCCGCACACCAACCCCGATCGCACATGCGCGGCAAGTCCTTTGAAAATGATATCAGGACCACCCGCCAAGAACAACGCCACAGCACAGAAAGCTTCTCAATCTATCACGGACCTCCACCACGACAAGATCCTTCGCAATGGATGGGTCCAGCAAGTACACCAGGCCCTTCAATGCCCTACCCACCGAGTGGTAACGCTCCCCCAGTACCACCACCCTACTACCATAATTCATCTCCCTACATGAATATGGGGCCTGGTCAAAACCCATCTGGACAGTCGTGGCCCGTGAACTATGGAGGCCAGAGACCCAATGATCCATACTACTCTATGGGTCACCAACCGCAACAATGGTCTCAGCCTCCAGATGAAGGAGAACCACCCCCCGACCCCCGTTATGGCGGAGGCATCTACTATAGAGCCCCACAAGGTTCGCGGCCTCCGCCATCGTCCCGTCCACCTCAATTAGTTCGCACCAGTGCTCTGGCACAGGCACGCTCTAGTTGGAGTGCTCATGGTTATGGAAACTATGAAGGATCTACACAATCCCAGCCTCGTGAACAAGCGCAGTTGGCTATTGATGGAGATCTTATGGACATGACCAAGAACTGGGATGTCGACGAGCAAGTCAATTGTCGAAGACTTGTATTATTTGAAAGAATCCAGGATGGACCGCACATTCGCCTCAAATTTCGGAGCATTCACCGTGATGATTATGATCAACAAACGACAGTCATATCATGTATCTTTTGGAAGGAAGAGAATGAGTACTTTGTGACGAGTGTTGATTGTATTACATTATTAGAGCTTATCATCAATCAAAAGTTCTCTGTTGAGGAGAAGAATCGCGTCCGCCGAAATCTGGAAGTCTGCAAGCCAAAGACAATCTCCAAGTCTAAGAAGGAACTTTCGACATTTTTCAAGTTAATTATGAAGTTTGAGCCTCCACGCCCAAGAAACATTGAGAAGGATGTCAAGGTGTTCCCTTGGTCTATGCTTGGACAGGCTCTCACTAAGATAGTTAGCAAGTACTCTGCTAGCTATTTTAACAGTGAATTAATGTAATTATGTACCCTCTCTGTATAATTATCTCTATATAAACAACCAGCTCGCTTGTCGTGGTCTGTTTTGACAGGCCCGAATTGACAGCGCGGCGTCAAGACCGGCAGCACCCTAATTCTCCGTCGTGCGTTTTCCTGGGTCACGATATGAATACTCAAGCAAGGGTTACATAGCTAGTAAAACAGGTCTTGTACTTTTATAATCTCATAGATGCAATTTTAAATGGTATTTACGGATTTTCAGCAAGGGAATACAATTTCCACTCTATGGGTATGCACTCCACACTGCAAGTCTATGCAGCTCCAATAGTTTCCCCGGACTGAGCATTGTGAACGACTGCCAGGGTATATCAGACGGGGCAGCGTGAAAAATAGGGACTTGATATCAGAATCCTTCCGTGAACTCTATGGAATATGCGCACATGTCAAGGCTTTGGGTATATTGAAGGGCCAATTATAGCGCTCGAAATGTAAGCGAGATGTGCGCAGAAAACACCGTGGGCTGAAATACCGTTGAACGGCAGGCGCAGTGGGGAAGAAAACCACAAACAGGCCAACTAAATTAGCTGGAATATTTTTGAATTACAATAAGTAGACGATTCTAACGGTTTACATCACCGGTCCGACTCGGTAGAGGGTTAGGGGCAGGCGCGTAGTGTTGGCTGTAAACCAATGAGCGGCCTGGGATTTGCAGGTCTGTGCAGATGCATAATGCATATTCACTGACATAAATACCGCTGACAAGACTCTATACAATTTCTAAACGCGGATGTTGTCGAGATCGCAGTACGCTCGCGCGAGTGCGCGCTTTTACTCGGCTGTGACCAAGGATTCCAAGGTTCACATGAACGTTTGGGAGGACCACACCTTCATCAACTACAAAAAGAACCTCGAGAACGTCAACATTGTTCGTGAGCGTCTCAACCGTCCTTTGACTTACGCTGAGAAGATTCTCTACGGTCACTTGGACAAGCCCCATGAGCAGGACATTGAGCGTGGTGTCTCTTACCTCAAGCTCCGCCCTGACCGTGTTGCCTGCCAGGATGCCACTGCTCAGATGGCCATTTTGCAGTTTATGAGCGCTGGTATGGACCAGGTCGCTACCCCTTCTACCGTCCACTGTGATCACTTGATCCAGGCCCGCGTCGGTGGTGAGGCTGATTTGGAGCGTGCCATTGACATTAACCGTGAGGTTTACAACTTCTTGAGCACTGCTACTGCCAAGTACAACATGGGTTTCTGGGGCCCTGGCTCTGGTATTATTCACCAGATCATCCTTGAGAACTACGCTTTCCCCGGTGCTTTGCTTATTGGTACCGACTCCCACACTCCTAACGCTGGTGGTCTTGGTCAGCTCGCTATTGGTGTCGGTGGTGCCGATGCCGTCGATGTTATGGCTGACCTCCCCTGGGAGTTGAAGGCCCCCAAGTACCTCGGTGTCAAGCTTACTGGTAAGATGTCCGGCTGGACCTCTGCCAAGGATATTATCCTTAAGGTCGCTGGTATCACTACTGTCAAGGGTGGTACTGGTAAGATCGTTGAGTACTACGGTCCTGGTGTTGACACCCTCTCTTGTACTGGTATGGGTACCATCTGTAACATGGGTGCCGAGATTGGTGCTACCACCTCCACTTTCCCCTTCAACGAGTCCATGGCCAAGTACCTCAACGCTACTGAGCGTTCTGAGATCGCTGACTTTGCCCGTGTTTACCAGAAGGAGCTTCTCTCTGCTGACGAGGGTTGCGAGTACGACGAGCACATTGAGATCAACCTTGACGAGTTGGAGCCTTACATTAACGGTCCCTTCACTCCTGATCTCGCTACTCCCGTTTCCAAGATCGGTGAGGTCGCTGAGGCTAACGGCTGGCCCCTTGAGGTTAAGGTTGGTTTGATCGGTTCCTGCACAAACTCCTCTTACGAGGACATGACCCGCTGCGCCAACATTGCTAAGGACGCTATGGAGCACGGTCTTAAGTCTAAGGCTATCTACACTGTCACTCCTGGTTCCGAGCAGGTTCGTGCCACCATTGAGCGTGACGGTCAGCTCCAGACTTTCCTTGACTTTGGCGGTATGGTTCTTGCCAACGCCTGCGGTCCTTGCATTGGTCAGTGGGACCGTCGCGATATTAAGAAGGGTGAAAAGAACACCATTGTCTCTTCTTACAACCGTAACTTCACTGGTCGTAACGACTCTAACCCTGCTACCCACGCATTTGTCGCCTCCCCTGAGATGGCCACTGTTTACGCCATTTCTGGTGACTTGCGCTTCAACCCCATGACCGACTCCCTCAAGGGTGCTGACGGTAAGGAGTTCAAGCTCAAGGAGCCCCACGGTGAGGGTCTTCCCTTCAAGGGTTACGACCGCGGTCAGGACACCTACAAGGCTCCTCCTAAGGACCGTTCCGCTGTCGTTGTCGAGATCTCCCCCGAGTCTGACCGTCTTCAGAAGCTTACTCCCTTCGCTAAGTGGGATGGTAAGGATGGTAAGGACATGCCTATTCTTATCAAGTCTCTTGGTAAGACCACCACTGATCACATCTCTCAGGCTGGTCCTTGGCTTAAGTACCGTGGTCACTTGCAGAACATCTCCAACAACTACATGATTGGTGCTATTAACGCCGAGAATGAGGAGGCTAACAACGTTCGCAACCAGATCACCGGCGAGTTTGGTGGTGTCCCTGAGACCGCCTCTTACTACCGTGACCACGGCATCCGTTGGGTTGTCATTGGTGGTGACAACTTTGGTGAGGGTTCTTCTCGTGAGCACGCCGCTCTTGAGCCTCGTTACCTCGGTGGTTTCGCCATCATCACCAAGTCTTTTGCTCGTATCCACGAGACTAACTTGAAGAAGCAGGGTCTCTTGCCCCTTAACTTCGCCAACCCTGAGGACTACGACAAGATCAACCCCTCTGACCGCATTGACCTCGTCGGCTTGAAGGACCTTGCTCCTGGCAAGCCCGTCACTATGATTGTCCACCCCAAGGATGGCCAGTCTTACGAGGTTCAGCTCACTCACACCTACAACGAGGAGCAGATTGGCTGGTTCAAGGCTGGTTCCGCTCTCAACCGTATGGCTGAGGTCCACGCCGAGAAGGCCGCTTCTGCCTAAACTAGTATAGGTATCTATGCATAATATTGGTTTTAGATTTCAACTACTGCGACTTAACACGCTTTTTAATACACTCTTCTGACTGAAGCTGTTTTACAAACTGTTTATGTAGATTGTTCCAAAACCCACACACGACCACGCTGAGTATTTGGATCAAAGACTCACTCTGCTAGAGGAATATAGGATAATAGTAGCAAAGCTGTTCAATGTAACAAGATACGAAAAGCATCACTACTAGCATTTTTCGGCGCTCAGGTACAAACCGTATTCTTAGTTTGTGAAAAGCAATGCCAGGGCAATTCTTGGACGGCAGAGTGCAAATATTGAAATTAAAGATTATACAGGTGAGTGTAGCACGCTTGATATGGTTCATAACAGACTTGCGAGTGTGAATGCTCGCGCAAAATTAATGTTCATTAGATATTTTACGTAGAGCTGGTAGGCAGTAAAAAGCTACTGGTGGGGTTTATTGACTGGTTTTGGAATTGTCATTATGCATGCTCCTTGGCATCGGGGGTTCCGCGGTCGTATTCAGCGCTGCCACTGACAAGCACTGTGCTGGGGCCGTGGACTCGCACAAATTGGTTATTACCACGTCTTGAGATTTCATTGATATCTGCGGCAATCTTGGAGATGCCAGTGTACATGCTGGCGCAGAATCCACGGAAAGCGGTCCATGCTCTACGCCAAGGCGTACTATCAACTAGTTCTGTGGAGACCGGTGCAGGTTTAGGCAGTGTAGGCAATGCAGTAAACGTGTAGCCAAGGTCTACTGAGTTTGCCCTGGATTGGTGGTTGGGGTCCACTGAGAAACCTGCTAGAAACTGTTTTTGAACAAGCATCGACTCTCCAGCCTCGAGCTCAAATGCGGTCACTGCTGCGGGGGATGAGACAATGGCCTTTCCTCTGCCTCTCAACATAACATGTGCAAATGGCGCTAGACCACCAAAAGCCCAGGACGTGTGGGCCTTGACACTGAGAGCGGGCCCAGCGTATGCATCAACGGAGGAATTGGGGCAAATAATCCAGTCCCGTGTGCCGTCAAGAGCCAATGGCGTCAGAGTTGCAGGCTTTTTTGAGCCAATAAGTAGCGTAGAGGGCTCAGTACTCAAAATTCGCTGGGCCAAAAGTGGCTGCTTGGCGAGCAATCTAGCAAATGGTCTACTCAGCACATGGCTACGTGCAATGATGCTAGAGTGCTGGGCACCCAAAACACCCGAAAGCGAGTTCCTACGAGCATAGACAGGAGTACTTGCGGGGACTTGAACTTGCACCAAGGCACCGGGCCCTGAACCAACCGACTGCATTTCGAGCTGAACTGGCTGCCCAGGGTTGCGGATTGACTGAACAACTCGGCGAGCACTCAACGCACCATCGCTTGTTTGCGTAGAGATTCGTCTCACTGCGTTCATACCTTCAAGTGGCAAATGGGATTCCAATTGGTGGCGTGAATTTTAACTGGCAAGCATTGTAAACAGGTGTGTAAACGGGCAGACTGAGCTGAGGCATTCTCGTATTTGCTGTCGAAATTGTAGATAAATTTACCAGAAACAAGAGTACTTTTTGGGGAACGCTTTGGCACACTATATATATATATTATTATGACTGTACATTGGCACCCGTTGATAGATTTGATAAGGATCCATCAGTCATAAGCCAAGGCTTAGGATGCGCAGCAAGATAATTGTTGCTCGGCTATCGGAAGACTAGCTTCCCGAATGAGTTTAGCCAATACAATCAAACAAAGAGCAACAATGATAAATGCAGATATGAAAGAAAATTTTAAAATCCTCCACTTATTTTTTCCCTGCTGAAAATTATATCCCGAGGTTGTATCTTCACGTGAAGAACACCGTTAAAGAGATAATTTGCAAATTGCTGTAGTATGGCTTGCTAGCGACAAAGCTTAGCTATTATATTTGGCACTTTTCATGCATTCTGTACCTTAAAAGTTATATAAAGTGTGCCCTATTCCTGAATTCCCCATAAAACGCGCACGCAGAACTGCAGCCAGGAAGGGTTGTTGTGACACTCAGCCAGGCCTACTTTCGCTTATGCAGTGAACTTTGAATTTCATTACTAAATGTGCATATATACACATGACTATATAGAAGACGGGTCTCCCTGGTAGATGCGCACAACTTCTCCAATGCCGCGCACGAAATTAGATATCCCGATGAGCAATTCCATCCCCACACAGAGACAACAGAATATTCAAAGGCCTCGATACAACTATAGACGAAGTTTCACTGAACTTCGGGAAGACGACGTGGACCCATATCTGGAGCTCCCTTCAGAGTCTCTAAACAAGGAGCTCGCTTTCTTGGTATAGAACGCACCGAATATTTATCTTATTTATCCTCTATAGACTGAAAAAGTTTGATATTCCAAATTCAAAGCGTACGGCCTCGGAGCGCCCGATATTAGAGGCTTGTCGATTAGCTGTCCTGTGACCGGCTCCGAAGTACCGACTCGTATTGATTGCTAGGCTTGCAAAAAAGCCCGAGTGTGAGTCACAAGTTCATAAGCTAGTATAAACTAACGCTACTAAATAAATAAAGCAATGGGGTGAATGCACTTAAACAAAATGGGGCAAAATCAAAAAGGAACGTCAGGCAGCAGTAATTACTGGGCCTTCTCCAATTTTTCTGTGGATTTGGCGGGGGCTGCAACCGATTCGCCCTCTTGTTGCTGGTGAGAATCCTTGAGCTCACCGCTCGGAGCAGAGGGAAGTTTCGGCATATTCTTCTCGACTTCCTGTCTCTCCAGTTCCTCCAATTCCTCTTCAACTGCTTCGTTATCGCTTTCAAGAGATAGCCTGGCCAGTTCATTGGATACCTCTTCAGTGTCGGCGACGCCCTCGGAGATCTCATCAATGAGTTGATTAACCCGGTCAGCACCACCAACAGCCGAGTTGACGGATTTGAGAAGACGGCCAGATTTGTCGAGAATATCAATGGCGCTCGACTGGTCACTGGCAATATCAACATTGTTGAGCACTGTTTCGAGCTGGGCATAGAGGTCCAGAGTTTTGTTGAGAGTCTTCTCTGCCTCTTTCTTGGATCTGAGTCTTTGCTTTGCCACTGGTGTCTGCTTGGCCTTGACAGCCTCTTTAGCTTGAGCAGTTAGCGTCTGCACTCTAGTTTGAAGGCTTTCAGAGCGAGAGGCAAGAATAGCCATTTGGCGGTGGATGGCAGCGATGGTTTGGAATTCCTCTGAAGATTCACGCGCAAGCACAACAATATCGTTTCCCGAGTCATAGCAGATATCTTTTTGCAGTTCGCGGCTCAAGTACGCGACGCAGACCTGTATATCCTCGCTTGAGAGGTCGAGCTCTTGGGCATTGAAAACTTTAGAAGTAATTGTACCGCCATTGAGCTTGCTCTTTTGAGTTAAAGACTGAAACAGCTTGTTGGCGACAGGTTTGACTGCCTCGATGCACACAAACTGTTGTGGCTTGAGTTTTCCCGGGGACCCTGAATTGTAACTAGTAGAAAAGACCTTTGACCATGCCCAATTCCCCACTCCAGCGAGAGCGGCAGCGACACTCCACTGCGATCGGAGCAATGGCCGCTTGGAGCAAAGCCAGGTGGTCAACGGAACCAGTTCTTGCTTCTCGACCATATCATCAATAACAACGTTTAGCGCCATTGGTGCGCCGGTTTTGGAGTCAGTAAGCGATGAAATTAGACCCGCTGTATCTAAAATAGTTTTGTTTGCAAAGCAATGGTCTTGGACGCACCGGGTGAGAACGCCCTTCCAGGCGGAAATGTTGGCGGCATAGCCATACTCGTTTGTTTCCTTGAGTCTTTGGAAATTTGAGTACAGACTGACTTTGCGCGTTTCACTGAATTTCGGGTCTGCAGCAACAATTTCCAGCGGAGTCATTCCAAAAAGTGCGCGTAGTGGGTACTAAGCTGGGATTCGCAAGGGGCCGGATTTGGTCTTAAGAGTGTCTAAGAGTTAGTCAACTAGAGACAAAACAACTATTCGTTGGATATGGATAAGTTGCCCGTAGAGTTATTGACTCACATCTTTGCAGAGCTGGATCCCGAGGATCTGCGCAATATTGCTTTGGTGTCTCGGGGATGGCGGAGCTGCTGCACCCAGGGAACCTGGAAGTCGCATTTCAGAAAAAAGTATGGCACAACTTACTTTACACCTATGAAGCAGCCGTTCACATGGCAGAGTGAAGTCATCGCTCGACACCGCGCTTTACAAGCCTGGCACAGAGCGAAAATACCGTCCATCAGCTATAGGCTGTCTTGCGACGCTCCGTCCGATTCGGCAGTCAACTGGGACAGCAACTTGATTTTGGCCTATTCAAACAGGTCCTCCAAATCTTGTATCTGCAATTTAAGCAACGGATCATGGAACCGCGGCTCTAGACGTGCTCAGATTGACGCGCGCTACGACATGCCTGCACTCAGTACGTGCACTACCAAATTTGGAATTATTGCTTCATACTATGATGGATCAATTGTAAGCACCACAATTGGCGAAATGCCTGTGGAGGTTTGCAAGATACCCGGTAGTATCTTCACTCGTTTATGGCTAAGCTCTACTTCGACGCCGGGACGATCTTCTGCAGTCACAATAGCCGCAGCGAGCGGAGGTGAGGTGCTGTTTTTCTCGAAATACAAGGAGATCGGTAAAGCTGTGCTGCACAGTCAAGAGTATGAAGAACCCATTTATGTCAAACGCATAATTTCAGTGAACAATGACGAGTTTGTGGTCCTCACCCACAAAGCGATATTCCATGTATCTCGAAGCTTTGAAACAACCCGTTTAATGGAAACCGATAATACCATCGAAGATGTACACGTTGTACATCCATACCTAGTAGCGATCCATGCCAATGGCATCGTGAGGCATAATCTGGAAAACAACACAACGCTAGAGTTTACGGATAAAACCCCCACGACATATGCATACGACGACAACTTAATAGTTGCATACACACATTCTGACCAGATGCTCACGGCGTGGGCTATTAGAGGATACGGTGAGCCTATGTGGTCTAGACCCTGCCCATTGACACATGAGAGCCCTCTCACTAACTTTTTAATCACCGCGATGGCTTTGAATGCAGTAGTTGTAGTATGTGGAGGCTACAAAGGTGAACTCTGCGTACTTAATGTCTTGACTGGAGAGAAGCTTCCGCCTAAGAAAACGAAGACAATAGCGGCACGGTTTGAGCGAGAGCATGAATTTCGCCATTACAGCTTTACAAACACTACTCAAATTCATTTGGAGCCTACAGGTGAGCCCAAAATGGCCCATTTACTTTGTGATTCGGTTACTGTGTACGATGCTGATATCCAGAAACAGCCCTCAAAACCACAAAAGGTTCCCAGAAGAAAGACTTCTCCTGTACGCTATGACCCGGAAGAAGTTGAGTCGGACTATGATTATACTATTAGAGGAATCAATCGTCAAAACATGACTCCGCAGACTAGCTACAATGAGAGAGAGCAGCTTGAAACTGCAGTAGCATTGAGCGAGTCTCACTCGACAGTACTTTCTGAGGAGGATCAGTTGAGATTGGCTCTTGCCGAGAGCATGGAGCAGCCACTGAGCGAGGAAGAGCAGCTTAAGCTAGCGCTGGAGATGTCCATGCATGATGATAATAATGTGGGAGCTGACGTGGGGCACCTAGACGCTGAAGAAATTGACATGGAGGTAGATAAGGAGCTTCAGAAAGCGCTCAAGGCGTCTCTCAATGAAACTTGAAAAAGGCGACCCACCGAGTGGCTAAAAATAGCCCTCCTGGCAGTCGCTTAGGTGAATCAGCCTACTTAGCCTCGATCTCATCAGCAGGCGACTTATGTAGACAAATAGACGTTAATAACCAAATCTTTGCATCACACGAAATAGAACCTCATAACCCATTGACTAGCTTTGAAATACGCGTAACCCGAAAACACGATCCTCTGTGGCTTGGTGGCGTGGCGGGTTCTAAAACTCAGCCTCAGCCATAGTCCCAATGACGTCATTAGGGGCCCCATAATATATACCACGCGGTTTTTTTTATGGGCACGTATTTGTAAAGGGGAAAGATGAGCTATCGGCCGTACAACCCATACAACACAGGCAGACATGAGGAAGAACAAGAGGAACATTCAACACATCCGGATCTTGGGCGAAACAATGGGGCCAATTTAGATAGTCCTACAGTACCTACTCCAGCGACCCACTACAATGCGTATGCGCACGAGCGAAACGACCAGGGTCGTCGAGCCCCAGCTCCACAAAGAGTGCATCCTTACGAATCTACAGGGTATGGCTACAACTCCCATTCACAAGAGTATCAAGCACCACCCCCTCAAAGTGCTGGACACTTTGCAGTGCCACCGGCTGGTACATTCACACCACCAGAAACTTATTCGTATTACAATGAGCCTTCGTACAATGACTCAATGGATACAAGCGCAATGAATTTGAACCAGGATCCCGGTCCAAGCTATCTACACCCTGACACCAGTTATCATGGTGCCCATGGTCAGTACAATCCATACATGACGGGCAGCTCCAATGACCTCACTCAAGTGCCTAGCGGTGGGCATAGCGCATACAACGATGATGTCAATCTACTCCATGGTAATGCTAATATGGGCTCCCAGAATAACTACAACAACCAGCATCAGCATCAGCAGCAGCAGCAGCAGCATTACTATGATACGAGTTCTGCACCTGGCTTTCAAGGCGGCAGAGTACAGAGTTTTATCTCAACAGGCCAGAGTATGCTAACAAACAACCATGAGTACGCTCAGGATCCATTTGAGAATGTGCGAGTGCCCATTAATGGTGATAGTTATGCTCTTAATGCTGTCCAGGAAGAGGATGAGACCAGAGAGCCAGAAAGCGGGGCTGCTCCCAGGGTCGTAAATCTCTATCGCGGAAATCTTGTCCTAGACTGCCCTGTTTCGCAGAAGCTCATGAGCCAGTACCCTGACCACCAGCCGGCTCGTGAATTCACCCACATGCGGTACTCTGCGGCGACTTGTGACCCGGCGGATTTCCTTGCTAAACATTTCACTCTACGCCAGACTTGTTATAGCAGTCCTCGCAAAACGGAGCTTGTCATTGCGATCACTATCTACAATGAAGACGACATTCTTTTAGCCCGAACTCTCCAGGGAGTTTTCAACAATATTCGTCACCTCTGCTCAAGATCTCGCTCTCCAATCTGGGGCGCTGAAGCATGGAAGAGAGTCGTTGTAGTCATTGTGGCCGATGGACGAACCAAAATCAACCCACGAGCCCGAGCTCTTTTGGCTGCGTTAGGTTGTTATCAAGATGGCCTTGCCAAGAACGTAGTCAACGATCAGGAAGTTGTTGCTCATCTCTATGAATACACTACAATGATGCGCGTCAAGAAGGTCAGTGATACTGTCACCCTAACTAGTAAGAACGCCACCCCTGTTCAGATGCTTTTCTGCTTAAAAGAGAAAAACCAAAAGAAGATCAATTCTCACCGTTGGTTGTTCCAAGCCTTGTGTCCTATCCTGGATCCCAATGTGGTCGTGCTCCTCGATGCAGGTACCCGTCCCGGCAACAAAGCTATTTACCACCTCTGGAAACGCTTTGACCGTGACCCCAAGGTCGCTGGCGCATGCGGTGAGATTGCTGCTATGCTGGGTTCTGGTGGTAAGAAGCTGCTCAACCCCATTGTTGCTGCCCAGAACTTTGAGTACAAAATGTCAAACATCCTCGACAAGCCCACAGAAAGTGTCTTTGGCTTTATCACTGTTTTGCCGGGTGCTTTTAGTGCCTATCGCTACCAAGCACTACAAAACGATGAGACGGGTCAGGGTCCTCTAGAGAAATACTTCAAGGGTGAGAAACTCGAAGCTACAGGTGGTATTTTCGAATCCAACATGTATCTTGCAGAGGACCGTATTCTGTGTTGGGCACTAGTTGCCAAGCGCAACTGTGACTGGAAGCTCACTTTTGTCAAGAGTGCCGTAGCTCACACAGATGTCCCCGAGACTTTGGCTGAGCTGGTGTTGCAGCGTCGCCGTTGGCTCAATGGTTCATTCTTTGCTTCAATCTACGCTCAGGTCCACATGTTCCAGATTTGGCGTACACGCCACTCGTTTCTTCGCAAGCTCCTTTTCCACGTTGAGTTTCTTTTCCAGTTTGTTCAGCTGGTGTACTCGTGGTTTTCACTGGCCAACTTCTTTTTGGTATTCAAGATCCTTGCCAACTCTCTTAGCGATGACTCGTTGGGGTTTGCACCGGGAAAGATTCTAGGCATTGTTCTCACATATCTTTATGGTGCCTGCGTGATTGCGACATTTGTGCTGAGTTTCGGTAACCGGCCGCAAGGTACGAAAACATTTTACTTGTTATTGGTTATTTTCTTTGCAGTGATGATGGCCTACGTGATGTTTGCTGCTATTTATGTGGCCGTCAAGTCTATTGAATATGAGGTCTGCACCAATTCAGGATTCAAGTTCGTCATGTTCTTTACAAACCATACGTTTAGAGACCTTTTGATTTCTCTTTTTGCCACCTATCTTCTCTACATTGTCAGTTCCTTGATGATGCTGGACCCATGGCACCTCATCACTTCTCTTGTGCAGTACATTTTGCTCAGCCCAACATATGTGAATGTCTTCAACGTGTATGCTTTCTGCAACACTCATGATATTTCCTGGGGTACCAAGGGCGACACCAGTGTAAAGCATGATCTAGGTGTTGTACAAGCAGACTCTGAAGGTAAGATTGAAGTTGAGCTGCCGACTTCTAGTGAAGAGGTTGATGCAGCCTATATTGAAGAAACCAAGCTTATTGAAGCACCTGAGATTATCGAAAAGAAGCCTCCTAATGAAGCTGATATTCGCACAGACTACTACGCAGCCTTTAGATCCTCTGTGGTTCTTGTTTGGGGGTTCATGAATATTGCACTGATCGCAGTAGTACTGAATGTTGGTGTACAAAAGACTGATGAGACAAGTGGCGTTAATCTCAAACGTGAGTCCTTGGCTTTTGTTATGAAAAGAGCTGGAGAGTGTAAAGAAGTCATTACCACAGCTTCGAACACTGTCGCTATCTATTTGGCAGTAATCATGTGGAGCGTCGCCGCAATGGCTGCGTTCAAGTTTATCGTTTGTTTTGTCTTCATGTGCCAGAGAGTTAAATTCCACTGCTGCGTTGGCAAGCGGAAGAGATACAATGAAAAGGTCTAAATGCTTGATGAATATATATCTACCTATTTATTAAAATCGTTTTTACTCATAAATACTATAGACAAAGTTAAGGAAGCGCACTCATTTCTGGAACTTCCCTCCCGACCAATAAATACTATCCGCTCCTGCTTTTAAGCCATCCAACATTGCTTGGCCAAACACTAGCGAGTATTGGAATTGCGCAAGCCTTAGGCAGCTGTATACTTGAATGTATTGTGATGTAGTGTACTTGTGCTCGGCATCTGCCTTGACAAGTGCGGTCCTTGCCAGCGTAGACTTGAGGCTATCGGTGATCATATCGCTAAGATCGAGGTGAGAGATAGCCTCACCGTTCATGAGGGAGTAGTATACTTCAAAGCAGAGAGCACGACGTTCTTCGGGTGAGAAGATGGTACAGAGATATTGCAGCTCGTTTTGAATCAAGTCTGAACGGTCGACTTCTGCTTCAGAATGAACTTGTAAATCCGGCTCTTGGAGGTGGAATTCCTGGAGTTTTGAAATCATTTCGTCCATTTCTGCTTCTGTTTTTACCTCAACATCATTTTCCAGCTCTGAATATAGTTTGAGTTCCTCCGGAGCGAGATACTTGGAGAGGGTTGATAGAGTAGCGTCGCGTTCAGGGGAAGTTTGAGTCTGAGAAGGCTCTGCGAGAGGGAGTTCTAGTAAAAACTCGATATCGCTCATTCTAGAGACTTTGGCCTTCTTTTTCTTTGCCATTGTGGGTACCTGGTTTAGCTTTGCCGGTCCTCTTTGACTTGTGGATTACACAGAATTATAAGGTTGTTAATACCATGGACGGTCTAACCAGCACATTTCCTCCACCACCATTCTACTATAAAAGTTTTACAGAGGAGAATGTTGAAAAAGTAGAAGAATTAGACAACAAGGACAATCTTGAGCCTCCGCTCGCCTACCTAGTGCCACCGAGCCCACCCGACCAGCCAACATATCGAGGGTTTGGTAGTGTATGGAACACACAAGAGAAACTAATTCCACTAGAAGAGGCTGGAGTCCAGCAACTGTACGGTGATTTAGGTTCTGACTATAAAGGTCTCGTCACAGAGCTCAAGAAGCTACTGCGGTCGGCATTGGTCAAATTCGTTGCCTTGACAGGCACAATGTCAGTCGATCCAACAGCATTCCCGCAATCTGTTGAGGATCTCAGGACTATATTTATCAATATGCATCATTTGCTAAATCTTTACCGGCCACATCAATCTCGAGAGAGCATAATATTCTTGATGCAAGACCAGATCGCAGAGATCAAAGCACGAATTGAAGCTACAAAAAGCTCTAATGAGTCAATCTCGACAAGAATTGAACGCCTCATGGAACACTCACCTCAACTCAATGGTACAGGTTCTTCATCTAAACCTTTCCCTGATGAATGGAGAGGCTTAGGCCTCAGCATTGACCCTCCTCCGGATGAAGTCGAAGAAGGTGCAAACCTAGAGGATATGATAATTGATTAGAACGCCGCATGAATATCAGAGCTGGTGTATCATGACCAGAGTTCATGTTGGGGTTTCTTTTCATTCGCATAAGCGAGTCGGGCTTTGCGCACCCCATTTCCAAATAAAAAAACTGCAATAACCACAATACTTGCTTTTTATAATGGCTGTATTGAGGCACCTAATATATTCAGCCGCGCATATCACTTGGTGCATTGCGCCCATTTAAATGGTCGGGCCGCTTGGCAGTATAAAAGCTACAAAATTCGTATCCATAGAATGATACGTGAGTATTCTACTAAATAGATCCAACTATACTAATAGTTTATGCATTGTGCGAGAGTTTTGTACTACATGTCTTGCCAAGGCGGAACCCTGCATGCTAACATGTAGTAGAGAGCGCCAACGACTACTACAACATACTTCAAATGTTGTGCAAGTATAAAGCTAGAGCATTTGGCGCCGATTCTCATCGACATGATGGGTACATTTGCTTTCACTTGCTACATTCTTTCAACCTTCGCTTCTGTTATGGCTCAATCCAAGGATATCCAATCTTTTTCTGCGCCTGATGGTGACTCTGTGGAAACATATAATACATATGATTGGTTTGAATCTACAGTTACACAAGACTGGGCGACAACTTTTATCTTGCCTAGCGAGCTGGAGTCTGACTCTCCTACTTCTACTACTACTGCGCTGTCAACTACTGAGGCTACACAGCAGCCTGAAAGCTCTACTACTGATGAGCCCTCTTCCACTAGTACAACAACCACCATCGCTCCCGTGGATGAGACTAGCATTACCCCTTCCACATCTATTGCTCTGCCTACTACTACTGCTACTGAGAATAAGACTGGCGCTCAGGACGCTGGATCCTCGACTACCGTTTCAAGCTCAAGTTTGTCGTGTGAACCTACTACAACTACTCTGATCACTGAGCAGCATCACACGACAATCACGAGTACTACTACAGAGACAGTTGATTGCGATGATACTAGTTCTTCTACTTTGGCTGAAACATCGTACAATGCTACTACCTCTTTGGCTGAGAGCTTTGTGCCTACGTCTATGGAACTGCCTATCACAACTGAGAGTGCTAGCGCGAGCAACTTCAACACAACCACTACGTCCACAGCTGCTGAGGCTAATGAGTGTCGCGCTGAGCTTGCAACCGTCACAGTAACAGCACCACCGGCTACCGAAACAGTCCTCAGCACCGTCCTTGAGACCGTCCTTCAAACAGTCACAGAATTCGAGCCTGTTAATCCCCACATGCCGCTCATTCATGGAAAGAGCTCTCTATTGACAGCTTCAGAAGAGAGTTCCACCAGCTCTAATACATTGGCAGCTTCTGAACAAGCTGCTACTTCTAGTGGCGACAAAGCCAATGCAGGATCTTGGGTGACCCCCAAGTTTTTGGCTTTGCAACTTGCAGTTTTAATGTATATTTAGAGACCCATAGCTAATTTAATTCTTGCTATTTTAAACAATCTGAGCTTTCAGTACTCTGGTAAAGACCATGACGCTGGTTCTTTGATATCGATAAAAAGTTCATATGTGCAATGGCGTTTTTAAAGCTATAAATAATTAGGTATCGGAACTAGGAGCTATGCAGTTTCGACGTGTGCTAGACCTCTTTTTCTGTGTCGCAACTCCTTGTACCGCTCGTCAAAGTCTTCTACATCTGCATATTGCTCGTACCAGCCCTTTTCACCCATCTTGATACCATCAGGGACTCCCTTTACAGGTGAGATGTAGGTAAAGATGAGATAGAGGATAAAGGATACCAAGAATCCAACAAAGTAGTTCAAGGTGTAGAGATAGATGGCTCCTTGGGGAACATCACGACCGACTTGGCCGACGAATCCAGGCATATTAGGAACAAGGCCAAGGAAATACGCAGCATACGCGCGCCAATTGCACCCAATCCGATTGTACATGTAGGTGCTGTCGATATCAGCGGAGTAAAGGTCATCCAAAATGATGTATCCACGGCGAACGACATAGTAGTCTGCCGCAATGACACCGGAAATTGAG
The DNA here is from genome assembly GCA_030564425.1 of Wickerhamiella cacticola. NCBI lineage: Eukaryota > Fungi > Ascomycota > Dipodascomycetes > Dipodascales > Trichomonascaceae > Wickerhamiella > Wickerhamiella cacticola. The sequence continues at coordinate 386,769 of JAJLUX010000001.1, read as the reverse complement.
CTCAAAAAGACAGAGTAGGCACTAAGATAGGTGGTAAACTGGTTTGAGCTCGAGAAAAAGTTCCAAGGGCAGATGCACAAAGCCAAGATACCACAAACATAGGATCCTCGTCTGATATTAATGTAACGAGGTAAAAGTGCAGTTAAATCTGTACCACATGACAAGGAGTTTGCAGCAATGTTAGTACCAATCTGGGCCAGACAAAATCCAAGGGTGATAAGGAAGACACCACCACGATCACCTGCAGTGTAGTTTCCATCTGTGAGCAAACCCTTGAGGACATCAATGGGAGACCAGTAAGGTGTTCCCTCGGCTTTTGGAAACATCGCTGGAGAAGCAGCAGCGGCAAGGATACCTACAAGGGTAGCGACACTGAAGGAAATCGGAATGGTGAATAGCTGGGTCATCATTGGCGCCTTTTCATTATTTGCAAAACGGCTGAAATCCGGAGCGTTCATGATGAGAGCTGCAAAGTTGGCGATGCAGTTCATAGTGGAAGACACAAAAGCCCATCCAAGCTCATTCGAACTCAACTTTGAGGGAGCATAAAAGACGTCGCCAAGACCAGATGCCCGTTTAAGACACCAGATAAGATAGGCAACACCACAGATGGGCACAATGACACTCTTTACGGTAAAAAGGTGGCGGATAGTATGCGGCTGGAACCAAAGAAAGGGAAGCTGGAACAGCCAGGCCAAGAAAAATGATACAAATTGAAATACGGTAGTACCACTCAAATCTTGCGTACCCATACGGGTATCTAGGTCAGTTCCGAAAATCGACATGAGTAGGAGCTGAACACACTGGCCAAGGATCCAGGTCTGTACTGCGAACCAAATGATAGCCATAACAACTCGATTAATCACTGGCCATAGAGAGCCAAACGTGCCAAAGGACGCACGTGCTGAAACTGGAAAGCAGATATGATAGTAGGCGCCCACTCTTGCGTTCAAAATTACAAAACCAGCCGCAATAAAGTAGCCAAGCCAAACTGAGAGCCAGGTTTGCCACCAAGTGAGTCCATTTGTAACGCCAGTAGCGGCGATTTGCAGAGAGTTTATGTTCAAGGCATCAGCAATCCAAAAGAAGATAAAGTTAAACCACTTCCATTGGCGGCGACCAAACTCTACAGGCTTCAAGTCAAAATTATAGAGAAACATCTCTTTGATGCTCAACCCTGGGTCACTCTCGACCTCAATTAGTCGACGCCAACGGCCCGGAGATTTTAGTTGGTATTCCTCATATTGACCTTCTCCTTTATCCTCATAGTCAGAAACGACGCTTTGCTTTTTGGCGTCCATCCGTTTTTCTTGATTTCGATGTGCACTATGCGACTCTTAAGTATCGCCATTTGCTGGTATCTATGTAGCTGCATGATGCACAATGTGCGTTCGCTTGGCAACCTGCACTCTGGTATTCAAGGCGATATAGAGCGAAATAAGCTAGATAGATATACACTACCAATGGAAACAATTTTTTTGTAGAACAAAAACTTAATCTTGACTCGCTTGTAAGACTGGCTTAGGTCCGGGGCGGCTATAGCTCTTATCATTTTTGCTGCGAGATACTGCACTCTATCGCAGACTCCATGGAGGTTCTCAGGAACCGTCGTAAAGATGAGACCATGGCGTGAGTGTTTGATAAAGTGTATCACACTATTTGACGGTATCCAAACTGTTTTGCGACTATAAGGCGGTTTAATAGGCTCTATATGCAGACATATTAGCTATGGCCGCGGGGCTGCATATATGGAGGTTAAGGTGGGGGAACAGTTTTCATCAAGAGAATGCACAAATACTCGAGAACTTTTGAGCTCATGCGATATGCACGTCTATGAATATTCATAAAATCCCAGGTTTCCATACCATACCCGCGGATATATCGCCGTGTATACTCTTTCCAAAATTATCGGTTGCATGCAGTGGGTACCTGGCTAAGCGAAACGGGCTAAATTTACTAATTCGAAAATATCAACTCTCCGCAAACTTGACGGCTTATCTTGGCTATGTATATATAAATGCTTGCTCAAGCATATCTGTATCGAGTAAGCCTGTATCGAGTAAGCCTTTTTGTATCGAGTAAGCTTCAGTGGTGATTTCCAGCGAATGGTCACGTGTATGAGAGTTGTAAAGGTGAAAAATCGCAAATTGAGTGGTTGAAAGCGAGTATATTTCTCCTTGATGCATCAATTGAGAATGATCGAATTTGCTGGCCCGTTTTTATTTCAAAATATGTCACTAAACATGCAGGAGTTATCGTATCTATTTATTGGGCTCTTCTTGCGCTTAACAATTTCCCGAAACCGCTTGAAAAATAAAACTATTTTTCAAAAATCCCCTATTCTCTGGTAGCCTACGCCACTTTGACACGACACGCTTGCACCCTCCACGCCCCATAACACGAGCCTGGTGAGTTTGGGGGTTACTCAGCACATGTCTGTCAAGGAGGAAGACGAAGACACCAGAAATAGCCAAAGCCCAACTCAGGAAGAAGAAAGCGCTGGCGCTTCTGAGGATGAGCAGACTGCGGCTGCTGCTAGTGAAGACGAGGAGGAAGATGAAAGCGAGGACGAATCTCGCCGCAAGCGCAGACGCAGATCTCGCCGTAACCAGTTCATTGATGTAGAGGCTGAGGTAGACGATGAGGACGAGGACGATGAGGATGACGAGCTTGATAAAGAGGATGGTTTCGTGGCTCAGAGTGACGAGGAAGAGGTGGCTCAAGTGGACGACAGCTCCCACCGCCGTCATGCCAACCGGACCCAGGAGCGATTCTCTGCGGCTGATGCCCAAGAGATTGCCGAGGAAATGCGCGAGAAGTACGGTCGCCAGCAAAATACTTTCCGTGGTGATACCGATATTGTGCCCCAGCGCCTCTTGTTGCCTAGTGTCCACGACCCCAGCATCTTTGGTGTCAATGCCAGAATCGGTAAAGAGAAAGAAGCTGTTAGGGCTATTGAGCGCCGCTTGGCCAATATGCGTCCTGCACCCGAGGTCTTTTCCTGTTTCCAGCGTGACGCATTCCCTGGTCGTATTTATGTTGAGGCCCGTAACCAAAGAGCTGTCTTGACCGTGTGCAAGGGTATCCCCAATATCTACGCCCAAAACAAAATGCTTCTCGTGCCTATTAAAGAGTACCCCGATCTCTTAACTGCTCGTAAAAGCAAGGAGGTCGAGCTCGTGCCGGGAGCCTATGTGCGTGTTAAGCGTGGTAAGTACGCAGGCGACTTGGCCGTCGTCCAGAATCTGGCCGAGAACGGTCTGGAGGTTCAACTGAGACTGGTGCCTCGTCTCGATTATGGTCGTGCACCCGTGATCGACTCTACCGACAACAAACGTAAACGTCAGAGTGATCGCCCTCTTCAGCGGCTGTTTTCTGCTGCTGATGCAAAGCAGTATGATAGCTCTCGTCTGCAACGTCAAGGTGCCTCCGCGTACTCCTATGCCGGTGACGACTATGTTAATGGATACCTCATCAAGGACTTCAAACTTACAATGGTTCAGGCTGAACAAGTCAACCCTTCTTTGGAAGAGATCTCTAAATTGAACTCAAACACTCAAGATGGTGGTATCGATCTGCAGGCTCTGAGCGAATCTGTGCGCAAAGACCTCAAGGTGCAATCGTTCCAGCCTGGTGAGACGGTCGAGGTCAGTCACGGTGAGTTGACTGGTATGCGTGGTCGTGTTCAGAGTACCTCTGGAGACATTGTTACCATCATTGGTGTTGAAGACAAGTACAAGGGTGTGAAAGTTAATTTGCCCACTGAGCACTTTCGCAAATACTTCAATATCGGTGATCACGTTCGTGTTACTGCTGGTAATTACAAAGATGATACTGGTATGGTGGTTAGCCGTAATAAAGACCAGATTACTTTGCTCAGTGATCTTTCTAAAAGTGAGGTTACCGTTTTCGCCAAAGACTTGAAAATGGCCAGCGATATCGGTGGTTCGAATACTATCGGTAAATACAGTTTACACGATCTTATTCAACTTAATGCCCAGACTGTTGGCTGTATTGTTGACATCGAACGTGAGCATGTCAAAGTGCTTGCTCAAGACGGTCAGACTCTCCAAGTGTCACCATCCTCGATCATTATGAAGGTCACTGCAGGCCGGAAGGTCGCTACTGACCATAATGGAAGACAAATTGAACCTGGTGACACGGTCTGCGAAACTGGTGGTGAACGTCGTCAGGGTAGCATTCTTCATATCTATCACTCTTTTGTGTTTTTACACAACCGTGAGATTAGCGAAAATTTGGGTGTTTTCGTCAACAGAATCTCGAACATTGCTACTGTAGCTACCAAAGGTGCTCGTGATGAAAAGGGACTCAACCTTTCAAAGATGAACCCCATGGTGGGGGCTGCTCAACAGCCTGCTGCTGCTCAGCGCTCTTTTGTGAATGCACGCAGAATTATTGGCCAAAATGTCAGTATTGGTGGTGGCTCGGGATACAAGGGTCTCAAAGGGTTGGTTAAAGATGTTAACGATACTCAAGCACGTATCGAACTAGAGGCTCGTAACAAGGTTATTACGGTACCAGTTGACAAATTGTTGTTCAATGGCCCTAATAACACAAAGGTTCCCTTCCGTGATTTCATCTTTGCGTCCAGAGGTCCCCGCACAAACATGGGCCCCCCTGGTGCCAACAATGGCGGAGGCAGTGGAGGCTTCGGCTCTAGAGACAGGGGTGACCGTACTCCCGCTCTTAAGCCATGGAACAGCGGCAATAAAACTCCCGCACATTCTGGTCGTCAGCCCGCATGGAATGCACCTTCGGGCTCACGCACACCGTGGAGCTCTGGCTCCAAGACTCCTGCTTATAATAGTTCCGAGTCCTCATGGAACTCAAGTACCTCATGGGGGGCACCTGCTAGCGCACCCACCCCTGGTGTCTACGGAAATGCCGCTACCCCTGGTGTGGCCGCAACTCCTGGCGTAGCATCAACTCCTGGTGTTTACGAGAGCGCACCGACTCCCTACAAGACACCAGCTGCCATGAGTGCCGAAACGCCTGCTGCTTGGGGATCTGACGACGACGACGAGATCAAGTACGAGCCGGATACACCATAATTTTGACAGCATCAGTCTTCAGATTGCTTCATTGGATTCAAATTCGCGATTACTACATTCTTTATGTATTTTAATATTGAAACAAAAACAAAAGTGAAGCTACCTAATTAGCTATTCATAGTAATTTCTTCACCTCGTTTGACAACTCACTAAAGCTATGGTCACCTTGTAACTATTCTAAGAATCGCTACAGTCCGAGAAAGCAGTAGTTCCTACACCGTGAGTAGGGAAACCCCTTTAAACAAAGACGAGGAAGGCACCCTATATAAGATGTTGGCCTTTTGTAGCTATACATACACTGTCCTTTAGTACAAAGCTGCATGCTTCCCAAAAACTAAGCATATTGATACACTCGTGTGAGCTATGGGAAGAGATTCTGATGTTTAAGGTGGAATGTGGAATATCATACTTGAGCGAACACGAGGATTTGGCCCATCCACATCAAATAGCGCCAATCAATGCTGTCAATTTGGATTTTGCACAATTTTAACGACTGCATTGAATTTCGTTCAAAATGTATATTTAGGATAATCGCAGCGGCAGTAATATTTACATACTTAGTGATAGAGTGATGGTGGCATTTGCCCGGGTAGGGCTAGTATATCGTTTGTAAAGTAGACATTCAGTCATGAACGCACTCCATAGCTTCATTTATTGTACACGTGGACTGTGCTTGAGTTCATAGATTGTAAACAGATGAATCATAATTCTTGATACTTAACATTTCGCCTTTACACTTTGTATTCACACGTTTCAACCTATTCCCACAGGTGTAGTACATTGACCTTCTAATCATAAACTTTCTCAAAATACATATAAACATTGAAACCTAGTTGGGTTCGATATATACCTTAAACTCATAAAGCTAGTAAAACTTATCTTCGTGAGGTGGGGTGAAATGCCTCATCAATCTACATCAAGATAATCAATCTCATTAAACGGCGTTCTTGGCAATACTCAGCGAAGCTAGCATACAGGTTCTTTTTTTTTTTGAGGGTTTCTGGAATGAGTTTTGTGGGTTGAGCGGGCTGTGATAGTCACTCAATTCTTCTCAAAAGTTGAATGTTGGGTGAGCTGTATTGTTCTACTCTATAACGGTGAAATATTCGGTGCTTGATATGTAGGTACAAACGTTTTGTTGGCTTAGTGATTGAGGTACAAGCTCATGACAGTGCATTGCATTGCAGGACCCGCCTTTGCATCAGATTGTTAACTGGGATCTAAACCCTGATCGAAGGTGGCGTATTGACTGTTTATCATCGTGGCCACCATACCTATCGTGCAAACACTTTTTCCGACGATCGGCTGTGTCTAGAGGATTCGCTAACATTTGATCAGATTGATTATGGTAATGGCTACTGCATAAGTATGCATGAGCCGTTACTGGCCACAATGCCCAAACAATTCACAGTGCTGCCGCTTGTGAATATCATATGAGAGCTCAGATTTGATGATTTTATGTGTTGATGGTTTTATGTTTATTTGAGCAATCTTTGACTTGTTCTAGCCTACTTTTAAAACAACGCATTCTGAAATGGCGCCGTTTTCGGCATATCGCGCTAATTTGCAACAAGTACAATCTTTATGGAGAGCAGTGCGTGAGTCGTTTTACGCATATGCACTTGCGAGTTGAGACTCCTATTCGTTACTGGTAGTGCATTAGGCGTATTATTTCAAACTCAACAATGAGAGCGTCGGAATCTCTTGCAGTTTTCAGCTATTAGTCGAAGTTTTTATAGGAGCCAGCAGATATTAGGTAAAGATAAGCGATATTAAAGTTGTACCAGGTATCCCATGAAGTGTAGGTGTATGCAAGGATCGTCGTGACAGGATGCTTCTTCTTGATGTATGCGTTTCAAGATAATTGGCAGCTATCAATGCTAAATTATTAACCATTGCTACCCAAGTAGCTAGAATGACTCCGGCATTGTGTGCAAATGCCGGTATATTGGTCTTTATCAGCTTCAACCCCCCATATATCAAAACACCAAGTGACTCAATTAATGTGGAAACGGATCAACAACTAAAATCTTATACTATATCTTACAGATATAATTTTCAAATAGGTATATCGTCAATGAACAAAAAATACATGAGCCGTTACCGTAAGATCACGGCAAAGCGCACTTCCCCTCAGTTGCGAGAAAGGGATCGGGTGATATTCTGGTGCACGACAAATAAAACTGATTTTCACAAAGTACATCTCCTCTACTGTTCACTCTACTCCTGTGTAAACATTGCAATGAGGTGACAAGTCTCCCTGATCCTTATTCGCGGGGCCATACATTGCATTGCATGATCAGTGTGCATGAGATGATGCAAAATTTGAACATGGCCGGGATTGATTGGGAGCGATGTCGAAATGAGTGTGTACAGTCTAGGATGATATTCCGGGTTCATTATATGGCTATCGCTTGTATCATTTTTGCTCTCTCGTTTAGCAATCAAACGCGATGATACCGATGAGATTGTGCACGATAATCTCTAGAGGATGGTACTCAAAACCTGATTTATGGCCCTACTGCTCTTGTGCTATCACACATCTTTAATGAATTACTCTTTTCGCCATCTATCTTTTCATCGCCAAGATTTTCCGCGTCTCTCACCGAGAATACTCGTGACCTTGCATACTGCGCCCACCAGTGCATACTTCTGCATACTAATGCTATAAGTTCAAGGGCGTCCTCATTAGCCAGTACGATGCTTTTGAGGCAGCTTGTTCTAGTCGCACTAGGTTCAGCAAGCAAAGCACCAAAGCCCACAGAGGATGGCCTCCGCTTTGATTGGTTTGGCTACATATGCCAGACTGCTTTGGTCGCTAATGGCTATGTCACGAGCAATTGTCCGTTAGATGCTACCGCTGAAGAGCCTGATTATGACTCTTACTATAACTGCTTGTGTGGACTCAAACCTCTCGTGATATCTTATCTTAACTGTATTGCGACAGTGGCAAACGAAACAAACTCCCCGGCCCGCTCCATACCAGATTCTTGGTATGGCCTGGAGGAGACCTGCACTTACTACCATACAAAATTTCCCTATACTTTCGAGGAGGCTTGGGACGTCTTACAAGCTGAACCTGTCACAATTGATTTTGATACTGCTAATGAGACTCTCACTGCTCCTTTCCTACCAAGTCCTCTGATTCTTGATCAGGCTTTGATTGATAGCGGTGTGGAATATCACGCACAGCACTATTACTCTGAACTTTTCGGACAAATCACGCTTTGGTACTTTTATGGAATTATTTTTATTCAAAGTATTCTACATTGGTCTCAGTACTTGTTTCCGGGACTCATTCGTGTTTTATACAATAACCCAATCTCACGCCAGCTACGTCGCTGGGTCGTTCTGCCTGCTATGTTTAGACGTAGTCGCGCTGCCCCTGTACGTTTTTTGCGCTACTTTCTACTTTGCTACCCACCCCGTCTACATGCCGTTTTATTTCTTGGCTACCTTTTCTTGTCTATCTTTTTTTTGGCCTTCCACTACAATATCACCCTATCACCGAGCTTCTATGCTACCAAGAAAGTTTACATATCTGTCTATCTAGCCTGGCGCAGTGGGCAACTGGCCATGTACAAGATGCCCTTGGTGTTTTTACTCGCGGGACGCAATAACATTTTGATCTGGTTTACTGGTTGGCAGATGGAAATCTTCAATCACTGGCATAGATGGATCGCTCGTCTTTTTGCCATTGACGTTGTCATACACTCAATTGCGTACTCTATTTATTTTGTTGCGTTTGGCACTGACTATCTTTACTCAGAGTATGCAGCCGACGCCTACTTGCAGTGGGGTGCAGTGGCTACTGTTGTTGTATGCCTACTCTGTGTCAATGGAACTAAAACTCTCCGTCAGCTCGCATACGAAACATTCCTATATCTGCACATTATTCTCGCAGTTGTTAGCATTTTCGCAACGTACTGGCACATCAAAGGGTTCGACGGATTCGAGCTCTTATGGCCTTGTATCGCCTTCTGGGCATTCGATCGCGCGGTCCGTCTTTTAAGGATCATTGTATCCAATCCATTGGCCAAGGCACAAATCATTGCAAGACCAGACGGTGTATTGGACGTCACGGTCTCCTACTCAGGTTTCTGGAGACCTCGTGCAGGTACATATGTGTTTATCCACTTCCTGACTGGTCTCTACGCTTTTCAAAGCCACCCATTCACCATTGTGGAAGGTGATCAAAAGGGTCAGTTCAAGCTATACTGCAAAGTTCTCAACGGTGTTACGCGTAAGTTGTACGCACGTGCCGAAAAGAACGGTGGTGCACTAGATTGTCGTGTGCTGGTAGAGGGTCCTTACGGCGTTGATTTCGCAACCAAAATGTACAAGGAGGTTGTACTCTTTGCAGGAGGTATCGGTATTACCGCCGTGTATTCTCACTTGAAGCACATAGCCTCCCTAAACACACCTGGTCAAATTATCCACGTCCACTGGGCTATTTCCAACAGTCAGCCTCTAGAATGGTTCCACAAAGAGCTTCAATACATGGCCTCTCTTGCTAATGTTGAACTCATTGTGCACCTAAGCACCTCAAACGTATCTGATAGTTTGGTAGAGACAAAGGAGAAAGAGTCTTCTTCTCGTGTGAGTGTTGAGAGCTATACTATCCAAAGAGTTAGCTTTGCCCCCGACTTTGACAGAATAATAGGCGAACACTGCATTCATTCCCAAGGCCCTATCGTATTTTTTGTGTGTGGTCCTCCCCCCATGAGCGACGCAATTCGCGCAGGCGTTTCCCTGAACATGCTCAAGACTAAGAACTTTGTGGAGTATTTTGAGGAGTCATTTAGTATGTGAACAAACATATTCGTGAGTGCATGTTTCGGGTCACTCTCTATCCCCACACAATATAATTCGACACCTGAATATTAGTTTATAATAAACTTAAAAGTACATAATGCCAGATTGAGTGTGTTTGCGACCTAGATCCACCCCTGCTTAGATCCGATACACCGATAAAGCAGTGTGGGGGCTAGGGTATTGATGCAGGGTGGGGATAATTGCATAAATGGATCAATAGTCTGGGGTAAATTGTATCGCTAATATAATTGCGAGAGGCAAATCAACAAATACCCAGTGCAGTATGATTTGATAGCATGTACATCTTAAAATCATATACTTAATCAAGTGAATTTCTCTGGCTAGAGGAGCCCGAGAGGGCCCAAAAAACATCGGATAAGCTTCATCAACACATAATTGGACATTCAATTGAAACGATCTTGCAATCTATACATTCAAAGACCCGCTTGCTATGCGACGGGGTCAGGTGCTCAGTCACGAGACGGTCACGCGCAGCTCCCCAACCCACTCACCAGCGCAAAGGGTCTCATGAGGGGACTTAATTCAGCATAAATACCGCTGATAGCTCTCGATATCCACACAATGACCCAGCACACACAAGAGATCAACCCCACTGAAGACGACAGAGAGTCCATTATGGAGTTCCTCAACACTGCTCTTCGAGACACAAATGACAAGATCAAAGAGATTGATGCTATTCTCAAGAAATCTAAACAAAAGCTCAGCGCCGAGGAGGTTAAAGAGTTGGAAGGAGAGCAGGCTCACTTCAATCGCAACATCAAGCTTATCGAAGATGCCTTGGCCAAGACCGAGCGCACCAGCGGCCACACTTTGAAGAAAGCTTTCAACAAGAAGCTCTTTATTGCTGTGAACCAAGTAGAACCCGATAAGAAGTGCGAACACTGGGTGAATATTCTCGATAGAAATGGTCTATGCCATGCTCTCAAGGCCCGGCGCTTATCGGAGCATGCAAAGAACCAGTTGCCTTTAGCCTCTGTTCACTGATATGATAAATATACTAACAGATATATTATACTACTCTTATTTAACTACCTATGGAGAGATTGTGCGTCTCACGATGAGCATTTGTCGTGTAGCTGCCATGACATTGCATTTATAGATATACCTGACTCTGGATAGGCTCTCATTCATCTTGAGCAGGTGCCTCAGAACTGAATCCTTCTGTAGAATACACTGTAGATGAAGTAGTTGTACTGTGCCCAGTCCATCGAGATGGAACTCGAGAGATCCTCCGTGTCTGGACACGAATCATGTCTCGGAATCTCCTAGTAGGTACTGTTTGTGTTACTTCCGCTGGAGCCTCTGAGCCCTCTGGATTATCGTTTATGAAATCCAAAGCGTCAAAGTACTCTGTAGAATCATTTGAGGTTCGGGGAGCATTTGGAGGGCTCCTCTCATCTTCTAAACGGAGAAACGAATGATCATACATTTCAGGGTCAATGGCAGAGCGCATAACTCTGTCTCTCCACTTCCATGTCTCTTGTATTCGTTCCTGGCGGCGGCGTACCTTTGGCGGAGGAGGCAGACTTTTCGACCTGTAGTTTTCAGGAGGGCCAATTGGAATGCGAACAATTTCTACTTTTTTGGGGGGCACGGGTGGCTGCTCCTCTCTACAGTCGCAGGATTCTGAACAACCGCATGCCTTGTGACGCCATTTTCTCAAGGTGGATCGAAAGGGCATACAACATACAACGACACCACACGAGAAATAGAGCTGTTCACGGTATACCCTTGCTCATTACTAGGCAATGCATTATAGAGGCTAGTGTTAATTGCATGAGCCGTAACGTTTGCCCGGACCTTAAATGCTGTAGGGCTTGAGGTGGTACCTAGATATATAGGAGCATCGCTTTATCAAAGAGACGCCCACGAATGAACCTTGGAGCACTTTGAAATTATTTCAGAGTATTTACGTCAACAGTGCGTAATTTTTTTTCATATATACATAGATTACCACTAGAATGATGGGTAACGAGTTTTGGCCATCAAAGATAGCCTGATTCAATACACGAGAATGCAAGGCAAAAAAATCCCAAAAAGACCAAGATCAGATTCTTCTGTCGGGTCTGTTGAGTTTCTTTGCAGTCTTGGCGTTGGTTCTGGTTCTCTGACCACGAACAGGCAATCCCTGTTGGTGACGAATACCCTGGTAGTGCCCGATTCTGACTTTGCGGGCAATATTTCCCAGCACTTCATTACGCAATTCCTGTTCGATTTTTAGGCCCGAGAGCTCTTTTGTCAGTGCCAGAATTTTTGGTTCGTCTAGCTGATGCATACGCATGTTGGGGTAAAACCCGAGCTTGGAGCAGACTTCCTGGCTGGTTTTGTGACCAACGCCGAAAAGTCCTCTAGCCAATCCGTCGATAACTTTGACATTTCCCCGAAAGGACTTGCCCATGATGTTGGTGACCATGACAAATTTTCAAGCCCCATTCGCCACCCTTGACTTTTTGACTTTAATTCAGATATGCTTTACCTGAAATCTCTGTGTAAAGTTCTTGATAATTCAGGTGCTCAGGTCGTTGAGTGTATCAAAGTTCTTCGCAAGGGCCAGAAGAACTGCGCAAATATCGGTGATCGCATGGTAGTCGTAGTCAAGAAGGCTCGTCCCATTCCTGCCAACTTGACAGGCCAGCAAGCCGCACAGAAACTCCGCAAAGGTGATATCAGGCACGCAGTACTTGTACGCACAAAGCAGCCCACCACTAGACCCGATGGCTCCATTATTCGCTTCGACGATAACGCATGCGTGCTCCTGCACAAAAACGGCGAAGTCTTGGGTACCCGTGTCAACGGTGTTGTTGCAAAAGAGCTGAAAGACAAGGGCTACAACAAAGTCGTCACCCTTGCCGACAGATCAGTCTAAAAGTGTGCCGGTACCCGACACGAAAAGCATATCATCAAGTGCCTACCAGAACCTCAATATGATCCGCATAACAGGATTTTGTGTATATATATATTATCTAGATTTCCAAGTTTAGTTCTTTCTGGCTAGGGAATGCCTCGTTCTCTCACTGCCTTTTTAGCTGCGACCAGCATGAGACTTTGGAGGCGACAGACTGCGATAAAGCGTGAAAATTTGCCAACAAAATAGATATCAAGCCACCACTGTGTTTTCTACACCCTGATACTCTAGTTTTCTGCATATCTCTCTGGAGCTGTATTTAGCTCGATGCTCACTGGTCAAGATCTCGCTGTTTGCTTTTCTAAGGTAGAGATCCCTAATCTAAATAGTTTCTTCCAAGCCAATTGTGAAAACAAGAGCTAAACTGCTCAAGATACACTCACACTACCTCTGCCATTAGAGCTCGTAGGTAGCGGCCTCTACTCGTCATCTTCATGCTTCGTCGCTTGGCACCGCTGTCCCGGCCCATCCGTGCGTACTCCATGGGAGCATATGAGCAGCAAATATACGATACTCTTAAAAAAGAGCTCAAGCCAAGTGAGTTGTCTGTAAAAGACGTCTCTGGTGGCTGTGGGTCCATGTTTGCAATTAACATTGTTTCTCCAGAATTCAAGGGCAAAACTCTTGTAAAGCAGCACCGCCTTGTGAATGAAATTTTAGCAGACGAGATTCACAAGTGGCATGGGCTCCAGCTCCGCACCAAGTCAGACTAGATTACTGTATATATGGACTATTTTCGTCCGCTCTATAAACTTCACCGTAGAGGCCCCGTCGAAGTTTTCGATCCTTTAGTGAATACAAACTGGGCTAATTACCATACACACTCTAAAGATGTTGAAGCGTCAACTGTTGCAGATGCCTATAAGGCTTTCAACGCGCTACCCAAAAAGTTCACAAAAATCACAGTGGATGAGTTGCCGGGCCTGGTGATATATTCCCAGATGCTCACACCTGAAATTCAGAAAGAACTGATAAAGCAGGCAACTACCGACTACCTCGCGGACAAAAGGCACAAGACTAACTTCGATGCTCATATGGACCTTGAACGCCCAATCAACATTTTTCAAGATGCCGAACTGGCACGTGCCCAAATCCAACGTAAACTACGATGGGTTACTCTGGGAGGGCAGTACAACTGGACTACAAAAGTGTACCCTAGCTTTGAACTGGGCAGCGACTTGTGCCCTGAATTCCCGCAGCAATTGGGTGATTTTGTCGGGAAAGCGTTTGGTATTTACGCTGACGCTGCTATTGTAAATTACTACTCTGAGGGAGATATTCTCAGTCCCCACCAGGATGTGGCCGAACTGGCAAAGAGTGACCTTGTCTCGATTTCCCTCGGGTGTGAGTGCGTTTTTTATATTGGCCTCCACCGCCATGACTGCGAGCCATTACCTATTCTATTACGCTCCGGCGACGTTCTCGTGATGGGCGGAGAATCGCGTTGGGCTTATCATGGAGTAGGACGTGTGTTTGATGGTACTAGTCCTATCGAGATGGACGGGGAGTTGGGTGAATACATCAAGGGAAAGCGTATTAACATTAATATTCGACAAATGATGGACCGTTGAGTACACAGTGCCTCCTTTGTCGGAGACACCAGAGGTGAAATGCATATCTACAATAGTATCGCGTGTCGCGGTATCAGTGAGTTTTAAAGCAATGTACATAATAATAAAGCTTCTTACTTGCAAATAACAATCATACGGTGCTCATTTACATGCACTATCAGCTAGTATATCATGGGTACAACAAGATAGCAGAGGCACCATGTTTACCCTTTGGAAGTTATCGTTTGAAGAGCCAGTAGACGATCATGCCACTGAAAAGTTCAAGTCCACTCATAGCCACCGTGTTGATCACACACGTCTAGTCGCTCTAGTCCATGAAACGAGGGCACTCAAAACACGCCTAAAGACCCTGCGAACCGAGCTCGAGAACTGTAAAATAGAGCGAGCACCTTATGATGACTGGGACAATCTTCTTGATACGGCCAAGGGCGTCAATAGCTACTTTACGGAAGAAGTCATGAAGAACAGCAGGAGAGCTGCTGAACTCAAGCGTACCAAGAAACCTACAGGGCCAAAGTCCAATGTTGATAAAGAAAACAAGGATTTGATTGATTTGTAGGGTTACCAATATAATTGCATAGCCTGTCATGCTTTACACGACTGGTTGCAGTGGTGGTCTCATTAGCAGCATTGTGAAGAATAGATAAGTTCAAAACTAATAATGTTACATAAATTAGGATAAATAGCTAGTCAAAGAACGACCAGTCGCCATACTCTGGATCATGCCATGCCGGAAGCTCAAAGCTTGTCATTGGACGTGTTATACGTTCGCCTTCAATTAGGTTCATGGCAAACGCATTAGATTCGAGTGGTGAAGTAGTATCACGGAACGGCGAAAGTGTTGCCGCAGGTTGCAACACGCTCATGCTCCGCTGGATCGGGTCATTCATGTGACCAAAGTTCACTAGCGAGGGATCCATCTCGAGCGAAACAGGTGCAGGAGCAGGAGGCATTGCAATGGGCTCAGGTTGGGGAGGAGCAACTCTCCGGAATACAGTACGGGCACTGAAGGAGGATTCAACCCTTTCAAACTCGTAGCAAATAATAAATTCCAAACTCGGTGTTTGGTCTCGTGCAATACGGTACAGTGACTGCAGCACTGTGATTGCGCCAATCGCCGCATCAGGATTCTTCTTGTTATCATCAGCAGAATAGAAGCCAGTAAGGAAAGGAGCCCAAAAGTCAGATGTGAAATTAACGGATAACCGTTCAGTACGACTCAAAAGTTCTTCCCTTACAGTAACCACATCGGTGACATCCAATAAAGTCCGGCCCATGCTTGAGACCGAAGTGGAGCAGTGCCACATGTGATTGGGAATTCTCTGATACTGGCGGTCTGGTGAAAAACTCATTTGAGATGGATTGGGGTTACTGACCAGAAACTGTGCTTCGGCGCTGAATTCACCGTGCTGAAGCATCTGGCCCAACTCAGGATTATTAGAGTCGACTTCAATTTTTACCAGACCGTGAAGGATCGTTGTATGAGGAGGAATCGCACCAGATTGTTGCATTTGTTGAAGTGCAGGGAATCGAGAAACAATGCTCTCAAACGCATGATTCTTGAGCGGCGACTCGAGCTGAGCGCGCATCAAAGTAGTAAATGCGTGAGGCTTCTGACCAGGGTGAGACGCGGCCATCCGAAAGCTTGTCGGGATGACACGATTATCCTGGAGCTGCAAATCAACAGACTGTGAAGTGGTGCGGCGATGACGGCGTTGGGGAGGAGTAGCAAGAGACGCAAACCATTCGGGTGCATGGTCACTAATGGTGGAATTACCGGAACTGTGACGAGGCGCCTGCGAGGGCTGCTTGGGAGTGGAGAATTCAGGGATGGGGCGAATAGGGGACTGTACGTCGTGTTGTGATTCCGCATCCAGAGGCTGCTCCAAGTTTGAGGTATTAATTGGGTCCACCTCCGCCTTGACCATGGAATCATCATGCTGCTGGCGGAGCTTGTCCGTAGGCTCATCCATTTGAACAAATTCAAGCTCAAAGTGCGGGTGGCCACCAGCGCTAGGATGAGCGCCTGGGTGAGCCTGGTTCATTGCCATGTTTTGATGCTGATGAACTGGGGTTTGGACATGTACAGGCGTGGGCATTTGTGCGGGAGGCATAAGGTGTCCATGAGGGTGGTCTTGCATGTAGCCATGATGGACACCATGCTGATGGTGGAGGGGAGGTCCCTGTGGAGGTCCGCAAACCATTGCTTGAGGATGATGCATTTCCCTCATTTGAGGGTGTGGAGGAGGGGGTGCCTGCTGAAGATTCATTTGAGGAGGGACAGTAGCAGAGCGATGCTGGGGCGTGTGAATTTGTTGATGCTGCTCAGCTGGAGATTCCTTGGGCATCTTCTTCCCACTTTGTTGTTGTTTTGTGTTTGCTGAAGGACCAGATGAGCCAGCAGATGCAGACTGAGAAGTAGTAGTCGTGGTGGAGGATGCTTCGGCTGAGCTGCTATTAATATTAAACCCACCAGAGCACAGTTTCTCTATGAATTCATCAAACGTTTCAGCAGTGATATTGTCGTGACTCTCGTCGCCCTCTGGCAAGTCAAGCACCAAGTTCATGAACCCCTTGTCCTCCTTTAGGATATGCTTCAGCACTTGAATGTGAGAGGAAACCTGTTTGCGTGTCCGTTTCTTGTTGGTTTTTTTGTAAATATAATCTGCAATGAGCTCGTTTCTTCCTCGGAGTTTACCTCCAACCGTGATTTTCCGGCGCCCGACGCGTGGTATCAGTTTGAGGCCTTCCATGAACGCTTCTTCAACATCGCGGGACCAGACCATTGCTTTTGTGGTGGGGATTCTCTTTTGGCGCGCCAAGTACGCCTCGTATTCTTCGAAATTTGAGATGGCAGGGGGTGAAGGCCGAGCGGCGCCGGCGCTGCTCGGGGCACTACTGGTGGTTGTTGCGGAGCTAACGCCCTCGTTTATAATTGTTGGTGGTGCGGGAACACTGATCGGTGCCGGGCGTTGGCCGCGAACAGGGCTACCGGGGTATATAGGCCATCCACCAGCATTGTGCACGATACGCATCCCCTTTCGAGCAGTGGGAGCGGGAGTAGGCCAGGCCGGCGCGCGAGCTCGTGAATATTCTGGCGTTACTTCAATCGCACTGGGAAGCAGCACGGGCCACTGCCCCTGACTGCCTACAAAGCCCATCGGCGTTTGAGGCTCTTCGGGAGTCATGCGCTGTAGGACAATAGGAGATCGGTTGTATTTAATAAGGTGCTTAGGATGACCTAAGCGGCGCCAGTGTTACGCGTCGACGCGTCAACCTCGCTAGAGTGGCCACAAGAGAAAACCAATTGCTCGATTGATGCTAAACTGATCTTTTGCACGAGATTCTCTCTTTGCTCTTGACAGTTAAAAGTGATTCGGTGAAAAAGTTGTCACCCCTGATATGCACGATGACATCATATCCTCACTTTTACTGAAATTTTCGTATTTTTGATTTATTGATTC
Source organism: Wickerhamiella cacticola (assembly GCA_030564425.1). Classification (NCBI taxonomy): domain Eukaryota; kingdom Fungi; phylum Ascomycota; class Dipodascomycetes; order Dipodascales; family Trichomonascaceae; genus Wickerhamiella; species Wickerhamiella cacticola. The sequence continues at coordinate 368,921 of JAJLUX010000001.1, read as the reverse complement.
GTATAGCCGTTGCTTTTAGTTTTGCCTCACGGCACATTTTTGCAAGGTTAAGTCTCACCCTCCACAAAGAGCTTCGTCTATGCATGCATCCTGCAAGATGCATAATCTTATCCGCCAACCAGTTCCCCATGTAGCAAGCATTTGCATAAAAAAGTATCAAATTATAAGCACATATCTGAGATATCAGTTCACCAGAACCACATGGTTTGGACTCGTGTGCCGCGTTAGCCACGTGGTTGTAGGTAGCCTCGACTATCGTGCCCCCGTCTATATAACCGCCTTGCATTTTATAATTATCTTAAAATCCATCTTGAGGCGCTCTATTAAGTTTTTGATCTAGTGTACGTATAACCCCGGTACTGGAACTATTTTTTTCACCCCGTCCTCTTTTGTATTCAGGGGTGGGCGGGGGAGGATCAGCGTGACTCAGACAGTTGCTCTTTGAATCAAAATCTCTGCATCGCGTAGCCGGGTAGTACGTTCTATGTAAATTCTCCTCAATTTCTAGATGCTTTGGGTCCCATTTGGATACTATTAAACCAGTCGGCGTCACCCGTTTCCAGCCCAACACCGATATTCAAAGTCCCATGCATGCAGATTGATTAATCTACAGATTTTTAGTCTACAGATGTTTTTCGTCAAAAGTGGCGCTATTTTTGCACGCTGTGATTATTTGTAGAAAAGAATTGCGCCTTGTCTGAAAGTGAGACCTAGCAAATGCAAGCATCACCGCGGTTGCAGCGAGACAATTAAGCTCCTGCAAAAAGGTAAACATGCCCCTGCTGCATGATCGATAGGAACACTCATTTACCTCTATTTTGCGTGAAATGTTGTCAGAGAACAAAGCAGAAAATAAGGCTGGTAAGACCATAGCATGTAAATGATCGCCTGGGTTTCAAGGTTGCTAATGCGGTCTTGGCGATTTCATATGCCTATAGTACGCATCATTTAAACTATACTCTAAGTTTGCTATTCAATGCTTTTATTAAAACATTTCGACTCTGCAGTGATTATAAGCTTAAATGCAAGCCTCTCAAACATTGCCGATCATGAAGGGGTGGTAGTGACGCCTGTAGAGGCGAGGTGGAGTAGCGTGAGATTTTGCCGCATGAGCTGATGTATATCGCAAACCATTGACTGTATATTCCTATCTTATTATAAACTATTGCCATGCAGGTGTCTGCCAAGTATGTGATTCTTGGTATGGGGATCATGAGCCTAAAAGTACGCGATAACGATTTGCACGGATATTCCCGTGACTTTTTTCTTATTATTAACCACAATTCTATGAGCATCCCCATTTTTAATTGGTAATTGGCAGGTTGGCTGCGCGTGTATGGCAATGCCATCAACCACCACTGAAGGGTGCACCACTATGCAGTATCCAGGCGTATAGCAAAAGAAACCTAATTCATACCCAACCTTTCCATATCAGATTTGATACGGTAGAATCTGGTCTTGAAAGTACCGGGTTTAACGCGTGTGAACTCATCATATACGTCGCGGTGGTTTGAGCCTTCACGTATAGCAGCGCATATCTTTGCCATTTCAGCAGGCTTGAAGTCAAAATTTCTGATTTTCATCTTTTTCGCTGGTCGCTCGGCAGTCTCCAACACCTCCTTTGAGTCCATGATACTATCAGCGGTGGCCGGCTCTGGAGACAAGATGGACACCCGCTCCGGCAGCTGGTCCATCTCGGGTAAACGAGTAGCCATACTCACATGGCTATTCTGCTCGAATTGCTGCTGCTCTTCTGGCTCCTGGTAGGGCCTATGATCGTTGTGTCTCTCCATGTGGGCCATGCTAAAAGAGTTTGAGGTTTGGGCGGGTTCTCTTATGGCTCTGGATGGCTGTGGCCTTGGGAACCATTGCCTTTCCGACGGCTCCGGTACCAGATGGTGGTAGTGCTGCTCTTGGCGAGCCTCGGGCTGATTCTCAAAGTGTACAACTGGTGCTTGCCTTGGTTCAATTGAGATTGTAAAGTTCAATTTAGTACTGGAGTTGGCCATTTCCTGGGGAATCATCACCACTAGATGATCTTTCGAGTTGAGGTGTGCTGCCATTGTTAAATGGGACTGACGCGTTTACCATATATATGTAGAGAGACGCAAGATTTTGTGATATAGCACAAATTACCAATATAGATATATATAGAAGAAAAGATGAGAGAGGATATTACAGAGTGCAGACAGGACTCTACTGTCTGATCAAGCTGGCCTTATCATACAGCAAGTCTACAGCAGTACTCATGTGCTTGATAGTTTCGAGACTGAACTGGTAGGTATCGTCACCCTGGACCTGTGAGTATATGTGCAAGTACCCATTACCTTGATCCAATACTCCGTGTAAAGCCTTGTCGAGAATCATCTGGCCAAGCTTACCCTCTACTTGGTCAGTATCTAGACCCAGCTTGCGGGCCAAGAATGAGACCTCGACCACAGAGTAAGGCTCGATGACCTTCATCAAGTTCTCCTGAAGTAGTTTGTCGTAAAGAGTTGAAAAGTGTGAGCGAATGAACGGGTCAGTCTCGAGATACTGGCGGTTGTTGGCGATGACCCGCTCAAACTCTTGCAGCGAGCGATCAGAGTGCGCACGAGCAACTGCAAGCATGGCATCGACGTCAGGACCACGGTACTTCTTTACGGTCTGGTTAGACATGAGCTGGTCGATATCGTCAGTCAAGTTGAGCATGATCTTAACCAAAAGCAGGTACTTGACAACGGTGACTGCGTACTTGTCGCCAAGCGAGTCGCAGCCTTCAAGAGACTCGTAAAAGTAAGAGAACGCCGTTTTGTAGTCGCCATCCTCGGCGAGCAAGATACCAGACATGGTGTCGAGCTCGGCCTGTAAGCGTGTGGGGCAGTATACACTGTTTGCACTAGTGCGAGCCGATGAGAGCGATGCACGGGCCTTTGCGAGGTTGCGCAGCGAGTGATAAACACGTGCCTCAAGCAGCTGGACCTCTGCGAGCATCAGCTTGTCGTCGAGCTTCTTGAGTTCTGTGAGTAGTTTCTGAATAGTATCAATAGCCTTTTGGTACTGTTGAGTCTTGTGCCAAAGGGCAACCAAGCGGAGCTCGAGGTTCTGGCGCAAAAACGACCGGTTTTCTTTGACGGACCACTCAACGCAGTCCTGAATTGTCTCAATCTGCTTGTTCTCAGAGTCAGGGATTTTCTCAAAACTGTCGAGCAACCCGCGCAAAATTTTGGCTGATTTAGACTTGGCGCCAGTAGCAGTAGCATCGCGCGCTTTAGCAACCAGTGCGGCGAGCTTGTCGCTCTCCTTGTGCTCGGCATAGAGCTTTCCGAGCTCAAAAAACGCAGTCTCTTGCTCTTGTAGATATGTTTCGCTTTTCTGCTGCTCAGAGTCAATTATCTGGAGATAAATTGCCTCGTTTTGGGGATACTCGGCAGCGCGGGCCTCTTGTAGTGACATGTCAGCGGATGGATCCAAGCGGAAGGGTTCAAGTAGGGGAGGACCCAGTTGAAAGCATAAAAGATATTAAAAAGTATAAAAGAAACTATAAAGATCTGTAAATTTGAATACTGAATTTGTATTGTCCATTCAATTAATTATTCTATCCCGCTCAAAGCTCCATGTCGTTGACCGATTCTGGGCTAGCAGTAGTCTCCTCGACATCGCGCTCATCGCCGCTTTCCTCGCGGTTCTCAATAAACGCAATAGTCAGTGCTCTCGGTGCACAAGTAGCCACCACTTCTCGGAACTCTGTCGACAATTGGAGCTCCAACGGCAACACTCCAAACGCAGTGTGGTCAGCTCTCACTAATTCCACTGCGTTTTTAAAGTCGTGTTGATACGCACTCCCTGCCATTGCGTATGCCCGCGGGTTTTGTTCAGTTGCGGCCTGTACAACCAGTGGGTGATTGCGCATACGCGGAGAGCAGTATGCTAGGTTGCGCCAGTCCTGCTCAACAGCAGCCAGGCACACCTCAAAATCATTGCGAACAGTAAGGCTCGTACTGTGAAAGTATGTGGAATCCTCTTGGATTCGTACAAGCACATTCGCGCGCTCTCGTTCGATCGCTGCAGTCACCTGCTCTTGCACTGCTTTGCTAGACCAGCTATTAACGCGACACCCAGTGTCGCGAGCAACGTGCTCCTCGAGACAAGTCTCGTATGTTTGCAAGTGTTTGAGCAACTCGCTGTTCTCGGGTTGTTGCCTATCGCGCTGTCTCTTCAATTTGTCCAAATCGGCCTGCAGCTGAATGATAGTATGCTGCGCATTAGCATTCTCTGCGCTCAATAACTGGTATTTCTCCATTATTTTTCGATTATATCCCAGAATCTTACCATTCTCGTGCTCAAGCATGGCAATACTGTCGAGGTATCGCAGGTGTGCCTTCCGGTAATGAGCAGACAAGCTGCTGCGGGTTGTTTCCTTGCTTCGGTATTCTCGTGCCGATGCCAATAGTCTATGGACATTTTCCAAGTGCGCAACCTGCTCAGAGAGCTGCAAGATTTGGCATTGGGTTTCCATAGTCCAACGCACCTCGCGAGCTTCAAAATCGCGGCTTGCACACTGACTGTGTTTTTCAGCAATGGATTCCATTGCATTCGCACGAATCTGGGTATATTCGGAATCCGCCGCTTCCTTTTTGTATTTGTAGGTAGCCTCACGCAGCTGTGTGTCCAATAAGGTATTATCGCGTATTAGTCTGAGCTTTACAGCCTCCAAGGAAGAAATCCGATCCTCCAACATTTCGCATTTGCTGTCGCGTTCCTCGAGCTCGTCTAGAATCTCTAGCAGCATCGATGGGGCGTCATCTTCGCTATCAGAGTCTCGGTCGCTATCAGAAAGCTTGCGGCGTTTGTCACGATGGTTGGATGATTCGCTATCTGCCGATTCGTCAGAAGCGCAAGATTCACAGGTGCTTCCCGCGTCGCTATATGAGCACGAGGCAGACGAACAGGAGACAGGGGAAGGAGCATGATCGGTAACCTGCTTATGGTCTGTATCGGTACCCACACCCACCCAGGACTTGAGCTGTTGCATAAAACTTGGCCTTATACTCGGCATAGAGGGGTAGAAGCGATACCATTCCAGAGCTTATATAGGGAAAGTACTATCCTGATACCCGTGCATATCTCTGCATAAACCCAAATGCCAATGCAGTTGCGTATAGGAAGATTTGACGACCAAAGTCTAAGCAGACTTCAGAGTGGTTTGATTAATATGTATTTATATTGCGAAAATCCAACCTCCAGCTTGGAAGAAACTCGTTAAAAGCATGATATTCCTGACGTACAGGTAGCCACTAAGGCCTCATATGCACCCTTAAGTTACGCTGCTCCAAAGTGTGCAGAGCTAGTGCATATAGATAAAAATACCAAAATACAGAGAGGTAATTGTGCATTCCTGGAGGAATGATTCACTTCTCAACAATTATTGACCCATTAGTTTCCGCATGGCATTTAGGGCACTTTTTAGGTTTGGTCGCTTGAAAACACTGCAGACAAAACCGGTGCCCGCATTTCGTCTTGCCTGGCCGGATGGGGTCATTGTGGCATATTAAGCATGCCCGGTCTATAGCGGGTTGTGGTTTAGAAACAGGTGCCTGCGCGGGATGCAGGTCTCTAATGTGGGCAAACTTACAGGAATCTCCATACGCACAATAGCCGGTCTTGTGATACTCTTTGCAGATATTTGGCTGCAAATCTTGAAATATGGTTGTAACCTTGCGTTGTGTTGGGGCAACCCCCTGATTATTTGGACGCGGGGTGAGGCTCGCAGGAGGTGTCTCGCTATGGGCCGCGCTGGCAGCTTTTTCAGTGACTTTGCTTGTTTTGCCGCTATGACCAGATACCCCTGCGGTGTCTGCCGATGCTGTATGCTTTTCCGGACGGGTAGTGCAATTGTGCCCCTTTGGGGGGGGTCCCTGTGGTGGTGGTGGTGGGTCGTGTGGTGAGGACGGCTGGCTATTGGTTTTATTCGCATCCTCAGTATTGGTATTTTCGACTATTGCATTATCGCTAGCTAATAGTAACTCTGTCCCGGTGGGTCTCGACCCGGCTTTGGCCAATTTACGGCGCTTGAACATGCTTACTGTATAACTTCACACAAGTATGAGCTCGCTGGAGGAAATCGCTGCCGCTGCTGCCGCCCCCGAGGAAGATATTGATAGCGAAATTCTTAATGCCAGCATCGAGGATATCCGGACTCGCTGCCGGCTGCTTGACAATGATGTGCGGGTCATGCGCACAGAGTATCAGCGCCTCGTGCACGAAAAGAACGCAACCACCGAGAAGATCCAGAACAATCAGGAGAAGATTGACAACAACAAAGTGTTGCCGTACCTGGTAGGAAACATTGTCGAATTGCTGGACATTGAGGGCAAGAATACAGGCGAAGGCGCTAATGTTGACCTCGACACAGCCCGCAACGCCAAGTCGGCGGTCATCAAGACCAGTACTCGTCAAACAGTCTTTTTGCCGCTTGTCGGATTAGTGGATCCTGAAAAACTCAAGCCTGGTGATCTGGTTGGTGTCAACAAGGACTCGTTCCTCGTGCTCGACACCCTCCCGGCAGAGTATGATTCCCGCGTTAAAGCAATGGAGGTAGACGAGAAGCCCACCGAAACTTACTCTGATATTGGTGGTCTCGACAAGCAAATTGAGGAACTCGACGAGGCAGTTGTCGCTCCCATGCAGCAGGCCGACAAGTTCAAGACCATGGGCATCAAACCCCCTAAAGGTGCCCTCATGTACGGCCCTCCCGGTACTGGTAAAACTCTTTTGGCCCGTGCTTGTGCAGCGCAGTCAAATGCTACTTTTCTCAAACTCGCAGCCCCCCAGCTGGTACAAATGTTTATTGGTGATGGTGCCAAACTTGTTCGCGACGCATTTGCCCTGGCCAAAGAAAAGGCTCCCACCGTTATTTTTATTGATGAGCTGGATGCAATTGGTACCAAGCGTTTCGATAGCGACAAGTCTGGTGATCGTGAAGTTCAGCGTACAATGTTGGAGCTCCTGAACCAACTTGATGGTTTTGGTAGTGATGACCGCGTCAAGGTCCTGGCCGCAACTAACCGTGTGGATACCCTCGACCCTGCCTTGCTTCGTTCTGGTCGTCTTGACAGAAAAATTGAGTTCCCGCTCCCCAATGAGGAGAGTAGAGCCAGCATTCTTCAGATCCACTCTCGTCAAATGACTACCGACTCAAGTATCAACTGGGACGAGTTGGCTCGCTCAACTGACGAGTTTAACGGTGCACAGCTCAAGGCAGTCTGCGTTGAGGCCGGAATGATCGCCCTGCGTACCGGCAAATCGGTGATTTCTCACGAAGATTTTGTTGATGCAATTTCTGAAGTTCAGAGCAGGAAGAGCAAGAGCGTTTCTTTCTATGCCTGAAAAAAAATGGATCTAAAAAATTAAATGAAAGCTCCGCGAAATGAGCTGCTATAATATTCTATGAGCAGTTTTATTTATGGCTCTGATATGTAGGCTATTATGTTTTATTTCTTTCTTCTCGAAACCTCCCAGGTATTGCAATATTTGTCCAAAGGGTGTGGAGGCGGGGAATGTTTATCCCCGCTTGGTATTCCCCTGAATAGAACCTGTCTATATTTTGATCGGCAGGCTGCCTAGGTTACGGGGTCTATGATAGATTATTCATTATGGGTCTGTACTGTTTATAACGTCGAGATATTATTCCCACGCTAGGCAAAGTGGCGACGCGGGGTGGTATTTGACTGGTTTTGAACCTCTAAACCATTAATTTTAACGTTTTCGAGGTGATCACATGGCACCAGCATTGTTTTGCTGTACAAGTCCCACCCACTCTTTGAGGGTCTTCTACATGCAGGTATATGCAATAGATGTTATTGTAGGAGTCTATGCAAAAGCAAAGATCACCCGATGAACGAGACATTTCGTTACGTTTCTTGAGCTAAGATAAGTTTGTCTAATTCAGTGTTTCGTTATATCTCCTTTTGAGTTGCATAAAGGGCTACGCGGCATAACCGTTGAGCTCCCCGAACGGCTCGGCAGATCTGAAGCGTAACGAGCGTCACAAATGGCACCATATGAAACCCCGTAATAGTCAATAATCATCATCTTTACTATCAATGTCGCCTGGTGGGGCATCTGACGGTAGGTCAACTTGCAGACGCGCATACCAGCCACCCAAATTAAGATCCTGCATTCAACGACAAATCCCATCCAACCTGCGTCTCATGACTGAAGAGGACTTTCAGAAGAGTAATCGGCACTCAGTGTGGTCCCAATTTCATTCTCCAGTATTAGAGAACGCAACTATTGTCGACTTTGAACAGATGAATCCCCAAGATAAAGCACGACAGGTGGAAATTCGCAAAGTCAGGCAGAGTATCGAAGAAATGAGTGTTCTTTTGGCTGAGATGCAAGAGATGTACCATATGCCATTACATCAGGATTCGCAAGACGATAGCTCCTGCTCTGAAGCATACGTCACTGCCATGGATATCAACTCCCCCACGAGCTCTCGGAACGTGGTCCACAAACAACCAAATCGTAAAACGAGCCAGCCATTTGCTCGTTCGCACGAGAAGAGTTCAGATGGAGTAGCTGTTGAGCATATCGATGGTCCACAGCGCAAGCTACGCATCGACACAGCTATGAATAGAGAGAGCCTAAGAGCCAGCTTCGCTAATACCACTGCCGCGACCCCAAACATGAGCGAAATTAGCTCGCCCAGACGCCGCGAACGGGCCTCGCCAGCCCCCAGCTCTGTGTATATGCAACCACCAGAGAAATCCCCACACAGGAACGTCACTGATAACCGATCCTTATCTCACGACCACGGCTCTGTGAGCAATGTCTCTTACCACACAGCCACCAGTCACGGTCACCACAATCAACGCAGTCATCCGCATCATTCGCATTCTCATGACCCCCATCACCCTCATCATAGTCAACAGCGGTCTGCTTCCCAGCCTAGTGAAGTGTTTAGCGTATCAAAGCACGATCTCCCCAAGGATTCACGCCACCACCGTCATCCCAAGGGCCATGCTCTCAGTCACGCTCAGCAAACCTGTAAACACCCCAAGTCTGCATCATCATCCGCAGAACACAAGCCTCGCAAAAGTAGTCGCAAGAAGTTTAATGGAGATCTGGAGCAAGATAAACCTGAAAACACAGAGGATCTCACGATCGACCAACTGGATTTACCGGATAGCGAGCGCAAACTATTAGAACGATTTATCTCCGCCTTGTCAAAGCTGAGCGTCGAGGTACAAATGGACGAAGCAAAGCGTAAAGAAGGACGTAGACGGATGAACAATGCCCTCAGAGCATTAGAGGGGTGGATCTAATGTCTAATTATTCAGAGAGTCTTCTCCTCCTCCATCATCTCGAGAGTTAATTAATTATATGAAATTTTGCCTACATTGTTAGTATAATTTCCTGTATGCATAAAGAGTTTGCACCATGTGCCCAAATCCTCAGCATCAATCAATCTCTTGAAGAGTTGGGCCCTGGGGTGCGGGCTGCTGCTGCTGCTGCTGCTGTGGTTGCGGGATATCAGAGGGGGGAACGTTGTTGGGGGGGATAACGTTAGCCCCGATTTCTTGCACATGCGGTGGCATGGGCACTACTGGCTCAGGTGTACGCGGTACGTTTGCCTCGTCATTATCGCTATCACTCGAGGATGAGCTAGGTGCATCCTGGTAACCATCCTCTCCACCAAACTTGTAAACACCATCATGGTACTCAATATCACCGCCCGGATACTGTGTTTCGGGCATATCCTTGGGTCTCTTGGTCATTTCATGATCCAGATCCCATCCCAGCTTTTGGCATAGCAGCTCCACGACATCATCGCAAGGTCCCAATAAAGACATCTCAAAGCGATAATGCTTACAAGGAGTCTTTGAAATGTAAATTTGTGGTACGACATACTCAACAACTTTAACAATGCCGCTCACCGGCATCACTTTGAGCGATGTGCCCATGCAAATCAAGAGGTCACATTTTTTGGCATCTCCGCCTTTAATCAAGAGCTCATCGAATCTATCGGGAAGGCTCTCGCCAAAAAATGTAATCTCAGGCTTGAAAACGCCGTAGCTATCAGGAACCTCATGCTCCTCCTTCTCGAGCTTTTTAGCCTTTGTGGTACACGGCTCACACCTGGGGACTTTGCCGGCCAAGATATCAGGGTAAAGAGTGCTACCATCCACTTTGCGGAAACAGGTAAAGCAGTATGCAACACCAAATGAGCCGTGGCACTGCACGAGTTTTTCTGGGTCAATTCCAGCTGCCACCTCTAGATTGTCGATGTTTTGTGTGTAGTTGCGAAGCAGTTTACCCTTTTCTTGCAAAAGTTTGATAAATTGGTGTGTGGGTGTAAACCGTTTCTCCGCGGGCAGAATCTTCTTTGCAACCGAGTAGAAGACTGAAGGGTCTTGGCGGAAAAGCTTGATATCAAACACCTCCTGAGGGTCGTTCAGACCCAAGTGCTTGAGCTGTGCATATAAACCATCATCAGATCTGAAATCAGGGATACCAAGGGAGGTAGAAATTCCAGCACCACTTACTACAATAATATTCTTGGCCTTATTGATCAGTTCTACCAGCTGATCAAGTGTGCGCGGCTCTGGAAGCCGTGGGCGACGGCTTAAAAACTCACCCATTGCAATCTGTACCATGATTTCGATTCTGTTTTCACTGTATTGCTCTGCATTTTCTTTGGTTAGCGTGAACCCCAAGGCGCAGAGTAGCTCGGCCATTGGCACGGGGCGAGGGACTGTTGTGAGGTATCTGGTCACAAAACTGAAAGGACCATCATTAGCTAAAGTCGAGGTGACTTCCTTGCGTATTAAGGGGTCGATGGTCACTACATCTCCAGTGGGCGTCTCGTCATCGTTGAGCATATCCTCCATTTCAACGACAATTGATTTGAACAACTGCCCCCTCTCATCATCAGAGTCTGTGTCTGCTTCTCGTAGCATGCGTTCGTGCTCTTCGATCTCTTCACTATTCATTTCATAGACACCATCGCTGTGTAACTCTGCCTCGAGCTCTTCAATGGTTGGTTCTTCATCTATCTCATCCACGGTAACAGAACTTACATGACTAGGACTTTGATCTGGAATCTCGGATCTGATGGGTGGCTCGGCAGTATCTTCCCTCGACGAGAGAGCTTGTCGTTTAGGGGACTGGTCCATTGATAAAAAAGTTTGTCAGGACGGAGCAATACATTGATAGGAGAGATACTATCAAGCAGGGCACAGCAGGGGTATATAGTTTATATTTCTACTATAGTTTCTCAAAACAGTGTGTATTTGTATAGAATACGTGTTGAGCCTATGCTCTATGTTTACTAGTATCGGTATTTTCCGCCGGCGGAAGGAATGCGGGTCCTGCAATCAAGGGGTTTAGAAATAATAATAAATATTGATAAGCTGGTATGTTGATAGCATTGGCTTAAACAGTCTGGAAAAACGCCATAATATTTTCATACATATAGCAGTTGGAAGCCAGGTAACGGCCCCTGCCAAATCGGTAACGGCCTCTGCCAAATCTATGTCCAAGTCTATGCAAATAACAACCTCCAGCGAGGAGGCCTCAATGAGTTCATGTACACCAAAGAGTTGTAAATCTCTGTGGTTTCATGCGATGCTTCAGAGTCGTTCCTGGCACGATAAGGTTTCGAGTATCTATGCATGGGTATTTTTAAGGTTCATGCTTCACAGAGATTAAACCTAACGGATAAGAAACCTTTTTTTGAAACTGCTTCCTCACCAGATCACTCTAATCTCATGAAAAATGGAAACAGAAAAATTTGACTGCAACGAGTTTGACTCATTTCTCAATCATTTGGGTTTCTTGTAGCCAATTCCACCATATTCATTTGATGCAGGCACTGGTTTATCCACCTCGCTAGGTTTCGAGTCCTCTCCAGTGTCTGGGAGACCGAACCCTCGCCTTAACGCGGCACCAAAGTCAGCGACACTCAATTCGCGGTAAGAGTCAGCATTTGGGGCATCTGGTAGCTCATCCACTTGCTCATACCACTCTTTGGACTCCCATTCAGGCTCGGGCCTCGAATCAAGTTTTATAACCGGTCCCTGAGACTCTTTTTGTGGAGATTCAGGCTCGAGGGATGTCACTTTGCGGGTTCGTTTCAGGTCAGAGTCGTCTTTTTCTTCGAGAGCAACTCTTTTACCCCTTTTAGGCTTCTTTAGTTGCAAATTCATCCCCCCAGATTTTCCCAACCAGATGACATCACTGCGTCTAGTGCTGCGTGGTATACACACTGCCGCACCACGGCTTGGCCAGGCAAAGCAGCTAGGATTTCTCGACAAAGTGCAGGCAATTGCCGCAGATGTTGCAAAGCGAGCTAATACAGTTACTGGTTATGACCACATTGAGCAGATCAAGCGACAAATCAGGGACGCGGAACTCCAAGTTTCAGCTCTAAAGAACGATGTCGAGACAAATCGCAAAAACTATACCACCGCAGTGACCAATCACTCTAGTGTACAGCGTGCAATCAATGACTTGCTCCATCGCAAATCAGAGTGGACCGCACAAGATGTGGATAAACTGAGCAATCTCTACAAGGAAGACCATCAAACCGAAAAAGCATTGGACGAAGCCAAGGCAAAAACTGAAGCTCAGGAAACTGCGCTGGAATCTCAAAGGGTTCAGCTCGCCCAGCTTATCATGGACCGGTACCGTGAAGAGCAAATCTGGAGTGATAAGATCCGTCAATTTAGTACTTGGGGCACTATGATACTGATGGCGTTCAACGTCCTCCTGTTTGTATCTGTTCAGTTGTTTGTTGAGCCCTGGAAACGCCGGAGACTGATCCGTCAATTCGAGGAACAGCTTAATGCTGATAAAACGATCGAGGAGACGGTTGTCCCCGAGTCGGTGGGTTTTGGTATTGCCTATAACGATATCGATGCTATTTTGCAATCTACAAAAGATTGGAAGCAGAAACTAATCGATGTTTGGCATGTATGTGTTTCACTTGGTGAACGCGTCTGGAACCATTTGTGCACAAAAAAGGTGGATGCACCAATAGTCATTGTACTCGGAGCATGTTATTTAAAGCTGCTGCTAAGCTAATAGATTTAGGATAGGTTTCTGTACATAGGAGTTATGCGTTATGAGAATCACCTCTCGTGCTGGGATACCAGTGTAGGGACTCAAACGGTAAATAGATCTTGAAAGGAGTTCAAGCCGCTAGTATTACAACACAGCCTCTCTTTGGGTCTATTTTTTATATATTGCATTGACGCCAACCGGCAAACGTTGACCAGCGTCACTCTTTTGCCACGAAATCGCCACGAAAATTGTTCACTCCGCCATGGGATCTTCAAGGCTACCGCAAGTGCCATATCTCAAAGTCAAGGACACAAGAGTAGGACAGAAACAAGCAGGTACTTGTGTTGTTGCCCTCACAAACCTTCTATCATGCTGGGCTTCTAATGGAGAGGGTGCCGGTGCATGCACGCACCTTGAACAGGAGCTCAAAGAGTGCATGGTTGGTCGCAAATACGTCAAAGCCAAACGCAGTACCGTTAACTACCACTCTAATCGTCTATTGGGCAAGATTAACCCCAAACCTCACGACTAATCTTGGCATGGAGTTTTGGGCCTTTGTACCCTTGTTTGAAACGTCCTAATTTCACGCGCATTTGTTTGAGGGGGTACACTAAGGTGCTATTCAATACTTTAGTTTTCTTCTCTGTAGCATCCCTTTTGTATATAAAACGAGTAATATCAATTTATCGGACATTGTAGCATCGCCTCACTAGGGGGTGAGTGTCGCAGTGTAGTTTTACCGGTCGTCTGCAAGCTCCTGGATCTGAAAAATTCAAAACTTCAAATCAGAAATATTAGCAAGAGAATAAAACAGATAAAACACGCGTAAAAACCCCCCAAAACGCGGAGGGAGTTTCGCCGCCACCTAGACTCACCCGTATCTCCCAGCTTAGTTGACAACTACACTCAACCCCTTCGCACAGGTCAGCAATGAGCGAACCGAATTCGGATCGAATCCGTGAAATGATTCGCCGAGAGCGGGCGCTTCTCGAAGGCGCGAAAGCTCTTAGTGCCAGTACATCAAATGCCAAAGTTTTGCAGCAGTGTCGCTCCAATATCCGCGATGCACAAACAAACATTGCGTATTTGGAACAAGAGCTGGCCAAGAGTGCTAACCCAGCTACCAATGCAGCTCCACACGCTAGTGTGACAGGTCTGGAGCTGTTGCGATACGACAACCCGTTCATGGGCCAGCGTATCCAGTTTATGCTCCAGCAGCTCGACTTCAAGCTTAGCCTTGCCAAGCAGTACAAAAAGGGTATCGAAAAGCTGCAAAGACTATACTCTGAAGAGCATGACCGTCAGGCACGAGACCAGGCCGCCGAGAATCTCGCGGAAAGTACCGCCAAAATCGAGTTGTTACGGTACGCGCTCAAGAGATATACCGACCTTCAGCTCAATGTAAGTGATGACGCGCAACCGCTACGCGAAAATGCACGGCGTCCAGTTACCGGTACTTTGCACCTGTTTATCTCTAAAATTGACGGCGTTGATCATACCACTTTTTCGGCCTCCCGTAATGTTGAAACCCGCCTCGTTTTGAGAATAGAGAACCAACTCGTGGGTCAGGCAGTAGCACGTGGCGATGTTTTCAATGAGGAATTTCACATCCCTGTCGAAAAGGCTAATGAGCTTGAAATCGTTGTTTACGATCAAATCAGTGAGCAGAGCAAGCCAGTCGCCATCATGTGGGTCAGAATAAACGACGTCGTAGAAGCTTTACGTCGTAAGGGCGTCCAGTCGCTTGCTGATAAAGGCTGGGCTAATGCCGACACCGTCATTCGCGAGGCTTCTGTTCACCCAGCCGGTGCCTCAAGGCCTCAGCCCACAGGAAACTCCGGCGGCTCTGCAAGTAAAAATGCCTCTGGTTCAAATATCTCGTCGCAATCCAACTCCTCTTCAACTGAATCGGTCGAAGGGTGGTTCATTCTAGAGCCAGCAGGACGCATCTATATCCGCATGCAGTTTGACAAGAATGCTCCACAAAAGACCAAAATCTACCGCGACGGTCTTGGTCGTCACAATGCTATTGTGCGTAAACAAGAGGATGCGACAGAAATCATGGGTCATCAGTTTGTGCACCAACGCTTTTACAATATCATGCGCTGCGCTATATGCGAGGAGTTTATGACGTTCCCCTTTCAGTGTATTGAGTGTAATTTCGCCTGTCACAAGCACTGTGTATCCAAGGTGGTTACTAAATGTATCTCCAAGACCTCCACAGAAACTGACCAGGCTGAGCAGCTCAACCATCGCATTCCTCATAATTGGGAGCCTAGCTCAAACATGAGTGCCAACTGGTGCTGTCACTGTGGTCTCATCTTGCCGTTTGGTAAGAGAAAGATTCGTAAATGCACAGAGTGTGGTATCATGTGCCATACCAACTGTATGCGCTTTGTGCCTAATTTCTGCGGTATGTCCATGGAAATGGCTGCCCAGATTCTTAGCGCTATTCGTATGACCAAGAATGATCAAAAGAAGCGTGTTACTGGCGGCTCTCATTCATCTTCCACTACTACGTTGGTTGGCTCCGGTGCCTCGCAGCAGGGTCAGAGTAGTCCCAAGAACCCATATCTCGATGGAAAGCCTACTCACACCGCTGTGCATGCACCACCACCGCCTACATCGCGTAAAGTTCCTCGCAAGAAGGTCCCTGAACATACCGTTCAGAGTCATCATCAAAAGACTGCAAGTGATGAGTCTACAGATCAGCAGAAATTAGACCTCGCCCTGGATCTCGGTAACTCTTCGTGGTGGAATGATAAGGCCATGCAAGATTTCAAGCCTGAGGAGTCCAAAAAGCAGGACCAGCAGCAGCAACCACGGCCTGTGCCAAAGACGCAGCAATATCACCAGCAGCCAGTCTCAAGTCAACCCCATCAGCGCTGGTCTCCTGAACAGCCTGCTGCTCGTAAGACACCTTCGCCGAGTGCTCCACCAGCTCAGCAGCAGCAGCACAGCGCCACTCAGTCAGCGCAGAAGGCCATGCCATCAATTCCCACTGCTGCTCCTGTGATACCACCGGTTTCCAGTGTTCACTCGCCACCAGATGCTACTGACGCTGAAGTCAAGGAAGCAAGCGCGAGCGCTGCATTGGCTGCGGCAGAGCAGCTACTCAAAAAGAGTCCCAAACGGGAGAAAGAAGACCGTCATACATCATCTGCAGTTACTACATCCTCTCACCGTCGTAAACCCAAGGTGGGGCTTGATGATTTCAGCTTTTTGGCGGTACTTGGAAAGGGTAATTTTGGTAAAGTCATGCTTGCAGAATCTAAGCACACGCAGAAACTATATGCTATTAAGGTTCTTAAAAAGAACTTCATTATTGAGAATCGCGAGGTTGAGAGTACCCGTAGCGAGAAAAATGTCTTTTTGATTGCCAACAAGGAGCGCCATCCGTTTTTGATTAACTTGTTTGCATGTTTCCAGACAGCGAACCGTATCTACTTTGTCATGGACTATGTTAGCGGTGGTGATTTAATGTATCACATCCAGAAAGAACCATTTGTTGCTGGTAGGGCACAGTATTATGCTGCAGAAGTTCTGCTCGGTCTCAAGCATTTCCACGATAATGATGTTATTTATCGCGACTTGAAGCTGGATAACATTCTGCTAACTCTTGATGGTCACATCAAAATCGCAGATTACGGTCTTTGTAAAGAAAATATGGGCTATGGAAAAACTACCGGAACCTTTTGCGGTACGCCTGACTTCATTGCACCTGAAATTCTGTTGGATCAAAAATACGGTCGCTCAGTCGATTGGTGGGCTCTTGGTGTGCTCATGTACCAGATGTTATTAGGAAAGTCACCCTTCCGTGGTAAGGACGAGGATGATGTCTATGATGCTATTTTAAGTGATGAGCCACTGTACCCCATTCACATGCCTAAAGACTCGGTTTCGATTGTTCAACAATTGCTTGAACGCGATCCTAAACGCCGTCTTGGTTCTGGTCCTACTGACGCACTGGAGATCATGCAACACCCGTACTTTGCCAACATTAATTTCGATGATCTCCTTGCATTGAAGATTCCACCTCCTTACATCCCTCAGTTGGACAACCCACGCGATGTGCGCTACTTTGATTCTGAGTTTACCTCTGAAATGCCTGCCCTCACCCCAATGAATAGCACATTATCCCCTAGCATGCAGGAGCAGTTTAGAGGATTCTCTTATGTTTATTCAGATCAGGTTTGATAGTCATTCTTTTAATTTATATTATGATTCTTTAATTAACTAAATGTTAACTTGTATGGTGCTAAAGTGTATATGCTATATAAAACCGTCACGTCCCTATATGAGCAATTGTGGCTTTGCCTCAGTATGAACAAGGCCACTTCACTAATCATGCGTATCCTGTATAATGGTATGCACGTCATATCACGTTATCTGTTGCAATTATCGGTCTTGGCGCTCATTTTGTGGGTATTTGCAACGATTATGGGTCTCATTGGTTCCGAGTACGCTCTTTAGTGAAAATGTTTTCTCCCAAGGGCTAAATGTTTTGCAGCAAGCGCCTTCAGGGCCCGATGCCACGACTTACCCAACTTGCATATACATGCATACCTGGGATTTCTCTGCATCCCTTGCATCCAGTTTTCTTCATGAAGGACAAACACTCTGAGGACCAAGAAGAGACGATTTTTCAGGTAGAGACAGTATCTACTGCAGAGATCAGTGGCCTGAGGCCACCACCTAAAGATGGAGAAGACAAATTGGCCCGTAAGTTGTCGTCACGTCAAGTTTCAATGATTGCAATTGCCGGAGTAATTGGCACAGGTTTATTTCTTGGTACGGGTAAAAGTTTGGCTAAAGCAGGCCCAGCATCAATGTTCATTTGCTACACATTCATGGGGATCATTGTATACTTGACAATGCTGAGCCTTGGTGAAATGGCTACCTATATGCCAGTGGCAGGATCATTCTGCACGTACTCGAGAAAATTTATTGATCCAGCAGCTGGTTTCGCAATGTTTTGGAACTATTGGTTCAACGACGCAGTTTCCACTGCTAGTGATTTGACTGCTCTCCAATTGGTACTGGAATACTGGAATATCAAGGTGCCTGGCTGGTCTGTTGCTCTAATTTTCTGGGTCTTTCTTTTGGCAATTAACGCAATAACCGTGAAAGCATATGGCGAACTTGAGTACTGGCTAGCTCTACTCAAAGTTATTTCCATCATCATCTTTTTGATTTTGGGCATTGTAGTCAACGCAGGCGCCAACACTGACCATGAATACCTTGGATTCAAGTACTGGCATATTGAGGGCGCACCATTTGTAAACGGTATTCGTGGCTTTGCTTCCATCTTTGTTACTGCCTCGTTTGCGTATGGTGGTACTGAGAGTATTGCCGTAACTGCTGGTGAGACCAAGAACCCTAGAGAGGTCATGCCACGCGCTACTCGCACAGTATTCTGGCGCATTCTTATTTTCTACGTTTTGAGTGTTTTGTTTATTGGTATTAATGTTCCCTACAATTACCCTGGGCTGAGTACCGGTACATCAGCAGTTTCCCCCTTTACAATTGTTTTCCAAAGGGCAGGTTCTAAAGGTGCTGGATCTTTTATCAACGCAGTTGTGGTTACTTCAGTCATTAGTGCCGGTAACCATGCTCTTTATGCTGGTACGCGTATCCTGTATGGTATTAGCATGAATGGTTATGGACCCCGGTTCTTTGGCAAGTTGACCCCTCAAGGAATCCCTTGGGTGGCATTGGGTACAACCTGGATCGTGTCAGGCCTCTGCTTTGGCTCTTCTTTTATTGGGGCTGGTACATTGTGGTCGTGGCTTCAAGCACTTGTTGGTGTTTCAAACCAAATATCCTGGCTGTGTATCGGTGTTGCCTCGATAAGATTCAGAAGAGGAATGAAGGTTCAAGGCAAGGAGCACTTGCTTGTGTTCCGCAATTGGACATACCCCTATGGCACATATTTCCAGGTCATTTTTCTCGTGTTCATTCTGTTGGTACAGGGCTGGACCGCATTCAGTCCGTGGGATGTCTCGAGCTTCTTCCAAAACTACATTGAGTTATTTGTTTTCCCGATTATGTTTATTGGGTGGAAACTGATTAAACGCACATCTTTTGCCAGGGCAGCAACCATGGATCTCGACAGTGATGTCTATGAGGATACTCAAGAAGACATTGACGACACAAAGGCCGTACAGAGTAGACCGTGGTGGAGAAGTATTCTTGCCTACGTGATATGATTATTATTCTTTTTATATATAGCCTTTTTATGATATTAATGATAGATAACGACCTTCCTTGATCAATTGTGCCATTCGACGCGTCGGTTGAACTAGTTGTCAGATTTAAGCTATATCAGCGAAATAAGTTACTTGCGGGTAAAGACAATGTTTGCTTGGATAGGAATATGATCACTTGGGTGATGAGCATTAGGGAATCCCACGTAATGTTGGGCATAGTCTTCATCAACAGGGCCCAAAAGCGCAGTCACAGCCAGTTGTTGGCTCGAATACCAAATGTAATCAATAGCCTCGACAAAATTAGGAGTATAATTCGTGAATGGAAGTTCCAAGCCGTCCGAATAGGCGCTCTTGAAATTGAGTTTTGACTGAATACCTTTTTCAGTGAAATCACCATAAGAATAACCAAGCATATCTGGGTGGTCAGGCTCGACCTTTGATTGCGAAAACAGCTGGTACACACCAGAGTGGACGTCTGAGTTGAAATCACCACAAACAATCATCGGAAGAGGCTTGTTTGAACTGTATTTTTCATTAATCTTATCCATTTCTTCCAAGAGAATTGCTGATTGAACAATCTTGACGTCGCAGAAAGCAGGATCCCAGTGTAAATGGGTGTTTGCGAGCATGAACTGGTGGCCAGATTTGATATGTTCAAAGATTCCTACTAGTGCAACATTATCCTTGGTCATAACACGGTTGAAGGTATCAACAGACTTCTTGAGATCATCTCTAAGCAATGCCTTTGTGTTGTATTCGACGTGAGTATGTTCAATCAACTTGATAGCACTTTCGCGGTAAAAAATTACGCAGCCATCGACAATGCGCGATTCAGCTGCTGAAGTCATTGTACGAGCCCGCGTTTTAGGATAAAACAGAGACTTGTAGCCCTTGGGAGTGAAGTAAGGGTACCATACTTCCTCGCATGCTACGGTATTGACTTCTTGCAGACAGACAATGTCGCTCTCGTGGGCGCTAATCTCTTCAATAAGAAGCTTTGCACGGTAGGTCCAGTCGAGTGCCCACGAGGGGGTATAACCATAAAGTTGCGGGGTAGCGTATTTCTCACACAGGGTGTTGTAAGAAAGAATGGTGAACCCGGGGTTCTCTTTGTATTCAGTTTCGAGTTCAATCCATTTACGAGGGGAGGGGGGCTCACCGACGGGCGCATGGTCTCTCAGCTCCACGATTAGTCCTTTAGTACCCTCGTGAGCCATAATTTCCCTGAACTTGTCTTCAATAGGGTTACCAGCAATTCCCAAAACCTCGAGCTGGAACAGTGAGCCGAGCTCGGAGGGCAGCGTGGAGATCTTATTGTCAAACAAAAACAAGTGGCGTAAACTGACCATCAAGCCCATCTCAGGAATAATCTGGTTAATATTATTGGCACTAAGGTCCAGCACGCGTAGCTGCGGCATTCTCGTCAGTGCGATAGGAATAGACGCCAAATTATTGTGTCCAAGGTATAATCTTTGAAGGAACGTGTACGCAAAGAGTCTAGGCGCCGTTGCAAAAAGCCCCTGGCCACTCAGATCAATAGAAGTCCAAAATTGCTTGTTGATATCTTCATTAATATGGCGAACGCGCTCAGCCTCCAGTTGATCTTTCTTCTCCTGAGGGTTAGCTTGTTGGCGGGCAGGCGTGCTAGGGCCTGTGCTGTTTACGCTGGCTTGGGCCACTTGAGCGGCCTTTTGTTGCTTTACAAGTGCGCTCGCGACCTCGTCTAGCGTCTGGGGTCCACTGAACCCAGGACGCGATCCACGGGCCGCTGCTCTTGCAAAGCTGTGTGGCTCCACGGCCTTTCTAGAAATTTGTGCTAGTTGAAACTGTTGCTTCCAGTAAATACTGTTTTCCCATTCGTCCTGCGTCATTCATGAGTTGGAGCCTTTTTGGGGTCCGTTGGGGGGTAATTATGTGTGGCGAAAACCTGTGGCTGACTGGGGGTGTTAATAAAGGCTCGCTTAATTCAAGAGCCCGTAAACAAAAACCCTTTCCCCAAAATCTACTATTGAGGGATGCCAAAACAAGCCCCCAAATTCACCAAAACTGCTGTTGTAGAGCATCTCACTGAGCAAATTAGCCTTGAGCAGTACAAAGGTAAATGGGTATTCCTAGTCTTTATTCCTCTGGCCTTTACATTTGTGTGCCCCACAGAAATCATCGCCTTGAACCAAGCATTGGCCAAGTTTGAAAACCGCTCTACGCAAGTTCTCATTGCCTCTACAGATTCAGAGTTTGCTCTTGCCGCTTGGAACAAAATGGACCGCAAGAGTGGTGGTCTAGGTGGTGTCACAGTCCCACTTTTGGCCGATACCAACCACACTCTATCGCGGGATTACAGAGTGTTGGTGCCAGAAGAAGGCATTGCACTCAGAGGATCATTCCTCATAAACCCTGAGGGTGAAATTGTATACGAAAACATCAACGACACCCCAGTGGGACGGTCAGTAGACGAAATGCTGCGTGTGGTTGATGCCTTTCAATTTGTCAAGGAGCATGGTGAAGGATGCAAACCAAGCACAGAGCAGTAGAGCTTGTGGCGGTTTTTCTAAAATCTTTTTTATAGTGGTTTTCTTTCTACAGACTCCTGATCTGCTATAAATATGTATATTAATGTATCACTCTGGGGTCACCACGATACTTGAACTGACTGACGTCCTTAAATCTTCAGAAAATAGCAGCGAGTATCTCACCACGCCTCTCACTGTCAACTCAAATGTGTTTGTGGAGATCTGTTGCCACAATTCTGTCGCATTAGCACAGGGTGATACAAGCCTTAGAGTGCTCATGCTGAATGCGCTTTTGGGGTTGAAGAACGAGCCAGAGAAGATTAACGGAGACTCCAGCTCCTGGACGTTTCCCAGTAGTACAGCACGCTTTGAAGAATCCGCAATGGCATATTGCGATGTCGCAAATAAGTCGAGATCCACGTATGAGGTGCTAATTGTAAAGCATCCGGGATTCTTGGCCTGGACAATCATCGACAAAACAAGCTCCTTGTCACTAGGGAAAACGTCAACCAGTCTGGCGATTTGCACGCCCACCAGTGGCCGTGATGAAGCAACTAAAACTCCAATCACAAATGTGCAAAACATAACGCACATTACTAGGCCCAAAACCCATAGCGTAACACGAATATATAATGGTGCAAGCCTTCTATTTGCCCCGTAATCATGTGGTGTGGGTGTTGAAAACTGCTGTGATCTGGCGATATGATTCAGTGGAGTGGTTTCGTCAATCAACGGCCCCGGATCGTCATCTTCTTCATCGTCGTCCAAATCACCGCCACGCCAGCGATTTAGATATACGTTTTTGGCCTTGACGCTATCATTTTTATTGGCTGGGAGCATGGCGGCACGATCCCTCAAGAAGGAGCGCTTTCTCCTGCCTCGGTCCTCGTGCTCTTCTTCGATCCTGGTACGTTGAGGAGACTGGTGTGCCATAGTTGGAGGCCCGCTATTGGTAACTGTTTGGACAAACAAATTCGAATTGTGGCGCTGCTGTGAGTTGCTGGACTTTGGATGGGGGCTCACCGGTAGAGAAATGGTTGAGGTTGTGCGCAGATTGTAAGGCCTGCGTACAGTATCCCTATTTGTATCATAAACAAAAGTTTCATCAGAGTCGCTTGAAGCTGCCTCGTCCATAGCTGATGCGATTTTAGCTGCAAAAATGTCAGCTCTAGATGCAGCGGCGAGACGCTTTCTGCGGGTCCTTGATGGTGCGCGGCTACCTGATAGCGACGAGTGGTTATTGTTAGGACCCATTTGGTCTGTGCTCTTCTTTATACGCAAGGATCCCTCATGGGGCACCTCCAACAGCGCGACGCTATTCACAGTCTCTGTTTCGACCTCTTGGAGACCTTTGCGTGCACTCGGAAGGTAATTATCTTCATCGTCATCACTAAATAGCGACATCATGGACGGTCTGTGCACGAATTTCGGCTGAGCATCGTCCGAGGTGTGCTCACGACTTTGCGACCGTGACGACCGTGAACCGGACCGTTGGGCTGTGCGTTTGATAGACTGCTGAGGTACAATCGTTGATAGACTCTCGCCGTTTGCAGCCTCATCGCTCGAATGTTCAAGCGATGGCATTATAGAATGAGCGTTTGTGGATCCCGGGGGTGTGAGGTAGGGTCTGAGGTCACTTAGGGTCTAGAGAATCTCTGGTGACGGTCTTATACAACGTATACTTACAGGGGTGTTGTTGGTGCTTTTTATAGTAATATCTCGCAAATATCCTGTTTGGGTTGATGTGGAAAAGTGCGCTTTTTTCGCCGCACATTTAAAGATGCATAGAGCTCTTTTTGCTGTTGAAACGATCAACACCCAATTGGTCCGCCTTGATACAGTATTATTTGACATTTTTATGTATTTGTGTGGAATTATTATAGTGCGATTGTCGATAGAGCACGCTAGTTTAGCGATAGTTGTTCAAAAACGGCCTGGAACATGCATTCGAGTCATCTGTGGCACGGAATGCACCGATAACGCCAGAAAGTGGGGCCATCGTAAACATGCCGCTTGAACTCACACTAACGTGGGTCTAAATCCAAGTTGGTGTTTATAAATGGTCATATAAATCATAAATATACATATATGCTGTGCATAAAAGTGGGGGAGGGCAGAATGTTGCTCAATGCAAGGAGTGCAAGGGTCTTTGTTATTATCGAGATGTTTTGATCATAATCTAGAACACGGTATGGTCATATTTAGGCTTGGCATGGGCCTAATTTCCTAAAGTGTCTTTAGTGAATACAGCTGCCCCCGGTGTGATTGGCATACCAACGGGAGTGGGTGGTTCCGCTGTGTGTATACGGTCTAGACTTATGCATACCTCTATGCTAATGCTTAAATTATGGTATACAAGTTATCGCCAAAATGTGTAGCTATCCAGACGGATTTCTCTCACGTGACTCAGATAATGCACATGTTCGTTAAAGCACATGATTGAAACACTACATTTGCAATGAAAGCAATTACTCTCTCAGATATCAAGCGCGCGCCTTCTAATCTGGTTGTTACTAGCGTAGACAAAGAACGTACACAGAATTGTAGCATGCTCTTGCTGGTCAAGGAGGTTGAGAAACTAAGTAAAGAGTTGGCGCTGATCCAAGAAGTAGTCGCCATTAAACAAGCAGACTTGGAGCTACTGGAAGGTGCTCAGCGCCATGAACTCCAAGCAGCAGAGCGGGATATAAAGCTCCTTCGACGGGAATTACGCTTGCAATTCTTGAACGCACAGTTTCAGGTACAATCACATGAAGATGAGCAGCAGCGAGAAAAATATTATTTAGCTTGAAGAGACTAGCTTAGCACGGGTCTATTTACCTGGGATGGTCCCCGTCGTGTACGCGCATTGCATGTGTGGTTGGTTCCTGAGATAAAGCTCGCGTATATAGGAGAAAAGTATCGGATTGCCACTTCACCCGTCGCACAGGTCTCGAATAGTTTTAGGCAATCGACTGAGACCCCGCAAATCAGATGCGTGTGCGTCGGAGCCAGTTGTGCAGTTAACCGAGTCGCTCGGATTAATACAATGGGAAAGGCTCTCGTCTATTCAGAGAGGTTGCGAGGAGAAAACCTAATACCCTTGACCCCTCTTTTCATTAATTCGGTTTGAGCCAACCGTTATTAACTACCAATTAAAG
Organism: Wickerhamiella cacticola; assembly: GCA_030564425.1. Classification (NCBI taxonomy): domain Eukaryota; kingdom Fungi; phylum Ascomycota; class Dipodascomycetes; order Dipodascales; family Trichomonascaceae; genus Wickerhamiella; species Wickerhamiella cacticola. The sequence goes on along the minus strand of JAJLUX010000001.1, from coordinate 344,015 downwards.
GCCACCAAAGTACATGCATCCATGTTATTTATAGTAGACGATGTTTGCTTCAAACACCGCAGCGTAAAATAGCTATTTCTCCTCAGTATAAGAATTGAATAAATCAAGGCGGTAATTTCAGCCAGCATTGTCCGTTGAGTGTTGGTACACCGACAACTGTGCAGTGCCCTCACCGTTACCATGGAGATGCCACGCCATTATGTATGGTCGGCATTCGGCGAGAAACGCCCAAATTCTAAATCACTCGATCATTGGCTCAAACAACTTGTCGCGAGTTGTTTCAGCTGTTAATTGATTCATTAAATTAGGTTTGAGCATCGTGCATCGTATATATTTTTACATCGTAAAGTATATCGAGTGAATACCATTCTATGAATTAATCCTTGTATTTCGCTCGGTCAGTAGTATTTTTTGAATTTATGCAGCTAATTTCTTTGGCTCCAAACCAGGGATCTTCTCTAAAGCAGCTCTTGCCCATTCGTAGATTGTGAAGGTTACTGCCTGACCAGGTGCGACACGCATGACACGTGGGGTAATACCGCGGTACAAGCTAAGGAATCCCTCGTTTTTGACAAGGTCCTTAAAGATACGAGTGAATTGGTGGAAACCAGACTCACCAGGCTTGGCCTTTTCACGCTGAACACGGGTCTTTACGGTATCAAGAGGGGCGTTGGAGAAGGGACCCAAGGCACCAGAAATAAGACCAATGGTAGAAGTTTGCCAACCGGGTAGCATACCATTGCATTCAGGCTGCATTTCCTGTAACTTTTCACGCAAAAGTGTGTAGACAGTAAAGTTAGTACCCTGATTAGTGGCCTGGCGAGCAGCAGTAAGCCAGACACCACGATAAATAGCACCAATACCTTCCTCCTTAATCACAGTGTATAGACAGTGTGCGGCGTTTTTGTATTTAGGACCCTCGGTGGCATCAATGAGCGAGTGGCTCTGAGCCTGAAGACGAATCTTGATAACGTCGCTGGGGTTCACAACCAAAACAGCTTCAATCAAACCGGCACCAATACCAGCAAAGAAGATACCGGTTGTGGTAGGAACGGCAGCACCCTGTGGGGTGAACATACGTTTCAGCTCCTCAAATGAAGAGAAACGGACAGCCATTTTAGGAGTAATACCGGCAATTACAGCACCCAAACCACGGTAAAGACCGGGAATACCGTCTTTGCGAGCAATGTGGATACCAGTGGCAATGAAGCCTCTGCGGGCCGCCGCCTGTGCTGGTGCAGCGACGTTTTTGGCAGCATTAGCCAAGGTGCTGGCTTCAGAGAGAGGTGCATTCTTTGCAATGTTGGCAGCCTGTGCCTCAGCAGCCTGCTTGGCCGCCTGAGCGGCCTTGGATTGAAGTTGCATACGTACTTTAATAGTATCCAGAGGGTGACAGCTCAGAGCCTCGCAACAACCAGCAATTCCTCCAGCAGTGAGGTCGACGATAGGGTTTCCACTCTTCTTTTTAGACGCCATAGGAGCAAAGGGACTAGTTAGGGTGTAGCGTGACCTTATATACTTGTACGTAATGCAGTAAGCAGACGCGCATATGCAGTCATCCTGGGGTAGGGCCCCAGAGATTATGACAGAATGCCATAGTAACCTCGGAATGGCATCATCTGCGAATGCGACCAGCCTTGGTGGGACGTTTAAGGCGACGAAGCTCAGTTCCTACAAAAGAATCCTGATTTTCCGTTTGGGTTTCCTCGTCTTGAAACTCTACTTCATCCGAGGTCTCAATCTTTAGTTAGTCAGAACTGTGGGGAGCATGGCATGTGATGAAATTTCCGATGCAGTTGGAGGTCATCATGCATACGCCTGCATATTAGTACTTACCGTGGCATCGATAGGGGTGAGGCGCTTAATACTATTGAGCACCCCGTTACGACAGGAAGCGGCAATCATCCTGTCTTTTGTACCAACTGTGTCGGGACATCTATATATAAACCAAGTCTTTCCGTTCATGCCTTTGTACACTGCGTACTCTGGCTCCGGGCCGAACTCGTCTTGAAGCTTGTCCAACGTGAGCCCCTGTGCATGCTTTTGCATATGCAGTGCTTCTCCCCGGACAACCAACCCCACAAAAGACCCGTTTTGCAGATTTTCCAGCATTTTTTGGGCTTCCTCGGGAATTTCGAGGCCTACGTTAGCACCACTCTGCTGCTGAGCTCTGGAAACGCGCTCAGCGTCTGTGTTTCGCTTCTGGGCCAGTTCGCCAGCTGTAAGGGCATCCTCGCTAGTGGCGCCGCCAGTGGCGTCCCGATCCGTTATCGGGGCCTGCCGGTCCCGAATAATGTCAGCCACAAATTCGTTGGCGTCCGTCCAAAAATACGACTTGTGGTTTGGTAACCGCTTTTCAATCAATGGACTAGAACTGGCATAGATCATTCGCTGACGGCTAGTGCTTGAATCAGGCACAAAAGTTCCAAAAGCATACTCATCTTCAGCTACTCGAGCAAGAATATAGCACACATTTTCGCCTAGAGCCTCTGCTACTTTTCGTAGGTCAGCTTCCAAGTTGCTGGAACTCTTGAACTGCTGGTCCAGTACACATTGCTCGTTTTCGATTTTCAAGATAAATGCCCGATCATTTGACTGGCGAAAGTCAGCTAAATCACTCGCCAAGCTAGAGCTGATATCAATACCGGAATGATTAGACATGGAGGTCTGGCCTGTACACGAGGGGTCTAAATACAGCAGGAGGAGCAAAGAACCTAGGTTTATGGTAAATGAATATAGGAATAAAATTAAATCTGGAGCGGTTATAGCTGCTATTATTGTGGGAAAACAAGGCCAAATAAAAGTCATATAAGAGTGTTGATCACTCGAGGAAACAATGGCTTGATTTGAAAATGTACCAATAGGATAGCACGAGTTTTATAGGCCTGCTTGGTAGAGATATTGCTAAATCCAAGGACTTAATAGGCATATACATTTTTTTGGTGTCCTTTGCTCGGACCCTGAGCTTACCGCACCGGAGAACTATACAATCAAAATACCGATCATAGTTGTAGTCATTTCATGCCGATAACTCAGACAAAGATTAGACATTACAGACAAAAGTAGCAATTAAAGAGAGAAAATATGCACGCCATGGAATGTAAATGTACACACCGCAAACCATAACAACTCTTTATGTGAAATCGCATGTAATCTAGCGTTGATAGACCAGCTGCATATGATGGCATAACTCTGTTTCGAGATCGTATACTTGAAGCATTGCCATAATTTCAAACCTTTCCCTATAGGCACCGTGCTAATGAGCTAGTTGTCATTGAGAGGTGATTTTCGGCTACGCATGTTTCTCGGAGAGGCAGGCACATGGCAGCCGAACGGCTAAATATAGCGGTAGAAGCGAAGAAACTTGATGAATTAGTATACAAAATGGATAGCCAATGAGACCAGACTCAAATACAAGCTACATATAGGCCAACTACTTTGGGGTTGAGGGCCCCTGTTACGCTTGGAGGCGCTACTTTAATGAGTAGTAGGAGATCTCGCTGACACACACCAAAACATACGCGTGCGCGTCGCGCCGCCAGGGCTAGGGCCGTTTGTTTATATAGATGCATAGCTATATGTTTTAGTTTTTAAACCTGATATCATTATTCCAATTTTGAGGACAACACCACCAAGGTCACCAACCGCCCACAACATACATTCCGTTACATCATCCATCAACACTGGTAGTGGTGTTGGCTGCGCAATGTTTGAATCTCAGCTCAGTGAAGCTTCACAGCAAGAGATTTTGGTCGAGCCATCGAGTTGTAACGATCCCCTCTCCCTCGGAGAGTTGGTTTCGTATATAACCAGCGCTCGAGTTATCGACTACACTTCAATGTCGGATTTTTTTCTAACTTTCCGCATATACGCCAGCGCGCAGGATGTTTTAGAGCTTCTTTTGGGTCGTTTATATCAGGCAATGTGTTTTGCGCAAAGCGATCCATCCTCTGAGCGCGGGCGCGATACCGCAGTGCGCACGTTTGTCGTCATACGGCACTGGATCGATAACTTCTTTGCAGACGACTTTTTGCCGAATTTAGAGCTCCGCCAAAGGTTTGCATCTGCTATTTCAGAGCTTGAGATGAATCCCGCCAATGTGTTCCCGCAAATCTTTCAACAACTCTCCAAAGTATGGAACCGTAGATTGCGCACATACTGGGATGTAGCTCAGCTCGATACATTCCCGCTTGCGCCAGGTGGCGAGTTTGGAGCAGTAGAAATCGATGCGGCTGGCCGTCGCCGTACTCTTCTCTCATTTTACTCTGGCCCGATAGACCCCATGCAAACTCCAGAGGGCGAGTCGAGGCAGCTTGGTAGCATTATCAAAGGCGGAATTCTCGTCAATACAAACCCTCAAGTCACTTGTATTCGCACGACGCCCAACAAACATAAACCCAAATCTCGTTTTTTCCGGAGGTCACGGCCTACAGAGCCTACTGAAGTACCGTTGGAAGGAAAAGTTGATCTCCTCGCTCTCAGAGTTCTCACGGATTTGAAAAATCTAATCACCGTGCGCGAACAACTCGGGGATACCGTACCCGCAAAACTTCCTACATCAGACTCGCAAAAAACCATCAAGGCAGCACACGAAACCATCGATACCCTTAATATTGCCCAGGTCCTTGATGATAGCGCTTCATTCTATGAGTCTGAGGGATCCGTAATCGATTTGAGACGCAGCACCGTTGCTAATAATATGCTCAACGATATCCCATTTGACAGAGGATCTTATGTCTCATTCTCTAGTCTTTCAACCCTATCATACTCGGTCGAATCACAAGAATTTACTGACCCATATGCGGCTGGACCGCACTCTTCCTCAAATATCTCATTACTTTCAGAGCTCACATCTGGGTATGAAATGGCACCATGCGCTGGGTTCAATCAGCATGTGGCGGCTGAGCTAGCGGCGATTCCTGACGACAGCGTACAAGAAGATGCCATTTTAGTTGCAATTCAGAAGCTTGAGGGCACCTATCAGGAAGATCACCCGTCAGCCCCAGCTCCACAAGGTAACTTACGCCTTCTCTGTAACGCAATCCGTTCTGTGCCGAGCTTTGTATCAGCTGATGCGAAACTATACTCTCAAGCATTTGCCAGCGCAACTAGTATGACGCCTAGAGGAGTTTCTGGTTTGGCTATCCCCCAGTGCAGCACACCACCTCCATTCTTTTTAGGAGATGAAGTGCAGAGATTCTCATCAAGCACTTTCCAAGCCAGCACTAGGGAAGGCGGCGGCGGAGCAGTAGCAGGAGGTTCCCCTAATCTAACTGCAAACCATGTGCCTTTTATTTTGTCACTCAGTGCTGAGACTCTCGCTCAGCAGTTGACTCTTCTCGAGAAAGATGCTCTTGAGCAAGTAGATTGGAAGGAGTTGGTTGAGATTCAGTGGACACAGTCTTCTAGTGAGATAACATCTTGGCTCTCTTTCCTGGCAACTCATAACATTCGTGGCGTTGACGTTGTCACAGCTAGGTTTAACTTGGTTCTCAACTGGGTGCGATCTGAGGTTCTGCTTTGCCGCCAAGCATCTCTTCAGGCTCGCACAATGGAGCGTTTTATTCATGTTGCTGCCGAGTGCGAAAAGATGCAAAATTATGCGACCCTACTACAGCTAGTGCTGGCATTGACCAGTGAGATCCTGAAGTCAAGAACGACTGCATGGTCGATGGTTGCCAAGCGGGATATGGAGACCCTGGGTAAACTCGAAAAACTGGTATCTCCACTGCGTAATTTCAGTAATTTGAGAGCTGCACACAAGGCCGTAAATTTCCAAGAAGGTTGCATACCATTTACTGGAATCTATCTGGCTGACCTGTTGTACAATGACCAAAAACCTAATGAGGTTGAGGGCAAGATCAACTTCCCTAAATTTAAAGCCACATCAGCTCTGACTAGATCGTTGATCCAGTGCATTGAGTGGAGTAAGAACTACCGAATTATGCCCAAGCCTGACGTCCTATCGAAATGCTTGTACTTGCAGTCTCTAAGTCCACACGAAATGGAACTGATAGCTAAGTAACTTCTTTTATTTATCCGAGTGTAATAATCTTTCTTCAACGAACTCGTTAGAGTAATATTGGTACACAGTATTTGAGCGAATAAGCTGAGGTCTATTTTCGAGAATCCGAGAGGGCGATGCAGATACACGACTAAACACTATACATATCGCGCGGCCAATTTTAAATATCACATACCATAGAGATCAGTACATCAATTATTATAACTATAGTATATTTTGTCACCGGCAAAGCCTTTACATAGATACTCCTATCCGGCCTCTACATTTCGAGGAAACTCGCTTTGTCAGGGCAAGGGTAGATCTGGGACTGTACAGCCTGAAAAAAAAAAATTAGTTCAGCATTCACATTCTCAAATGTCAAACTGTTCGGATGATATTATCTGGCAGGTAATTAACCACCAGTTTTGCGCCTTCAAAATTACAACACCGCAAAAAGACAGCTTTTGTAGAAACGAGTACAATGTGACCGGTGAATGCTCTCGAGCAACTTGTCCACTGGCAAACGCTAAATATGCTACAGTGAGATCTGTTGATGGTAAAATCTATCTTTATATGAAAACTGCAGAGCGTCAGCACATGCCTAATCGTTGGTGGGAGCGCATTAAGCTCTCCAAAAATTATGAAGAGGCCTTGAAACAAATTGATGAAAGGCTCATCTACTGGCCCTCACACCTTGTTGACAAGTGCAAACAGCGTCTCACTCGTCTTTCTCAAATCGCTATTGCTGAGCGTCGTATGGCACTCAAGGACAATGAGCGTGAGTACACAGTCAAGTCCAAGAAGATCACCCGCAGAGAGGCCACTCGCGAAAGAAAAGCACTTGTTGCTGCCAAGCTTGAAAAGACTATTGAGAAGGAACTCCTCGAGCGTCTCAAGAGTGGTGCGTATGGTGACAAGCCTCTCAATGTCGACGAGAAGGTATGGAATAAGGTTCTCAAGGGTGTTGAAGAGACCGAGAACTTGGAAGATGAGGAAGAGGAAGAAGAATCCGAAGGCGAGGTTGAATTCGTTGAAGACATGGACGAAGATGAAGATGATGCTGTCGACATGGAGGACTTGGAGCGTTGGCTCGATGACGATCCAAAAGACAATTCATCGGGCTCTGAATCCGAATCTGATGACGAGGATGCTTCCGACGACCAAGGTGGTGATAATGAAGATGGTAAACGCAAACCTTCTGGATCTACTGGTCCCAAGCCCAAGCGCCGTCGCGGACATGTGGAGATCGAATATGAGCACGAGGACGGAGTCAGAATCTAAACCGATCCACAAAATCTTTTTACGGTCGTTGGGACTATTTATTGAGATGGGGCTGCAGATGATAGGCACTCTCTCCCACTAAAAAAGCTCATTATTTTGAGCAGAGCTTGGCTATAGCCAACTCCATAATTAGAAGCATTTTATTAGCCTAATATTTGAAATTGAGCATATCATATCATCGTCGGTAAAATACTAGAGAGCACCTGCACTCTTGATGAAGCACCCACTGCGAGCTAAACGCGAATCCTGGCCAACAAGACGCGAAAGCAATTGCGGCCGCATAGTATATAGAGTTGTGGAGTGCATATAATTTCCAACAAACTTTACCTCCTCGGCTGGGGTGGGGCTCAAACAGCCACGATAATGGACTTGCATGGCGTAGGCGAATTGCGGGGTGGGTTAGGATCACATGCTGCCTCAAAGAATTATCGTATATCGATCTATATGAGGTTTAATTAAACAAGTAGACAACGAACCATTCCAATATTTACCATAGCAGTTTAATTCTCCCGCGAAGTTCACTAAAACGCCACCTCAAGTGTAACCATATCACATGCGAAAAATATCGGTTGCAGAGTTACATGCATGTCACGAAAACTATAAAGAGCCCGAGTTCCCCCTCCTAGGTCACTATCATGCTCGCTCGCCATCTCCGCTCTACTCTCTCCTCTAGACTCGCTTTCACTCGCTCATACGCCGGTGCAACCTACACTGTCGGTGACATGAACACTGCTGCTGAAATGGCTGCTGCTCTCAAAGAGTCTGTAAACAGTAAAATTGTGGAAGTCTACGACCGTGCCGACATTGAGCCTCCCGAGGGAGTTGTTGTTAGGTTTACTATTGACTCCCGCGACAAGTCGGATTCCAACTGATCATCAGACAGCGATTGAATTGATATACTAAGAAAGTAAATATTTATATAATGAATCATGACTAGCTAAATTCGTGCAACTCGAGTTTTCTTGCAAAACACAAACGAAATTGAAGGTCACTGGCAGTTATTCGTTGAGCAAAAACGCAAAGGTCGTGTGCCTATCCCTGCAAAACAACAGAAACCTGATTAATAGAACTTTATACAGAGCTTTTACGGGTTTGCTCATATTATGTACAATATATCGAGTTCTTGAATATTTTTTGGCCCGGCCCTTTGAAAATTAAGGTCAGTAATAAATTATCTCTACAAAAATTACTGTGAAGATGCAGTGTACCGCTGCGTATATGCTGTAGCTGCAGTCTTCACAGGTACCCATTTGCCATCTGCGGCTGCCTCGAGTCCAATGGCAGTGGGAGCATTGAGAATTTCAAACCGTGCCTCAACACCTTCAGGAGACTCGTATGCAGGAGCAGTAGTAACAAACTGACACACGAGGCGCTCAACTTGACCCTTTCTGAGCTCAACAGGGTGGTTAAAGCGCCAGGTTACTCTTTGCTTCTCACGGGAAAATGTTGCCAGTGGTTTTGAGTGGGCACTCTGAGCGGTACCTCCAACGACACTTACAGCAACTACCATGTTATGCATGGTGACTGCCTCCAAGGGATAGTCTTTGGCGACCTGGTACGCGATAATTAGACGGGTCTGCGTGTCTGTGACCTGCCACTGGGGAGTAATAGTAAGAGGCAACAAGGCAGGGAAAGAGCCGGAGTAGGTCGCCAAAGAGTCACCGGGGATGTGAGTAGACGGATCAAACGAGTAGATTCCAGGCTCTACATTGGTGAGGGCAGGCGCGGGGGTGAATGAGGCCAAGTGGCGAGAGTTGATAATTTGAAGCTGGACGGGGATAGGAGATGCAAACCTTACATCACCAGAGATCAAAACGTTTTCAAGCGTGCCGTTACGGTCAACAGCAGTCAGAGACTCGACAATACTAGCAGCAGGGCCATTCTCAACTAATGGCAGCGAGGGGTGGTGCTGTGCCTGTTGACCAGTAAACTCGCGCTTCAGAGGGCGACGAATCGAGTTTGACCGTTGCACAGAGCTATTGGAAATAGAGGTGGTGCTCATATTGGGAGGGAAGACATTGCCCCCAACAGTGTGCTCTTCAGGGATATCGATAACTGATTCACGAGGTGCTGCGGATACACCAGAAAAGTAGATGGAATTAATCTTGCGGCCACCACGAGGAGGGGGAACACTTGGAGCGCTACTTGAGGTAGGGCTGGAAGGTCCGTTTGAGGAAACGGGAGGACCCGAAAGCGCACGAGGGGCGCCAGTACCTTCCTGGTACCTAGGGGTTGGTTTGAGAATATCAGTCGGAGAAGCGGGGCCAGTTGCAGGACCAGTAGGAGGGAACGCATCTGAGGCGTTTCTAAAGTCACCGGCATTGACTTCGGGCGAATCACTCGGGCTCTGGGTTGGGGAAGAAAGCTTCCTTGGCTGAACTGGTGGTGCGCCTGTGCTTGTAGTCGTGTTCTTGTTGGAGGTAGGGGCATTGATGTTGCGGCCACCTCTAAAATTGCTGAGAGGTTCGTCCTCAGCGGTAGTAGGCGTGCTGAGATCACGGGGACGAAGACCAATGTCGATAGGCTGAGTAGCTGTGGGTTGTTGTGGCTGCCTTCTAACGCTAGCAGATCGAGTAATACCGGCGGCGCTGGGTGCTTCTGAGGAAGCTCTATCACTGCGTTCACTGAAACGGTCGCTGAATCGCTCACTAGAACTGCCGCGCATGGGACTCATGCGTTCCTGGTGACCCTTGGGTTTACGGAAAATGGAGCCGACCTTGGCACGTAAGCCCGTACGTTTCTTTTCGCTGTGCTGCGACTCAGCCATTGACATACGGCTGGGTTTACGCTGAGCGTTATGAATAAACGTCTGGGAGGAGGCAGCTCTAAGGGCAGGGTTTTGTTGTTTGGATGGTTGACGGGTGGTGGGGGCAGGCTCCGTAGGGGCAACACCAGACACAATCTGGGCGACAAAAGACTCTGGCTCATCGGCAGGGTTGAAATTCAAGAGGGTCGAGCTTGACTTTTCCGCTGCTTTTTGGACATCTTGGGCACTATCCACAAAAAGGGTTTGCATACGGAGCAATGCGTCCCTAATGCCCTGGGCCCGGGCCAAATCGGCGTCCTGAATCTCTGTAGCGGCTGAGGGATTATATGTGGCGTCAGCCACAGCCGCAGAGGTAGTGCGATCATATGTCCGGGCCAATTGTCTGAGAGGCTGCTGGACTTCAGAGCGCAACCGACGCGCAGAAGCCGCACTCGTTTGAGCATTCGCGAGTACAACACTGGCGACGGCATCCCAGGCACTTCCAAAAGTACCTAGATCCTGCTCACTGATGCTGTACTTTGACAAAATCTGCTCTAGCTGATGTGCATGCTGCTCGGTAGCATCCGCGACCGCTTGCACCCACGCCTGCATCTGTGAATCCGTGTTTTTCACCTGTGATACACGAGCACGCAATGTTTCCAGAGGACGGCTGTGCCTGTTGAGGGCGTTGCTGTAGTCGGTCATGATGCTTAGGTTAGCTGCTTGGATCTTTGACAGACTCAAGTGACGTGCATGTGGGCTTTGACTTTTGGGGGCTCAAAATAAACAAAGTTTCGCCAGGATCTCTGTTTTTCAATTATATAGCTTGAACTATATTTTGGCACAGCTACCCCACAAAATCTCGTGATGCTCCCTTTTAATTTACGTGCAGCTCCTGCACGGCTCACGCATCAGATGTCCTCGGTTAACTGTGATATTCTATTTCCTATACAATTTGAGTTGCTTTACCATATTTCTACGCAAGGCACGTGACCCCTGCAGGCCTTATAAACTATCTCCGACTCTTGTCTCAAGTCTTGCTACTCCGAATGTCAAACAAGCCCGGATTTATCGAAAAGGACGTGATCAACCACGACAAGAACAGAGCTGAGCGTCAGCCTAAGCCAACTGGCTGGATTGAGAAAGAAGTCGTTGATGAGGACTGTGCCAAAAACCCCGGTTTCATTGAGCAAGAAGTCCGCAACCAGCCTCGCCCCGGATTCATTGAGAGAGAGGTGAGAGAAGAGGACCCTCGCAACCAGTAGTTTAGCCAAAAAAAACACTGCCATAGATATTGTATTGTTATTCAGTATAGTAAGGCCGTCACCGCTTGGTGCTAGGGATTGGATCGGCATTGCGTAGCCAGCAGCAGACGCAGGTAGAAGCTATATGTAAACAGATGCAGATAGAATCTATATGTAAAAACTCACAGAGCTGATGAACAAACTCACAGAGCTGATTCCCAGGTGCGTGAGCCATGGTGCAATGTGGGGTGAGCACTTTTGGCAGGCACCTCGGAATCGGACTGATTTTGCTGATTTTACAGATAATACAAGCCATTAATTAGATTGCTTTTTATTGTACATTATCAGCGGCCTGATAGCTGTGTGTATTTGCAAGTCTTTAGATTAGAGTAAACTTTTGATACTTAACCACTAGGTAGCACCTCGAACCCCCCTAAAGCTACTGAATGATAAACTAGTGTACCTTTTAATGATGGTAATTGATAAAGTTCACCCACATGTATATCAATGAATGACTCAGGTGATCTTACAGACATGACGTCTTCACCTACTTTGAGACTGTTGACTGTGAATAATGTCACCTACAAGGGCTGTCTTGACTACGGAACAGTTTTCCTTGATGGATTTCGTAATGACCGGTTCCTGAAGGTGTTCCACCCCGAGTATTTTGGTTCCAAACCTACTGCCCCTGAGCCCGAGCGCACCAAGTTTATGCAGTCTCTTGCCCGTTCGTTTGCTCGTTCCGCTAAACTGAAGATTATGGCCGGTACCGATGTTTTGGGGTTGGCCGAGGACAATGGTAAATGTGTTGCTGTCTGTTTTTGCGTTTTGCCCGAGAACGACAGACCTCAATTGAGTCTCTGGCAATGGGTCAAGTACAAGGTTTACAGTGTCTACGTCAAGGTTGCCGACTACCTCGATGGTAATCCCACCAAGCGTTTCTCCACCCCCGAACTGAGCGCCTTTTTCAGAGGAATGTACACCGTCTCTGGTGCCGAGCAAGGCCCAGAATACTATGCCAAGCTTGCAAACATGTCTAGGGATGAGCTCACAAAGGCCCTCTACCCCGTCAAAGACACCCTTTACGTCCACATCTTGTCAGTGCGCAGCGATTGCCATGGAAAGGGCTACGGCCCAAAGATCCTGCTTTGGGTTATTGAGCAACTGCAGTATCTCAAGGGACCTGTTTTCACGAGTGGCGACCACAAATCTCCCGAAGGACCCCCTAAAGTTAGTCTGTTCCCTACCGATGGTAAGGAAGGGTTCTACAACAAATTGGGCTTCATGACTGTTAGCAGCGGCAAGGTCGACCTTGAAGATGGCCAGAAATTCGAGCACAAGCTCATGGAGAGACTTCTTCGCAATGAAGTCTAATGGAGCTCACCTCTATATACTAGCCGGATATGTAATGAAAACTACAGCAACATTTGTAGGTCAGAAGTTCAACTTTATAGCAATTTAGATGGTTCTTTTAGTATACATGCTAATTCTGTCAAAGGTGTGACCGAGGTTCCCTCATCTGATAAGCATCGTCAAACGTGCCTTTCTCGTTCTATCCAGAGGGGACTGCGCACGCAATGGTAACCTATAGCTTCCTCGACGCCAATAATATATCCTATCAAGGCGCCTTGGCGTTTACTACCACGTTTTTCGACGGATTTCGCAATGATCTTTTTTTCCGTACTTTTCACCCAGATTTGTTTGGCGAACACCCTACAATGCCCAAACTCCAGCGAGATCGACTTTTCTTGAGAATATACCGGTCGTGGGCGCGTAATTGCAAACTCGAGATCCTTAAAGGTACTCAGGTTCTCTGCCTAGCAACAGAGCATGGGGAGCCGGTAGCCGCAGCACTATTTCAACTCCCTGATCATCAGTGTATCCAATTATCACTGTCTGCAAAGCTTTACCACGCACTGTATTATGTTTTTGTAAAGGTTTTGGACTTTACGGATGGGTACCCGAGGCATATTATCCAGGACCGAGATTATGATAATTTCCTGAGCGAGATGAAGGCATGCGGCACTATTCAAGCTCAAGAGGGCGAAAAACAGCTGGCAAAAATGTCATTTGAACAATTAAAAAGCGCGGTGCACCCGCTCAAGGATACAATATACCTGGGGGTACTGTCTGTCTGCACCAGCAAGCAAGGTCAAGGATATGGGTCTTGCTTGCTCAAGCATAGCCTCGAATACTTTGATAAGTGTGGCCCCATATTCACAGATGGCACGCAGGAATCACGGGGTCCCCTGAAAGTAAGCGTGCATCCTAGTTGGGGTAAAGAAGGCTTCTATGCTAGACTGGGATTCAAGACTGTATACTCCGAGCCCACCATGGTAGGAGACACGAAGATTATCAACCACTTTATGCAAAAAACTCTTTAGCGTCCCGCACCGGTCTCGCACCTTGTAATTTTGGAATAGACGCGGACAAAATAATGGCTATCCTACACAGTTAATTTCTCACAGTATGCTAATCAAGTATGTATAGAGCAGATACCCAAGCATGTAATGAATATGGTCGCTATGGTTTCTCGAGTACTCTAATAGTAGATTGTACATACAAACATGGACATACGCACTCATGAGACACAAACGCATAAAGATGCTAAATTACGTAGATATCCTCGTCAACAAGTAACAAAAGCAGCCTCGTTTGCTGAACAGGTACCCGAGCGTGCTCCAGCAGGGGTGAGGGATAAACAACAGTGCCCTTGTTCACAAGCAGGATGCTGTATGCAAGTGCATCTCCTCAATCATAGCCAAGGTGCACGAGATAGCACATGTTTGATGTATGTAGTGCTATCTTACTGGATATATGGCATTTATGGGCTTCCCACGACCCCGTGATTTTAAAGACTCAGTAGCGAGACGCGAGTTCCAGAATGGCATGCAGCGTAACTTTGCAGAATGCTTGGGTGTACCTTATGCACTAGCCCTTTGAATTGTATGCATGCACCCAAAGAGGTAATCAAAGTGCCCAATATGGTATCAACTTTCGTCATTTTGGTGCCACTGTAGGGCAGCAGGGTTGAAGCATATGGTGCGCAGTTGCAATCTCAGGCCCGTGTTTCTCAACGAAGGTCCTATTAAAAAAGGAATTCATCTATTCGATCAATTATTAGATAAATATCTAGATATAAATAATAATGGGGGCTAATTAGTTACGCACTGACCAGCTATGATGTCCATAAAGTTAATGTCGATGGGTTAGATGTGTCCACCTGATGAAAATTAAACAAAAACAAAGAGGTAGATTTCGCAATGAGGAAATCCACGCACTGATAACAAAATGGAATGAGAAATAAAAAATGCACATTAACGACAATCTTGGTGTTTAGGATCCCCACCAACTTTCGGGTTCAGGTCCATAGTCACCCTCGTAAATGATAGCGCCAGCCTGACGGCGAGCGTCAATTAGTTGGAGCTCAGGGTATGCGAGGATTGCTGCAGCTGTAGGCCTTAAACTCGCTTCTGGGCTCAGCATCGTCCTTACTATTCTGTCAAGGGCTTGTGAATCACTTATCAGAAAGTATGGAGCCCAAGCTGGGGGCCCATTCTCTCCATTCTTAGCTCGCTGTAGATCACCAGAAGACAAACGGCCAGCGTCGCTAAGGTCTCCACTACGCAATTTTTGCCAATGCTCGCCATTATCTGGCAGAACAATGTTTGCAGCGACCTCAACCATCATAATTCCCAAGCTGAACAAATCGGCTGGGGTATCGTAACAGCCAGATGTGAGGACTTCAGGTGCGATGTATTCACGGTCGCCTTCTCTTTCAATGTCAGCTGCGGCAGGCAGAGCGGTTGCCATACCGAAATCGCCGATTTTGAGAAACCCTTCAAAGGTAATAAATATGTTTGCTGGTTTGAGGTCTAAATGGCAGTAGTTCCGGTCATGAATGAACTTTAATCCGGTGGTAATCTCATGGAGGATTTTCCATACTCGCCATTCGTCTAGCCTCGTTCCCAGGTCGCTGAGGAAGGTATCCAGGTTGCCATTTTCACAGTACTCGCTCATAATATACAGGTAGCCTTGATCTTCCCATGCGTCTATAAGAGAGATAATGTTGTCTTCATGGCTTGGGTTGAGTGCTTTCAAAATCTCCACCTCTTCGTACCTGCGAGCGCGTTGGCGTGCACCAGTCATGACTTTTTTGCTTCGTTTGACGGCATAGCGATTTCCGTTGGAGCATACACTCCACACACAGGAAAACTCACCAGTACCAATGTGATGCACATCTCTGAATCTGAGCTGCAATGATTGATCACAAAAGGGCGCCTTTAAGCTGTCGACTGAGGTATCTGCAGTGCCGTGTGAATCTCGTGACGCGTCGTAATCATACGTAGAGTCGTAGCTGAAGTTTTGGAGCCTTGGAGACTGGAACGGCGGCGACGACAGCGAGGGCGAGTGAGGTACTCGATTGAATGCGGGCGGCGATGACCGTGGTGGAGCCAGACTGAGGCCCGGTCGTCGTAGGCCGTACTTGGGCGTTATCGTTGATGCGTCAGAAACGAATCTGTGTGCTTTCGTCGGCGCCGGCGTCGACGTAAGAGGGCGTGTTGGGCTGTCGAGAGTGAAGTTCTCCACATTGTTGGTGACTTCGGCAAAAGGCGAGTTCCAAAATAGCCTGCTGGAGTCGGGGCGGTCATCAAAGTCGAATAATAAGCTTTCTGGACGACGCTTGCACGGAGTTTCCGGCATCTGACGCGTCGCGGGTCGCTTCTCGGTCTTGGACACAAGCCCAGAAGAGTTAAACGCGGCCTGATTTGGTTTACTCGTTTTCCAGTCATTGTGATCTGCTAATTCTCCCACGTTTTCAGGCGTTAAAGTAGCAGTAGACGCGCGAGGGTTGGCATCCGGGTGGCGGGTTGCTCCCATATCCTCGTGTTCGCGCTGCGGAGACGCGAGTTCATTGACGACATTATTACGCCAATATCTAATCATGTTTTCACTTAGAGGTTGATGTCTTTTTCGGCTTGGTGTGCGCGTAAGAGGTGACTTTTGTTCCTGAAGATCGCCGTTGGCAGCGGCGTCTAGGTTCATTAGACCAACAGAGCGGCGAAGCGACTTGCGCTTTTCGCCTGATTTGTTGGGTGTGTGCAATATCATAGGAATTTGCCCTTGCTAAAAGGCTACCACTGAGACGCGTGAACAAGGGGTGCGGGCAGGTGCTGACAAAATATTAAACCGCGCGTGAGAAGCTGCTTAGTCAATATTATATAGATTACACAGGGTCTACATATATACCCAGCAGCCTGCATGCATGGTTTATGCGCTGCATGTAAACAAACATGCGGGGTGGTTCGAGAATTCTTTCCAGAGTGCACCGGAGCACAGCTCCGTATGCACGCCATACTAACGCAAACAGGTGCAGCTACAGCGCAGATTCTGGATCACTATCACTTATGTATTGGTCTATATACTTGAGCATCTACTAGAGCTTCAATGGTTTAGCTAGAAAGTGACACCCCATCATCCCCTGGATCGTGCAGCGATCACCAAACGGTAAATGCGGGCATACAATGGCGCTTGCACATGAGACGCTCGCCCTCGTTTCAGAGTTTACGCCTCGAGAGGAAAAAAACGCTTGGTGAACGCGCACTTTATTTTTTTTACATTTCGCGGCATAAAGTAACGCGGTTTGTGATGTTACGCGCGGATTCTAAAACTCCGTCCCTCAGCCGATCCGTTGACGATCTCGCTACCATCACAATCTGAAACGCTATAAAAAAAAACTTTGAATAGAGAGCGAGCAGAGCAGAGCAGAACAAAATACCATCATGAGAAAAAGGTATAGGCTACATAAAACAATGAAGAATAAACACAGTTACCCTTTAGAATTTAACAGTTAAACTGCTAGATTAAATGCGCATGCTTACGCCTACGGCTGTATATAATAAAAACAACTTTTAAGCATCGTTAAGCTCACGCAAACGACGGATAGTAGAGCGGGCAGTAGTAGCAGCGGAGGTGGCGAGGATGTAAGCACCACCGGCCATGGTCTTGCGGCAACCAGAGCACTTCCAGATACCAGCGGCCTCACGACGGACAGTGTTCTTACCGCAGAAAGCGCACTCGTAGCGGGCGTGAGCGGTCTGCTCGAGCTTGCGGCACTGACGACGCAAGGAGCTACCGTAACGGACACCGTAGCGACCGGAGATTCCGACTTTCTTAGTACGACGAGCCATTTATGATGAAACTTTTGGTGCTGAGCGATATTGTTAGGTGAGTGGGTGTAAAATCTTGCCCTCTATGTATTAGTAATACACGGGTTTGCCCTAAGATGGTGGCGCATTGGTGGCTGAATCAGCGACCCCGAGTCTTGTGTGTGTTTGATAAAAAATACAGGACATATCTGAAACCAGGGTATCATCAAAATAAAAGAGATCGGGCCGTTGCGTCTGGATATATAATACCTGTATTTGCAATAATTTTACATAAACCTTAGCTATGCACAAATCAAGCCATACCGTGTCGAACGATTCGTACTTAGCTATCTGAGTGTCTCACTTGTATTGCATATGCTACCAAGGTCTAGATCTGAGTGCACAGCAACGATCATACGCCTTGAGAATGTAGCCAGAACACTATTTAGCAAGAGTTGTATGTCTCCCCACACGCGATAAGGCCTATTTTTGTTGACGCATTTACCCCAGCTCAACTGCGAGATAGCGGTGGCCTGCATCCAGAATGTTGAGCAAGAGCTCATTTCTTTTTTTCTGTTTTTAGGAGAGCAACTATATTTTGGTAGCAGCTATTTATTAGCCGCCAAATATCTATCTCAAGCGTGCTGGTATTTTATCAATAAATTAGGTGGGGGGAACCACAGCCTGCCTCGTGAGGGCCCGCATAGCATTTCGGCTATCGAAGACATGCGGAATTTAGAGCACATGCCGAAAACTAGCCCACGGTAGTGCCCCCACGGTAGTGCCCCACTACTATGGTATGATCTCAGGATTTAGGACTCGTCCTTGATATCCTGAGCCAGATCCTCAGGGTCAACGGTGTCAGGGCTTAGTTTCTTGCTCTTTTCAAGCTTGGGGGCCTTGGTCTTGGGCTCTGATTTGGGTGCTTTCTCGTGCTCATCGTCAGGCTTGCGCTTCCCCGTGGCAGGCTCCTGGGCCTCTTCAACGAAATCAATGGACGGGTCCACCCCGAGTTCCTTGGAGATTTCGTCTTTATTGTGGAGGAGCTTGAGCCACTGCTCGGCGTTGAGCGAGATACCCTTTTGTGTGGGCTTGATCTCGCCGTCCTTCTCATAATAATTACGCAGATCAAGGAGCTTCCTGCCCTTGAACTCGTTTATAGTAACTTTTTTGAGCTTTGCCAGTTCAATCTCCACCATCGTTGCTAGCAGTGAGGGTAAAAGTGGTGGCTCCACGCGAAGACACCTTACCTCCCAACTCCGCCACCGCCACCACAAATGCCCGACGTGTGGTTGATTGACGATGCGCCGGTTCAGGGCAGTAATTCCGGTCACAGGTCACGCAGTAATTCGCATTCAAGAGCAGACGACCCATTCGAGGATATTGAGGGCCAGACGCAAGATCTGTACCTTGAAATGGACGATCTCGACGACGAGGGCCACAATATCAACCCGTTCCGGACACATCGCCCGCTAACAAACCCCAATGATCAAATAAAGCAGCGCGACTTTGATATTGTACACTTGTGGAACCGCATCCTCGGCAAGGCCAAGACGTCCCAGCCCCAGGGCCCTCGCACCATCAATTTCCCCCCAGAGGGCAAGTTCCTGGGCAATCACATCTCTACAACCAAATACAATATCGCCACCTTCATCCCCAAATTCCTTTTTGAGCAATTCTCAAAATATGCAAACCTCTTTTTCCTCGCCACCGGTTGTATCCAGCAGGTGCCCCACGTCAGTCCGACAAACCCGTACACGACGTTTCTCACACTGGGAATTGTGCTCCTGGTGTCTGCCATAAAGGAGGCGTTCGAGGACATCAAGCGTGCTCAGGCTGACCGCGAGCTCAACACATCACAGACATGGGTCTTCAACCCGGTCACCAGCCATTGGGAGCGTAAAAAATGGAACAATATCGTTGTTGGAGATCTCGTCAGAGTCGAATCCGAACAGCCCTTGCCCGCAGACGTGGTTGTGCTATCAACCAGCGAGCCCGAGGGGCTCTGCTATATCGAAACCTCCAACTTGGACGGAGAAACAAACCTCAAAATTAAACAAGCAAACCAGCAAACTAACCACCTGAGAAACGATGACCAGCTGCGGGACCTTCGCCTCACCATAAAGTCGGAGCAGCCCAACTCCTCCCTCTACACCTTTGAAGGAACCCTCCAGGTCGAGAACCATCGCACTATTCCGCTCTCAACTGAACAGATGCTTCTTAGAGGTACCTCCATCCGCAACACTCAATGGATTATCGGTGTGGTTGTTTTCACAGGTCACGAAACCAAGCTGATGCGCAACGCTACTGCGGCCCCCATCAAGCGTACAGCCGTAGAGCACATGATCAACATGCAGATTATCTTCCTATTCTTTATTCTAATTGGAATGGCGCTGCTTTCTTCCGTCGGTAACGTTATCAAGATGGCTCAGTGGCGTCATACAATGTGGTACCTTCAGCTCGAAAGCGCGTCTATTGCCGGCACTTTTTTCCTCGATTTACTGACTTATTGGATTCTTTTCTCAAACTTGGTCCCCATCTCTCTATTTGTGACGGTTGAAATCATCAAGTTTTACCAAGGTGTACTCATCTCGAGCGATCTTGAAATGTACTACAAGGAAACAGATACCCCCACTGTTTGCCGTACTTCATCACTGGTAGAGGAATTGGGCCAGATTGGATACATCTTCAGCGATAAAACCGGTACTCTTACCTGTAATATCATGGAGTTCAAGGCATGCTCTATCGCTGGCACCGTTTATGCAGATGAGCTGCCCGAAGATCGAGAAAGTGATGTCAACTACTGCACGTTTGATCAACTCCGCAATGACGTTGATGACCCCAGGATCGGCCCCGATATCAAGGAGTTTTTCACTTTGTTGGCGACCTGTCACACTGTCATTCCTGAACAACTCGACGATGGTCAGCTCAAGTACCAGGCATCTTCTCCTGATGAGGGGGCACTCGTTGAGGGAGCTGCGAAGCTTGGTTTTGTCTTCACCGTGCGCAAGCCTTCAAGCATTCAAATTGAGGTCAATGGGCAGGAACGCGAATACGAGCTGCTCAACATCTGTGAATTCAACTCTACTCGTAAGCGTATGTCTACCATTTTCCGCTGTCCTGATGGCAAAATCCGCCTATTTTGTAAAGGTGCTGATACAGTTATCTTTGAACGGTTAGCCAGCCGGGAAGGTGAGCATATGGAAGTCACAATGTCTACTCTTGAGCAGTTTGCAAGCGAGGGCCTGCGTACTCTTTGTCTTGCCGCCCGTGAGATTTCCGAGGAGGACTACGCTCAGTGGGCTGCTCGTTATGAAGAGGCACTCACCTCTCTGGATAATCGCCAAGAAAAAGTCGATACTGTTGCCAACGAAATTGAGCAAGGACTCGAGCTTCTTGGAGCAACTGCTATTGAAGACAAGCTTCAGGATGGAGTTCCTGACACCATTCACACGCTCCAAGACGCTGGTATCAAAATCTGGGTTCTCACAGGTGATCGTCAGGAGACGGCAATCAATATTGGTATGAGTTGTAAACTGCTCTCTGAGGACATGTCTCTACTAATCGTCAACGAGGAAACATTTGAGAAAACTCGTGAGAATATCCAAAACAAACTCGATATTGTTCGGGGCTCCTCGACTACAGCGGCAGATCTTGCGAGCCTCGCCCTGGTTATTGATGGTGTCTCACTCGGCTATGCCCTGAGACCCGAGATTGAGCAAATGTTCTTTGAGCTGGCCGTCTTGTGTAAATCTGTCATTTGTTGCCGTGTGTCCCCGCTTCAGAAGGCGCTGGTTGTCAAGTTGGTCAAGCGGAACTCTAAAGATTTGCTCCTGGCTATTGGTGATGGTGCCAATGACGTCAGTATGATCCAGGCAGCACACGTTGGTGTTGGTATCAGTGGTATGGAGGGTCAGCAAGCTGCTCGCAGCGCCGATATCTCTACTGGCCAGTTCCGTTTCCTCAAAAAATTACTACTGGTTCACGGTTCTTGGAACTACCACCGTCTCAGCCGGGCTATTCTCTACTCGTTTTACAAGAACATTGCTCTCTATTTCACCCAGTTTTGGTACGTGTTCCTCAACGGGTTCTCTGGCCAGTCTATCTATGAATCCTGGACAGTAACATTTTACAACGTGATTTGCACAGTGCTTCCGCCCTTTTGCCTGGGTCTCTTTGACCAGTACGTTTCGGCGCGCATGCTTCAGCGTTATCCTCAATTGTACCGTCTAGGGCAAAAGGGTGTTTTCCTAAACGTAAAGCAATTCTGGGCGTGGATTTTCAACGGAATTTACCACTCTATTATCATATTCTTTGTGTCTATTGGCGCGTACTATACCTTCAATGTTCTCTCAGATGGCCTTATCGCCAACCACTGGGTCTGGGGTACCGCAACCTATACTGCGTGTGTTTTAACTGTTTTGGGTAAAGCTGCCCTGGTCACAAACATGTGGAATAAGTATACACTGATCTGTATACCGGGATCGTTTGCCCTCTGGCTCGTATTCTTCCCGTTTTATGCTTCTGTGTTTCCTAGGGTCAACGTATCCAAAGAATACCGCGGTGTACTCGGGAACCTCTATCCTACAACAGTATTCTGGGCCATGATATTTGTGATTGCAATCCTATGCTTGATGCGTGACTTTGCATGGCGGTATTACCGGCACATGTATGACCCCGAGGTGTACCATTATGTCCAGGAGATGCAGAAATACAATATTACAGACCAACGTCCGCGTATGGACAAATTCCAAAAAGCGATTCGAAAAGTGCGTCAAGTGCAGCGTATGCGCAAGCAGCGAGGTTTTGCATTCTCGCAGTCGGATGAGGGTCAGGATAAGGTGATTAGAGCCTACGATACCAGCAAGAAACGGCCTCTAATCTAAGTCTTTTTAAATATATAGCATATGCATGTAGTCTAGTCTACGTTTTCTCAACTGCCCAACTCGCGGCAACTCGTCCTGAGCATTCAGGACTAATTTCTATAAATTTCACCTACAAATCTAATTCATTCATGGAAAATGCCCAAAGCTTTTAGCCCGGCACCCTCCACTATAACATGCTTGTCAACCCCCGACTGAAATTTCTTACATGAGCCTTCGAGTATTTCGCAGACTCTACTCGGCGCCCGCTCGCCAAGGTTTCAGCGACTTTTTTGGTGAAACTGCGCAATCAAAAGCCTCCGAGACCCCCAAGGCTCCTAGCGAGTACTACACCAACGAGGATCTCCGCAAGCACCCCGAGATCCACGCCAAACTCAACCCCGCTGCAAAACCCACAACTGAGCTCTTGAGCCCTCTTAAGCAGCAGCTTTATCGCAAAGTGCTTGAAACGCATGGGCAATATGTCAACAACCAACACATCGAGCTCGATGGTGCCAAGTACCGTCTGCACCTGACCCCTGAGGAGATTAGAGCCCTTGAGCCCAGCGTCTACTGCCAGAGCTACCGTATCAAGAGCAGCTGGAAGAAAACCTACATGTTTTTGCGCATGTTCCGTCGCATGCCCCTCCTTGAAGCCATCACTCAGTCGCATTTCACTGCCAAGGCTCTGGGCCGTGATGTAGGTGAGATGCTGGAACGCGGTAAAGCCGACGCCGAGAAGTTGGGCATGGACCCTTCTCGTCTCGTTATTGAGCAGATTTGGGTTGGCAAAGATGGCCAAGACCGCAGGACTGTTGACATCAAGGGCCGTGGCCGTGCCGGTATCTGCACTCACCCGTACGTCCACGTCAAGGCAATCTTGAGGGATCAGAGCTTCTTTGACAAGGCCGAGCAGCGGTTCAAGAAGCGTTTGGACAGAAAAGTTTGGAACCAGCTGCGCAACTGGACCATCAAAGAAGACTACGTCCAGACTGCCGATTACAAGTGGTAGCGCTATAATGTATATAATAAAAGTGAAACCAGCATGTGGAACTCATCTAGCATAGCCTATTTAACGTTGTGAATTAGCAGGGCTGGGGATCTCAAACTCAGCATCAACAGGAATCTCGCCATTGAGCAAGAGACCCACATGGGGCTGGACCTGCCATCTCAGAGTGAGGTTAGCGTGTCTGTTGTCAAACGACTTTGTCACGTCCCAGACGTTGTACTTGGAGACTCTGTTGTTGAGCTTGATCTCTGCATTCTTCTTATCTCTGATGATTGTGTCCCAGAGAGTGACGATATTGCTGATATCAGGACGGCTGCCGGGGTACTCTGCAGTCAGGTAGACAAAGACCTGCTTTGTGTTCCAGTTGAAGAGGGGCTCCAAATCAGCCTCGAGGTCGAATTTCACCCGCAGGTTCTCCTTGGGCTTGTTATTGACGGCACCACCGCTACGGTCAGTACGCAGAGTGACCTTGGGGTTGTACACTGCGGCGGAGCCCTGCAGATTCCAGGCACCCGCAACGTAAAGCTGCAAATAAGCCAACAGTGCCCCCACAATAGCCACTACAGCGACGACTTTAGGTGCTTTAGTGCTGGCATAATTGCCACGACTCCAGATTGAGTGCATAAGCAGAGACGAGGCATGTTGACAGTCCAAAAGTACTTTGACGTGGATACTCAAGATGTGGCCAGACGTCTAAATCTCGCAGTCAATCCACTGCGTATGGAGCCATTCGTCACAAACGACGCCGATGTGGTCGAGGGCAACAAGCGGCCTGATCTGTGGGGGCCCTTTTGGATATATCAAACCACTGTGTTTGCCCAGTTCTTTGCAACGAGCGTCGGAAGCTTTCTGCTAAGCCTTGGATCAGAGCACCATCAATACGATATCGCTACATTTGCTGCCTCGGCCACAGTCTTGGCGATCTTCACATTTGCCGTCCCGTTTGGAGTATGGCTCGTTGTGCAGTACCTCAATCTGGTCCCTACTTTCTCGTGGGTCCAATCTGTTTCGTTGTATGGCTACTCGATGGCTATTTGGTCTCCTCTAGTAGTGCTGTGGGGCCTACTCGTTCCTCTTTTACCCCAGACTCCAGGGGTCATAGTCAAGTGCGTACTACTAGGGATCGGGTTCCTAATTTCTAGTAAATTCCTGCTAATGAACCTCAGAGGACTAATGTTCAATGCCTCTTCAGCGGTGGACAAGAGCATGGCCACCCTGGTCCTCTTGGCAGTGGGTCTAGTACAAGCCGGCTTTGTAGCAGTAATGGGCACAATGCACTAAATTATATACTAAATTATAGGTAAATTACGATGGCATTAAAGGTCGCCTGTCGATAGCGGGCTGGATAAGGTAGGATAGCCACCTCCAGGAGACCTCCAGGGCATGACTTTAAGGGCTCTATCAAGGGCTCTATCAGTAATCTCTGAAATGCTCACATGAAAACAGCGACCTCGGCCCGCATTTCGGCAGCCACAACCGTGAGAGTGGCGTCCATATATATATTACAATCACCTTACCCCTCATTGGTTTATGCTGCAGGTACGGCAATTTGTACGCTATTCGCGGCCATTGGTATCGCGCTATGCGCCCCAGATGAGCTTCCGACTGAACTCGTCGCTAGGACCCCGTGAAAGCGACGAGGTGGATCTTTGCATCGTCGGTGCCGGTCCAGCCGGTCTGGCAGCTGCAATCAAGTACAAGCAGCTTGATTTGGAGCATGGAGACGGTGAAAAACGAGTCATTGTGCTCGAAAAAGCAAGTGAGCTCGGTGGCCACACCCTCTCGGGTGCTGTTTTGCAACCAACGGCTCTGGACGAGCTGTTGCCAGACTGGAGAGAGGACCCTCCAGAGTTTTGCACCGCTGTTGAGAGCGAGGGCATGAAACTCTTGACCCAGAAATACGCGATCCCTCTTCCGGAACCTCCCCAGATGAAAAATCACGGCAATTACATTGTTTCGCTATCTGCGGTCGTCCGCTGGCTTGGTGAAAAGGCTGAAGAGCTGGGTGTTGAAATCTACCCCGGGTTCTCTGTTTCCGAGCTCGTCTACAATGAGGACGGTAGCGTAAAGGGAATTGCCACCCAAGACCAAGGTCTCGACAAGCAAGGTAACCCAAAGGATACTTTTACCCGCGGTATGGAGTTCCACGCACCCATTACATTGCTCGCTGAGGGTTGCCATGGCTCTCTTTCCAAAAAGGCAATGAAGAAGTTTGATCTTCGCAAAGACTGCGACCCGCAAACTTATGGTATCGGTATCAAGGAAGTCTGGGAAGTCCCAGAGGAGAATTTCAAAAAGGGTTACGCTGGTCATGCTATGGGCTGGCCCTTGGATACCAGTACTTATGGAGGTGGCTTCCAGTACCACTTTGGCGATAACTTGGTTAGCGTCGGTCTGGTTGTTGGTCTCGATTACGCCAACCCATGGATCTCACCATACCAGGAGTTCCAGCGTATGAAAACTCACCCCTACTTTGCAGATGTTCTCAAGGGCGGTACTTGCATCGCCTATGGTGCACGTGCCCTAAACGAGGGTGGATACCAATCTATCCCTAAACTCAACTTCCCCGGTGGTGGCCTCATTGGCTGCTCTGCCGGATTCCTCAACGTACCCAAAATCAAGGGTACTCACACTGCCATGAAGAGTGGTATGCTTGCTGCTGAAGCTGCCTTCAACAATGAGTTTGAGAAATACGAGGAGAACCTCCGCAACTCTTGGGTTGCTGAGGAGCTCTACGAGGTCCGTAACGTCAGACCCTCATTCCACAATCCCCTCAAGATGTGGGGTGGTCTTGCGTACTCTGGTCTCGAAACCATGGTTCTCCGTGGTAAAGAGCCTTGGACTTTCCATCACAAGCAAACCGACGCAGCTGCTACTGAGCCAGCTTCCAAATTCAATCAAATCCAGTACCCCAAGCCTGATGGCAAGTTGACTTTTGACCTGCTCACCAGCGTTTCTCGTACCGGAACCTACCATGAGGAAGATGAGCCATGTCATTTGCGTGTGCCTGACCAGGACTTGGAGAGGCACTGTGAGAAGAGCTGGCCCGTATACAAAGGTATCGAGCAACGATTCTGCCCAGCTGGCGTCTACGAGTATGTGCAAAACGATGCTGGTAAAGAGGAGTTCAAGATCAACTCTCAAAACTGCATCCACTGCAAGACCTGCGACATCAAGACTCCCATCCAGGACATTGACTGGAATGTCCCAGAGGGCGGTTCGGGTCCCAAGTATACCATTACTTAATTTGCTCTAATTTAAATCTTATTCGCGCGTAAAGCGTTATGCCGTTCAAACTGCTTAGCTCGCACTGCCGGGGGTGTGGTGGGGCCAAATTTATTCAGATTTTATAGCTCACTGCATAAATAAATAATGTCTTGAATAACTATTAGCAATTTTTTTTTTCTCTTCTTGATGGCCACAGGCTATCAGGAAGGCAGAGGGTTGTAGATCCCTCTACGCTTTTTGAGTTCCAAGGAATTTACCATGGATTAGTTGACAAGCAGGTTTAGTTCATTGTCAACAGAGCAATCAAAAGCCATTGTCAAATCATCATCGCTGTTCAGCACGACATAATCGTCGTCCTCATCCTTGTACTTGATGCGGAGAGGAGTCGGGGCGGTTTTACCGCACAAGCGTATTTTGCGTTCCACCTTCTGCAGGAACCCAGTGTAGGTGATATTCCTATCCACCAGAAGCACAAACGAGTCGACCTGGTAAAATATCCTTACCTTTATAGTTCCTCCAGTACTGGTAGGGGTTGTAGGTGTGCTGACACCGTGCTCTAGAGGCTTTGGATTCTGAAGCGTTGATAGTGTTCCTTCACTATATGTGTGAGGTAACGCCGGTGGCTGGGGATTTGAAATTCGAGAAGATGCCAAGGTTGTGGCTGAGGCACTCATGGCTGAGTTGCGGTGGTAGTCAGTGTTTGCGGATCCGATGCTGAGCTTGCGGAATGATGATGCGTCGATGGGTGACGAGATGGGTGTTTTGATATCGTCGTAAAATGGCGAAGGATCGTTATCGTCATACACGGCCGACGGCATGGTCCCTTCAAGATTACGGCTGCCTATCAGCTTTCTTATTGCCGCATCCCACAGATTGCACTGCTCTTCGTTATGGAGCCTAATGTCGAAATGACCCGTCTCTTGAGCATCGCCCCGGCCCCATATAATAGATAGAATGTACCCCCCACCAGTAGCTTCTTTGGTAACGTTGGTCGAAACGACTGCACTCAAATATAGACGCCCCTTGAGGTCAAGACTGTGACGTTTGGATTGAGCACTGGTACGACTCGCGCGCATTTTAAGAGGGCCCTTCTTATGTGGTGCATTTCCCTTACAACAGAGCAAAATATTTTCAAACAGGTACAGATGATATTCGGTCTCGGTCTCGCGCTCAATGACTGGATATACTCCCGAAAGCAAAAGCTCACCTAGCCGGTCAATGCTAATATCATGCCATGATTTGACTCGCTCGCGGAGTTCAGTGAAAATATAGCTGCATTCGACCTTCCTTTGTGTCTCGTTAACGGTCTGCATAATGTCCTGCATTATCTCAAGACCACTGACGAGGGTTTGATACGGCGCCCACTCTTCAGGTGTGTTTTTGATTATCTCCCTCAAGAGTAGCGGATACTTTGCTATACGCTGAACAGGTTTCAAAAGCATATTGGGCAGCTCATAATGGGGCTCGAGAATATCACTAAATTGCACGAGGTTTGCTGCTTCAGCGACAGCAACCTCGGCAGCCTCACGCTGATTCAGGGTATACCCTTCGTATACCTGGAATTCGTCTCTCATTATCTCAAACAGCGAGCCAAACTGTTGCTCATGAGGGGGCAGGCGTGCGTGATACTCGAGGCCCACTAGAAATCGGCGCTGGAAGTCCACAAGACGACTGAGATAGGGGAACATTTTCTGCACTGTTTCGCGGGGAACATTAGCCGCTAGCATTGCATCCATATAATCTCCCATGAGCTCCAAGTCCTGAACATACTTTCTTTCAGTCTGTATGAGCTCATTAACGACTTGATCTCGCTTTGTGCGCGGGTGCGGTAGCTCTAATGTACGCGGTAGTGGATGTGGTGGGAGTATATTACGCTCCATCAGTAAATGCAAGATGATCTGCAGAGTGCGTATGACTTTGAGCAGATCGCTGGTTGAGTCGCTAAACACGTTGGAGATAGTGAAGAGGCTGTTTTCCAAATGGGGTTTCAGCTCTGGGCCCAGGCACCCTTGTAAGAAACGGTACAGTAGCCGCTTGACAGTCTTGATGTCTGTGCACATGCTGGGTGGTAAGACTTCGAGGTTCACCCTTGGATTAAGAACGTTCAAAATCTCGCATAGTGGTGCGCCAAGCCTTAGAACCCGCCATAGTTGCGAAACGGGGTCGATTTTGCCACCGAACGGCGCGACGCCTAAATTGATTCGCGGCATGCCCTCTGTGCACTCATCGGTGTATGAGCATGCCGCAATATAGGTGTGCAGGGACCCAATCCTTTCCAGTTTACTCATTAGCGTTGTGCATAGGTTGTAGAGACTCCTTTGTGGATCAGCAGGCCTTTGACTAGCCCATTGTGTGCTGGGGGCGGGCGTAGAGGGGGAGGAGGTCCCCGCAGACACGCTGCGATTTATAGGAGCTTTTGGTGTTTGCGCCGGAGCAGCTACGCTGGCCGCTGGCTGAGAGCTACGCTTTGGCTGTTGCATTGAGCGGATTCAGGTATCAGACAAGGGCCTAGGAGAGAGGGGAGGGTTTGTAAGCCAAGTGGTAACAGGCGACAAAGCACAGGAGGTAGTTCTCGATCTGAGGTAACAGGCGGTGACGATTTATTCGATTTACTGAATTTATTGCGTGTGATCAGCCCAGATAGTTTCGATTCTGATTATAGTGAACGTCACCTGGGACTAGTCTGCATGACATGTAGGTGATGGTGGTTCTCTCAGAAATGTCACGCCTCAGGTTACAGGTTGTAAAAAAATTTTGACGAGTATTTTCCCAGGTAGAGATTTGGCTCTCTTGCAATAATAATAGTTTAGCATATATAAACCTTCTCAGTCACCCGACAGTCTCACGCCACACGGGAATATCACGAAATCCACCAATCACTAAGCAGCCATCTTCCTCAATGTCGTTTATCCAGCGTCTCGCCCGTCCTGCTGTTCGTCAAGCCCGCGTCCCCACCTCCCGTATTGGTGCTCGTATGTACTCTTCCGACCAC
Source organism: Wickerhamiella cacticola (assembly GCA_030564425.1). Lineage (NCBI taxonomy): Eukaryota > Fungi > Ascomycota > Dipodascomycetes > Dipodascales > Trichomonascaceae > Wickerhamiella > Wickerhamiella cacticola. The sequence continues at coordinate 314,500 of JAJLUX010000001.1, read as the reverse complement.
ATGAGCTACGAGGACTTCACTGCTCGTTTCGAGAAGGAGTTTGACGAGGCCTACGACCTCTACGAGGTCCAGAGAGTCCTGAACAATGCCTTCAGCTACGATTTGGTCCCCGCCCCCACCGTTATTGAGCGTGCCCTCATTGCTGCTCGCCGCGTTAACGACTACGCTACCGCTTCTCGTGTCTTTGAAGCCCTCAAATACAAGGTCGACACCCCTGCCCAGTACGAGGCCTACCTTGCTGAGCTCAAAGACGTCCGCGAGGAGCTCGGTATTACTTTGCACGAGGATCTCTTCAAGGATGAGTAGATTAAGTAGAATATTTCAAGCTCTAGGTTCTTAGTATACATGCTAAGCTAAAATTAGCGATTTGGCCAGCCAGATGGTGGCATGCCAAACCCGCTAGTAATAGGAACTCAAATCAAAGATTCATTAATTTCTCGTTTTCCTGCTATCGTGGGGGCCTGCTGGCCGCTGGCCACCTGCTAGCCACCTAGCTTACACACGGTGCTGACCCAATCACCTTTTGCTTATACCATGGCTGGAGGACTTCGCAAGGATCCTGCGATCGAGCAGTTCGCGCACATGCGCGCTAATACTGAACAGTATTTCCGCATTAACAAGAAGAGCGGTCCCTTCTTGCTCATTACTTTGGGCCTGCTCCCCTTGGCAGTCGGTTACCTGAGCTACAACACTCACGGTCAGATCCAGATCGCCGGTCTCCGTAGAGAAGAGAAATTCCGCAGGGAATGGCCCTCCTGGCTGCAGCCTTTGATGGACAAGGCCAAGCCCAAGGAGGATTGATTTATTGGAGCCTTTGAGAAATACTGAGCTCTGGACCTGTTTTGGCGTGGTAATCTAGGTATAAACATATATAACGCATTTGTATTTCATATTCCAGAAATATCATGCTTCATTTGGGTCAACTACTGGGTTGTATAGGTAGGGAGGTCTGGGTTCCAAGCTGGCTCCCAAGCTGGCTCCCAGACTGGCTCCCAAATTGAGCTCACTTGTCCATGCAGGTAGCAGCACGTACACTAAAATTGTTTATTGAATTCTCTAAGCCTTTTAAATTGGTAAATGTTAATGGGCCAACCACCATGACCAGCCACCCCTGAACTCAGGTTCCAGTATGTAGACGCCAAATGAATGCCTTTAATCACGATATTCAGTTGAATTATCTCCACTTTAGTTCCATCTCGTGGCATTTAGCACACACCACCTCTCTCCCAAGACGCGTCGTCGCTTACACTGTTAATTAGCCTGCATGTGGAAAAAAGAGCCGCGGAAGTTTAGAGCTCAAACCTCACAGGCCGCGCTGCTTGAGCAGAGCACCCGCACAAATGCGTTTGATACTTCGGTCATGGGCTATGAGCATTTCAGTTCGGGGGGATGCCGACGTGGGTACATGGTGAATTTTCATGAGACAATAGTCTCAAAGAACGGCGAGGATTTCAGCGGAATTGACATGTATTTCATTGATTTTGATGGTGGGCGTTTCAAATCAACGATTTTCTTTTCGCCGTACCTCCTGGTTCTCTGCACACAAGGCAGAAGAAATGAGGTCGAGGAATACCTCAGGCGCCATCCACAAATGTCTGAGCTCCTCAAGGATATCGAATGGTGTGAGCGTGAAGATCTGCAACAAGTCAACCATCTTATCGGAGCCAAACAGCATCTCCTCAAGGTCTCTTTCAACAACACCGGCGACATGCAAATATTCCGTAAACTCGGGCTGGATATCGCCGCTCAAAACAAAATTGATGCGCAGAATACACACGAACTCGCTTCCCATGAGCATATTCTCGATATAAGGGAGTACGATGTTCCCTACCACGTTCGTGTTTTCATAGACTTGGATCTCCGTGTGGGCAGGTGGTACAAAGTGTGGAGCGCGCACGGGGCAATCCAGCTCAAGGAGCTCTCTGGTGCTAGCCAGGTAATTATTGATGATAACGAATACGACTTCAACCCCGATTTGCATGACCCCCAAGACATTGTGGACTGGGACGTTCCAGCGATGCCTCAAGTACTGGCGTGGGATATTGAGGCCGCTAAAAAAGACCTAATGTTCCCGGATCCTGAAAGCCCGGAAGATGAAATTACCATGATTTCATACATGATAAACGACTCGAAAGGTTTCCTCATCACTAACAGATCCTATGTCTCGAAAGATATCGACGATTTTGAGTTCAATCCCAAGCCAGAATACCCGGGGCCGTTCCAGGTGTACAATGAGCCCAACGAAAAGGCGCTATTGCAAAGATGGTTTGACCATGTGCGCGAAATCAGGCCAATGGTGATGGTGACCTTCAATGGTGATTTCTTTGATTGGCCGTATGTGGCTAAACGTGCCAAGCGCTATGGTCTCAATATAGATGATATTTTGGGCTTCACAGAAATCAAAGGCGCGGACGAATACTGGAGCTCACCAAACTGTTGCCACTTGGATGTCTTCTCTTGGGTCAAGCGTGACTCGTACCTCCCACAAGGTTCGCAAGGTCTCAAGCAAGTCACCCAGGCTAAACTGAAGTTCAAACCTTTGGAGCTTGATCCAGAGGAAATGACGCCATTCGCAAGCGAGAAACCACAGGTCCTGGCAGAGTATTCCGTTAGTGATGCGGTAGCCACATATTATCTCTACCACAAATTCGTGCATCCGTTCATCTTCTCGCTTTGTAAAATTCTGCCCCTTCCGCCTGATGAGGTTTTAAGAAAGGGTACTGGTACGCTTTGCGAGATGTTGCTAATGGTCCAGGCATACCAGGGTGGGATTCTATTGCCCCATAAGCACAAGGAAGCCAGTATGAAGTACTATGAGGGCCACTTGATTGAGTCTGAAACGTATTCCGGAGGACATGTAGAGTGTTTACACGCTGGTGTTTTCAGAAACGATCTGGACTACCAATTCAAGCTCAGCACCGAACAGCTCCAAACTCTAATTGATGAACTCGACGACACTCTGAGATATACAATCAAGGCAGAGATGGGGATTGATTTGGATGCTAGTGAGCACAACTATCACGAAGTTCTCCGTAAGATTGAGTCCATGCTGGTCGCCCTCCGTGATGCCCCCAACCGAGTCGAGAACCCCTACATCTACCATCTGGACGTTGCGTCAATGTATCCCAATATTATGACCACCAACCGTCTCCAACCAGACTCAATGGTAACAAACGATGATTGCCGCAAGTGTCACTACTATACCAAGGACCGTGACTGTGCGCGCACCCTTGCCTGGCAATGGCGTGTAGAGTACTGGGGTGCGGAAGCTAGCGATAAGCGAATGTTGGAGAAAATGCTTCAAGAATCAAAGTTCAAGATACGGAAATTCGATCAGGAAACTAGTAAATGGGAAACTTTGGAAGTAAACTACGACCAGCTCCCTCAAGACCGTAAGGATCAAGAGCTGCGTGCTAAAATTGCCGCGTACTCTAAACAAAGCAAAAAGCAAAAAGTCGTGAAAGATATTGAAAAGGATGTTATTGTTTGCCAGCGCGAGACCCCATTCTATATTGATACCGTTCAAGCGTTCAAGAATCGCCGTATCGAGTATAAGCGCCAGTCCAAGCAGTTTGAAGGTGAAGCGCGTGCTGCTGCCAACCCTCTTGAACGAGATCTGCTAATGAAAAAGCACATTGCGGCTGACTCGATGCAGCTGGCCCATAAAGTCATTCTCAATTCCTTTTATGGATATGTCAAGCGTAAGGGTTCACGTTGGTACTCTGATGAAATGGCCGGAGTAACATGTTTTACTGGTGCCAAGATTATTCAAGAGGCCCGCACAATTGTGGATGGCATCGGTATCTCACTAGAGCTTGACACCGATGGTATTTGGTGTATGCTTCCAAAGTCATTCCCGACTATATTTGACCTTCACCTCAAAACTAACGGTAAAGAAAAGAAAGTTAAAATCGAGTACCCAGGTGCTATTCTAAACTACATGGTATGGAAAGGCTACACAAACCCCCAATACCAGACCAAGAAACTCGACGCATTTGAGTACGAGACCAGTGTTCGCAACTCTATTTTCTTTGAGGTCGATGGTCCTTACAAGGCAATGATTTTGCCAACATCTAAAGAGCGGGGTGTCAATCTGAAAAAGAGATATGCAGTTTTCCACCTGAACGGGTCTCTGGCGGAATTGAAGGGATTCGAATTGAAGCGACGTGGTGAGCTCGAAATTGTCAAGAGCTTCCAGGCGGACCTATTCGCCAAGTTTTTGGAGGGCACTACCCTTGAAGAGTCTTACCAGGCCGCTGCTAAGCACGCCCACTCCTGGCTATCTATTCTCACGAATCGTGGAGCCGGGTACCAGACTGATGAGCTTTTAAAACTGATCTCCGAGGAGAAATCACTCTCTAAGCCGCTTGAAGACTATGGTGCGCAAAAGTCCAATGCGATCACAGCTGTTCGTCGTATCGTTTCGATGTTGGGTGAAAGTATGGGTAAATCCAAATCGCTCAAGGCCAGGTATATTATCTCAAAGTACCCGCGTGCTGCCGCGAACACTGACCGAGCTTTCCCTACGCTTGTATTCAAGCAGGCAGATGAAAACGAAAGAAGCCATTTCCTGCGCCTTTGGTCTCAAGAGCCTGGCCTCAACTCATTTGATTTGGCTGACTTGCTTGACTGGGACTATTATATCCAGCGTCTTGAGGATCAGATCCTAAAGATCATTGTCATTCCTGCTCAACTGCAAAAAGTTGCCAACCCTTTGCCCCAAGTGCAGCCTCCCCAGTGGGCCCTTGATGAATTGAAACAGCACCATCAGCTGAAACTGAGTGATATATTCACAAAAGCACCCCCTAGACCTCGTCAGCTACCAAGCCCAGAGCCTGTCGACGAAACTGATACTCTTGTTGACTTGGAGGATATTGGACGTCCTGTCAAACGGAAAACAACTGAGCCGGTCGAGGTGCGCATCAGCTTTGCAAATCTGCCAGATCCTCAAGTGGACTATACTGAATGGCTGCAATGCGTCAAAAAAGTGTGGGACCAACAATCAAAACTAAGAGAAACTCGCAAGTCTCTGTGGGGCAGTGGGCCAGTGTCGAATGTCGTCAATACAAAGTTCTCAAAGTTCATGTTTGTCCCCAATCCTCTCGAGACATGGACAATTCTACAAGTTCGCCCTTTTGGCCTTGGTCAAATACGTGTATGGGTCTATGATGGTAAAGGTGTCCACCCAATCACAGTCAATGTGAAACGCAAGGTGTATGTGCGGTTCAAGGAGGATCCTCCTTCGGAGATACTGGAGATGTCGCCCATTGCTCTCACCAAAAGTCGGTTCACGATGCCTAATGGCATGCAAAGCGACAATCTCTATGAGGCTGTTATGGACGAACGAGTGTGGGTTAATGAAGAGTCTAGTGCCACCTCTATATTCAAGCATCCGTTGGTTGATCAAGTTTTCGAAACAAAGGTCGAGCCCCTCCATCGGTTCATTATTGAAGTTGGGTCTGTTTGCGTGATGCAAAATGTTGAAAACTTCAGACAAGGCCAGGCACATGGGTTTGAAAGTGACTGGTTCGCACCCTCTCCTGTGAGTAAAAATCCCGTACTGCCCAAGTTCAATGTTATCCACGTGCAGCACTATGAAGTGCATGGCCAAAAGTTTGTTGTTGTGTTCAAGTCCTGGACGAATAAAGTTAACGTAGTCCACTACGTCCCCGAGGGTAACCGTAACGCTGCTGCTCTCTCCCTTGAGGCAGAATATATCAAAATGGCAAGCGATGGTGTCTCGCAAATGTACTTTAAGCTACACGATGCAATCGAGGTAGAGTCCATTAAGGTGAGCTCGCTGGCTGCACTCTATACAAAAACCAACAAACTCTTGGCAGACATCTACTCGGAAAAGTCAAGCTCGTGCATTGCTGTTTTACAGAGTCCTAATCCTACGCATCTATACCAGCAGGTGAGGTCGTTCTCCTCGTTTGTTACAGTTGAGTTGAATCCAAGCTACAGAGCTTTTAGTCCGATTGGCTTTGCAGCCGAGCTTTGCAATGAAATCATCAAGTGTCATATGCGGGTACAAGATAAGTACAACCTAGGGTACACCATCCCTCTGGCAGAGTTCTCCCGTGTGCCCCTTGCAAACTTCCCCAACAATGATCTCAAACTTGTGATTGATTTTGTTTATGCTCGTAAGCTTAAAGAGCAGCACAGTATCTTGTGGTGGTCTCCGACCGGCTCGCCCGATCCCCGTGGTGAACGTGTAGACGAGATCAAGCCCCTATCCAGGAGCACCAGTGGGTGGTTCAACCAGATCTGTATCGATTTTGAAATGAAAAACTTTGAGTTAAATGCTTTATTGGTGTCTAACTATGAGAGCACTGTCGATGGAGCCGGTGGTGGTGTCGACAATGAGGATGGTGTCCCGTTCATCATGAATGCTTTTAGTAAAACAGCCTTGCGCTCCCTCTACGATCTTATTCGCGGCTGGCATAAACAAGCGCGTGCTCAATCGTGGCAAGCCGAAGACCTCATCCGTCAGTTTTACGGTTGGGTCGCCTCTCCTACCTGTTACCTCTATGACCCAAAGCTTTTCTACTTTGTTGAAAACCTCGCCAACGGTATCTTTATGAAGATGATAAACGTGCTCGAGAAAAGAGGCATCGATGTGATTCATGCTACTCGTACTAGACTTGTCGTTGGTACTGGTAAATACTTTGATCACAGTGCTTTTGACGCTGCCCAAGTCATTATCGACACTCTACAAAAGCCATCGACGGATGGAGATGACTATTCCATCTTGTTTACTTATCTGGACCTTTATATTGACGCACGTTGGGACTTTTTGATCTGGTATGATAGCTCCAACTATGGTGGTCAAATAGTGGACTCCTCCACCTCCGATAACGTCGAGTACGATGGAGAGCCCAGTCTTATCTCTACTTGGGCCGTTAAGAACTACCTCCCCGTGGTTATGCAAAAGGATTTCAGTTCCTTTTATGCACAGTTCCTCGGCTTTGTCTCGGCTGCTAAACGCGCGGTCGACTCCCACAATGTCACTGCAACTGACTCGCTTCGTGAGACATCTTTGGGAGACGGATACTATCTTTGCGGTGAAAATGGTCTCATCAAGAAATTTGAGCCCCAGATTACCCACTTGACAAAAGCGCTCGAGCGCAAATACACTAAAAGCCTCACTGAGCCGGATAACCATGAGTTTGACTTCAATTACCTCCCGTCTCTGGACCCTAGCTTCAAGACCCAAGACCGCAAGCCGGTTATTGAATTTGTCAAGTGTCTATTGTTGGCATTCTCTCTAGACAAAAGACTTGAGCTAGAGTACTTGGAGCTTCGTAAATCCCTGCTCAAGATTGTTCATGTCGGTACATTTGAGAAGCGGGCACAATTCCAAAATCCGTTTGTGAAACTGATTGTCCCGCACGTAGTTTGCAGTGGTCCAGGCTGTACAAACGTTGTGGATCTCGATGTTTGCCAGCTTCCCAAATTCTCCTCTCAAGAGGGGGGTAATGCTTGGCGTTGCTACAACTGTGGTACCAAATGGGATCGAATTTACCTTGAAGAAAGAATGATTCAAATGCTAGTGGAGCAAATCAACCGTTACCAAACCCAAGATTTGGTATGCGTGAAATGCAAACGCATTCGTACCGACGACATGCAAAAGAACTGCAAATGCTCGGGCTCTTTTGAGGAACAAATTCCCAGGGGGCAGATGGCAAACACGATTGAGCTTTATCAACAGTTGGCCCAGTACCATGACATGAAGTATCTGGAAAACTTAGTAGAGGGCACCCGTTAGCTTTGACGTGTTTATTTATTTAATATTCTAACTATTGTTACAACATTTTCACCTAAATTTGGTACATTAAGCATCCTGTTTAACACGTTCAGTGTACTTGATTCTGCTGCAGAGCTAATCGCTATCAGCCTTGAGAAGCTACAAGAACACGTAAACTAAACAGTGACACCGCTTCAAGGGGGTTAAAGAATCATTCGGGGATTCTGTCACGCGATACTCTCGGTGATCCGATACTTGCTTCAACGCCTTGCTTGATACAAATCATCTGCAAGGGTACGGTCTCTGGCAATTATACAGGTAATATTATCATGGCGAATGCTTTTATGTAGTGGAAATGACTGAATATAGATATTGAACGAGCCATTAGTACACTAGCTCGCGTGTATCTCTGATTCCTGCTTGTCGTTGCTCGACACCTTGCTCCTAAAAGGATCTCAACTTGTGCTCTAATTTGTATGCAGCGGATTAATATATTGTGGTTACTAATCCCTTTTTTGAACGGCGATAAACAAATATGGGGTATTTCTGCAGCGACTGCATAAACTATATTGTATATAACGGCATGAGCTTATCCTAGCCTCTGGCATGCTTTTGGCTCTGTGGAGACTATGGGGAAAAATCGTCGTCATGATCAAAATGATGATTGAAATATACTGGAACAAGCCAACAGGATTGTTCAATATCAGCAAGGCTCCTTCGCAACAGGGGCGAGTGTGGATGGTTACTGGAGCGACATCTGGAATTGGTGCACTTGTGGCCGAGGGACTCGTCAAAGCTGGTGCAACTGTTTGGATTACGGCCAGATCTGAGCAAAAGGCCCTTGACCATATCAAGCTACTTCACGACAAACTCGGTGCAGAGATAAAAGTCAATTATATTGTCGTGGACTACATTGATTTGACGACAATCAAGCCTGGTGTTGCAAAGTTCTTGGCTAGTGGTTCCCCCTTGAATGGAATCGTACACAATGCGGGAGTTATTTCCTCTACCATTGATCCTCTTCCCAGGACAGCTCAAGGGTTTGAGAAGCAGCTAGGCACGAATGGTATTGCACCATGGCTGGTTCAGAAACTGCTCGACCCCACTATCATTAAATCATCGTCTAGCGATAGGCCGGGCCGTATAGTATGGGTCAGTTCACTCAGCGTTTTCTCTCTCCCTTGGAGTGGGACCGACATTGCCCAGAATCCCCAAAAGAACTGTGAGAGCATTGCTGAATACTATGCTGTTTCCAAGGCCGTCAATGCTTTGGAGTCCTACCAATGGTCCAAAATCCACCCTCTTGCTAACGTTAAAAGCGTGTCGGTTCATCCTGGTTTGATCCGGTCCAGCTTGACTCGTGATCTCTCTAAAGAGGCGAGGGAATTCTGGAACAAACGTGATTTCCCTACAGAATATGGAGCCTCTGTTGAGCTGGCTGCTGCTCTTGACGATGTTCCCAATAACTCTTTTATTGTTCCCTGGGGCCGGGTTGGCAAGATGAGAGGAGATATTGTCCGAGCTGGTAAAAAGGATCTGGCTCTTGTACACTGGCTCGACGACAAAGTCGCACCCTACATTTAAATGATTCAAGTATATAACGCAACCTACCAAATACCCAGAAAAACAGAGTGCGCAGTTTAGATTCTCTACGTGTATAGTGCTTGGAACAGGAACGCACTGCGATACCTTCAAGCGGAGCTACACAATACCCTACTGCGCTTGTAGTAAAATCCACTTGTTAGGCCCTGAACGTGAAACTCAAAACTAAAAAGTGGAATTTTAAATTAAGAAGAAAGATATTTTATGCACTACATATTTTGGGAGCAAATTACTCGTCGTCCTCCTCATCGTCTTCCTCCTCCTCAACGTCGTCACCAGCAATGTTGAAGAAACGGATCTCGTAGTGGTTGGTCTTGGCAGCGACAACACGGAGCCAGTCACGGAGCTCGTTCTTCTTGAGGAAACGCTTGGTCAAGTACTTGGCGTACTTACCAGAGAAAGGAGCAAAGGAGACAATGGTGATCTTGTTGCCAGAAGTGGAAACAGTGACCTTGTCGCCGAGCTGACCGGTACGGCCCTCGACCTTGATGTGCTCTTTGAGGTACTTGGCGAAAGCCTCAACGTCAAAGATCTTGGTATCGGCGTTGGCGTTAGAAGCGTCAAGGACGATCTTCTTACCGGACTTAGCAGCCTTCTTAGATTTCTAGGTTAGTTAGCATCAGCCTACTGCGCTTGCGGACTCGCTACTCTTCGCTAATAATCAAGTTACTAGACGGCAACGAGCACAGCAAAGCGAGCTAACATACCACTGGAGCCATTTGTGGAATTGGAATTTCACCAGTGTGAGTGGAGTTTGTGTATGAGTGCGTTTTTGGAGCCCTAGTTGCTTAATAATGGAAGCCCTCTACTTTTCAGCTACCAAAGCATTGAGGCCTCACCATGTGAATTTTATGGTTTTATGATTCTTTTCTCTTTGAATTATGCTCTATATTATAGTTTTATTGTCTGTTGGTGTAGAGCTGGGTACCTAGGTTCTGTGCACTACTGTGCTATATACAAGCACACTTTGATTTGTTATTCCCCGTTAAGTTCGCTAGAATTAGTTTATAAGACTTGTATACACTACTCTTTCCGGCAGACTTGGCGCTGCAAAGGCTAGCACCCTATATACCCTCGGGCCCACTTTGAGTCACCATCGATGAGCATACAACCCGATATTGAGACACTTCGTGCAACGATACAGCAGACGGTCGATGCCAAAAGTCCTGTAAACGTCTTTGTTGTTCACAAATCTATTCTTGCTGAAAATCTCAGCCCACAAACTGCCTACTTGAAGATTGCACGCCCTGGAAGCAAAGAGGCTACCAGAAGTTTTATGTACGAGAGTGCAATTAAGGGTCAGCACTTATCGCGCTACTCTTTTATTGGTGCCAATCCTCGCAAAACCATTATTACTGGTCCTGGTCAAGAGCTGGGGGAGGTTGATCCCTTGACAGTCCTCGAGAAGGAACTCTCGGGTTATCATGCAGGCAAGCCTGAATTTGGCCTTCCAAGCTTTGTTGGTGGTAGTGTAGGCTACGTTTCCTATGACTGTGTAAAGTATTTTGAACCCAAAACAGCTCGCGAGCAAAAGGATGTCGTCAAGGTCCCGGAAGCGGTACTAATGATGTTTGACACGATCGTCGCCTTTGACAATGTTTTCCAACGCATTCACATTACTCACAACATTCATGTCAGTGACTTCAAGACCTTTGATCTGGAGTCTGCCTATAAAAAGGCCCAAGAGACCATTGGCAGCATCGTCACTACCCTACGGGGTCCTGAATACACTGTTCCACAGGGGAAAGTCACGCCAAATGACGAATTTGAGAGTAACATTGGTCAAGAGGGCTACGAAAACCATGTCAAGAACCTCAAGAAGCACATTCTTGCTGGTGATATCATCCAAGCGGTCCCTAGCCAGCGTATTCGCCATCCCACTGATCTCCACCCATTCAACATTTATCGCCAGCTGCGTACAGTGAACCCTAGTCCGTACATGTTTTATTTGGATCTGCTCGACTTTCAAATCGTCGGTGCGTCCCCTGAGGTTTTGGCTAAAATTGAAAATGGCAGAGTCATTGTTCACCCTATTGCAGGTACAGTCCAGCGTGGCAAAACCGCCGAGGAAGACGATGAACTCTGTGAGGGTCTTTTACGGGACGAAAAGGAGCGTGCGGAGCACGTCATGTTGGTCGACTTGGCCCGCAACGATATCAACAGAGTTTGCAAACCCGAGACCAGTCGTGTGGACAAATTCATGGTCATTGAACGATTTTCGCATGTATCTCACATCACATCTGAATGCTCCGGTGAGCTGAGAGATGATCAAAACAGATTCGATGCCCTCCGCTCTATTTTCCCCGCTGGAACAGTTTCTGGTGCACCCAAAGTCAAGGCCATGGAGCTTATTGCAGAGTATGAGGGTGAACGCCGTGGAGTCTATGCTGGCTGTGTTGGCTGGTGGGGCTACGAGCCTACTTCAATGGACACTTGCATCGCTTTGCGCACCATGACTTGTAAGGATGGCCAGGTATACCTACAAGCAGGTGGTGGTATTGTCCATGATAGTGATCCGACTGCTGAATTCCAGGAAACAGAAAACAAGGCACGGGCCAATAAGACTTGTCTCAAGCAGGCTGAGGAGCTGTGGGCAAATAACTAATATCTAGGTTTTTTAGACAATAATGACACTACAGCGAGGGCATTTACAGGAGCGAGAGATGCATAATGAGAGGGCATTTAGAGGAGCGAGAGATTCTTTGAGACTTGGAAGGCTCCCTCGAGTGGTCAGCGATGCCCTGCACTGTAGACTACACCACCCATGTACTGAGCACATGCTAGATGTTTCATATAAATTAATCAGAAATTGAGCACTCGTTTAGTACAATCACGAGTGCTTTAATTATCTTTAATGCCATTTATTTAAGACAAGCTGAACGTGCTACCCCGGTGGGCAGCTCTCATGCCGACCCCCCAAAAGTTGCTGACAGTCTTGTACTAGCATGAGCGTTACAGCCGCCAGCGAAGAGATTCTTGAAATCGACCTTGAGGAAATCAAAAATTCCCAGCCAGCGACTTTGACGTCAGAAAAGAAACTCCGAGAGGAGGTTGAAGAGCTGCGAGCGAGAATTAGAGAGGATTTCCCTGACGATAGCGAGTTTGGCTTTGCGAATGAAGATCAGGAGGAAGGTGTTGAGGATAATCAAGGAGATGTAGAGGAGCCGGAAGAACTCCTCAAAGAGGTGAGTGTTGAGCCACAGCTCAATGAAGGGGTTGAACTAGAGAGCGTGTGCGAGGAAGGTAATAATGTCGGTGAATGTGAGGAAACTGTAAAGTCCAAGACCATAGAAGCTGATGCTAGAGCCAGAGCTGGCTCCACTAGAGCTGGCTCTTTCGTATCCGGCTCTCCTGGATCACTTTTGGGTGTTAGTGAGGTTGACGGTGGTGAAGCAGATATCGCAACGGCAAAGCCTGAACTCGTTGTTGACGTTGCCGACTCCGAGTCAGACGCTGATGCAGAGTGCGATGTCACTGACCCTAATACCATCAAGTCTTACTTTGCGGTCCCGGTGAGAATAAACTATGATACTACACAGCCGGGTGTGCTTCTCTATGGTAAGGACGGAATAGTGCCCCACTTTCCCGACCAAGATGTCTCTTTAGAGCAAATATTTGAGATTTTACGGGGTCATTACCCTGATGTGCCTACTGAAAAGGAGCTTTATCTCTCTATGCCCCAGCTAGACTTGAGACTTGGCGAGGACAATATCTACTGCAAGGATACTACTCTTGTTGATCTTTTGCGACTATTAGATACTTGTGATGAGCCGGCAGAATGTTTAGAGGTTAATCTTGAGCATGAAGACCGGTTCATCTCAAAGTTGAATGCACTCTTTGATATCCTCAATGATCAGCCTCGTGCGAAACGCCATCGTGCTAGTTTTGATGACCATGATTCTTGAACGCTTTATCTATTTATTTAGATTTCTCTAATATGTAGCCCTGTAACAACGTAGACTATGTAGCGCTAAGTAGAAGTAGTCTGTAGTCTTTATAGTCTATATACCCCTATACTAATTCGCCTCTTTCTCTTGCCAATGCCTGCTCCACCATTCCACCGCATAGTTTGGCAAACGGATTCACTTTGGTAGCCAGGGCAGTCATAATTTTATCACCGAATGAGCCGGCTTGTGAGAGGTAGTTACTAGCACGCTCTTGGTGTCCCCAACCTTCGCGATCAGTACCGGATTGCTTGGCGAGCTCCAGCTCAATGGCCGCTAGCTGAGCGTATGCATTTTTGAGAACTGTGGCCTGCATTTTGGAAAGAAACCTGGTATTGGGTTTCGCAAGATTAATGGCCTTGTGGAGATCGTTTACTGCTCTGGTATCTGTCTTGTCAGTCTCTCGATAAATCTGTGCTCGATTGTTGTAGCCACTAGCGTAATTAGGGTACTCTGCGATAATAGAGTCGAGGATATGCTCGGCATCCGAGATCAATCCCTTCTCTACCAAAACAATCGCCTCTTTTTCCTGCTCAACTAGCCTCTCGACTATAGTGGTGGTAATGTGCTGGTCAGGAGCCAATTCTGGATCCACAATATACGGATCAGCATTGGAAGCCTCCCCACCATTGAGGATAACGTTCAAGATTTTTTGGTCGTGGGCAGATAATGTGAACATTCTATATACTGGTTTACTCGTTTAGTGGCTGTTTATACCTATTCTATATTCACTATACTTTCCATTTGGGAGTGTTGCCACTATGCCTCCACTGTGTGAGATGTAATTAACCTGCATATGCTCAAGTTGGCCATGTGCAGTCTGAAATGATCCCATTAACTAAACATACTAAATTTATACTAGATAAGCTTTCTTTATCTCAATACGCGGAATACACCTCTGTAATTCTGTCACAAGATGTTTTTAGTGGGTTTTGAGAATCGCGGGTGCCTGCATCCGCTTCATCAGGTTGTCATAACAACCATCATCATCGGTGATGAAATTATAGTGGGTGGTGAAGTCAGTGTCAACGCGTCGATAACGAAGAAATAAAATTGTGCTGAAATTCAAGACCTTCATCAGGGCGGTAGATGAAAATATCGGCCCGTTTTGATAGGGTTGTGTGACCATCGTGCGGGTCTGTGAGGTCACTCAATTGTGCCTCATTTGGCCCCCCAAAAACTTTACAAGAAACAGGTTGGCGTAAACAATTATTATTCGTGAAAATTATCGCTCATGAGCAACGTTTTAGAGTAAATGAGATTAGACGTGCATCAAGCCGCTCATCCTGTACATGAGCAGTGCAGTTCCGCCACACGGTAGTGCATGTGTCCTGTGCCCTAACCACAACTCAGACACGGTGCGTAATCTGGGAGATTGAAGCTGACATTGCGTGGACCAGATAAAAGTGTCAAAACATATGGTAGTTGAACATTTTGCCGAGCTAATGTATAGAAAGCAAAAGAATGTAGTAAATATGCAAATGCATGCGGTAGCAAGGCAGTGTTTCCAGGCGGAAGCGCCAGAAATGGAGGAAAATCCGGATTTAGCACAAGGCAAGGGATGATGTTTTCCGCTTGCACCGAGGTGTCGGAACGAGACTTGGTGATGGTATGAGACCTGGGCTGGTGATGTTTTGAGAATTTTGGTAAAGAGTAGATAATTTTTTTAATGAAATTTTAGAATTCGATTTTAAAAAGGAATATGTTATTTTGTTGGGGGGTTCATTTTCACGACCACTTAGGGGCTCACTTTGGCGATTTTGAGGCATCTCTAGAAGAGTACGCGATTCAAGTGGAATAGATATGCATAGAATAGGGAAAAAAACATAATTATAGTTAAAATAGGTTTAATATCACTGCTTACGCTAAATAATTTACTCGGCCTTCTTTTTGCCAGACTTCTTGGGCATCAAGTCACGCTCAATGTGAGGAACGACACCACCCTGGGCGATGGTGACATTGCTGAGAAGCTTTGACAATTCCTCATCGTGACGGACAGCGAGAGCAATGTGACGGGGAATGATACGGGTCTTGTGGTTATCGCGAGCAGCGTTACCAGCCAACTCGAGAATTTCGGCAACGAGGTACTCGAGGACGGCAGCGAGGTAGACGGGAGCACCGGCACCTACACGCTGAGCGTAGTTACCACGACGCAAGAAACGGTGGACACGACCGACGGGGAAAGTAAGACCGGCCTTGGAAGAACGAGATTGAGTAGACTTGAGTTGAGCGTCAGAAGCTTTGCCTCCAGATTTACCACCAGATTTACCACCAGACATTTTGTTTGTGAGTTGAGGAGGTAGGGTGGGGGGTGATCGGGGTTTATATGGTGTTAGGGCAGCGCGTTGTGCGCGTGCATGACGCGCGCCAAAAGGACATGAGGGCGCATGGCGCGCATTGAGCGTCAGCGCGCATGGTGCATATTGCAGATGTGGCGTGCATGCATGAACATTCTGCCCTGCCCTGCAAGACGCGTCAAGATTATAAAAGCGCGCCGACCCCCCATATGGGGCTGACCAAACTCACACAACATGGCTCCTCCCGCAGCAAAGAAACCCGCATCCAAGGCCCCCGCCGGTAAAGCCCCCGCCACAAAGTCCGAGGCTGGTAAGAAGACTACCTCCTCCGCCGACAAGAAGAAGCGTGCCAAGAGCCGTAAGGAAACCTACTCTTCTTATATCTACCGTGTCCTTAAACAGACTCACCCTGACACTGGTATCTCCACCCGTGCCATGAACATCATGAACGCTTTCGTTAACGATATTTTCGAGCGTATCGCTTCCCAGGCCTCTACTCTTGCCCTTATCAACAAAAAGTCCACCATCTCTTCCCGTGAGATCCAGACTGCCGTAAAGTTGGTTCTTCCCGGTGAGTTGGCCAAGCACGCCGTTGCTGATGGTACTCGTGCTGTTTCCAAGTACCAGACTTGATTTATTTTATATATTGTGTAGTGATATTTTAAAAACGAAGAAAAACTATTTACTTAGCTCTCGTCCATTGCATCACTATCAGCTGGGGCGGCGCCGTCAGCGGCAGCGGTAGGGGCAGCATCAGTACCAGGGGCACCCTCAGCATCACCCTCAGCACCAGCGCTAGCCTCAGTGGCCAATGGTTGACTTACGCGTCCTCTACTATCGAGCTTGTCCAACCAAGGACCAACATCATCGTCCTCGACGCTGGTGAACTTCTTATCTTTACCAACAATAGCAATGCTAGTATTCAAGGTGGTCAGCTCTTTATCTGTGGGCAATGTGTCGCGCAAGGCCTTCAAGCCGTGCATTACTAGCTCCTCGACGTTGGCATCGGCAAACTCCTCAATGTGACGCTCCAAGTAGGTACGCGCAGCTTGTGAGCGTGCTCCAATTGATGAAGCAGAGTACTCGAGCATCGACCCGCTCGGCAAAAACTCGTAAAGGTGGGGACCAGTCTCGTCGTAACCAACCACCAGCAAGCCTACGCCATAGGGGCGTCTACCATACTGCTGGGTGTTGGCCTGTGCTTTATCGGCAATACTCGCAACTGCCTTGCCCACCGGGAGAGGCGCATCAAAGAGCAGCTGCTGCTTGATGCTGAGGCTACGGAGATAAGTCGACAAACTGCGGGCATCAGGCGCCAAACCAGCAAGCGCGACGCCCATATGGTCATCAATACGGATGATTTTCTTTTGGTACGAGCCGAGCTCTTCGGCGTTACGCTTCAACGCTACCAGCACGCAGTGGGTCTTGGAAACGAGGCCCACGGTCGCAGATCCTTGCTTGATTGCTTCCAGGGCATATTCTACCTGGAAAAGACGTCCAGTAGGTGAATATGTTACGCTGTCATTATCGTATGAGTTGCGAAACTATGTTAGTTTTACCGTTTGGTCATTGGGCCCACCGAGGAGGCACAGAACGCGCAGCTTTTCCCTGCTGCTCGCCTGCACAAAAGAGCAAATGCGCCCGCTTTTCTAGCACTACACCTGCGCCGTGGCGCTCAGCACTCCTCGGTGTTCATTCCGGCTACTTACCATTTGATGACTAGATCCTCTGGGAGGGCCGGGTATCAGCTATAGGGGCACCTACGAGTGGGCTGCACTTGCAGTACACGAAATTGGTGTGTAGGGTGCTGGTTTAGCTAGAAAAAGTAGATGAAATGGAGGATCGTTCGCTCCTTTCTCAAGTTAAGTTGGGGTTCAGTCAACAATGTAGATCACCATGCACATCAAGGGTAATTCGCTCAATCACACCAAGGAAACCGTTTAGAAGGTATAGAGTGCGTAGTATCCCAGCGTTTGGCCTCTAATTAGCCTCAATATGTGACATATACGGCCGTATTGCAAGCATACATAGGCAATACCCAGGCCTGGCCGAACCGCTTTTTACCCGCTATCTGACAATTGTCGAATACATCATTATCTAGCTCATATAACGCTCTACCCGTACGGATCACCGTTGACTCTGAAGCTCCCGACTCACATGCGTCATTCACATGCGGTTCTTGCGATATTCTCAAGAGGCAATAAATAGCAAAGCGGAACTAATTTTCCCATTTACCTTTAAACTTTAGCTCATGGTGTACGGGCAATGCCTCATTAGCGTCACCTGACTTTAATTATATATGCTTTGAGAGTCTCTAGTAAATTCTCCCAAGATGCCGGCAAGCTGGGACGAGATCATAGACAAGATGAACCAAGCAACTGAACTGACCCGCGAATGGGGAAGGAAAGCTTATGACGAGGGCAATGACTGGATCAACAACGCAGGTCTTTCTGATTTAACTCTCAAGGATGTGTGGAACGCCCCCTTTGACATTGCCACTCGCCCGTCAGGCTCCCCAAGTGCAGCAAAGTACAAGGAGTGCAAAGACCAGAACGGTACTGGTGGATGGAATGAAAAGGGTGTGTGGAAATGTTTGTTCCCCAATTCCACAAAGCCCGAGACTTGGTACACAAACTACACAGATTTCCTTGAAGCTCGTGACAAGCAATATCGCCAACGCGAGAAGGAGCTATCAGAGAGGAACCAGCTCAAGCTTGTTAGCCCTGAAGAAGCCAAGGACAAGACTGTTATTGGCCAGTCGACGAACATTGAGACCCATACTGACAGTGACGGTCAACCCTTGAGCCGCAAACGCGTTACAACTTATTACAGCGACGGCACAGCCTCTCAGCAAGAAGACACCAAGAAGGGGGGATGGTTCTGGGTCTGATTTAGTTTTATTTTAGTTTACTTGGCTAGTGTTTTAATCTTTGGATCGAATTGCTCAATAAATGCAATGTCGGCATCAGCCTTGCCCTTGGCAAAGCTAACGTACTCCTGGTAAATGCTAGAGAGTGCCCATTTGTGGGATTTCCTCAGGACTCCAGCAAGCACACCGACCCGATGCTTGCCCTTGTTTGAATGGACAAGGATGGGGTAGTTGGTTTCATCGTTGAGGATGTCCAAACACTTGCCCACTGCAACGGGGTCGTTGAGGATGAATGGCTCTTTTACCGACGCCATTTTTATGTGGATATATTTGATATTATGAGCCTCGGCCCACTCGATATAGTTGTGATTTTGCTCTTCCGTCCGGTCACCCACGTACAGGATCGTTTTGAGATCGAGTGTTTCGAGAAATGGTAAATTGATGTCGATTGGGTGGCCAGACCTGTATATTCCTTGAACCACTAGCGCATAATTGATGGGCGGAATCAACATGCAGTGGTGTTGACTGACCTTCTAGATAGCACCCCCACACAACCCCCCCGCCGCGGCGGGTTACCCCCATACTCTTTCACCCCCTCACCCGCCCAAAGATACTGACCTAATAATGTCAGAGCCCATCCGGACCAGTCGTAAAGACACGGCTCCCACGCCGCAGAACACGCCCGCTGCATCCAGCGCGGTGCCCAACTCCATGCGGAGTGCGCCCATGGATAGCATCGACGAAAGCAACGCGCTCAGCCGCCTTTCGAGCGACCCCACTTTGCTGTCACTTTTACAGGGTAAACTTGGAACCCTCGCTGGTCACTCGAGCGGTTACATAGAGAGTTTGCCCAAAGTCGTCAAGGACCGTATCGCTGGACTTAAAGGTTTGAGCGCCGAGAACAGCAAGATCGAAGCCGAGTTCCAGCGCGAGTTGTTGGAGCTCGAAAAGAAGTTTTACAACAAGCAAAAGCCTCTCTACGAGCTTCGGTCAAAGATCATCAAGGGCGAAACCGAGCCCTCAAAGGAGTTGGTCACTAATGGCCAGGCTCTTTTGGACGAAGAAAAGGAGCTGTTTGACGATGTTGATGAGGAGGACCAAGAGGATGAAGAGGCCGACCAGACTGATAAAAAGGGCGCCTCTCAAGAGGAGGAGGAAGAGCAAAAGAACGTCACAGGTATCCCTGACTTTTGGCTCGTTGCTCTTAAAAATGTTAGCATGATTGCCGATCTCATTTCCGAGCGTGACGACGAGGTCCTGCACTATCTTGAGGACATTCAGATTGGTTTCCTTGATGCTCCCGGCTTCTCTCTCAAATTTGTGTTTGGCGACAACCCCTTCTTCACAAACAAAGCTCTCACCAAAACTTACTATTACCAGGATGAGTTGGGCCCCACTGGCGAGTTTGTTTATGATCATGCCGAGGGTACTGAGATCAAGTGGACTTCACCTGAGCAGAATGTAACCATCAAGGTTGAAAAGCGCAAACAACGCAACAAGCACACAAAGCAAACTCGTACCGTGGAACGCAACGTTCAGGTCGAGTCGTTTTTCAATTTCTTTGACCCCCCTCAACCACCCGCTGATGAGGGAGAGGATGATGAGTACGATGACGAAATTCGCAGCGACCTCGAGCTCGACTTTGATATCGGTGAGCTGATCAAGGTCAAGATTGTCCCTCGTGCCATTGACTGGTACACCGGTCGTGCTCTTGAATACGAAGGACTCACTCAAGATGATGAATTCGACGATGAAGGTCACGATGAGGAGGACGACGAGGACGACGAGGATGGCAGTGATGAAGAGGGAGGTGAGCAAAAAGAAACCCCCCAAGAGTGTAAACAGCAATAAGCTGGGCACTTTTTATTACATGCTACGAGTTATGTAGGATTGGTAGTTATCATTTAGTTTAAGTTGCTTATCGTCTAAAAGCGGAAATGGGGTGTGCAGATCACGCCATAATTATGCGGAACAAAAACAGGAAAATGTGGGGTATCATCATTAAAACTACACTCATAGCAAACCCACATCCAAGTATTAAAGAAATTAGATTTTATTTGAAACTCGTCATGCAGCCATTAGCCACTCCA
This sequence comes from Wickerhamiella cacticola, assembly GCA_030564425.1. NCBI lineage: Eukaryota > Fungi > Ascomycota > Dipodascomycetes > Dipodascales > Trichomonascaceae > Wickerhamiella > Wickerhamiella cacticola. The sequence goes on along the minus strand of JAJLUX010000001.1, from coordinate 293,951 downwards.
CCCCAACTGTCCAACCAGATAACTTAGTCACTCGACGATGGGGTTCTTGAGCAAGAAGGGCAAAAACGATATCGCGAAACATGTTCACCAGCGCCCTTTACCTCCTGATCGGAGCAACCTCAAAGTGGGGCCAGACGTGTGTCACTGCGTTAGCGAAAGTGTCCTCACGGATCGCTACTCCCAGCTTCGGGTGGAGGAGCATGCTCGGATCGACGGTCGTTGCGGCTCGAAATGGAGCAGAAAAATAGCCGAGCTTCCTGAGAATCAGGAAAGAAATCGTTATGGTAACATTTTACCGTGGGATCACTCACGAGTAGTCCTCCCCGTTACGTCGGGCAACGACTATATCAATGCCTCCTGGATACAGCTCGGGAACCGCTCTTATATCGCTGCGCAGGGCCCTCTTGCCGGCACTATCCCGCACTTTTGGCATATGGTGTACGCCTATGGTGGTGATCCAGCGGTTATTTGTATGCTTACCCCACTGCATGAGAACGGTGTCGAGAAGTGCACAAAATACTGGCCTGACAACAAACAAACCGATGTCGAAGTTCCTGCAGATGATTTCGGCTTTGGCCTCAAGGTGAAGTTTGAGAAAATCACCGTGAACGACCACTACCACTACTCTACCCTCTTGCTGGTTCCTACCGATGGCCGCCCAGAGAAAACGGTCCACCACATTTACTACCACTCGTGGCTTGACTACACCCGCCCAAATGCCGATGCCGATCTCAGAGGGCTCATATTCTTCATCAACAACACCATCCGCAATCCGGGTGCCCCCCTTATTGTTCACTGCAGCGCAGGTATTGGCCGCTCTGGTACTTTTATCGCTATTGACGCACTGATGGTTAGTTTTGATAACGAGCTGCAAGGAGCTGTAGCGCCGGACGTCACACCGGTGTGGCGTGAGCAACTTGCTTTCTGCAATAAAGCAACCCCCTTCTCTGGCATAGGAGAAAATGAAGGCATTCAGGCTGTGGACGAGAGTACCGATGACTACGAGGATTGTTTTGAGGATGCCCAGGACGAAAACCAGAAATCTACGCCTAATATGGACATTGCAAATATTCGCCGGTCGGTAGAGCTTAATGGTATCGATGAGTCCGCTATTGAAAGCACGTCTATCTCACCTCCTAAGCAGTCGTCTGCATTGACCGGCCCAGTATGTCCCAAAAAGCGTGCTACGTCAAGTAAAGCAGTTGACGACAAGTGGCTCAAGATGGATCCCGAGGAGCTCCCCCTCTTGACAGTGCTGGATGATAGAGAGGATAGCGTCATGACTGTCATTCGCTTCATGCGTATGCAGCGCCCTAAAATGGTACAGGGAGCCCAGCAATTGGGATACATCTACGACCAGCTTGAAATCACAGAGCAGCTGTTGAGAGCTCACAGTCGCACAGAAAGAGTAACTCGCAGAGCCACGGTGGACAACGGGAACCTAAACGCCCCCAAGACCGAACGCTCAAACTCAGTCGCGTCCTCGCAAAAGAGCTCCAAATCTGTTGGCGGTCGACTGATGCATAGAGTGAATACTTTTACTCACATGGCTGGCTCCCGCAGAGCTGACAGAAGCGCTAGCAGCGCCAGCACTGCGAGTGTAGCTCGCTAATCCAGATTATAAGTCTACCAGCAGCAATTATTGTACTATTTATATATTACTGACCTTTATGAGATCTTGATTCAAAACACTCAATAGCACCGGCTCGAGGTTACTTTGCTCGAAGGTATAGTTGTGAGTACCATAGGCACCGGTCACCATTGTTGTATTAGGCCTCAATTTCAAAGCGAAATTTGGTTGCCGCATAGAGACCAGTTCGTCCTCGGTTGAGTGTACAATTGATAATGGAACCTTATTCCATTCAGGCCGGCTCTCCAGCAACGATCCTGGGAATGCAGTTTTGATCATTGGCTCAAGATTTGGATATTCATCAATGAGATCATCGAGGTCGTAGAGCCCTTCAAGGCCAATAACCTGGTCCGGCTGGATTGTAGGCGTAACCTGACCAGCTAGATAGCAGCCTGCACTATGACCTGTAAGTACTAGTGTATCAGGGGCATAAGCATGCTTGATTGCTTTTATTGCCTCTATACAATCATCCATATGCACTGGATGCGCAATTTCAGGACTCAATCTATAGTCGATTGAGGCTACACCGTCAAAATGCTTTTTCAAATCCTTGGCCAGTTTGACACCAGACTGCTCAGTCACTGTAGGATCGCGCCATAACCCACCATGAATAATAACGAGCCACTTGCCATTGTGCTTAGACTCAGGATGAACCCAGTATCGCTGGCGTTCATGGGTGCCGTACTTGAACATTGTATGTAATAACAGCTCGAGAAATCGAGCCAACTGGTTTATTTAGCTGTACAAAACTTGAGCTCTAATCATTTCTCCAGAAGTCCCTTGAAAACCCGAAAAGCGTAATATAATATATAAAGTGCGCTATACCTACATAGACAAGGCCACTACTGAGGCTTTTTCTTGGAGAACTCGACCTGCAGAACCAGGTTGTTGACAGCCTTACCATCGAGCAGTTTTCTAACTCTTTCAGCCTCTTCTCTTGTAGCGTAACTAATGAATGCAAAACCACGGCACATGCCAGTATCCTTTTCGCGAGCAATGTGACAGCGAGTAAGGTTTCCGACTCTGCTGAAAGCCTCTTTGAGCATATGTTCGTCGATATCGCTGGACAAGTTCGAGACCTTGAGTGTTTTCGCCTCCTCGTCCTGGGATCTGCCAATACCACCGGGGCCGCCGAACTTTCCACGAGAAGGAGGGACGTACTTGCCGGAGTTCTCGTTGGTGGGAATGGGCTCGGCCTGCTCCGAAGGCATTGGGATCTGATCCTTGTAAGGACAGGTGTGGGTAAGGTGAGGACCACCGCAGCGACGACAGAGAATGCTGGACACGACTGGTTTTTTGGTGGTTGGCTCGGGCTGCTCTCCTTCCTTTGGCTGGGAAGTTTTGGGGAAAAGACGCAAGGTGACTTCATTCTCTTCTACGTCGGTAGTAGTCTTTTGGGGTCCAGCGGGAGCACCACGTTCGAGGCCGTACTTGACCCATTTGCGGCGCTCAGCTACAGCTGGTTCAATGAGTGCAAGAACGTCCTCTACTTTTACCTTTTGAGTGACTTGGATTGTCTTGCCGTCTCTTTTTTCAGTGAAGGTCTGCGTCGACATGTAGAGAGAAAAAAGGCCTTGGGGTGCAATACCGCTAAGACCCACCAAGGAAGCCATCTCAGAGAGCGATTCAAGTCACATGATCTATGGCGAATACGAAGTACCTGTCAGAATTACTCGAGGTGGGATTTATGGCAATTGCAAGAACATCCTTGCGTTTTGATGGCTGTACAGGTGCTCATTAGTCTAGTGACTTGACCTAGAACCTAAACATATACGATTGAAGCCTGCGCAGGAAATTGCATGCCAATAAGCTACATATAGCTCTAATTGATACACTACAGTACCTAAAGACAACTATACAATCCAACAAACAATTATTTCCCCAATAAATTAAATTACAAGCCGTTGAGGAAGGGGGGAAGCGTCTTACTAAGCTATGCAAGGTCAGCACGGAAGACCAACTAGCCGGTGGCCAAACTAAGAATGCATGGCAATTGGCAGAAGGAGACACACACGCATTTGCGTTCTCAAAAATGGAACCTCCGCGTCAGGGCATTCGTGCACTGAGCCTAGGCCATTATCAGCAATAATATGGGGGTTACATAATTCAAGTGGCTTGTCAGTAGCTTCTCGAGAAAGTACTAAAGCCGGGGACACGTACGCTGATTAATTATGCTGGGTTTGCGAGTTCTCCGGGGCCGCGCACTAGTTGCAGGCAATTCTGCCCGCTATTTACGGTTCTACCGACCGGTAGTAACCCCCAAGGTAACTGGATACCATCCGGTCAGATTATATTCCAATCAGACTCCTCAGGACCCACCCAAGGAGGCTACCACCGACACCCCACAGGAAAAAGTGTCGGCCAAGGTCACCGATGTTGTCAAGAAGGACGATAAACCCAAGTTGACTGTCTGGCAGAAGGTCAAGAAGGAGGCCAAGCATTACTGGGATGGCACAAAGCTTCTCGGCTACGAGATTAAGGTCTCCTTCAAGCTCTCGCTCAAGATGGCTGCTGGCCACAAGCTCAGTCGTCGTGAGAATAGACAGCTCAAACGTACTGTTCAGGATATCGTGCGTCTAGTACCATTTAGCGTCTTTGTTTTGGTCCCATTTGCTGAGCTGCTCCTGCCGGTGGCACTCAAGTTGTTCCCCAATATGTTGCCCTCGACCTACGAGTCCAAGAGCAGTAGGGATAAGAAGAACCAGAAGCTGAGTGACGAGCGTAAGAAGGTTGGTGAGTTCTTGCGCGGTACTATCTCTGGTAAGAAGTTCCTTCCCCAGCCCCACTCTGATAAGCAAAGAGCTCAGTTTGCCGAGTTTATGGACCTCATTCACCACGGTGAAAAAGTTCCTCGCCAGCTCTGCCTCGATGTTTGCCACTTGTTCAAGGATGATGTTTTGCTGGATAACATGAGCCGCAACCAATTGGCATCTATGGCCCGGTACATGGGTCTGCAGCCATTTGGTACTTCATCAGTGGTCCGTTACCTTATCCGTCATCGTCTCCGTCAAATCAAGCGCGACGACTATGTTATCGACCGCGAGGGTGTGGAATCCCTTGACTCCGTTGAGCTCATTCACGCTTGCCGCTCGCGTGGTTTCTCCACCCAAGGTGTCTCGATTGGTCGCCTCCGTCATGAACTCCAGAGCTGGCTTCAGCTTCGTCTTTATGATCGTGTGCCATCTTCTCTCTTGCTTTTGGCAAACACTTTTAACTACGGTGTTACTGATGTCGAAAGCTATTACGATGCGCTGAGTGCCGCAATTGGCGCTCTCCCCGATCAGGTTTACCACGAGGCTGAGTTGGAAGTCAAGGATGACAGTGCTACCAACGAAGAGCGTCTTGAAGTTTTGAAGGAGCAGGAGAATATGATCAATAATGAGAACAAGGAAGACGAGGAGTCCGGTTCTGTCATCAAGGTTAACGATAACGTTGACTGCGATGACCCCGAGTGTGATGATGATGAGCACAACCACACTCACCCTGAACATCCCACTAACAAGCAGAATGACGAAAAGACTGGGGAAAAGACTGAGGAGAAATCCCAGCAAAAGACTCAATAGAGATATGTAGTTTGATGTTCGAGTGTATGCCAAGCATCCCTAGGTCACAGAATTTCGTTCACGTCTATGTACCTTGAATAGGTGCCATATGGACATACCGATTAAAGCACTTGGAATGAAATTAGCCGTAAAGATGAGCAATACTTTTCATCATCACACTTTTACAATATTTAAATAGATCTATAGAGTACATGGATACACAGTCATGCATAACTTAGTTGGTGCCAGAAGAACCAAAGCCACCAGCGCCGCGGACAGTCTCATCTAGAGACTCAACCTCTTGGATTTCGGCATTAACGATCTTTTCCAAAACAAGTTGAGCAATGCGATCACCGGCCTTGACCTCAAAGTCCTTGTCGCCGAGGTTGAAAAGCACGACACCAACCTCTCCACGATAATCATAGTCAATAACACCAGCGCCAGTGTCAATACCGTGCTTGACAGCAAGACCACTGCGTGGAGCGACGCGTCCATAGGTGCCTTCGGGCACAGCGATGGCAATACCAGTCTTCACGACAGCACGGCCATTGGTAGGGATTGTGGCATCAGTGAGGGCATAAAGGTCGTGGCCAGCGGCAAAGGCACTGCCCTTTGTGGGAATTTTAGCATCTGGGTGAAGTTTAAGAGCACGGAGAGACATGACGACGCGTGTTACATGATTCGAGACTCTTAATTAATAGTAAAACGCGTCAGGGTTGCGGGGTAACCTGGACTATGCGCGATGACATTAACTAAATTCAAAGATACTATAAGGAAAACTAGAAGAAAAAGTTCAACAATATGAAATGTCCAGGCTAGCAGTTCTCTGACGATACTGAAATTTGAAAAATTTCTGCAAAATTTAGTTGCATATTATGCATCCCTTGCATAATCATGCATTAGAAGCACCCAAGGATTTCAAGAGATCATTAGGAAATTTAGGTATTTGCATACTACACAAGCACAAATAGGTACTGAGTTTACTGCCGAGAACTAATATTACATTTATTAAACCGTCGCATTAGCATTTGGAGGAGAGTCGTTTATCGCGACTCAAGAGGGTTACGCCCTAACTCAGAATAAATCAATTAGTAATCAACTGTGAATATACAAAAATTTTTTTCAGCCACAAACTTTTTTCAAAATGGCTTCTGCTGGAGAAGGTACCTACGCTGGTGCCATTGGTATTGATTTGGGAACCACTTACTCGTGTGTTGCCGCCTACGAGAACAATGTTGAAATTATTGCTAACGAGCAGGGTAGCCGTACTACTCCTTCCTTCGTCGCTTTCACTGACAAGGAGCGTTTGATCGGTGACGCCGCCAAGAACCAGGCCGCTCTTAACCCCAAGAACACTGTTTTCGACGCCAAGCGTCTTATTGGTCGTCGTTTCGACGAGTCCAGCGTTCAGAAGGACATCAAGACCTGGCCCTTCAAGGTTGTCGACAAGAACGGCAACCCCTTCATTGAGGTTGAGTACCTCGGTGAGCAAAAGACTTTCTCTCCCCAGGAGATCTCTGCTATGGTTCTCACCAAGATGAAGGAGATCGCTGAGGCTAAGCTCGGCCAGAAGGTTGACAAGGCTGTTGTTACCGTCCCCGCTTACTTCAACGACTCTCAGCGTCAGGCCACCAAGGACGCCGGTTCTATTTCTGGTCTTAACGTCCTCCGTATCATCAACGAACCTACCGCTGCCGCCATTGCCTACGGTCTTGGTGCTGGTAAGACCGAGGAGGAGAAGAACGTCCTCATCTTCGATCTTGGTGGTGGTACTTTCGATGTCTCCCTTCTTCAGATCCAGGGTGGTGTCTTCACTGTCAAGGCTACCGCTGGTGACACTCACTTGGGTGGTCAGGACTTTGACACCAACCTCCTCAACTTCTTCCAGGAGGACTTCAAGAAGAAGACTGGTGTCGACATCTCTGGTGATGCTCGTGCTCTCCGTCGTCTTCGTACTGCTGCTGAGCGTGCCAAGCGTACTTTGTCCTCTGCTACTCAGACTACCGTTGAGGTTGACTCTCTTGGACAGGGTGAGGACTTTAGCCTCAACATCACTCGTGCTCGTTTCGAGGCTCTTAACGACTCTCTCTTTAAGTCCACTCTTGACCCCGTTGTCCAGGTCCTTAAGGATGCCGGTGTCGACAAGTCCAAGGTTGACGAGGTTGTCCTTGTTGGTGGTTCCACCCGTATCCCCAAGGTCCAGAAGTTGTTGAGCGACTTCTTTGACGGTAAGAAGCTCGAGAAGAGCATCAACCCCGATGAGGCTGTTGCCTACGGTGCCGCTGTTCAGGGTGCTATCCTTACCGGCCAGGCCACTGACGCCGACCAGGACATTTTGCTTTTGGATGTCGTCCCCCTTTCTCTCGGTGTCGCCATGGAGGGTAACATCTTCGCCCCCGTTGTTCCCCGTAACACCACCGTCCCCACCCTCAAGCGCCGCACTTTCACAACTGTCGCTGACCACCAGACCACTGTTCAGTTCCCTGTCTACCAGGGTGAGCGTACCAACTGCGCTGACAACACTTTGCTCGGTGAGTTCGACCTTAATGGCATTCCTCCCCTCCGTGCTGGTGAGCCTGTTCTTGAGGCTATCTTTGAGGTTGACGCTAACGGTATCCTCAAGGTCACCGCTGTTGAGAAGTCTACTGGCCGCTCTGCCAACATCACCATCTCCAACGCCGTTGGTAAGCTCACTTCTGAGGACATTGACAAGATGATCTCCGACGCCGAGGCTTTCAAGGCCCAGGACGAGGTCTTTGCCAAGCGCCACGAGGCCAAGCAGCACCTTGAGTCTTACATCCAGAGCATTGAGTCCTCTGTCACTGACCCCGCTGTTGCTTCCAAGCTTAAGCGCTCTTCCCAGGAGAAGGTTGAGGCCGCTCTTGCCGACGCCATGTCTGCTCTTGAGATCAAGGACGCTTCTGCTGATGATCTTCGCAAGGCTGAGGTCAACCTTAAGCGTGTTGTCACCAAGGCTTTCGCTACTCGCCGCCAGTAAAATAATATATCTAGTAGTTTAGGTATGCAATATTGCGATTACATTTAATCAGTTTGTATCACTATTTTTCTTTCTATATCAAAGTCAAAGTGGTTATGCTAATGATAGTAGATATGCTATATATATGCCCTGTACCTTATGGCAGCTTGAATCTCTTTTTCGAAACAAAATTTCAACTCCATATAAGTGAACACTTGACTGTTCAGCCTGACTGCCTCGACGTTAAACTGTACGTCTTGTCTGAAACGCGTCGGTAATTCTCCATAGAGCCTAGGATTTGAGATCATACTGAGCAGTGCAAATTTTCTATTCTCCAAAAGTGATGGTAAAGTTGTTCCTTGACGTCTGACGATTGGTTCCATAAAGACTTCGTCCTCTAGCAGCTCCTTTGGTAATTCCTTATGATCCCCCTTATGGTTGAAGAAGGCAACGAAAGCAATTTGCTTGTCTTTTTTGAGTCTGGGACTTAGGATCTTATAGCTTGCATGCCAATTGGAAACAGCGATGAGTGCAAGTTCTTTATCGTCGCGATAATTGCTAAACTCAAGTGCGGCACCATTATACGTCACGGCCCTTTTGACAAGTTCACGATAGTGGAGTTCCCGTGGAATAATCTGCAAGGATAAGCTATTTTGGCCAATCATTGCTTCTATAATATCCGCATCATCTCGCAGATCCCTGCCAATGTACTGGTAGGCAAAGGCGCATTGCCGAACTGCCATTAGTGCGAGGGCCTTGTTGCTTTTCAGTTGGGCGGGAAGAAAGGCGATGGCCTTGCCGTTGCTTCTGACTGCGGCCAGGATAATTCGCGGGTCATTCCTAAAGGGAAGTTCTGGGAGCATTAGACCGTGGTGGGATACTATAGTATAGACAATCTCGGGATCAACGAGCTCATCATAGTCAAAATATTCGAAAACACTGAGTATACGTTCCGGGGGAGAACACGGGTACCAACTTTTGATAGCAGCGAGCCTGATAGAGCGCTCCTTGCGGAGACGTTGTGAGGCATGGGAGATATTGGTGCCGTTGCACATGACTGCAGCAAGGACAACATCATAGTTGTCGGCAAGCCGTTTGGACACAAACTCGAGCATGGGATAGCAACGCTTGGCGGATACCGTAGCTAAAGCGACATCATAGTCGTCGTCCCACTGGGGGTTGTCAACGAGTGCATAAGGATACTCCTTGACCACCGCGACCATCAAATCGTGATCCTTGAATAGCATTTTTCTATCAGAAGTGGAGAGCCAGCTGAACGACGAGGGGTCTGCTTTGATGGCGCGCTTCACTAGGTCTTCATACCCTTCGATGCTTTCTCTGAATTGAAGGGCTTCCATATGACCACCACGAATTGCAACATCGAAAAGCGCCTCATCGTCTTCAAATTCCTCGGGAATATGGTTGTAGTTTGCTGGGAGGCACTTGACGGCATGCATGGAGTATTCATACCGTTCTCTGATAGTTGAGGATGACCACAAGTACTGCTGGGGATCGAGACTGAAAACAGTTTTGATAAGATGGGGGTACTCCTCAAAGCCGTTCCAGCTGAATTTGGTACAGCAATACAAAAGGTAGCCCAACCAGACGTATTGGTTGTTGGTGAACTCGCGGATAGTGTCTGGGTGCCAGTTGCTAGTACGCGACCAAACAAGACGCACGAGTCCAAATTCAGACGGAGAGCCGTAACATGCCTCGTGGAATTTGCCAATGATGTTTCGTGGGACCCCGTACGGGTTCAAGCGGCGCCAGGCCCTGTCGTGCGTGAAAACATAGTGGAAATCGCGATTCACCATTGCCAGTTTATTGTACTCCACTGGATTTGGGTCCACATAGGCGGCAATTCGCCACACTACGTCCACGTTCGTCTGGGGCATATATCCGAGAGGTAAGCGAAGAGGGCTATAAATAATAAAGTATATAAGGAATTTCGGGGTTGGGGGTTCATGTGGTGGTTGTGCATGCAAGCATGGGTATGAGAAAATTCATTCGCAGTCACTCGAAATAATAGAAAAATCGCTGAAAACAACAGAAGATTCTCCATCAGAAAACCCCACCACCTCCTCGCTTACATTGTGCATGGAGGGCATAGATAGCTGCGAGGACGACTCAAGCGAATCAAGAGTGGATAATTCAGATTCGGAATTTTCAGCACCAAATTCCGTCTCCGATTCCGTCGGAGGGGAGGCACAGGAAATATTTTTCATGTGATTATTTTCCTCACCTGCATAGCTATCATGCAGCAGGTTCATGCGGCGACGAGGGGTAACCCCTGCCTGGGTGGTGGCATCACTATCATAGAGGTCCTCAAAGTCATTAGAATAACCGATCCCCGGCTCCCGAAACTCTTCCTCGTCGCTGTAATGTGAAACTGCTAGTTTGCGGGTCCGCACACGATTCAATGACCTCACGACTTCGGCTTTGCACTCATCAAAGTTCTCTACAATGAATCGGATATCATCAAAGTGGGTATAAATTGCACTGCCAATACCTACGGCCGTTGCTGCCCATAATGCTGCCTTGAATCCCGGAATCGCCATGAACATATGATAACGTAAAAGAATCTAGCGATAAGGCTAGTTGATTATAGGAGTTTTTACATATTTTTATGCTATGCAGTTTAAATTAATCTTGGAATTTGTAGCTTCCGGATGCACCGATGATGATAGATCCACCCTTGTAGCTGCCCTTCTTCATTTTGTTCTTACCCTTGGTAAAATCCTTGCCGCGGACGCGAGTCAACTTGTCGTTGGCAATATCTCCCCAGGTACCGGCTGCACCCTTGTATGTGTTGTCACGGAGAGCCTCGTCCTCGAATGAAATTTTGGAGCGGTCAATACGGCTAAAGTACTCGCGTTGACCAGATGTTTTGGGCTCTTCGACTATTATTGTGGTGGTTTTGGTTTTCACTTTAGGGGGTTTTTCGTCAACAGAGCTTGACTCAGAGCTGGAAGATTCAGAACTGCTAGAGTCTGAGCTAGAGCTAGAGCTAGAGCTGGAGCTGGAGCTGGAGGAGTCAGAGTCAGAGTCAGAGTCGGAATCGCTGGAGCTGGAGCTGGAATCAGAATCCGAACTGGAGTCTGAACTGGAGTCTGAGCTGGAGTCTGAGCTGGAGTCTGAGCTGGAGTCTGAACTGGAGTCTGAGCTGGAGTCTGAACTGGAGTCTGAGCTAGAGCTACTAGAGCTAGAATCGCTGGAGCTAGAACTAGAGATGCTCGAACTGGAGTCGCTGGAAGGGCTAGAAGGGCTAGACCCGGCAGTTTTCGCAACAACAATGGTCTCACCTTCTTCATCAGAAGAGTCAGAATCAGAGTCACTGGAGCTAGAATCTGAACTAGAGTCGGAATCACTAGAGCTTGAGCTAGAGTCCGAGTCGCTCGAGCTAGATTCAGAGTCAGAGCTCGAGTCAGAGCTTGAGTCAGAACTGGAATCGGAGCTAGAATCGGAGCTGGAATCGGAGCTGGAATCAGAACTAGAATCACTAGAGCTGGAGCTAGAATGAGAACTGGAGTCACTGGAATCAGCTTCCTTGTATCTCTTGAGCAGAGAGCTTGCCTCTGTGTCGCTGAAATCTAGATCATCTCTTTCACGTTTGAGAGATTTGGCAGTCTTTTCGAGGCCAACAGCTTTGAGGTATGCACCAACTTCTTGCAAGACTTGAGGATCAGCCTTCATTTGGGAGTTGTTGAAATTTTTGGTATCTCATGTCCCAATTTATTCCATGCACGCATGTGTTATGTCATCAATCACTCCCCCACGTCTGGTATGGTGCATGTGAAGACCCCGGATGGAGTCTATGTGGGTTCTGAAACACTGGGAGTTAGGCAATTTAAGAATATACCATTTGGTACCATCCCTGGACGGTTTGAGCCACCTCAATTGGCCACCAATGTCGGCACTGTAGACTGCACCAAACAGGGACCCATCTGCCCTCAGGACGAGCTGTATAGTGACTCTTATCTCGGAGTTGACCCTAAAGATGTCAAGCCTGTAGAGTATAATGTGGACGAGTTCAAGTGCTTGAATCTTATGATCACTGCACCCAGTAAGGGCGAGAATTTGCCGGTGGTGGTCTGGATCCATGGCGGGTCCAATTGCATGGGGACTGCTTACAGGGGAGTAAACGATCCATTCAACTGGGTTAAGCGAGGCATAGAAACCAATAAGCCATTCATAGTGGTCACAATCCAGTTCCGGGTGCATGTATTTGGGTTTCTACCGTTCAAGGGCGTAGGCAATTTCGGTCTCATGGACCAGAAGCTGGCTATAGAATGGACATCAAAGAACATCAAGTACTGGGGTGGATCGCCTGAGAAAATTTCGGTGTTTGGCCAATCATCAGGCTCACAATGCGCATATGTTCAGACTTGCCACCCCGACCGCCAATTCCAACAAGCTGCATACTTGAGTGGCTCTATTAACGAGTTTAGATCGCGATCTCTCGAGGACTACTACAAGCTGACAGAAAAGCTCTGTTTAATTCTCGATTGCACCGAAAATGACCTCCGAGTGTTGCCCTGGCAGGACCTTGTATCTGCGTTTAAACAAATGGGTGTTTATGTACTGACCCCGGTAAATGACGGCGTGTTTCTACCAAAAGGTGGGTATGATGTAACCCCTCAAATATCTAGAGTGCTTGTGAGCGACTGCTACCAAGATGGCTGGTTTTTCATGGACGGTATTCCCGAAGGTGCGCTGGTCAAATTAGTGGCGCCATATGTCAAGGACAGAATTCTGAAAACTAATGCTGATGTTTGCAGGACTCTAACTGACCGGATTTTTTTCAGAGGCAATTACATTACCGCGAGAGAGTTGGAGAAGCTGGGTGCCACTGTTTTCACACAATGCTTCGATGCGATAAATCCTCTCAAGCCGGAACTTGGAAATAATCATATGGTAGAGCTATTCTACTCATTAGAGGCGTATGAGCTGCCACCAAGATTCAAGAGCCTGTGCCATGAGGTGCAGGACAGATGGACCAAATTTGTTTATAACGAGGACCCATGGAGCAAGGACGAGTTTGCACTTGTTGGGGAATCAATTGAGCTGAAAAGCTTGCAGGATCTACCAAAGTATCGAGACTTTAGTGCGTTTGACATGAACATGGATTTTGCAGAGGTTAGAAAAGTCGTTACAGGATGGTAATAGTGTTGATATAGATTTATATAATGCACAGGGATATTTTTGGGAACCTTAAATATTGGGAACCTCATATAGCGATCTCTCCTCTTTCCACACGAGATCTCAAGTCGAGTACGGCGGTGCGCTGCTCCTCCGGTAACGACTCTATCTGTTGCGGTGTGAAGGACATTACCTGCATAATCATCTGGCGCTGATTCGCGTCAACCTGAGGAGCTGCTGGTGCAGGTTGTGCAGGTTGTGGAGGCGCGGGTTGTGGAGCAGGAGCAGGAGCAGGAGTTGGAGCCGCGACCGACCTAGAATTCGATGACGGCTCTCTGGCCGGCGAGCGAGCGCGGCTCTTTTTGGTTTCTTGCTGTTTGCTCGCTCCTTCTGACCGCGAAACTAGCAATTGATCGGCCTGGTCGTGGCTTATCTTTTGTTGATTGATCATTGTTTGTACGAGAGCATACGCAAGGTGGGGGTTGGTCTCGAGCATGGCAAATGCATTTTGATGGTTTTCTGCGGCGTACTTTTTGAAATCTGTCAGAAAAGCATTGCGCTCCTCATTTTTCATATCATCTATGAGTGAGGCAATGGTCTGAGTTGAGCTCTGGTTGTCGTGCGCACCTGGGCCATCGTTCGAGAAATCTACTCTTAGTTTTTGATTTCCAACCTGATAATTGTTTAGATTACGCACTGCAGACGCCGCAGACTCTCTATCGAGATACTCAACAAAGGCAAACCCTTTGGACTTTGCCGTCTCTTTGTCAAATACTAGACGAACCTCTTTAACGGGACCTACTGACCTAGCGACCTCGAGTACTTGCTCTTCTGTGTAGTCGTAAGGGATCTTTCCAAAAAACACCGTTCGTGACATAATCGACGACGATGCCATCCATCACCTTCAAGGCATGGACACAGCAGAATTGGAAAATCCGACAAAGACCCGAGTTCTCTAGAAATGTAGTGATAAACGCAAGTATATTCATATTGTATGGATGCTCTCTCACCGGGCTCCTGGTTCTAAGCAGACTTAAATACAAATCGGTGCATCTATTTGTACACAGGCTCACATATGCACACAGGCTCGATGTAGGTCAGTTTTCTCGAAAAAATATGGCTACTGATCAGGGGTTATCTAGGGGTCAGATCCATCATTAGATCGGTGTGAAGGATCGCAGTCAGGCGAGGTTATTTTTAGTAATTTTGCCCGAGAATGTAAAAGCTGGGGTAACCATGTATTCCTCACTTGCCGCTATTCTATGATGAATCCAGCTTGGATTAGTGTATTTGGGTAGATATTACCCAGCTCTATAATACCAAGAGATGCTGCAGGAACAGCCGTTTAAAGATAGCTACACTCTTGGCAGCAAGGAAATGTGGGGTAGATACAAGTACCGACAACGCTAATCAGAGTAAATGCGGCCATGATCTACTGCTGATTTCCTTGGATTCCCTAATAGCTTTAAACATTTATTATGTATACGGTCATGTGGTTATGCCAACAGTTTAAAATAGATCTGCGCACATATCGTAGCGCTTGATGCAAGGCGATTAACTTCAGACATCCTATGCAGTATAGTCCGGAATGCTTCAGGGCGTCTAGACACTCGAGGCAGCATTCATGCAGTATTTAAACTTTAATAAAATTAGTTGCGATCCATACTTTTCGGAGCAGATGGTGTGATGCGCATGCGTGTTGGGGTCATTCTTGTACGGAACGCAGTTGTGCTGAGAAGTTTTGGCTACTGAATGGAGCTTGGGAAAAGATAGATCTCAGTATATAATCTAAATATTTAAGCCTTATATGACTACCATGTAGCTTCTTTGGTGCTTAGGCGTTGCTACAACTTAATTTAGGGAGTACGCGCCTGCACGGGAAGGTCAGGACGAGAACGAGAACATTGGGCAGCGTAACAGCAGAAATTACAATGTGTCAATGCACAATATACGCGACTATTGGCCAAAAGTATTACATGAAAATGCCTCACAATACATACCGCATCGCCCACCCTGCAGATCCTCCTCTAGGAAATACACTGCAGGAGGGCGCCCTCTCCTTGTGATCGGGAGGTAGCGGGTGATTGCAAGAAAAAAAACATGCCATGACCTTTAGCACCACAGTATTTACGTATAAATTATGGAAATGTATATCTTGCATCAACCAAATCCAGTGCTTGAGCGATCTATAGAAATCTCAGCGGTTGTTTAGAAACCTCATCGTCTCTGGAATCTGTGATAAAAATAACCGGGACAGGCATGATGACGCAGGAGTATGCATATGCCTGCATATACGCATAGTGCCCACAAGCACTATAAATATTGGTTCAATCCCATCGATCCTACACAAATGTACTCTTCCATCGCCCTCGCCCTCTTGTCTCAGGTTTCTGCCTTTGGCCTCATCACTATCCACTCTGGCTCTTCTGTCCAGAACTCCGACGTTAAGGTCGGTGACGACGGATCTTTCTCTATTGCCGCTGGCTCTAGCTTCGAGGGTACCATCGAGGACGGTAAGCTCACTGTTGGCGGTAAGACCGTTGGCGTTGACAGCGAAGGCTACCTTGTCGCTGGCAGCGGTGACGCTGCTGAGTTTGCTGAGAGCGACTCTCACCTTACTGTCAACGGTTCTGACGGCTTCATCGTCTGCATCGGTCACGAGAGCAAGATTGGTACCTCCAAGGCCCAGTGTGACCAGCCCATCGGTGTCGCTCTTCACATTGTTGGCGACGCCTCTTCCTCCTCTGCTGCTTCTTCTGCTGCTCCTGCTAGCACCACCAGTGCTGCTACCAGCGCTGCTACTGACGCTGCTGGTTCCACTGCTGTCGTTGAGGAGACTGTCACCGAGACTGTCTGCACTCACGAGACCTGCACTGGTGTCGCTCCCGCTAACGGTGCCGTCCGCAACGTTGCCTTTGGTGGTGTCGCTGCTATTGCCGCCGCTTTGCTCTAGATTGGTTCTCAATGAAGTTATTTAATTAGTTAATACCCCTATTAATTTACCATCACGGAAATGCATGCGCTACGCTGAAGGACCCATTCTTGATCTCTAGTTGGCGAGTTTTGTACATTTATCAAAACTTGAGAGGTTGTTTTTAGCCACAAAGGTGCCCAAAGGTCATGAAACATCTCAAGCCCAATATGAGAGTGTGTCTAGCATCTGTACGCATCGCGATGAGTTTGAGAAAGCCTCATCGACATAAAATACTTTAGCTCATGAATTCGTCTATGTAATTTATTTAGGAGAGATCATGTTCTCGGGGCGGACCCACTCGTCAAACTCCTCAGAAGTCAAGGCGTTGAGCTCGATGGCACTCTCCTTCAAAGTGATACCCTTCTTGTGAGCATTCTTGGCAACCTTGCTGGCCATGTCGTAACCGATCTTGGGGTTCAAGGCAGTAACCAACATGAGAGACTTGTTCATGAGGTCGGCGATGCGCTTGCGGTCAGCGACGATGCCCTCAAGGCAGTGGACACGGAAAGAAGTGCTGGCGTCACCAAGGAGACGGACGGAGCTGAGCAAGTTCTGGATCATAACAGGCTTGAAGACGTTAAGCTCAAACTGACCGCTGGCACCGGCAAAGGTGATGGCAGCGTGGTTACCCATGACCTGAGTGCAGACCATGGTGAGGGCCTCGTTCTGGGTAGGGTTGACCTTACCAGGCATGATACTGGAACCGGGCTCGTTCTCGGGGAGGTGGAGCTCACCGTAACCGCAGCGGGGACCGGAACCAAGGTAACGGATGTCGTTGGCGATCTTGAAGAGAGAGCAGGCAACAGTGTTGAGAGCGCCAGAAGCCTCAACAACAGCGTCATGGGCGGCAAGAGCCTCGAACTTGTTGGGGGCAGTAGCAAACTCTAGACCGGTGATCTTGGATACCTCCTCGGCGACCTTTACGTCGAAACCCTTGCGGGTGTTGAGACCAGTACCAACGGCGGTACCACCCTGGGCAAGCAAGCGAAGACGGGGCAAAACATCGTTGATGCGGGCAATACCGTTGGCGATCTGGGCAGCGTAACCGCTGAACTCCTGGCCCAAAGTGAGAGGAGTGGCGTCCTGCAAGTGAGTACGACCAATCTTGATGATGTCGTCAAACTCCTTGACCTTGTCCTCCATAGCCTTGAGAAGCTCCTTGAGGGCAGGGAGCAAAGAGTTGGTGATCTCAGTGACAGCGGCAATGTGCATAACAGTGGGGAAAGTGTCGTTGGAGGAGGCACTCATGTTGACGTGATCGTTGGGGTGGACAGGAGACTTGGAGCCAAGCTTACCGCCGAGGATCTCAATGGCACGGTTAGAGATAACCTCGTTGGCGTTCATGTTGCTCTGAGTACCGCTACCGGTCTGAAAGACGACAAGAGGGAACTGGTCGGTGAGCTTACCGTCAATAACCTCCTGGGCAGCCTGCTTGATGGCACCAGCGATCTTGGGGTCAAGACCGTAGGTTTCGTTAATTGTAGCAGTAGCCTTCTTCAAGACACCGAAAGCCTTGATGAGAGGCTCGGGAAGACGCTCGCGAGCACCACCAATTTTGAAATTTTCAAGGGAACGCTGGGTCTGGGCACCCCAGTAAACGTTGTCATTTACTTCGATGGGGCCGAAAGCATCGGTTTCGGTACGCAAAAGCACACGGGCACGCGAGAAGCTGCGGGTAAGGTGACGGTTCATGCGAGGGATAAACTCGTCGTTCTCGCTGCTCGTCATGGTTTTATATGGAAAGGGTGGGTTAGGGAAAAAGCCTGTCATGTCTTGGGGGCCGCCGCTCTGTCATTGGTTGACGCGTTTCTCGGGCTCTGTTCAGTATTCACTAGAATATAATTTTTGACAATGGCAACCTGGACCCAAACGCCATTCTTTATCCCCGCCAGGTACGGTATACGGTCCAGCACATGCCTCTGTTCGCTCCACCGTCAAGTCTGGGGTAGGGCTAGGGTACTCAAGTGAGCCATATCGAGCCCAAACGGCCGCATTTTTTCTCCAATATACAGCATATCAGGAATTTTCTCCAACTTTAATGATTGAGTACCATGCGGCCCACCACTGACCCATCCTCCCACTAGTACCCCGACCCAGCCCTCGTTACTCAGCCATGTCGAAACTTGTGTTCCCTAAAGCTCTCAAGGAGCTGCGTATTCACTTCAGTCAAAGCGGCCCCGAGAGCGCCGCTGTACGCAAGTTCATTGGAGAGCAGTACCCTGCCATCAAGGAGGCCAACAAGCACACACCCATCATGATTCGTGAGGCACTTGGGATCAAGCCCGTTGCCTATGCTCGGTTCGAGAAGGGCCGCGAAGTCAAGGCCGCTCTGGACGGGGGCGATGTTGAGAATATTTTGATTGATCTAGTAAAACAATAAGTAGGAGGTTAGAGAATTCATGTAACTACCTAGTAGCACGTTCACGTTCACGTGACCTTGGCTTTGGGCTTTAGGCACCGTCAGCAGAAACCCGCATTCGCAAACACAAGTATGTCGTCGACGGTTCCTGAACAACGGCGTCGCGCGTCGAGCCTTGTAGGTCACCTCCGGAAAGAAACACAGCAGGAGGAAAGCGACAAGGCGGTGAGCGAATATACAAACGCATCCTGGGTCAATATGAAGGGCGCATGGGTGATCCACATCTTGGCCATCTTGTCCATTCTACTGGTCCTGAGAAGCGGCTCTATTCTAACTCCAGAATGGTGCTGGACCGTCACTAATTTAACCTATGTCATGGGCAGTTTTGTTATCTTCCACTATGTCACCGGCGTGCCCTTTGATTTCAATGTCAATGCCTCGGGAGTCCTTGACGATTTGACGCTTTGGGAACAAATAGATGGCGGCGACCAGTATACACCAACCAAAAAATTCCTCATGGGTGTGCCTATTTGCTTGTTTTTGATTTCAACCCACTTTAGCCACTATGATCTCGTTATGTTTATCGTGAACGGAGCGGCGTGCCTCATGGCGGTTGTTCCCAAGCTTCCATCCTCCCACAGACTGCGTTTGCTCGTCAATGACGACAACACAAGCAATAACCCTAGCTTTACTCACTTGCCAATGGAGCAATAACCCTAATTATATATATACATACCTATCTGTCTACCCTCTACATTGTCAGCATCGATAGATATGTATCGTTGGTGTCGTAGTGTAGACGTTCCTTCCTGGAAGCCGCCCTTTTTCAATTACAAACCTAAAAAGCCAGAAAAGTTCGAGGCATTCAACGATTTCGATAACGCTGCGCTCGAAGCTGCCTTCAAGGCAGGCAAAAAGAACCAGATCGTGATGGCGGATGGGTTATTCAATGTAAACATCAAGGACCGCCTGCTCGAGCCGACGTACTGGCAGGGACCCAAATTCAAGGTTATACGGGGAACCTGGTTCAAGCAGGCCTCAATGCAACCGCTCGAGGAAGATCTTGCTGCTAAGCTCGAGAACCTCTGGGAGCAATATGCCCCCAAAGTCGACCAGCAAAACAAGCAGGTGGGCAAGCTAGACGGGAAAGAAGTCACATTTGCGAAAAAAGATGATTCCGTGACCGCCTCGATCGACAACTCTCTACTCGACTCGATCCGCTCATTGGGAACCGCAAAACTGACCTATGTAAGGGGCTACCACCCGCAAAACCCACTAATGGAGTCAATCAAGTCTAGTTTACCTTCGGGACCAGCTAAAAAGGAGGAAACGGAGGCTACTGGCACAGAGCCCCTAAACGAGCGAGACAGGGAAATCGACCACCTTGTGTTTTGTGTACATGGGATTGGGCAGAAATTGGGAGTACGTTTTGATTTTGTATCCTTTATCAAAGATACCGGTGCACTGCGCAGTGGTATTCACAAATCGTTTGCCCAATCCCCTGACATTCAAAAAGTCGTTGGAGACGAGAAAAATGACAAGGTTCAGGTGCTACCAGTATTGTGGCGTCAAGATTGGATTTTCCAAAGTGGAAAGGCAAACAAGACCCTCCAAGGAATAAGCCCAGAGACCATTTTTTACCGCGATAATGTTCTTGCTGATGTCGTGCTGGATTTCGTGATGTATACTCAGGAACGGTGTCGCCGTGAAATTCAGGACCTCACAATTAAGCTAATTACCGACGAATACCACAAGTTCTGCGAACTTCATCCGAAATTCGCCGCGAACCCCAAAGTCTCCATCGTAGGACATTCCCTTGGTTCAGTCATTGCCGATGACCTTCTTCGTTACAAAACAAGTCCTTTCCCATTCGAGGTCGAGAATCTATTCCTGCTAGGTAGTCCCGTTGGGATCCTTGATCTTATCAATGGCAAGAGCTTTACCAAAGAGGGTTCCCACGCCAAGAATATCTTCAACATTATGCGACCTTCTGACCCAGTCGCATCGCGTCTAGAACCAATGGCAGCAGGAGAAATTGCAAAAGAAGTCGTACCAATGCCCTTGAGTCGGACCGACGACTCTTTGATTGGAAACATTGTAGATGGCATCACGTCTGCAGTCGACTACACTAGCAAGTTTGCAAACAACGTCAATAGTGTGTGGCAAACGGTATCATCGGCTCTGGTAAATGATGTGACCAAGCCAGATGAGGTTGTTTTGAAACCGGTACCTCAAGAAACCCTCCAAAAGATCGAAAAGAGGCTTGAAAAATTCAACCGTCACCACCGCCTCGATTTCTCAATCCCAGAGAGCATTGAGATCTCACTAGCGATAGGATTGGCGGGCCACATGACGTACCTTGAAAGTCCTGAAGTGGCAGCGTTTATTCTGAGGGAACTTTACAAGGTGGGCAATACCAAAGCTCGCGACCCAGAGTACATGATGGAAGACAAGACACCGCCACCAGAAGACAAATAAGCAAACGGATAAAAAGAGGAATAATAGCAATTACGTATACGATATATATATTTAAAAACCTACAGGAGATCTTCAAGGCTCTTTTCGCTGTCCTTCTTGATCAGCTCAAACATACCCTCAGGCATGATTGGCTTGCCCTTGCTGTCCTTGATGTATCTAAAGGGCATTTCAGTACTCTCAAACTTGTTGAACTTGAGCTCTGGGAAATCGACATAGTCAATTGCCTCGAGGGGAACCTTGCCGTCGACAACCTTTTGTGTGACGCGAACCGCAGTGTCGGTGGTCATCTGGACTTTTCCGAGGTGACGACCAGCAAACCCTAACTTGCGAAGTTCACCTGTGCGGTCACGGGGAGGGTGGTCGCCAAGAATCCCGCCAAAAAGAAAGTAATCAAAGGTCTCACCATCAGAGGGCAGCAACTCAGACTCAGCAGAAGGATCCAATAAGCATACACGCTTGACATCAAAATCAGGAATCAATTGCTTGAGATTCTGGACGTCGAGGTGGGTGGCAGTGCACTTACCCTCTAGAGATTTGGGCAATTTAGTGCCTTCCTGGACGCTAGACAAAATCAAGGCGTCTTTACCGACTTCTTGAGAGATTGATTTGTATTCAAGCTCTACCCAGGGCGAAAACCCCTCTTCCATGTGCTCTACAATGTACTTCATGTAAAGTTATCAAAAGTTGTGGCGAAAACTACAAATGAAAAGTTTCTGTGGCGCATAGAGTTAGTAACCTCTTTATGCTTCAAAAACTTTGTGGTTTTAGAGGTGCGGCAAGCCAGATGATGGGCCAAGCCGTGCGCTACTCATCTTCGGCACGCCCACGTACTGTGCAGCTAGTCCACGACCTCGTTAAAGAGCTCGAGGACTCCAACAATCAACAGTCTGGAGCCACTGGTTTAGATAACGTAAGCCTCGACGACCCGAGGCTCTCTAGGCCAGACCTTGAACGCTACCGTGTAGTGCCTAGAGACCCATCTTTTTATATGGATAACCCTCCATACGAGGAGGTTATGCGTACGCTGCAAAACCTCATTGCAAAACACATCAACTTGCCAACTGTTGCTCAAGAGGAATATGCATCCCAAAAGTGGAAGCCAATCTGGGAAAACTCAGGTAAATACCGCAAGAGAGAGTACCGTGCATACGTGGCCTTGGCCCAGCGTCTTGATATGATTGATCCTCAGCTCATGCCCCGCGAAGTTTCGCAGGTGCTTGACCACCTTCGCCAGCAGGGAGGTCTCGGAACCACCACCGTCGCCACAGGATCTGGTGCCCAAAATCCCCGCATCAAACCTTTGGATGACCAGGGTCGCGCAGTTGTTGTTGCTCGTCGCAAAACCTCTTCTGCCCGTGTGATGGTTGCTGAGGCTCACGATCAGGGCACCATCCTCGTCAACGGCAAACCCTTTATGGAGTACTTTCCTCAATTGGAGCACCGCCAGAAGATCACTTACCCCCTGAGAGTGACTGAGCAGTCTGGTGCCTTTAACATCTTTGCTACCGTCACAGGAGGTGGTGTCACTGGACAGGCCGATGCAGTCGCTAATGGTATTGGTTTGGCTCTTCGCATGCATAACCCTCTTTTGGCTACCCGCCTGAAGAAGGCAGGCTGCATAAAGCCTGATAATAGACAAAAGGAGCGTAAGAAGCCCGGTTTGGCAAAGGCCAGAAAGGCATACACATGGGTCAAGCGTTAGTGTGGCTTGCGTTTTGTCTTGTTGCTAGCTCGAAATTCTAATTTATGTATATAGCGAGTAGAGGATACTATCCTTGTCTAATATTTGCCCAAGTGCGCACAGGGTTGCTGGGACGAGCATTAAAGGGTAGCTCCTTATATGAAAGATCAATAGAGGTACCACATTGTCTCATCGTATTCAGAAATCGAGTCTGCAATACTCACTTCGCCTAAATATTATGCAGTACCCTCAATCATATATGCAAAGACATGCATGCTCCATGCAACCACTATAATGCCAACTAGTCTCGCGTAAAAGGCTCCAAACACGTAAATTACACTACGATTAGTACCATAACGCTATCTTTCTGGCTTTGGTAGCGCGTTGCTGTTGAATTCGTTTCAAGAGCCCAAACCTGAAAACACGTGAGCTGCGGCTTTGGAAACAGCGCACGGCTTGAAGGGCTAAAAGACGCAATGCTTACCAAAACCTCTAATTCGGAAATGTACTATGATTCATTAGGTAGTAGGTCATGCCAACATACAGACTATATTGAGTCATTTGTGCGCAATCCCTGATCTTAATCACAACAAATTAATGTCTATTACGATGTTTACGCTATTTAATTAACGATGCGAGGTCTTTAAGAGCCTTGGCTCTACTGTCGACAATGTCGGCAACCACAGATTCAGCACCCGCGATACAGTGCTCAACTGCCCAGTTTAGTGGCCCAGCAAAGTCTTGACGCGTGCTAGCAGCTGCCTCAACGGCAGACTTGAGTTCCGCATATCTGGATTTGAAGTCGGCTTTCCGCTTCTTCTTGGACGAAATATCCGTTAGCAGCTTGAGAGTCTCGATTGCCGTGTAGATGTTATGCAAAAACTCCCAATTGAATGAGTTGGAGGCAGTTGGGAAAGGTAGGGCCTCTTGGCGCTCTAAGCACTCAACGCTCCACCTTTCAGCATCACTAAAAGTAGAGGTGTTTACCTTCACTGTGGGCTGCGAGTCTCGAAGTGCGCTCAAAAACAGCTGCTCACGAGCCAGTTGGTTGGTGATATAAGATTCATCGAAATTACCAAACCCTAGACTTTGTGCCTCTCCAAGCGGATCAAAGAAAGTCTTACAGTCTCGATTGTCCATGAGTACTGTCGAGGCATTGATTACATGGCTCATGTCTGTTTCGCCTCTGTTGATGCGCTGTGACTTGAGCTCTTCCAAGTTGAGAAGCGACCGGGTGAGCGAGCAGTTCATGCGCCGTTGCAGCTCAAGCATAGAGGGAATTTGGCAGAATACCTGGTCCTCTAAAGCAACGTTGGTGGCACCAAACATATTGTCGCTTTGTTCGTACATTTTCTTCATCTCTGTAAACTGTTTGGGCGACAACCCAAGGGTACTTGCACGGAACGCAAGGTAATGGCCGAGACTCTCATGCTGCATATTTTTGATAGCGAGCTTTTTGTACTGGGCCTGAGCCAGCGTTATGCATCCAAAGTAGTGGTACAGTTTCATCAACCAGAGCCTGACGTAGAAATTAGAGCGATCGTTAGAGGAGGCGTACTCGAGAAGCATTAGAGCCTCGATGCGCTTGTTGTGTTTGAGGAGCTGGATGGCACCGAGAATGAGGAGGTCGCTACCAATGAAATAGTCGGTGCTTTCGGTTGGGAGCTCATCCAAGTGGTTTTGGTAGAGCTCAATCAGTTCTGGAACGTCAACGGTCGAGTTGAGATGATACTGGAGCTTGATGCGGTTGACTTTGGCAGTGAAGGTAGCAGGGACATCCTTCAAAAGCCCCGCGAACCCTTGTACCTTGGTGTAATCCTTGAGGTACTCGTATGCGCATGGTTTGTGTTGCATTTTCTGCCAGTAGACGTTGAGTTGGTCCAACAGGTTTTCTCCGCACTTTTCTGCCAGGTCCACAGCAGCCAGGTGGGCATTATTAGATTTGAAATTTTTGAGGTAACTTTTGACTTGATCGACGCGGTCCAGTTTAACCGCCGCGGTGTTCATTGCCTGCCAACAATTGAATGTATCAATCTTATCAAGAATGCGTTTTGAATAGTCGAAAAGGGTACTCCAATCCTCGGATTTTGTGAGATCATCGAGAAAACACTGCTGGACCGTAAGATCCTGTGCAAACTCGAGGTGGTCATTTAGCAGCGATGCTATGCTTGACTGCATAGAGGTGACCTTGACCAGAGTATAAAACTCGTTTTGTGACTTTACTGGCAAGTGTGGCTCGAGCATACGAGCCGCGAGGTTGGGGTAAAGCTTGTACTCGATATCTGATGGCGTCACTGAGTCAAAAACCAAAAACAGGGCAAAACATGTTTGGAAAGCAGACTTGCGGCTCTGTTGCTGCTTATTGTTAGCCAGCAGCGCTTTACAAAAGAGCTTGAGGTTCCCCAAACTCAGTGCGGCCTCTATCCAGGCAGCCACAAGCAGTTTATCACTAGGGGATTTGCGGTTAGCCTGCTCGAATGCCGAGTTGAGCAGGTCAGGCATATTGTAGCCAAGTAGAATAGGAGCCACAAGGTTAGTGACGATTGTTGAATTGACTTGTTTAGAGTCAATGACGCTTTTAATGGTCTCAATTGCATTTTCGCGATAGTTTTGCCTAAACGACAAGAGTGCGTCTAGAGACTTGTAGACGCAAGAGCCTGGATTCTTTGCGAATTCGTCGTTTAGTAACTTTTTAGCGGGAGCATATTTTTTTGATTGTATATACTCATAGATTTTTGCCGCTGACATATATAATAATTGAATAGGGTCGGTGCCTTGGAATGCGATTAAGGCAGCCACGGAGGGTTGCCACCCACTACTTTTTTTTTGCCACAAATGTTTTACAAGGCCCTGCCTGCGGCTTTTGAGATAAGATTGGTGAATAGTATATGTACATAAAATAATAGCAGTCCCCCGCTAGACAAAGCCGGTGAGTCTTGCCCGCACCGCCCAAATTCTTTGTTACTTTGAGCTAAGCCTGCAGGGCTCATAACCGTTGGGTCGATATACTGCGTCATCCCTACCATATCAATCTCATAAGCGGGACCCACACTCCATGGTCAAACATCTCCACGAGTTTTGCGTGGGAAACCCGCGCAGTATCGTGAGCTCCCATTCGGGAAATGTGGACATTGCCGTTTCTTTCCAGGAACAGCCCGTATTCTTGCCGGCAAATACCCCCCGCGACCAGGATGAGTGGAGCGAGGAAGTGGAGGCCCAAGCTCCCCAATCCGACAATAGTGGACCTAGTGGCACTACGGGAACAGATGAACTACCTAGTTATGAGACCGAGCAGGAGGCAGTCGGCTCTGTACTCCGCGGATCGGTCGTGGTGAAGCTGCAAAAGCCCACTAAGGTCCGGTGCCTGAGTCTCGACCTTTACGGAGTCTCGCGTACGTTTTGGAACCTCGTGCCCCAGCCTGGTGTGTTGGGTGATACGCCATTGCCCAGCAACGCTGAGATTGAGGATGTCACCTATTTTGGAATCCATCACTGGGACTATATTCACTGTGACCAACTAAAACAGGCCAGCGCCTCTTTTGCAAAATGCTGTGAAGGGTTCAACTCAACCCTCATTGCGACGGATTTATATGGAGCCTCTGCTGCCACAAATAGAGACTCTTCGCAGGTGCAGGAAGCCAAGAAAACAGTCACCGTCAACTCCACAGGCAGAGACGGCGTGCCAACGTTTGCACCATTTAAAAGCCCTTCAAGAAAGTTCAAGCAAGCAAATCCAAACATGGAAGGGATCATGTTCCCGGCAGGTGAGTACGTGTACCATTTCTCGATAATTATACACCGTGACTGTCCCGAAACAGTAAATGTTCCCAATGGCTCTGTGAGATATGTTCTCATCCCTAAACTGGTACGAGCGGGAGCATTCAACCCCAACATTATCGGGACTACGGATGTCGAAGTGGTACGCGCTCCTCTCACCTCATCGGGACTGCTGGTGTTCAATCCTGCATCGCTAAGTCGCGTTTGGGACAACAGGCTGGCATATTCAATCTCTCTAAACCAGAGGTACATCACACTCGACGTTCCAAGCACACTCACTCTCTCATTAATGGCCTTGCCTGATACCAACGTGATGGTCCATCAAGTGCGCATTTATCTGCTCGAAAGCGTGAAATACCTCTATTCCCCCGATCCTACAATCCATGCTGCAGATTCCTCTCTCAGATTAGTCCTTTTCCAACAAAACGCGAGCGTCGAAACTGATGGCGATTCAAGGGCCGTGGGAACCCTTCTCACCACGGCTGAACCCATGCACTTTGACTGCCGTATTTTGGTTGCTACTAAATCTGACAGACCAATAAATGAGCTGCCCCAGACTTATGGACGGGGAAAGATGGGCGAAAAGCGGTTCGTGGAGCCCGATCACTCATCACCATACATTGCCGTGCGTCACCGTCTCATTGTGACATTGAGAGTTTCTAAAGTTGAAGCAGGCAAAAGGCATCACTTTGAAATCAAAGTGGATACTCCAATCACGTTGCTATCAAAGCATTGCGTTCAGGAGAATATTTATTTACCTCAGTACCACGATACTGTTCCAGCGGATTCTCGAGATGATTCACTCGCAGATTATGACGATGGTGGACTGCCAACGTTCCATGAATCCCTGGACCACGAGGTTGTGAGTCGTGGTGCGCTAACGGACAGCCATAAGGATACGAAGTTCTCGGTAGTGAGCAGCGGAACTCCCGAGGCAGAAACCGGCGACGATTACTTTGAATCCTAATATACAGAATAAACAGTAAAGACAACTTAATATCATCATTATACTTGAGGCACTCATACTCGGAGGCCACAGATGGGGCCACAGATGGAGCCACAGATGGAGCCACAGATGGAGGCAACTTGTATATAGATAAAATACGATTAAAGTTCAAGTTTTTTGATTCACGTTTACGCAAAGTTTGACACTCGTCACTATCTAGTGCATTCTAGGTCTTTATCGCAGTGCATATATAAGACCCCCGCATATGCCCTTATAGACTTTTGCCTGAACACTATAATGAATGCTGCTAAAAAAGCTGCACTCCGGAAGCGTAAGGAGCTTGTTAAACCAGTTGTTTTAATTTCAGAAGATCAGCAGAAAGAAGTCAGAGATGCAATTGTTGAAAAGTTGGCTCAGATTCTTGGAGATTCACCTGACTCCAAGTCAATTAGCTCCGAGATCGAGGTGCAACTTTACGAGGATTATGGAGGAGTGAACAATGAGTACCGCAGTGCATTCAGGCGAATTATCGTATCTCTGAAGAACAAAAGCACGAATTTCATTCAGAGATTGCTCGATAAGGAGTTATCACCTCGCGAGTTTGCGGCTAAAAAGGCCGATGATCTCAAATCAAAGGCACAACAAGCTAAAGATAAGCAGCTCAAAGAGAAAGCACTAAAGCAGTCTGTGGCAAAAGAAGTCTTGCCTGAAAATATCCAGCAAATACATGACGGTAGAGATAGAGAAAAGTGGGGTGTCTCGAAATCTGCTGCGGCGATTGATTATTAGTGAAAGCTCATAAAATTTTGATAAATTATTTATTTCTAGTTTTGAGGAGGAGGAGGAGGAGGAGGATGCATCATTGGCATTACTGTAGAGGGTGGAGGAGCGAGGTTGAGTGCACTCGGTAATACCTCCATGGGTACAAACTCCCATTGTGCGGTAGAAGGAGGAGGAGGAGCCGGCTCATCCCTAGGTGCAAGCTCTTGGCCTTTCCCGTGGAGTGATTTAGGAACACATTTGATATCGTTCTTGGCATAAAGCTTGGAGCTGATAGGTTTGAGAGCCTGGGCTGCCTTGGTCAGTATATCCTTGCGAGTAATTCTTGATTTCTTTTTATCTGTAGTGGATGAGGCTTCTCCTGCAAATGGAGTGGTGGTGATACTGCCATCAGCCGCTGGGACTGGCGGAGCACTGGGCTTGGGCTCAGGATCCAGTTTAGTATCTTCCATTGGTTTGAATACCGTGTAAGCTGCCATATAAAATGCAATCACTAGCTCATCGATAGGAACAGTAGAGCCAAGGCCAATGTTCAGTTTCTTTAGGTCTTGTGCATAGTCGAGCGCCAAAACCCAGGGATTTGCTCCTGAGTTGCCCAGAGAACTCTGCTCAAGCATCCATTTCTCCAGTTCCTCGGCACGTTTATCAAACACTTCAGGAGCAAGAGCAGGAACAATCCTCTCTGTGTATTTGCGGGGGAATTTGACAAGGTCTTTGGCCAGAGTGGCTGCATTATTGAGAACATGGTTCCAGACTTTGACATGGCACGAAACAGCGGTGAACTTGCGAACCCTGCGAACAAGCAGTCCCAGTTGAATGTCATCTTTATTGCGAACCAGTAAATCACTATAGTAGGTGATGTAGTCTCTGCAAAAGTCAAAGTGCTGACCGGGCCTCTCATAATCGGGTTTCCAGATATGGGCCAGTGGCTTTGTGACAGATTTCACCGAGATGATGAGTTCCATCTCTTGTTGTGCCTTGATTGGATCATCAAGTTGAGTTTCATAGATAGATGCCAGCATGTACCTAGGATAGTGTAGCCAGTGTTTCTTATCAGCAGATGTGAGGCCGCAAATGACCTGAATAACACTTTTTGCAATCATTTGGGGTGTCCATTCTTGAGGCGTATCGCACGGGAAGTTGGTTTCCTTGAGATAGGCGAGTAACTCCTGCGCGGAAATTTTACCCTTTGTGTAGAATTTCCATGCAAATGAAATGATGTTCTGATAAGCTTCAAAAGTCGCATCAAAGCCTCCCTTTACCTCTCTTGACGGCGTCTGTGCGCAAAGTTGACTTGCTCTAACCAGGCAATTCATCACCTCGCGTACATCACCTTCCAACTCATCAAGTACCTCGGCCTTGAGAGCTAAAGAAAACCAGTCAGTGGGCCGTTGTGCAGCGGCACTTAGGTATCGCAATGCTAGCTTGAGTACGAGTTTCCGGTCTATCATGGCTGTGGTGACCTCGTATTTCTCATCTTTGTAGACATAGCGAGATGAAGGAGCAGCATTGTAAATCGCCATTGCAAGCGGCTCAACAGCCGAGTAGTAGAGTATTTTCCCAAGGTGAGCATAAAAGGACTCTCTTAGGGTATGGAAATAGTCGACGCTCAGCGCATCATTGGGGTCCGCGGTACGGAGCACACTCGCAGTCATACATGCGCACATCAGGGCTTTGGACTGGAAATCTGCAGCTATGCCTTCAGTTTTTTGAATCTCTGGCGAGACAAAGAGCAGACTATTTTCGCAAAAATGATCGTACACTTGGCTCAAACCCATCCAAGACTCAAAACGATTGGTTCCATATGTCAAATCGTACTTGAAGAATTTCACGGCATGGTAGAGATCATCCACTTTTTCTGGATTTGTCCGGCGCTTGATACGGTAGAGATTCAAATGAACAAGTGCCATTACGTAGTAAAAGCCTCCGGCACCCACAAGGCTGAAAGCCGGATCATGGGACTGAGAGAGACTCAAGCGGAAGTTGCCCTTGAGGCATTGAGTTATCACAGCGGAGGTTGGCTTTTGCTCAATAAAGCTCTCGAGAATGGCCTCATTGCGGGCAATCTGGGGGACTTGAGTATCTGGCGCTCCGATGGCATTGTGAAATATATCTAGAACCTGGCGAACGTTCTGCCGTTGGATAACTTGCGGCAGGTTCTTCTTGTTGAGGATCATGCGCATAATAAATTGGGTGAGCTTGAGGGCATCTTCACGAGTCAGCTCGATTGGAATGGCATGGTGGCTGTATTGAGTGAATGTCTCGTTGGCAAGCGAAATTCCATAGAGGCAGTTTAGACATTGTAGCAAGTCTGCTTCACTTTCTGGCCAGTTCATGCGTAAAATCTCTTCAATGTGGAGCTTGAGCAGCATTCCATCGGCGAAACCGCAATAACCAAGCGTTCCGAGCTGCTCGTGGATAATAGAAAGGGCATCGTTGAATACTTCATTGGTGCGTTTCTCCTCAGGCAAAGCCGATCTGTAAAAGTAGTAGAATAGGCACCAGCACCTAATATCAAGTTCTCGCATTTTCTTGACTGTTTGCTCCCATGTCTGGTGATTGGGTGCCTTGATCATATTTTGATTGATGGCCTGGTCGGTCAAGGTGAATACATGCAGTAGCTCACATAGCCAAATGATATATTTCAGCATATCTTTGCACTGATCCTTGTCGAGTAAATTGGCGTTTTCCCTCACCAGTGGGAACAACCGCTTGGATATATCGTTAGCCACGCTAAGACATTGCAAGAGTGTGTAGCTTCGCTCTTGCTGGTTTTTCTTGGGGAACTCTTGACTAGTGCACTCATCGATACTCGACTTGAGGATGCGAACAAGACCCTCCAGAGACTTTTTGGCCTCGCCAATCTTCTCATAGCTGTCAAGCAGCAAGTACCACAAATTGAGCCTGAAATCGAGGGAGCTAGTCTTTAAAAATTGAGTAATAGAGTCAGCTTCTTCCAGATCCATTGAATATACTTCGGGGATGAGCATAGGCTCAAGGAGCTTGATTGTTTCTCGTACATCCTTGTCTGTCTTTTGAGGTAGGAAGACCCTTGAGAAGATTGATGCCGCCTTATACTTTGAAATTTGGGTTTCAGCACTCTCGATTGATGCGGTGGGAATTGCCTGGAAGTTTGCATACTCAATCAGGGTGTCTGCGGGTGCCAGCTCCTGGAACTCCTTGAACTTGGCGATGGTTTCCACAGGATCGTCACCCTGACTTTGTGTATAGAATATTTGTGCCCATTTGTACCGCAGCGAGAGCTCAATGCTCGGGCTCGATAGTAGACAGTCGCCAGCAGCTCCCATCCACTGCTCGACATTATCACGCAATAGCTTTCGCTCGGCGTCCTCTGCTTGAGACTTGCGCCGCAGTTTCGCGGATTTTTGCAGTGGCTGCTGCTGCTGCTTCTTTCTAGCTTCTTGCTCGCTAGTCAAAAAGCGGTCGAGGTGATACTCAAAGATACTCATGGCGACTTGGGGGATACAAACACCGCTCGAGCTTTGAGCTTTTTCAATACCACGACACAGCTCGAGAATCTGGCCGGAAAATGCATCGATGAGGGTGGGAAGAATGTCCATAAGCGCTTGTGATAAAGCAGTGCTGTGGATAAGAGCAGGTGAGCCCGCTAGGACACTGCATAAGAGTTGGAATCGTGCTTGCTGGATATGACTATTGCTCTTTAGTTTTTCCAGCAATTCCTCGACGAGACTTGAACCTTGAAGGTCTTTGCCAGGCTTTGTAGTTTTTTGATTGCGCATAGCGGCAAAGTCGAGCATTTGCATCACGGGAAGGCTTGAGTCTACTTCGGGAGGACCGGAACTCAGGAAAT
Source organism: Wickerhamiella cacticola (assembly GCA_030564425.1). Taxonomy (NCBI): domain Eukaryota; kingdom Fungi; phylum Ascomycota; class Dipodascomycetes; order Dipodascales; family Trichomonascaceae; genus Wickerhamiella; species Wickerhamiella cacticola. The sequence continues at coordinate 261,836 of JAJLUX010000001.1, read as the reverse complement.
TCTGGGCATACTCGTCGTCCCATTTCTCTAGAAGCTGCTTGAAATCTACCAGATATTGTTGCTCAGGCGTCGGATTGCCATCGTATGCTGGGAGAACATTTTGATATTGAAGATCGACATATGCCAGGAACGCAGAGATATTGGCGATAAACCCTTGGTCGCTCACACCGAGCTCAGACGACAGACCAAACTCTGGTGATTTGTTTCTAGCGCTTTGGCGAAATGGCGTGGATATGGGGGCAGCGGCGACTGCCGGTATTTCCGTAGGAGGCTCACTAGGAGCTCCAGCATCAGGAGCATTGGAGGGCTGCTGCTCTGTACCTCGCTCATTCAATTCCTCAAGCACAGTCTCGTTCTGCTCAGGTACCGGCTCCATTTCCGTTTCCACCTCAAGGGCTTCACCATGAGGAGCTACAAAGTTCACGCTATTAAGGGGCCTCTCCGAGTAGCAATACAAGTCTCCCGTATCCTTTTTCCTCCGTTTGCCCGAGCTCAAAAGAGCTGACTCGATACTAGTGGCCAGCACTGAGATATCACGTTTGGGTACTGAGATGGACACTGAGCTGCTCTTGAGATCAGCAAACAAGTCGCTGAGAGAAGCTGAAAAGTCGAATTTGGAGAGCCAGCTGTAATCTCTCCTGAATGCCGGATATTCTCGGAATTTAGGAATCTGCGAGTGGTCGCCAACTTCCTTGATCAAGTTGCCTAATCTTGCCAGCATGTCCTCGTCTTTTGGTCCGAGTAGCAGGTTTGAGTTCTCTGATGCGAGCGCTTCAGCAGCACTTAGCGCCCGATTAGTAGAGTCTGAAACGAGCTCCTCGAGCGCGACGCGTGCCAGCTTGGGGTAATTGAGATGTTTCGCGAGCGCACAGAGAATCTCAATGACTGCTGGATCGTTTGAGAGTGTGAGAGCTTCTAATAAATTGCCAATTACCTGCCTCAGTACCTCAAAAGCCGAGCTTGTGTCGTTGTACTCTTTGAGCTCCTCGAGCATCAAGATGCTGTAGTTTTTGAGTGTGAGGCTCTTGAGACGGAACGCACTGGGCGGGACGTTCTTGTATCGGTTGAAATCAAACAGGGGGAACCGCAGTAGATCCACAAAAAGCGTTTTAGCCTGAGGGTCACCGTCACGGTGCAGCTGCAGGGCCCGCTCATACAGCTTTAGCGCATCCTCAAACTGAAATTCAAGCGTGTGCTTCTCCTGATTTTCGCGAATCTCATCCTCGACCGCGTTTAACGCCAAAAACGGCATATGGCTGGGGGGTTTGTAATAATGAGATATCTATGTGAGTACTTGAGCCGTATCAATAGCCTCAGCGTGTGCCTCGAGAGCGACAAGCCGATAGATCAATTGGTTACCGGTAACCATGTAATTCGCGTCGAAACAGGTAATACGAGCCAGACTATACCAGTGGGTATCAACATCTCAGCCCATGTCCTGAGTCCCCACCAGGCTGAAATTTCACTCCGGGTTCCAACCGCGGAGAAGTATACCCCTCACAACTGGCAGTTTGCTATTCCATGGCAGGCCAAAGATCTGCAAGATAAAGCAATTAAATGTCGTGCTTGCTCGGAGCCCATCGCAGCATCCGCCGCTTCTTTCAAGCAACTACCCTCAGAGTACTGGGCCGAGCTAATGGAGTTTTGGCACTGCCACAAGCCCCAAGAAACGCACGAAACCAACAAGAACTATAGCATTACTTTTGATCCCCAGCCCACCAAGCCAATGGTGAGCGATACCTATCTAAAGTGCCACCCTGATGACGTCGGCTGCGACCACCTTGATCCCGCGAAAATCTGGAAGTGGCAGCTAACCGTCGACGATGAATCGATTAAAGCACACATTTTCATTGCTGCAATGCTGCGTGAACTCGTCAATTCGCATGCTATTTTCTCGTTTTTGATCGAAACCGAATCAACTTCCGAAAGCATTCTAATCTGGATATTCAATGTGGAAGCACAATATACAATAACTGATTCGGAGCCCTGCTCTGGGCTCAAAGTTTATTTCTCCACCGACAAATCCCAGTACCCAAAGCTCAGGAACCAAAGGGGCGAGGTGGAGACCATCACTTTACCCAGCATCGCACTCAGAGAGCTGACCCAAGAGCTCCAAAGAACACACAAGCTTATTCCACGGCAGCTCGCCACAATGGGCGATTTCAAGCTCGGATTTGTAGGAGACTGTTAGTCCAATGTGGTTGGCAACGTTTTACTATCAAAAACTCAAAAGCTACGGAAAAATCTAGATATTTAAACCGAAAAAAATTACATGAGCATAGAGTTGATCATGTTGCTGATACCAGCCTGGACAATATCGCCCTGGACATTGTATGCCTTGGCAAAGTCAGTGACCATGGCGATAGCCTCCTCATAAGCCTGCTGGTTCTCAGGGCTGGCGTTAATCTGAGCGTGGAGCTTAGCAAGACCCTTGTGGGCAAGGGCAGGGTTAATCTCAACCAAGTGCTGAATGTCAGAGACACCGGCACCAATGTCAAACTTGTTCAAGTTGGTCTTCAAGTAGTTGCTAATGTCGGCAAAGGCAGGAGACTGGATAACCTTCTCGTTGGCGCTGTGGAAAGCACGCACAGCGTTAAGGGCCAAATCGTTGGGAGGAGTAAAGGTCTTGTTCTTGATGGCATCGCAGTTGCTAGAGACGTAGCTGTAACCTTGGTTGAGCAGGTCAGTGATGGCAGGCTGCTGAACGTACAAGTTCAGGCCGTCGCGGACGAGCTTGACAGCGTCCTGGTGAGAGACACCAACCTTGCGGTAGTTGGCCCACTGGATAGCAGCAATCTCGACTCCGTACTTGAGCCAGTCAGAAGGCAAAGTAGCGGTAGCAGAAGGAGCATCAGAGGTAGTGGAGCTGGGGGCGCCAACGTGAACGGTGGTGGTAGCGACGGGGACATAAGAGGTGTAAATCTGGTCGTCCTGAGGCTGAGCGTCAGAAACAACAGCAGCGGAGGCAAGAGCGAGAACAGCAAGGGAAAGAGGAGTGGAGACCATTTGGATACTGATCACCTGGGGATCCCCAGTGTTTTATAGTAGCTCGATGGCCGCAAACTTTCTCGGAAATGAGTTCACTGCATTGACTTTAATGAAATTCAGCGAGATATATTTAGCAAAACAGTAGATAGTAAATGATATAATACGTCTATTGCGTTATTGAAAATCCTCATGTGGAGCTGGAACTAATTGATAATTAGCACAGCCGATCTGGTGCCAACCTTATATGCTTCACACGAGTTCTATCTGTACTCAGTTAAATTTATCTATTCTATAGCTCACCGGCTAGTTTCCTTACAATTGGTGCAACTATTTTGCGGTTGGCAGTTGTGTTGCCCTGGTTGTAAAAATAGACGCCGCTCGACTCGAGTTGGAGCGCAAGGTCCAAAGTGCTTGCATTTTCAGCAATGTTCAGGTCGTTTCCAACAATCGCAAGCTCACGCCTAAACACTTTTTTTTTCTTTCCATGACCTAGAGCGACAAACTCTTTGAGCTTATTATCCTGCTTGTACTGAGCCATCTGCTGAGCAAGGTCCGGGAATTGCGTTAGCAGGTCCTCAAACAGGCCCGGCAAAGAGCTGATGCCCACGTCGTTCCACTGCTTGTAATCTTTATTGAGCAGATCAGTTGCTGAGAACCCACTGATATCATCTTTGGCACGTTTGAGCGTTTCAACAGTTGGAGCGATATCAAACGGAACAAACTCCTTGACGTAGTTGTAGCTGGAGATATCGACAGGAGTAGTCTTGTCTTGAGACGTGAGGTTGCGGGTATCCTGAATGATTGGCGCGATGGCAAGCGCCGCGACCACGGGGTCGTTCCACCCATTGCTCGACCTAAAGTAGTCAACCACAAGACTCATACAGCTTCCGCATGCTTGAATAAGCTTGGGGCTGCAGTCAATGGGCGCGCCCTCGGGCTGGTGGTGGTCAATGATTCCTACAACGCGGCCAGGTACAGTAGGGGAATTATGGTCGACAAGGAATAAGGAGTTTGTATCTTTTTGCCAGTTATCATCCTTGAAAAGAATCTTGTCCAGGGGAATCTCTAGTTGCTTGAAAAGCCAGTTGATATCGCCCCTGAGTTTGAGATCAGCACGGGGGATATCAATGCATGGCTGCACGTGCTCGTATCCCGGGACTTTGAGGAAGAACGAAGCCACAAGAGCGCTGCAGCAGGAGTCCATATCGGCACTCTGATTCCCGACTACATAGAGAGTCTTTGAACTAGGCGCTGGCAGCGATTTCAGGAATCGCAGCATAGGTGAATATTGATGCGTGCTTAGCAAATTTCGAGGTCCTAGGCCGGACAATGGAGCCCTTGAGCCCTTGAATACGAATTTGAATTTAAAGCAGTTTTCTATAATCGAGCTAATTTTCGAATCCTTATCTAGACACAAGCTATATACCCCCTACCCCACACATCCTTTCAGTCAGCATGCGAAGGGCCCGTCTGCTTCGGCTGTATAGCACTCACGAGAAGCAAATTAATGTCCTCCAACAGCAAAAAGATACAGTTGTATACCCAGAGAACTCGCCGGTAATAAACTCTCGGCTGTTTTATCAGCATCATGTCCAGGATTGGGCAAACAAGGATCAGCGGACCGTATCGTTACGGCAGCTTGCATTTTTTGGTCGCAATCTCACTGCTGAGAAACTTCTTTTGAGCGCGAATTTTGTCAAGGAGGAGCTGCCTATTCGCTTGGCCCACCGTATCCAAACGATGGAGATGATGCCCTACAAGATCATGAGCAACTCACGGCTCTCGAATATCTTTGAGCGGTATATGATTGGATTCGATAAGCTCCGCAAAATTCAACCGATCAAAACCCTGGAAGACAATGCAGAGTTTTGCACGTTCTTGTCGAATCTGCTCGACAGCCACAACAACATGGTCTCCAACTTGCTGCTAGGAGTCATGGAGTCTGTTCACAACGGAACCGTCACGGACTCCAACCAGCTTGACGAGTTTGTTAGAGGGATGCTCATGAGTAGAGTTTCCCGGCGTGTAATTGCCGAGCAGCACATTAGCCTCACAAATGCCTATGCCTCGGGGCAGACCAACTCTACCAAGGACCAGACGTACGTTGGTGAGGTCTTTCTGCAATGCACCGCTAGAGATATCATTGAGGAGGCTACCTCAACTGTTGCGAGCGTCATTGGCACCGATCGCATGCCCAAAATTCAGGTCGAGGGAGACCTCGATACCATTTTCCCCTACATCCGCAACCACGTCGAGTTTGTTGTTTGCGAGGTGCTGCGAAACTCGTGCGAGGCAACAATACGGTCGGGCAGTAAAGAACCAGTAATGGTTTCCGTTTCTAGCACCAAAGAGAATGTGTTTGTGCGGATCTCTGACCAAGGTGGTGGTATCCCAGCAGATGTCCTTGACACGTTGTGGACTTTTGTCAAGCCGTACAATGCTGAAAAATTCACTCCTAGTGCCCTTGAAAGGCTGTGGCCGGTGGAGAAACCTCACCATGCCAAGCGGGCCCCCCAAAGCCCTGGCCTAAGCCAGCTGAGCGCTCGTGAGAGTGGTGTTGGTGCCGGCATAGGCTTGCCCCTGGCCCGCTTGTATGCAGAGTACTGGGGTGGTACCTTGGAAGTCCATTCTCTGGAAGGGTTTGGGTGCGATAGTCTAATTCGCATCTCGAGACTGGGCACCATGGTCGAGAACTTGAACCTCGACAGAGTCTAAATTATATTACTATCTATGTGTTCACCCGCCTATATATATTCGTGATTTTAAACTGACTTATTGGCATCTCTCATATATAGAATTTCCACTTTATAGTAGGATCGCGATCAAACCGCTTACGTACCATTTATGAGCACCGACCTTGAAAGTTCAGGAGGCACTGCGCCGCCAGACTCAACAAAACAAGAGCTAGATTCATCGGTAGCTGTCAATGGGAGCACCAATGGCACATCCGAGCAGCCCTCTGTGGACATCAACAACCCCAGTCTCGAGAACATTGACCTCAACTCGTCGCCCAATCTCAGTGAGACAGCGGAAAACGACCCCAAGGGTGCTTCTCGAGATAACGATGTTCCTGAACAAACGTCTCCTGGAACCGCTGCGCCCTCAGACGTGCCCCAGAAGGAGAACCGTGAATCACAGGCTGCCACCGAGAGTGCCAAGCAGCAGCCAGAGCAGGCTAGCGACGCAGAGATTGCTAGCGAGCCGTCGACACCTGCACTCCCATTCCCCAAAATCACCCCACAGGTGAGCCCTTCACCCCGCACATCGTTGTCGCGTCGTAGAGCGCCAAGCCTCGCCTTGTCGACGGGCTCAGTCGAAGGCACCGAGACGAAAAGTGCAATGTTATTTATCAAAAACGCCCTCACAACCATCAAGGGCTCCAAAGATGCCAAGAGGATCCCTGCTCTTGCTCAAGCCCTCGACAAAGTGCTCAAGCAGTTTGACGAAAGACCGGATGCCATGCCAGCTCCCTCGCTCATCATGGAGGCTCTAGAACTCGTCTGTGCCCAGGGAACCTCAACAGATATGCGAGTGGTTGCTCTCGATTGTATTGGAAAGCTCTTTGCGTTTACTTATTTGGAGGATGAAGAAATGGACGAGAATACCCCACCAATGATCAACCGTGCTATTGCAGTTGTTTGCGATACGTTTGATATTGAAAATACCGACCCGAGAGTTGAGCTTCAGATCGTCAAGGCGCTTGGTGCTGCCGTGATCAACGAGGACCTTATTGCCCACGGGCGTACTCTTTTGGACGCTATTCGTCAAGTGTATAATATCTTTGTGGTCTCAAAGTCGCCATCAAACCAGAATATTGCGCAGGTGACGCTCACGCAAATGATCCACGCTGTTTTTGATCGTGCAGCTGCCCTCACAGTTGAAACGCCAGGATCTCATTCGCGCCAAGAATCCGTGAGCTCTAGTTCGCTGCCTCAATTGACTCTGGAAAACATGAAAAAGACAAATGAGGAGGAGCCTACCGGTAGTGGGGACGCCGACCTAATCGTAAAGGATGCGTTCTTTGTTTTCCGTACTCTTTGCAAATTGAGCGAGAAGCCCGATGTCAACGTCAACAATCTCAAAAGCCACGGAATGCGGAGCAAGTTGTTGAGCCTCCACCTGCTCCACTCCACCCTTAAACACAGCATCTCGGCATTCTCTGCTCGCAATCTGTTTGTGAAATTCACCAACAAGCAGGTTCGCTTTGTTGACGCCATCAAGGATTATCTGTGCTCTAGCATCTCGCAGAATGCCCTCTCGATTTCACCTCCTGTTTTCGAGATCAGTGTGGAGATTTTCTGGATTCTGCTGTCAAACCTGCGGTCTGAGTTCAAGCGTGAGATCCAGGTGTTTTTCATGGAGATTTACCTGCATATTCTTGATTTGAAGAGTGCCACAACACATCAAAAAATGGTGTTCTTGAACATAATCCAGCGCCTTTGCAACGACCCAAGAGCACTCGTCGAACTGTATCTCAACTACGACTGCGACACCACGATGCCCAACATTTTTGAGAAGATTATTGACGTACTGATGCGTATTGCTACCGCTAAAGTTACAATGACATCGCAGTCTCTTGCCTACTATCATACTGACAAGAACAAGCACTCGATTGCCATTTATCACCTCGACCAGCCGCCCTCTATTGCTATTGCTAATTTGGTTCAAAGAGGTGTCAAGATTGATGCTGGATACTACCCTCGTGAGTATGCCATGAAGGTTATGGCTCTGCAATCCCTGGTAGGAGTGCTGCGGTCGCTACTGTTGTGGTCTAACCGCAATGACGATACTCCTACGCCAGTGAAGATTGAGAAAGACGAGTCAAGTGAGCAGCTTCCTGATGATCCCTCGAGATTTGAGAGTAATAAAAAGTCAAAAAGGGAGATTGATCAAGCAGTGAGCGAATTCAACTACAAGCCCAAGCGTGGTATCCAGAAGTTCATGGACTTTGGAATTATCAAGGAGGACACTCCTCGTGAGATTGCCCGTGTGCTTATTAGTACCCCCGGCATTAATCTAGCTGTACTTGGTGACTATCTTGGTGCTCCTGATCACAACGAGATTCTTCATCAGTTTGTGGACCAAATCGACTTCAAAGGCATGGGCTTTGTCGACGCCTTGCGCTATTACCTGCAAAGGTTCCGTCTGCCTGGTGAAGGCCAAGTCGTGGACCGCTGCGTCTTGGAGTTTGCATCCAAGTACACTCAAGATAACCCCACTATTTTCAGTGATGCCAAGGTGCCCTATATGCTTTCCTATTCTATGCTTCTCTTGAACACTGATCTTCACAGTCACCAAATCAAGCGTCAGAGAATGTCTCTCGAGGCATTTATTATCAACAACCGATCCATTAATGAGCCTATGGGCCTCCCTGAAGAGTTCCAGAAACAGATTTACGAGGACATTGCAAAGAATGAAATTAAACTGGATAGCGAACAGGAGTATCATGCCATCAAGGGCGATATTCACACCGGTACGGCTGAAGAAGCGTACATGGCAGCGAGCGAAGCTATCATGTCGCGCACAACCAAGCTTTTCAAGAGCATTGGCCGCAGCTCGCAAGTCTACTACAATGCGTCGCACACTGAACACATCGCACCCATGTTTGATTTGGTTTGGATGTCGATCCTTGCCGGTCTGAGTGGACCATTCCAGCAGACTGATAATGAAGAGATCACTGATTTGTGCGTAGAGGGTCTGATGCTGGCTACGCGTATCTGCTGCCATTACGACATTGAGCTAGGAAGAATCTCCTTTGTGCAGACCATGACCAAGTTTGCGAATCTCAACGAATACAAGACCATGAAAATGAAGAATATCAACATCATCAGGTCGCTGCTCAAGATTGCACTGCATGAAGGCAACTCCCTCAAGAGCTCCTGGTACGATATCATTCTCATCATGTCCCATATCGCTGAGCTGGAGAGAGCTCAAGCAGCAGATGCAATGCCCTCTTTTTCGTCTCTAAAGGTGGAAAATGCTACACAGACTGGCTCCTTGGCTCCTGAAATGGCCAAGCTGATCTGTTCGCGCGAGAACATCATCAACATCGATAAAGTCTTTACTCAATCCAGCAATTTGAGCTTGCAAGGCATCGTCGACTTTGTCAAAGCTTTGTGTCAGGTATCCCTGGAGGAGATTGAGAGCTCCAGACAAAGTGTTGATCCCCGCCTGTTTTGCCTTCAGAAAATTGTCGATATTTGTTATTACAATATGGAGCGTATTAAAGTTGAGTGGGCCCAAATCTGGAGCATAATGAATGAGCAATTCAACCAGGTTTGTATCAACGAGAATGAACAGATTTACATGTTTGCTCTGGACTCACTTCGCCAGCTGTCCGTGAGATTCCTGGAGATGGACGAGCTGTCACACTTTCAGTTTCAAAAGGACTTCCTCAAACCATTCCAGTACACGATGGTTAGCAACCCAGCAGACAGTGCAAAATGCCATGTCATTGAATGTCTCAAGCAGCTAATTCTGTCAAAGCACTCCAACATGAAGTCCGGCTGGAGCGCGGTTTGTAACACGCTTGAGTGTGCTGCCAATGAAAAACCGGTCGTGTTGAGGTCTGCCTTTGATCTTTTGCTTTACATCTCAAACAATCACCTCCAGGATGTAATGGCGTTCGAAGAGGCCCTTTCGAGCTACCTCGCAGCAGTTACCGCCATGGCGAAACAAAGTGACTCGAAAATTGCATTACACTGTGCCGATTTGCTCAAGCAAATTTTGGATCACAGCGAGGATCCTCTGATGTGGGACCTGATAACGGGAGAGTTTCACACTATAATTCTGCGGGGAGTCGACCCTGAGGTTCGCTCTAAATCTCTTGGCTACCTATTTGATATTCTTATGGACCAAGGCTCTCGCTACACTAAAGAGCAGTGGGACCAGATCTGCAAAGAAAAGCTCTTCCCGCTATTTTATATTCTCGAGTCTAAAGATGACAGCGACCAAACGATAACCGAAGAGAAAGGTATTTGGATCTCTACTACTTTATGGCAAGCTCTGCAGAAAATCATGCAGTTGTTTAACTCCTACTTTGAAGTGCTCTCTGAATCTCTCGACTCTTTCTTTTTGGATCTTCTCAAGACATGTATACAGCAGGAGAACGACGATGTTTCACGAATGGGTTTCCGGTCCCTGGTTGACTTGATCAAGGACAATGCCTCGAAATTCACCGATACTCACTGGGGCCAAATCGCCCACAAGATTGAGAGACTCTACCAAGAAACAACTCCGCGCGAGCTGTCTGAAGAGTCATTCCGCGAAATTGAGCAAGAGGGCCCTGAAAAGGCTAGTCTGAGCACCGCCATCCCTAAATCTATTCATCAGCTGCGCCTCATTGAGACCACTGACGAGCTGCTAGATATCAAGCCGGTTTTTGACACCATGCCTGTACAGGACATTCTCAGAGTCATTGAGTGTCTCCACAACAGCTACAACTTTGCCCGCACATTTAATCAGAACCATGATCTCCGTGTGGAAATTTGTCAAAAGGGCTATATGAAGCACGTCCCTAATCTCTCCAAGATTGAGCGTACTGCCGTTAAAGTCTATGTCAAGCAGGCGATGATACTCTACAGAAGCACTGAGAGATTCGAATCTGAGTCTGAAAACCGCGATGACCTTCGCCACCAGCTCTTCCCTGTGTGCACTGCCGTCTTGAAGGATTACAATGACTTGAATGCTCGTGACCACCGCCATGTTACAGATCTCATGCCTATTGTAGTGGCTATTCTCAAAGAGCTCACGACGCTCAACGGTGAAGATTTCAGAGCTAATGTGAGTGGACTCTACATGGAAACAATCCAGCTTTTGAACAAAGATCTCAGCAGTGACCTAAGAGAGACCATCCAGAGCGTTTTGCTTCGGGTCGCGCAGGTCCACATGCTTGGTGAAAACTAGCCAGTGTAATATTCTGTTTTTCACACAAAAAATTATCGATAGAGTATCATTCCTATCTACTCAATTTATTTTTATATATGTATTCCTAACCTTAAGTATGCTTAGCGTGGTTACCAGGTGCCAAGATAGAGACAGGAGGTCGCGTGTTGAACGGAGCCAGCCAGACTGAAACTTGAATCAAAATGCTATGCAACTAAACCAATTGAGAAATTTGTGGTAGCAGTCCCTCAATAATATCAGTATGCATTGATCATCGCAGGCCCCTTGCATAACGCTCAACTCCAGTGGCGAGACGCGAGATGGGTTCTGGTTTCAGGGAACCGTCAGCCTGCTATTGCATAAGTGTAGATATATAAACCTGTAAAAGAATTCCTCTTTTTACAGGCAACCCATAAATCAACCCCGCGTTACCCTTACCCACGTTTAGGCCACTATAAACCCCGCGCCTAGTACTTGAACACACATGCTTTGGCTATACATCACGTTGCTTGCGGTTGCGCAGGCCGGGTTGTTTTCAAAGTCGCAAGTTCTCAAACTCACCGGCTCTAACTTCCGCGATCAGGTCCTTCGAAACGACAATGTCACGGTTGTGGAGTTTTACGCGCCCTGGTGTGGGCACTGCCAAACCAGTGCTCCTGAACTAAAGAAGAGCGCTAAATCGCTCAATGGCATTGCCCGCGTCGGTGCCGTCAACTGCGATGCCCCCGAAAACCGCGCCCTGTGCGCCCACTACAAGATCCAGGGGTTCCCCACCATCAAAGTATTCCAGCCTGCCAAGAAGACCGACAAGGATTTCGAGCTCTTGAACCAGGGCAAAACAATCAAGCGCAAGCCCCATCGCGTCATCAATTACACCGGTCCTCGCGACAGCCGCTCTATCAACAAGTTTGCCGTCTCCAAGATCCGCAACTATGCCGCGACGCTAGAGGGCGAGATGAGCTTTGTGTGGCTGCGTGCCAACGGCGTCCCTCGCGTTATTATGCTGCCCGGGTCCAAGTACAAATCAAAGAGCATTGCGCCTCTGTTCAAGACCCTCAGCAACGAGTTCTTTGGCAAGATGAGGTTCGCATACATTCCTCGTCGCGGTGATGGCAACTGGAACTTGCTTGGTCTGCAAGCGCCCGAGAACTCAACACTGGTCTACATGAGTGACGACAAGGCTCCCTACATCTACAAGGGTGAGCTCACTAAATCAAAGGTCGCCAACTGGCTCAATGAGCAGTACCAACTCGAGATGACCCGCCGCCGCAAGCTAGACGTACCTACTAGCGCTCTTGACGAAGCCGCGTTCGGCCTAGAGTATGTTAAAGAGGATCAGCAAGAGGAGCCTTTGCTAGCTGTAGAGCGCGAAGAGAGAGATTTCCAGGAAAACTGGAGTGCCTACAACTACCACATCAACTCTGCCCGCGAGAAACGCGCGCGTGCTCTTGCTTCTAAAAATGGCGTCGAGTACACTCCCATTGAAAGCACCACTTTTTCCATGAAGTACACTCGTGCCTGGACACCTGCCGAGGCTCCCTCTCCTGACCCCAACATGGAGCCATTTGACGATTACACTCCTGAAGCTACTGCTGCCGGTGGTGACGTCGACAGCGTTGACGTGCCCGAAGATGAAGAAGTCGAAGAGGCTGAGATTGACGATGGCGAAGGCGGCAGCATCATTGAGTTGGAGGACTATACCGATGCAATGCTTGATGAGATTGATTTTGACTTGGCCCCTGAAGACGTTTTAGCCGAGGGACCCGAAGCCGTCGCTGCCTGGCAAGAGGAGATGCGGGAGAAGGTTGAGAAACTCAAGGAAACCCGTGAGAAACAACTAAAGCGTGCCGAAGAGATTGCACAGCTTCGTGTTGCTCAAATGCAAAAGAAGCAGGAAAAGAAGCGTGCCCTCAAGGAAAAGCGCGACAACCCCGATGCTAAGGAGGCTGATGCTACCCCTGTTCAGCAGCTTCCTCCTGGAATCACTCCCAAACCTCTAGCAACTGAAAAGGCACCCACCAATGACGATCTCTCTGAGGACGACTACTTGGCATTCCACGCCTTGACTAGTCTGGATGATCTGCTCGAGAACTGCGTCCGCCGTGATAAGGTTTGCATTCTCTGCTCCTCCTCCAACGGTTTCATTGTTGATGATATCAAAACTCTGCTGCGCAGTCGTTCCCGTTTCGATGGCCGCAGTGTTGAGCAACTGGTTTTCCAGTTTTATGATGAGGACATGGACCCTGAGCTGGCACAGTTCAGTGAGGACTTTGGCTTAGCTCCCTACTCTGGTACCCGTAAGGCTGTTGGTACTGGAGCATGGAAGCACAGTCCCGGTATCGCCGTTTTTGATTATACTGCGCGCAAATTCGCAGTCTATGATGGTGATTTCGCAGTTGATGATTTGACCCAATTCATTGCCAACTTTATGTTGAAGAAGGGTAATATCAAGCGTGAAAAGTATCCTCTCAAGTACCTCTACTATGTCACTGAGAACGATATGGAAATCATTGACAAGTTTGGTACTGGTCAGGACGAGGAGGATGAAGAGAACAAGCATGATGAGCTTTGAGTTTAGATCTCTAGGATAAAAGTAATAACGTGTGCCTATGTATATATTCTCTTCGCATTAATGTGCCGCCTTATGGCCTAGCCAAAAGCTACGGTTGCGCAATAACTTACGTTCAATACACCATCCACCGCATATAGTTTATGCAGATCCCGTAGCTCAACATCGGGGCTAGGTGCAAAACTGGCATTGATATACAGAAATAGGCTCTGCTCTGGAGGCATATGCAGCTGCCGCTGGAGGAATAATTGTAGAGCGCTGAACTGGTGGTGTGGTTGGACGTTAAACATGGATTTAGAAATTTGTTTGGTGTTGCCAATTGGTCTGAACCTTACCCGTATTCTATCTACTTCGGATGGTTCTGACATGTTGACGAGTACGGGCCCCCACCACTTGGCTCGCTTGGCTGACCAAACACTATTTTCCCAATGATCACAAAGTACTTTGCAGATATCAAAGTTTTAATGCCCACTATTGGCAAATCTGCCAAGCTTTGTCGCGTCTTCCTTTCAAATATCCCTCCTAAACAGCGTCAGGGTCTCAAACTGGATTGCAAAATCCTGGAAACCCCCGACAACGCTAACATTAGCGTGCGCTACAAAGACGGCACTACCATTGACTGTGACCCTTCTAAAATGCAAACAAAAGAAATGTTTGAGCTATTTGACCGCAAAAGCAGAAAACTTCAAGTGGAAGATTCACTAAAGGAGTAAATTGGATCTCTCTTGTATATAGTACTCAATCTCCCCGTTGAGCTTTTTTTTTCAAAAACACATTTGCGGGAATATATAATAAAACTAAAAATCTCAACAACTGCTGTCCCTGAGTGCGTATACATTATATCCTCCTGGCTGACTTATTTTCCCGTTTACTTTAAATGAAGGGCCCAACAGAACACAGCAGTAAAAAGCCCGTCACAGCTATCCGTGAAATCCCAGGGCTCAAAAAGAAATCCAATCTTTATATTGATCCTCGATTTGACGATGCCCGTGGAGAGGCGAATCTGACAGAGGTTCGTCAAAACTATAAATTTCTTGATCGCTACCGTGAGGACGAAATCAAGCAGCTGGAGCAGCAGCTCAAAAAATGCAAAGATTTAGACGAGATTGAAGAGATCAAGAGTGCAATCAAGTCTCAAAAGTCCCGTCTTGAGACGTTCAAGAAAAGAGATGAGGAACAGGAGATCCTCAAGAGCATCAAGAATAAAAAGATCACCCGTGCCAAAAAGCGTGAGCTGGTACATAAAGCACGTTTCGAGAAAATGTCCAATAAAGAACGCAACCATGCGATTGAGAAGCGGAGACGCAAAGTCGCCCAGAAACAAAAGAAGCTGCTTCCTCGCAGAAGAGTGGATTAGGGGTGACGGCACTCACAGAAACATCTACTTTAATTTCTATTTCATATTTATATCAGTTTTACAGTCATGTCAGCCAAAAGTCTCGAGATTACCGGCTTGATTTCAAGTTTCTGCTACTCTAAAATGATTACGACTAAAGTACCAAGCAAACAAGCTTACTCCTGACTCTTGGACTCGGCTTCGGCTTCAGGCTGTTTGGAAACCTCTACTTCGCCATTGTGAGCAGTCCAGTCGCCAAAAGAGCCCTGGTAGTTCTCTCTGTTCTGGTAACCATAAGTGGCAGCAATCTGTTCGGCACCGGAAGATCTGACACCACCTTGGCAATAAAATACGAGATCTGCATCTTTGCGGGGTTTATCAAAGCCAAAAGTGTCCTTGAACTCCTCTTCGGAAAGTCCCAAGGCACCAGGCGAGGATCTAAAGGGGATATTAACGGCGCCAGGGATGTGTCCCTGCTCATATTCACTGGGCTCACGAACGTCTACTAAAGTGACGTCGCCCTTTTTCAGGTGATCCTTGACACCCTGGAAATCGACCAGCTTGGCATCCTGGTCCAAACTCTGGGGAGAGTAAAAGCGGACAGCGGGGCGAGTAATTGCAGAAAATGCAGGACTAGGGCCACTAATCCGCTTCACAGCAAGACGCGGCGCCAAGTGCCGAGCAGCGGCAGTCCTGGCCAAGGAAGAGAATCGCAGCATTACAAGATGAATAAGATGATCGGGGAGTATTGGTCAAGTCGGAACCCCGGGTTTAGTTGCTATTATTTAAAAGCTGAGAAGAAACTATTTATAAGCTGGTCTCCGTGGTAGGAATTCTTTTGTGGAATCTATGGTTGGCATGAAGCCTTGTAGTCTAAATTACTAACTTTTATATATACCCGCACACCCGAGGTACAGTATATGTGCGATTATGTCATAGCTCAAGACCATATCCCGGAATGTCCTGTGTGTGCCATAAAATCTCAACTTAATACTTGAGTAGTTTAATGCAATTCAAGAACACGTTTGTGTTTTGTCCAGCATGACTGGAGCTGCGAGACGTGCATATGCTGCAAACACTATACACTCGACTGTAGAGCCGAATGGACGCAAAAGCTGTAATAGATATTAAAATTGCAATTATGTACATTATCAGAATTGCAGGGCAGTGGTTTGCTGACAATTCTCGGCTAAACAACTCGCTCTCATACTACTAATACCTGATGGGACCGGGCGGATAGGGAGTTGCCGAGCCGTAGGCAATCAAGGCCACAAGAGTAGGAGCTGAATTTGGATATGCTTCCATTATACCTCCCCAAACAATTACTCACTCGGCCTCGGTACTTGCATAGGGCGCGTCTTAGCAATTTACTGCTCTCTTTGAAATGATCGTTCACGTGACTCGAAATTTATAATCTTGCATGGTGCTTCCCTTAAGTACAACTGCCCCCGCCGGCTTGAATCTGAAAAAGAGCGCTGACTGAGAATCCGAATGCCAGAGATTGTCAACATCAAGAGAAATCTTGAGAGCGCAGCAGATGCCACAAAGCATTCAAAGGACTACATATCCTATGCCCAAATCATCGACCAGAACCTGACACCCGCTTGTGACTTCAGCGAGGAAGAAGCCGCGATGCTTCTCGAGCACCTTGCCGATATTTTAGATGCCGAGGGCAATGAATGCCTCTGCTACCACATTGGCTGGGACATTCCCGAGCTGCTCATGCTGTATGTTGAGGAGTTCTCCCCTGGCCCCAGTTCCGACCCTAATCCGACAATCCTCAAGAGCCTGTCGCGCCTCGCCATGGTTTTGTGCCTGAAAAGCAATCCAAAGGAGTTTTTCCTAAAAGTCTGCGAGCTAATGAGGGACGTGGACACGTTCTCGGAAGGCGGGGATGGAGATCCCGATGATGAGGATGTGGATTTCCAAGCAAACACGAGATTTTGTTTACTGTTCGAAATGATGCGTTCAAGTCTGAACCGTATCGCTACCCCCTACCCCACTCGCTTTATCAAAACAGCAAACTCTGTGCTACTCGAAGTGGCAAACTCCAAGTCTACCATCACCGGAGTCACCACTGTATTGCGTCGTATATTCATTTTTGCGCGTGACTTTGATATGGACTTGTCGCAAGTCAGCGAGGAGGAAAAGTCTGCGACGCGTAGATTGCTGGTCTCGCTTCTCACCTATGGTGCGGATGTGTCTTTGCAAAATTTTAGCCTCAAGTGGACAGAGCGCTACTATTACCAGCTTGCTAACAAAGTCGAAAAGAACTCTGACCCCGCCGTGCGCTCGTCTAGCTATAATTTGAGTCTTCACACCGCCCGCCTCGAAGACGCGCTTTCTCGATGCGGTCAGCTCGCCCTGAGCTATGATATGGACCCCATCTCGTCACTTGAGAAATACATTCTCAACGACGATGCAACACCGGTTCGCAGCTACTCATTAAGGCCCACCGGCGACCATAATGATACACTCGACTATCTCTTGGTGCCATCGCTACTTGGCATGTGTTTTCTCTACACTCAGATCTTCTTCACAAACCCTCCCACACATTGTGATATCGCGTATTCGATAAAAAAGACGCTTTACTGTCAGAAGCACTGCCCACTTACAACTGGTATGCGTGATGCCATGCTCTACTGGGCACTCATACATGTCACAAACACGCAACCGGGACTGCTCAATGGCATTCCGCTTGACGTTGTAGAACGATACGTCAAGTGCATTCTGAGTGTGGCTGGTGAGTCTGATATCCTAAACGAGCGCTGTATCGCATTCTGTATCGTTGGCAAAACCTTGGCCAGACTCGAGTTCAATGATGCCGTCCGTATCATGCTCAACACTATTCGCACTTTAGAATATCCTCGTGTTCTCGATGCCAGTGTGCAAATCCTCAAATCTTTGCTGCTTGGTGCAAAGGGCAACAGTAACTGTCTGATTGCAAAGCTCTCGAATTTGTGTGTTCAGCCGCCTCGAATTAGTCCCGAATTAAAACGTGAAGTTGCTTTGACCGCTGAGGAAGCAGCCGATGCTATCATTCGTGGGGATGCTACTCTTTCGCCGTACATTTTATCGTGGATCAATCTTTTACACGTTGTCGATACAGACCCAGAGGTTGTAGAACGCTTTAGAACCAAATTCGACAAGTACCTCGCCAGCCACGACACTTGTGGAAATGCTCATCTCATTAAAGTGGCTCTAGACAACCTGAAGGTTCCTCCTGCTAATAAGTGAATGTTCCACAGGCCTATCGCCATGCACCATCGAATGACACATTTACAACCGGAACCATCTCTATCCCCATAACCTCCGCGAGCTATGTGGGCTAATTTATTTATCGCATGTATATCGCTGCATTGTTAGCAAATAATCCGCTCTAACTAATAAACGCCTGACCTTGAAGGCTCTATATATAGGCAGTGTGACTACCGCATTGTGAGTAAAGTCTTTTGTTACGTATCATATCGATTAAAATAATTTAAGAGTTGCCATTGACGGCGAATTATGCGTGGCTCCAAACACATTCGAAGCGCCTTTGCTTTGCTCAATCCATTTTGAGCCAGTCCCACTTGTAATCACTCGCTGAGAATGGAGCCATATGGTTGTTGTTAGGGGCGGCTGGTGCGCTCTGAGCAACCCCCTTCCTTGGTGAAGCAGAAGCACCAAATTTGCCGGTGTTGGGTGCAATCGGCGCAGGGGCGATGGGTTTGGGAGCAATTGGTACATGCTTTTGATTCTTTTTAGGTCCTGGTTGGGATACCAGTGGTCTGGGAGCAGATTCTGGTTTAGCAATCTCACCCCCTCTACGGGCACCAGAGGCGATACTCCGGTTACGTTTTTTGATGACATCGGTTTTCAGGCTCAGTGGGCGAACTTCGCCGTGAAGCTTGAGGAAAAGGCCGCACGCATTACAGAGTGGGTCGCCCTCTGCGTTACGCCGCCAAAGCGGGGTCGTCCTCGTATGGCAATTTGTGCACTCCAGCTTCGCGTCCGCACCACGACGACGCACCTTGGTTGTCTCGACATACGAAGAGCTTCTACTGAGGGGCCTGCTACGAGGGGCTGAGCCGATTGAGGCCAGTGACTGCGATGACGAGTTACGGCGAACAGAGGTGTCAAATAAATCAGGGATCACTTCGCAATCATCCATATATGAAGGAGTAAAGGGCACGCCAAAACTAGTTCCCGGGCCGCTTCCTGTTACACTACCCGGACCAACAGAACTAGGTGCCGCACCTGGTAGCGAGCCAGCACCAGATCCGATCGACCCAATTGCCAAACTTCCAGTATATGATCCTACAAGTGAACCTGGTATTGATCCTGGCATCGAGGGAGCCGCAGATGCTCTCTCCACAGCAGCCGTCGAAGGGCGGATATACGAATATGGGCTTTGGGGCACCATAACCCCTTGCGTTAGTGATTGTGCAAGTGACTGTTGTTGTTGTGTATTTTGAATAGGAATTTGCTGCTGTTGTGGTGGCTGCTGCGGCGCTGGATGGCCAGACTGACTTTTGAGTTGCGATGTGAGCCTTGAGATTCCTTGTTGAGGGGGCGCAGGGATTTTCTCGAACCCTTCCAGAGCCATTTCATTCATGTAATCCAAAGAGAAAGAGAAGCCGGGTGAATCATTAGGACTAACAATTCCAAAATCGTGGAGCTCGTTTGGTACGGGCGCACCTCCCCCGTCTTTAGGAGACTCCACGCTTTCTGGGCTGGTTGTGAGTGGCGTTAAAAGGCTTCCGGTACGCTCTGCGTCGCATTCAGCATCTCCCTCGGGGCCAAAGTCAACAAACTCAGAAATTGGCATACCACCCCAGTCTTTGACCCTGTTTTTAAGGTTTTCAAACCTTGGTTGGTCCTGCTGATGTGCAGCGGCCTGTTGCATAAGCTCTTGAACACTGCTGCCAAATAGCGGTGTATCCATGGATGGGAATGGCCTTTGGCAATACTTTGATGATTGAATCTCAGGTCCCAAAACTCAGCTATTACAAAACTATTTTCATCGGCCGGGTAACCTTTTTATATATGCACGTTCATATGCACCATCATGTGATGCACAAACAGCGTTGCGTATTGTCACTAGACACTGGTGGAAGGCTTTTGAGCTACTAGAATTAGTTAATTTGCACCGTATTGAGCGCTCTATTTTGCATTCTCGGAGCGAGGTCTCTTGACAGGGAACCCCTCAGGGTAAAGTCCACGAGCACGGAACTTTTTCTGCAACCTTATTATCGGCTCTTCTACACGTCTGTACTGATGTCTGTCCACTGGTGAACGAAGCATTTGTCGCATTTTATCGATTTTAGGTTGGAGATCTCTGATATCTCTTTCCAGGTCAATTCGCCGAAGAAAGAGTCGTGCGCGTCGCTGCTCTTCATCTTTGTAACGAGCCATTAAGAATTCGTTTTCGTTTTCAGGGCCAACAGGGCAGTCTGGGTTATCGCGCAGAAATGTCTCCACATCAACAAGGTCCACCTTCTTAGAACTCTTTATATCGTGTTTTTTCATGTTCTCTATATCATCTCGAATATATGCTTGGGCAATTGCGCTCGCACTGCACTCTGCGGTGAGATTTTCAAGAACGTCGAGTTTTGCTTTATTTTCAGCCATAGCTTCATTCAGCCTTTGCTGGGCTTTGTAAAGATTCTCTTTTATAACAACAAGATCTTCTTGTGTGGCTGTTGAACCTGCTTTATCCTGGTCGACGAGTGATTGTACGAAATCGAGTTCTGTACTCATGAGTTTAGCTAGTGTGATGTAAGCAGAAAGACTCGCACCTTCACACAATAGTCAACACGCTCTAAACTCAGTGCCTTTAGAGAAACCCGAGTATCTCGTTTGCCTGATAGATATATTACTCGAGAAATTTTCGGTTTGTGAAAATGCGTATCGTGAAAATGTAGGATCTGAGAACTTGCTTGCATCCGCGGCTAATTTGCGTGCATACTATCGCTTATCCTCCGCTTAGTAGCTCAGATATAGCACATAATTTCTGCTTTTGTAGGTATTTCGGCGATAACAAGCTTTCAAAGCCGTTTGAAATCATTTTTTGCCCATACACAAAATACTATTTGACAAGGCACGCATGTGACTGAACATGAGTCATTATAGTGCATAGTACGCGTAGATCAAACTAAGCGATGCCTATCAATTGTGTAGATCTTAGTTAGACGCGAGTTGTGCAAAAAAATATCATAAAATGATGATAGTATTGACGACCGAGGGATTCGAACCCTCGCCTCCGAAGAGATTAGAGCCTTAATCTAACGCCTTAGACCACTCGGCCAGATCGCCAGCACTCTGGTGAAGGTCGAGATTTCATATTCATTAAAAAGTCTAAAATTTTCAAAACCCTAACCCTGAAAAGTAATTTTATTAACTTTCGTTGTGCGCGACTACATGTGTGTATGGCAGTTTCCATATACTCAGTGTACTCCGTCTGGAGCATGTAGTGTATTCTTTGGGCAATTAGCTACAAAGGTATGCAATAGGATTGCTCAAGTCAAACGACGTATACAACGAGTTCATGGAGAGACACCGATTTAGACAAATTAGCATCCTACCTGTAGCTGGAGTATACTATCATGGAATAGATTCCCTTTCGATACTAATCAAAGTTTGAACTCTCGAACTGGTAATCGAAGTACGCCGTAGACTTATGACTGGAATCTCGCCATGGGAGAATGATCTTGATAAATATATGCTATTATAACCATCTAAAATCACACGCAAAGGTTTCTTTGTCAATGCATTTGGCACGCACAGTTCATACTATACGTTAAGCATTTATACCACAAAGCTTGGTAGGTGCTCCCTCAAGGAGATATGCATGGTATACGCCGACTATTCGTCTTCAACTGGATAAGGTCTCTTCAAAGAATTTTTTGTATTATAGATTTCTCATTATGTACCCCATTCCCATGTCTACCTCGTGTTGGCTTTTCTGCTGTAAGAACTCTTGAGTCAACTAGGTGCTGGACTAGTCGCTCAATTATTGAAGAGCCTAGATATTCAAGTTGTGTGAAATCGTATAGGGCAACTCCCCCACATACTACATCATATCGATAATATGTTTGGGGAAGAATCTCCCATTATTCTTGATGGTATGCCAAAAGAAGCTCTAACGTGCACTCAAATCTATCCAATCAACTCAACAACCTGATAATTTGGAAACGAGCTTGTGTAAAGTATTGCTGAATCTTTATTGATAACTGTAACAATAGGTGTTATAGTCAGTTATACAGTAAAAGTAGCTATGCTTCAAAGGCCACACTTGAAGGCATCTGGTAAATGTTCACGAATTTCAATTATAGGAATAGAGCTGAGCCGGTTGCATGAAAGAGGATCTTTTTTCTACACAGTGGGGGATTCAGAGCCATACTGAGTGAGCACAGTATGTATACCGTATTTCAACCTCGTGCTGCGGTTCTAGATAAAATTAAGCATTTTTAAGGATGTTATAGACATTTAAGCTCTACGTATGCGTTGTTTCAATCTGAATATGCTGAATACGGGTCACTTCCATAGTCAGAGTCAAACTCGATCTTTATATTTTCCGGGAGCTCACCGAGCCACGAAAGGTATGGTTTGTCACAACAATGTATCCTCAAGTAGTACCTTGGATAGTTTGTTAATGGTCTCCAGTATTTGTAGGTGATGTCATTTTCTTCAGTTGCAGACCTGAATATATCGCAGTCAGAATCATTGAGGAATTCGGAGAATATCTCCCTTATTCTATCTGTGTTTTGATGCTTGTGTAGCTCGATGATTTCTAGTATCCTGGGATCTGTGAATTTAACCTGATCCAACACATGCGGATTATACCAAATGGCCATCATGGCGAACTCGTGGTCCTCGAATAAGTGTGCAGGGACCGAAGGGAAATAGTCGCCGCCAGTTCTCTGAAGAGCAACGAGCGCGAGATGACCCAAATCTTTATTATCATCTAACCAGCTGAAGTGTTGCAACAGCTCAGGGTTGTTCCATACGAGCCAGCCAAAATCAGTCATTTTATCGATGCGCAATTCGTGTAAAGGGGTGTAGGAGCCTAGACTATCACAGTATTTGCTCAACTTGATTTCGTATGGTTCAGTTCTATTGCTTAAGTTTGGCGTTTCAAATACAAGCTCGTTATGGCTCTGGGATTTGAACTCGATATCAGCTCCTGGGTCCTGAAAGAAGTCACTTGGGTTAGAGTTGAAAGCGCAGAGATGTTTTCTGGGTTGATGGCAAATTGCAGCCCTGATTAGTTCGGGAGACATGTTCAGTTTGTCTAGATGGCTCGCTAATTGAGCAGAGGAGCTGGCCTGAGATAGGAATGTCAGAAACGAGCCCCTGATAATGTACTCGTGTAGTATTTTGGGGTCAAAGGCAATTGAATAGTCGACATACCCGAGAGGTATTTCAGGCATTTCCATTTCATCACAGTCACAAAACTCCGGATCCAGATACTCGAATGCTTTGATCAGTTGCATTACAAACTCGTAATCTTCCTTCCATTTAGCGGGGCACTTGCGAAGTGAAATGCCCCGGCTATAGTATTGCAGGCACAGATCCTTGGACTCACCAAACAATTGTTCAGGATTGGGCACGTGTACAGGACCGCAGGTTATTGCGAATACCTTTTTTAAGAGATGTATATCAGTGACCTTTGGTGAATCACGACGATTAGCGTACACATCAATCAGTGCGTACCAGTTTGACTGATACCGGTTGTACCAGTGGAACGGGCCTTCGTGTATGAGGATATTTCTGAGAAACTCGAGATCCTCATCAGTCGAAACACTCTTAAAGTGTGTATATATGTCCGACTTTTGGTCATAGACGTCGACACGGCTCCAAACCTCGTCGCTAGTGAATACTTCGTAAAATAGTTTGGATACCGTTGCGAGTTTACACAAAGAGGCAATGTCTTTGGTGTTTTTCGCAATAATAGATAAAATTGTACGGTCTTGAAAAACGTCACTCATGAAAGACAAAGCGAACAAAAGTGGGGTTCTAATGCATTGACTACACATCTACAGATCCACACACTAGAAACCGTTGGGTCCGGGGGATGGGTTCAACGGAATAACAAAGGAATATATAAATTAGTGCCACTGCCTTGATAGGTTATAGATGGAGCCCTATCTGAATCTATTACCCTTGCACCCTCAACAGATGCCTCAGACCAGAGCCCGTATGATCGGTGATTTGCTTATAGGCTTTGAAGATAAGGAGACCCACACGTATTTCACAATTAGTTTTCACACCAAGCCATATATCTTGACGGCTACTCACTCATTTATAATGTGGCATAGTCTAGTTGTTCAATATTAGACGCTTCCGCTTCTTCCGTACGAGGTTTGCGCAAAGCGGTAGCTCTCGATCCCTGCATGCACTGTGACAAGGACCTCTGACTAATATGCAACCCCTGCATCGTTACACTAGCGACGCGGCATCAAAGTTCTATATGGGCATTGAACTAATAGGATAATATAAATAGATCAACCACTTGCAACTTTTTGGAGAGACGTTATTTGAGATTTACACCAAGGTAGAGCCTGATTTTTCAGGTATCATAGGCTCTCATCGTAGTTTGTGCGAGCAACCGCCTTTGAGCGTGTTAAAAGCAAAATGACCTCATATCGCAATGAAATAAATGGTAAACTCTTGTCATACTAGTAGCTAAGCGTTCAAAATGTGCACTGCCTATCACTGCGCTCCCGCCCTTTAAACTCACAGAGCACATGCATTACACGGTGGGGTCAAGTTCGTTCCCGGGACCCACTCAATATAGTGTCACTGATCACTTTGCACAGTCACTGTTTTAAGTAAGTATCAAGCAAGTGGCGAGACTGATCAAATGATGGGGGCTCCTTTCAGTACCAGCCATACACAACCGGCACTATACTCTCGTTGCCGCTACATGATCTATAGTGACCAGCTCAGAGCATATACCATAGGCTATTATACCCTCAAATGCGGCCCTCCATCAATAGCATCTATTGGGAAGTTCAGTGCAGGGATGTGGCCGCGAGGTAGGCGACGATCCTGAGGAATTGCGATTAGCGGAGGACCTCAGGAGAACCACACATCTCATATCATTATAAATAATACTCAGTACGAGTGAATTATACTGCAAATAACTCTATAGCCATCCAAAACCATGGCAAACAGTAAAAAGAATGTATCTGCGAGTAGGCTGCAAAATACAGAAGATATTACTACTAATCATTTCTATAACTGTAAAACACTATTAATCTCTAGCTAGTCAAGAGGACCTCTTCTTTACGTGCTGTCTTATACCCTGATCGAGGCTGGGTGGCCTCGTAGCCCCTCATGCCCATGACCCGCTGTGCAGCCTAAAGTCGCCAGAAAGGTTTCCAAAAGCTCTAATTATATCCATATAATACGTATGCGGGATTATTGTGTCTGCAACTCTTCGTCAGATGGGAAACTGCGTAGTTGTCAATATCCTCACTGTATATCTATGTTACACCACTGCAAAAAAGCGTGTAAAGGATTGATTACTCGATCGAGTACTTCTTTATTATTGTTTAGTGCTACTTTATACAATGCTTCCTATCTTGACTGCTCGTCTTTTATCATTTTGTTCTCGATTGGATTTTGCTAGTGTCTATATTGGGTATTCAGTATTGGCATAATGCGTATAGCCATTTTTCCGTATAGCTTAGCTAAAAAACGCTTATTAGCTGGCCTCAAAGCACTTAATTTTGTATCTACCTGACAAGAAAATTTCCGGTTTTTAACTGTTCTCGTAGTACCGTTTTGGGCCACGAAATCCAAATTTTGACGGAGTGAATTTGAAATCTCAACCTAACGAATATCTAATCCGTTATGGTCTAGTGGCTAGGACGTCGCGCTCTCACCGCGGAAGCCAGGGTTCAATTCCCTGTAACGGAGTTTCTTTTTGCATGTTTTTTTGATATACATTTGTGTTACTGCCCATATTCATTGAATATTCAAGCAGTTATTCTTTTTAGTGTCCTTGGTATCATCTAAAGTCTACACCTACTAGTTCACTGGATGTGTGGCCGTTGTCATTAGTACAAACGTCATTAAGTTAGATAAATATAAAATTACAAGTGGATGGGCAAAAGATCATTGTGGCCAAACTGAGAGTTGCACAAAGGGCATTTACGCATCCGTGAGGATAAACGTGCATTAGCGCAATCGCTGCAGAACACATGTCCGCAAGCCTTGATAGCGGTGTTTTTCCAATTGTTTGTACAAAGAGAGCACAGCGCAACAGTACGCAATGACTCGAGTTGCTCTTGAACAGCGCCAGACCCAGACGTTGTACGCTTGATTTCAAGCTGTTTGCGGAGTTTCTCGACCTGGGTTTCCAATCCGCGGCGTTTCTCTGCAGCGAAAGCCACGTCTGAATCACGAGTTTTGAGCTGCTCCTTGAAGGACTCGATCTTTTGGCATGCAGCCTGAAGGTTTCCTTCGATATCAGCTCTGCGTCTCTCGTGGGCAACCTGATCTCTTTGCAGCTGCATAATCTTTTGGTCGGCATCTGATATTTGCTTTTCACGTTTTTGTAACTGTTTGTGCATGCTAGCCTCCCGCTCTCTGAGGGAGCTCACAAGGTCTGCATATTTACTCAAGGAGGCCTTCATGCGAGTCATCTCTGCTTCCAATGCATCTTTAGCACGCATGGCACTAAAGAACTTTTCGTCAGCCTTGACCTTGGATACCTGTGCAGCATTAAGTTTGGCCTCAATGTGGGCCTGGTCCTGAATTTTTGTCAATGCCTTGGCATGCGCCTTTGAGTACGCCTGCTCAAGACTGGGTAACTCTGCAGAGAGAATGCGAGTTTTTTTAGCAAGTTTGGTGGCAAAATCTCTAAGTTGTTCGAGGTCCATCGCATCGATATTCTCGTTACTCGCATCGGCTTCCGGTTCCGGTTCCGCTGGCTTTGCGGCGCGTTCCTCGGCAATTTTTTGTAGTTCCTTGAGGTTCTCCAAGCTGTGGTGGCGAGTGGCCTCGGCTGCCTTGAGTACATTGATTTCTGAGATCTTCTCGTCTCTGGCAGCTCTCAAGCGAGCCACATCGTTTTCTGCGTTTTCAAACTTTTTCTCCAGCTCTTGAATTTGTTCAGCAGCCCTTTGGCGTGCTTCAAACTCGGCATTTGCGGCCTTTTCTTTGGCATCTGCCGCCGCAGCCAGCTGTGCTTTGATCTCTTGCTCGAGACGCATATTGTCTTGTACGAGAGCATCCACTTTAGCAAGAGAAGTTTTGTATATCGCAGACTTTCTGAGAGCTTCCTCGTCTGGGTTCTCGGCGGCCATCTGAAGGTCTCTGATTTTAGCCTCTAGCTCAGTGACTCTGGCCTGTAACTTGTCGATCTGAGCAGCCTGTGCAACTACTGTGCCTTCTTTAGCGGCCAGTTCGTCTTGTAATTTTTCTACTTCAGCGCTGGAAGCGGCTTGAGGCTGCTCTTCAGCTGCGTCACTAGTCTTGCGGCTTTCTTTGCCGGTTCCATTCAGGGGGGCACTGGCAGGGCGCTCCTCGAGTCTTTTGTATTCTAGGTACTTGTCCCGCAAGCTTTGAAGCTCATCTTTTGCATCATGCTTGAGGGCTTCAAGCTCTTCGGCCAACGCATCGCGCTCACGTCGGTAGACATTGAGCTGCCGGTAGATGGCTTCTTTCTGGAACTGCTCCAGCTCCTCTGGGGAGATTTGTTTGGTTAACGAAGACAAGAACTGGCGTTTTGGCTCGCTTTCACCATCGCCTTCCTCTCTTGCACGCTTGTCCATTGAGATGAGTAAACGCGACCTTGGTCCCTGGGGTGGCGTATCTAGTGGCGGATGAAGATCCAGCAGTTTGGCAGCACGAGTTCAGGTGATCAACAGGGAACAGGTATATAGAGGGGGGAAAATCCGTGAATAGTAATGGGATCATCATGAGGAATACAACATATATGAGACCTTTGTATTTAGACTGGTAAAGGTGCTACACCACACTCCCTACCATAATAATTTCATATTAGTCATCACTCTAGGGCTCGTACTGAAATTCCACAGAACCCACTCACATCCCCCCGAGGCCAATTCACTCTCCAAATGGTCAACATCCCCAAGACCCGTAAGACTTACTGCAAGGGTAAGCAGTGCCGCAAGCACACTCAGCACAAGGTTACTCAGTACAAGGCTGGTAAGGCTTCCCTTTACGCCCAGGGTAAGCGTCGTTACGATCGTAAACAGCGTGGTTACGGTGGTCAGACCAAACAGGTTTTCCACAAGAAAGCCAAGACCACCAAGAAGATTGTCCTCCGTCTTGAGTGCACTGTCTGCAAGACCAAGGCTCAGCTTCCTTTGAAGCGTTGCAAGCACTTTGAGCTTGGCGGTGACAAGAAACAGAAGGGTCAGGCCCTCCAGTTCTAATTATTCTCTTGTAGAGTTCTTTATTCGTGTAGTTATTATACGGTGACTAAAGCGTGTATATATTTTGTGTTCGGATAGTTTATTCACTTCTGAACAATCAGGCTCTATCAAACGAGGCTTCGTTTCCGGCGAAGCGATCCGAAGTGAGAGCACTACTTGACCTTCTAGCAGCCAGTAGTGACTGATCTTGGCTTTTAGCTTGGATCCACAGCAGCTGCTGAATCTGAATTAATCAACTAATTGACAGCCTCACTACAGAGATAGGAATACCCAGAGCCTGGCTGTATGAGACTCGCCAGGGACTCGATCACATGCAATTCCACTAGGGCCCTCAATTACAGGGCCAGCGAGCACACTACTAGAGTATTATCAGGCTATGTAGAAGCAATTTAATATAATCGCCGATTCTATTTTTATCGTGTATACTTGTGAGGGCGCACCTGACAATCGAGGGGTGAAAGGGGGGCTACCCTCGGCGACTTTAAGCGACACCTCTACACAATCGATTGGACACCTTGGCATGGAGGTTCAAAAGACAAAACCCAAACCGCCAAAACCCTCTAAACCTCCGAAACCTTCATTAAATAGGGATGATTCAAAAGGCGATGCCACAACGCTCGGGGACCCACCGATAATTCTAAACGAGGCCGAGCCTCAGAAGACTAAACCGGCTCCTCCAAAGCCCAAATTGAACCGAGTGGTCACTGATCCGACCTCAGACACTGAGCAAATGGCCGCTCCAAAGCCGCCTCTATCAAGATCTGTCACTCCAAAGCCCCCGCTCTCGAGAACTTCCACGCCGCTGCCTCCTGCTCCGTCTCAATCGCTGAGCCTAACCCCACCTCCTATCCCTCCGCCCAGGTCACCGTCACTGCGAATTGAGCGCGACGAATATTTTGATATGGGCGCAGAGAGACAAAATCACAATAGTAGCCCAATGCTCTCAAAGGGGACAAAAGCGTTCGAGTGGGCTCCTCCGCCCAAGGCCGAGGTACCTGGTGCGCTGGAACCATCTCCAGAGCTAAGCTCGTTGAATATAAAGCCCTCTCGATCCACCTCAGGACCTGCCCTGCCGCCTAGAGATCATACACCTGCTACTCATCCTCCAGTGCCAAACTCTGCACCATTGCAACGCACGCAGTCCTTTGACGTCAAGGAAAAAGTACTTGGTAGCTTGAATATCAGTCACAACCCGCCCACATGTGGCGTGAACCTCCCATTTGATCAGGTAGTAGGCATTCACACCGTCAACCCCTCGCGCACTCTAGTATGCACTCCCACGTCAATGACGCTTGTCTCAGACACTCTTGAGCCTATTTGGAGCTCTTCTGAGCACATGGTATCGTGTTGTGCAGGTGATGGTGATCGGCTTTGGATCGGTCTGCAGAATGGCCTCGTAGGCTGCATGGACTTGCTCGAGGGGCGCACGCTATTTTTGGCTCGCACTGCGCATGCAAAGCCTGTAAGTCATATCTGGGTGAATGAAGATCGTAAAGCAGCCATCAGTTTAGGGGAGGACGGTAAGGCCCTAATCTGGAGTGATTACAATCAGCCCACTAGTGCCTTTCGCACGGTTCCAACGCCTATAAACAGCGCACTGTATTATAAAGGCAAACTTTATATCACCACCAAGAACTCTCTGTACGCCTATGATCCATTTGGACCCACGCTGTACCTCACGCCTCGGCCCATAACTCTGTCAAGTGACAGTGCAAGCTCAACGCGCAAGTACTTCAATTGCATGCAGACCGATGGTCTCACTCTTATTTGCGGTCACAATGATGGTACCCTATCGACTTTTGATCTTGAGACTTTCCAGCCAATTTTTGCCTATAATACCGGAATTAATGCAATCAACTGTATTACCACCATAAATAACCTGTGGTGGCTCGGCCTAAGCTCTGGCTCCATATTACTGATTGATCCACACGAATCAAAGATCCTCAAGGAATGGAAGAGCGGTAGCAGCCCAATAAAGTCAATGACTCGTGTCAGAATCAATGATAAGGATTTAGTGGCCACTGTAGGTGCAGGCACCGCGTTATGGGACTCGTCATTGGAAAGCTGTGATCTTGCGCGTAAAAACACAGTGAGCCATGCTGCTGATGGTAGGGGAAACAGCTGGAACGTGCGGATATTCAGCTGGAACGTTGACTCGCGGAACCCTGAGACAATGGCACCAGAGCTAATCCGTGATAACTGCATGGATTGCGATTTACTGGTTTTTGGCCTTCAAGAAGTTGTGGAACTCAGCAACAAGACTAAAACTGCCAAAAAGATGGCCAGTGGAGGTGATCAAACGGAGCACAAGGAATACGGTCTGTGGAAGCGATATCTTCGTATGTGTCTCGGTGATAAGTTTGATTTAGTTTTTGAGAAAGCTCTGGTCGGTCTCTACACGATCATATTCTCTCGAAGTGGGTCAGCCACTGTCAGTGACTGCTCATTGGTAAAAACAGGCATGGGTGGCTTGCATGGAAATAAAGGAGGTATAAGTGTATCGCTAAAGTTTGACGGTGCCACTTTTTCCTTTATCAACTGTCACCTGGCTGCAGGGCATACTCAAATCATTCAGCGCAATCGCGATGCGGCTCAGATTCTCGATACTACAGTTGGTGGCCTGAAGCCGTTGGATCACGACTACTGCTTCTTTTTTGGTGACACAAACTACCGTATCAATACTGCGCGGGAACTGGCTGTCAAATATATCAAAGATGGTGACTATGACCGGCTGGCATCTTTGGATCAACTCAACGGCCAAAAGCGCAAAAACCCCACTTTTGTCCTTAACGCATTACAAGAGGAAGCTCTATCATTCGCGCCAACCTACAAGTTTGATCGTAACAGCGATACCTATGATTCAAGCGACAAGAAGCGCGTGCCTGCCTGGTGTGATCGTATTCTCTACCGGGGCAGTGTTGAGCCAAAAGCATATAACAGCATCACATGCCAATACTCTGATCATCGTCCTGTCACAGGACTATTCAGCGTAAAAACTTGCATTTAGCATTAAAATATATAAATACTACTTTTTCAAGCACCGTGACACCTATGCTCTATTTGATAGCTTTCCATCCCGCAATCTGGTACTTGGCACTCCACATACTATTTGGTGCACCACAGTAGCGGTTGTCACTTTTCCATTCTTTCTCGATTTTCCAGCCAAGCGTCCTCATTAAATCTTGGAGTTCGTCCAAGGAAAGCTCTATTTTTGGTGCTGAACCCCACTTGAGTGGTCCATAATTGATCCATGTGCCCCCCGGTTTCAGCAGCCGCATGATCTGCTCAAGATACTCTAGTACGTTTTCCGCAGTATCGATAAAGAACAGAGTAACGATGCAATCGTACTGTCCCTCGTGCTTGAGGAAATTTTTGTACAGCAAGTCAACGCCTTGTTGCGCGTCAAAGGAAACAATTCCAGCTTGTGTTTGATCTTGGCCCCTTTCCAAGTGAGAGAACTCGAGGGTCCATGGATACACGGTATACGACTTTGAGGAGTGCTGTGCGAACTCTGCAACCATATGAAGTGTTGGATCAAACTCAATTGCATCTACTGACCACCCCAACTTTGCCATTTCGAATGCCAAGCCACCAGCCCCTGATCCAGGTAGCAGTGCCTTGCCGGGTCTAGGCAAGTTTGCGAGGATCGGTTTAAAAAGTTGGTTTCTTTGCGGGTGTGTGAGATCGCAAAAGTCTCGGATAAAGTGGTTGAAAGCCTCAAAGGTGCGATACCTCGGTCCTGTTGCAGATGCAGCTAATTCAAATGCAGTGATATTATAGTGCTTTATGGCAAACTGTGCAAGGTCATTCATCAAAATTGAGTTTGCTTGTGCGCACTGGCGGGCTAATCTATACCTTTTTAGCGTATCTGTGCCGAGTTCTTGGTGCTCCTGGGGTAGCCTGAAAAATAGGGTGCGGCGCCTGTCAACTAGTTCCGTCGAGTACTGATTAAATTTGAGGAACCCCGAGACTGCCTCAACAATTTGTGCCCTTGAACCCGTATTCTTCCTTTTAAAGCGTTCAAACAGCTTGCCTATCATCACTCCCACAAAAATCACCACCAGATATCGTATCATGTAAACCGCTTTTGCACGCTACCCACTTTCCTTGGACACTCTGGAAAGAAATGCAACGTGTCACAAAAGTGGTAGTTGGTACTTATATCTGCCTTAGCATTCTAGGGTGGATCTCGAGAGCATATAAGATTGCCAGCGCTTTCAGTATCGCCCACAGCGACCCAGTGCTCTTGGTTGTAGTCACCACTGAGACACCTAAATGGTGCTTCTGGAGCCCCTTTACCACACCGTTTGTCGAGTTGGAGATAATTCCGTTTATCCTCAGCGCTGTCGTGTTGTGGACCGGTGGAAGATACTGCGAACAGATATGGAGCGGCAGAAAGTACCTCGTATTCGTGGCCATTTGCTTGCTACCAAACTTACTTCTCGTACTAATTTATGCATTTGTTTCGCTAGCAAATGGTAAAGAATATCGCATAAATGGCATGGCAAGCCTCGTGGCCGGTATTATTGTCGCCCTCAAGCAGCTGGTGTCTGAACACGTTATCATCCTTTTCAAGGGCCGCATTCGCCTCAAAATCAAATGGCTTCCTGCATTTTCTTTATTAGTTCTTCCTGTTCTCGATGTTTGTGGACTGTACGACCAGTGCCTAGCATTCTACTTGGGGTTCCTCTTCTCCTGGGGCTACTTGCGTTTCTATCAAACATTGCCGGAAATGACTGTACGCCGGACCCGCATACTCTCGCGACCTTTTATCCGCGGTGATGCTAGCGACGCTTTTGCATTTAGCGAGTTTTTTCCTCCACGATTGGCACGCTTTGTATCAAGAGCATCGACTCCCATATACGTCCTTGCTTTGAAGGCTCGTATTATTGGGGAATTCACTGATCAGCAGATTCAGAGTGCAAACCAGAGATATGCCACTCGTCTCGGCGGAGTCTTGCCACTTTATTCAACCACACAGAGTACAAATGAGCGCAGAAAGGCAATGCTTCAATCATTGACGTGATAAGCGCGTTTGTCCATTACTGCGCGCCTTTGGTACGCTCGAAACATCAAAATTCTACAGTATTTATATATTATATGTCGGCTTCACCTCTATAATACACAGCGTAGCTGGGGACGTCAACCTGAAAAATTCAGTCTCTACCCAGAAGGAACTGGCCAGTAGGCTCCTCAAAAGGCTCATCAAACCTGTAAATAGTCTTTCCCCGGAGAATAGTTTCCATCACCTTACCTTTAACGTGTTTACCATCATAGACAGTCAACTTGTTTTTGAAATGCATCTTGGATGAATCAAAGGTCCACTCAGCTTCGGGGTCAAAAATACAGAAATCTGCATCCTTTCCAACCTCAATAGAGCCCTTGAAAGATGATATACCGGCCTGCTTGGCCGGGCCTAGGGACGTCCATTGAGAGATTTCCGCTAGAGAGACGTTATTCTCGAGCGCTTTGGTCCAAAGAACAGTAAGGCCTAAACCTACCGAGGTAATGCCAGCCCAAGAGGTTACGAAATTTCCCTTTTCTACCTCTTTAAGATTAGGAGTGCATGGGGAGTGGTCGCTCACTACGCACTGGATATCACCATCCTTGAGAGCCTTCCAGAGGAGCAACTGGTTCTCCTGGGAACGAATAGGCGGCACAACTTTATACAAGACTCCTCCTCTAGGAATAGACTCTGCAGCAAAAGCCAAATAGTGAAAACAAGTTTCCACACTCAAGGGTAGCCCCTGCTTCTGGACAGATTGAATGATGGGCAGAGCCTTGGCAGTTCCCAGATGAACAATATGAAGCTTCAAGTCGGGATGCTTTGGAGCCAAGTTGGCAATTTCTGTGATTGCATCAACTTCGAACTTATCAGGACGAAGAGCCAAGAAGCTCGTATATTCCTCTGGGTCGCCCTGTTGGTGATTATGGCAACCACAATCAGACTCAATCTCAGCGTGAAATAACAAGATCGTGTTGTTTCCCTCAAGCGTCTGCATAGCTTGGGCCACATCAGGGATCTCTACCATGGGGAAGTCAGGATCAAGGCCCTGCATCAAGAAGCACTTGAATCCGAGCACGCCTCTGTTGATCATAGGCACCAATTCATGAGAGTTTCCGGGAATTACACCTCCCCAGAAGCCAGTATCAACCCAGCACTGACCCTTTGCGGCATTGAGCTTAATCTCAAAGTTCTCCAACGTTGTTGTCGGGGGGATTGCATTGAGCGGCATATCAATGACTGTTGTTACACCACCTGAAGCAGCAGCCTTGGTACCAGTCTCGAACCCTTCCCATTCGGTACGCCCTGGCTCGTTGAGGTGAACATGAGTATCAATGAGACCTGGGAGAATGGCTAGATCGCCGTAGTTTTTCGCCTCCGGGTTGATGGATTTGGATATTTCAGAGATTTTCCCATTTTCAATCGTAATGGTAGCCGGAACGAGCTCTCCGTTGAGCAAAACACGATTCGACGCAATCAGAGTCATTTATCTATCGAGTAAGCGTGGGGTCGCCCGAGATAAGCGACGTGATAACCAACCACCAAGGTCAGAGCACTGCCCGGGCAAAAGCATTACACGTAGCAACTACATACCATCCCCCACCCCATCTATCGAGAACCGAAAAGCTGAATGTGTGAATAGCTTATTACAGTGCCCAACAAAACAGCAGCTCCTGACTATCTAATTTCAACGAGTTGAGCGGCCGTTGATTCCTTCTTTTAGCCCCTCTTATTTATGAAATCAAGCTAGCCAATCGCCCCTCATACCACTGGCTTATCTAGGCCTGCATAGTAAACGGTGAGCATACAGTTAATTAGCAACCCACCGAGCTCGAAATTATGAGAATTCCTGCCGCTGCTAAACAAAAATCGACTGTAATCTTTCTTCATGGGCTAGGCGATACCGGAAATGGATGGAAACCGTTGGCAGACCTAGTGCGGAGCAATGCCCGGTTTGCAAATACCGGGTTTGTACTTCCCACCGCCCCTACAAGACTGATTACCGCTTATCAGCAGGAAACAACAGGGTGGTTTGATATCCTGAGTGCTGAAGAGCGTTGCGATCGTCCCGGATTGTTCAAATCGCTGAACCTGGTCAAGAGTCTCATAAATGAAGAGATTGAGCGGGGAATCCCTCCTGAGAAAATCGTTTTAGGTGGATTCTCTCAAGGAGCAGCACTTGCCCAAGCTTCTGCGGCCACTTTAGACGCCAAGCTTGCCGGCTTTGCCGCAGTGAGCGGGTTTCTACCTAGGCCCCAAGACCTTGAACTCAATGATACGAATCTAGGAACGCCATTCATGATACAACATGGAGACGCAGATCCGGTTGTAGATATCGATAGAGATGAAAAAGGTTTCGAGTACCTACGTGACAAGGGATTCAATGTGAGCTTTAAATCGTATGGAGGTGTGGAGCACACGTTGAGTCAACAGGGGCTCGAGGATCTTATAGTTTTCTTGCATGAGGTGTTGAATAAAACTGATTGAGGCTAATTTTAGGCCATATTATTGAGCTAGACCTTGCGTTGCCAAACTCAAGGAGGCAAAAGCCTATAAAGCTCCTGATGTTTACTTTAGAATTTAAAATTGTAATCCATAAATAATAAATACACACTGACAATGATTTTGGACATGCTTGTCTCCATGAGGTGTATCACCCCGAACACCGTGTCAGCTGCTTAGAATATGGACTCGCGATACTCGTACGACGAGGACCAGCAAGTATGGCCGTTCTTTGCGGTGACCGTGCTTGGATGTGTGCTTATTCCCGCCACAATTTCCCAAGTCAGTAGCCTACTGCGCCGGAAGCCCGTGTCTGTGCCCAAGGGGTACGGCGCTAAGCTGAGCGCTTATGATGCAAAGAAGCGGCGCCACTCCAAGGGCCTGTTATTTGTCGCTATTGGCTGGCTGCTGATGGGTGTTCTTGTGAATATTATTCGCAACGTGGAAATTGCCGCCCGCGAGGATGTCTTTGATCCCTGGCAACTGCTTGGCATCGTCACCTCTGCGAGTGAAAAGGAGATTAAATCCGCTTATCGTAAGCTCAGTGTGAAATTCCACCCCGATAAAGTCAGAGATTTGGGTGAGATGACCAAAGAAGAGGTCGAGGACCGCTACGTCCTTATCACCAAGGCGTACAAGGCTCTTACTGACGAGGTCACCAGAGACAACTTCCTCAAATATGGCCACCCCGATGGGCCCCAGGCTCAAATGATGGGTATCGCTTTGCCCAAGTTCCTTGTCGAGGGCGGCACCCCCATCATCGCTGCCGTCTACCTCTTGATTGGTATTGGTGCTCCTCTTCTCGCTGCACGGTGGTGGCGCATCCAGTCTCGCCGCAACCGTCAAGGTATTTTGCAGACATCTGCTACCAAATTCGTGCTCATGTGCTCTCAAGAACAGGTCCAGTTCATTGGCTCTGATGAGATTCTCAACCGCTTGTCAGAGTGCGAGGACTATGAGGATAACAAAACTCCTCAGGAACGCCGTGCTATCTTTGAATCTCACTTTAAAACCCCTGGCTCTGCAGATGCTCATACTATTGTTACCGCTGTCAAGCTCCTGCAGGGACTGCACAGCATTGCGTTCGAGTTCAAGAACTTTGAGTTTTGCCGTCGTGTTACTGAACTCCAGCGCTGCTTTGTTATTGGTGTTGACCCCAAGAATACCGCTGCAGGTGTAGAGGCCCAGCATGCCCCAGGAGGCGCACCATACAACGTCCCTCGTATCAAGGTTCTCAAGACCTTCTTTAAGGTGCCAGGTATGTCGGTTGTGCCCCCCGGTTCCACGCCTCACTTGGTTGTTCAGTATCTTGTTGTGCCCCCTGGTGCCACAAAGATGCCCAAGATTGACGATGAGGTTTTGGCTGACAATGATGCCGATAACCTTAAAGTATTGCGCGATCCTCTGCACACCAACAAGCTTGCTCCACTAATGGCTCCCACTGAGAGTGTATACTACCCTCGCAGTGAGGAGTTCATCCCCAAGTGGAATGCTTATATTTATGGTGACATGGAGCGCATTCTGTCTGCGCCCGTTGCTCTGGACCACCTTGATACTGCAAATCTGAAGCTCACGCCTGAGCAGTTTGCCAACGGTGATGGCGTCGTAGTCTCAACATTCAAGATTCAAGTAGGAGGACCTCTGCCCAACCAGCTGGCTAAGATCCCTCTCAAATTAGCACTCTTGAATACCGGTTACTTTGGCGCTGATGTTCGTGAGTTCATTGTCTGCCAAACACAGAACATCCCCCCTTCGACCGAAACAAAGGATGATGATGAAGAAGAGGAGGAAGAGGAAGACGACGACGAGAGTGACTTGAGCGACATCGATACAGATACAGAAGATGAGAGCGAAGTGTCAACAAAAAAATGAGTGGCTCTAATTTCTCATAAAATAGCATATATTGTAATTCTCAAATCTAGTGTACCTAGCAAGCAATGGTTTCTTAAACCAATGTGGTAGTGGCGCACTGTGTTGTAGTCTTTCCTATGGTATCTAATGAGCATAACAGAATTCAGTTAATTGAAATTGCCTCTCAACGAGCCAGCAAGGCACTGGATGTTACCCAACAGCACCTTGCACGACTCATACGCATAGCTCAAGAGAATGTTAGCAAACGGCAAGAGGTAGAGCTGGTGCAAGAAAGGCTTAAACTACTAGGCGATCGTCTTTCTACTGAGCTTCAGCTTAATTCTGAGCTATATCAAGCTACATCAGATCTGGGATTGGGGTTGGCGAAGCCCGTCCCCTCGAACCTAGAGAGCTTGAAAAAGCCCATCCGCTCCAACGCACAGAGAGGAGCCTTCACCAACATCAACAACTGAGCTTTTCCTAGCTACTTCTCATTGGTTGACAGTCGATACTATGCGCTAAGCTATAAGCAGTACCTGAACTCAGGCATCATCGCGAACTCAACTAGGAACTAGTCGAGCAGATGTGAGCTGGTTAACACTAGGTAGAGTAGCTAAATCAAACACACTGTACTGTTTCTTGATAAATAGGTGATTTGAGAATTACGGTCTACATATTGAATGATCTCGCGAGCACATGTTTATTATCGGACCTTGGCTCTTCATCATCGGGATATGCATTAGCAGTATGCATTTCATTAAGCTCTAGAAGTGCAACTCATTGGGCATTAGGCAGTTATATCAAGCTATATGGACTATTATGCGCGGGATGCTCAGCCGACCCCGTGGGGGAACCATATTAGCAGACTTATATACAATCAAGCTTTATCCCATGCAAAACACAAATGTGAAAATGGAGAATTTCTATATTAAACGTTTCCTACGGTGTATTTTCTGCTCTCTAGCGCTAGAATACGCGATTGGGTCCTAGAGCTCAAGCACGGACTAAACACCTTTTGTCATCATGGCAACTGATATCCTAGAGTACCACAATGTGCTATTGCACAGCATTCTGACGGAGGCAATGAGCGAAGACTCGGAGCCTGTGTTCATTGATCAGGTTGTGAGTGACTTTGACGCCGTCAAGTTCCACATCTCCACCCCCGAGTCGAAAACCAAGATCCTGTTATCAATGCAAATCAAATGCTGGAAAGATCTGGTCAAATATGGCGCCGAAGATCTCCTTCAGCGTGATTACGGTGACATTATCACCGAAACCGAGCCAGGTTACGATTTCAGTGTCCTTATTGACCTGGAGAACTTGCCACCTCCTGCTGAACGTGGTGAGCTTGTGCACAAACTGAGTCTCTTGCGTCGTAATGCCATGGCTGCCCCGTTTGAGCTCGCTTTCAAACGCTTTGATAAAATGTCTAAACAGGCTCAAGAGGCTGGCCTCGATTACTACGAGCCTAGCAACGAAGATAGCGAGGTGCTAGCTATTCACTACCGTGATCAAGAATCTATTTTTATCAAACCATTCTTTGATCGTGTTACTGTCTTGTTCTCAACTGTCTTCCAAGACGAGACTGACCAGACATTTGGAAAGATCTTCCTCCAGGAATTCGTTGATGCCCGCAAGCGTCAGGTCAAAAACGCGCCTCAAGTATTGTTCAGTAAAGAGCCTCCGCTTGAATTGCGCCCATTCAACCTCCAGGCCGCCCCTGAAATTGGGTACGTGACGTTCGTCCTGTTCCCAACACACATCATCCCTCGGCGCCGTGAGCAAGCGATTTCACACATTCAGACCTTCCGCGACTACTTCCATTACCACATCAAGAGTAGCAAGGCCTATGTTCACTCGAGAATGCGCCAGCGTACCTCGGAGTTCTTGAAGATCTTGAATCGCGCTAAACCAGAGAATGTTGAGCGTGAAAGAAAGACTGCGAGTGGTAGAAAATTCGTTTCTCGTGGTTAGATTTACCCTCTATATATAGTTCTAGTCTAACTGACTGATGTACTTTACTTTACACCCACTCAGGCAGTACGGGGCTCTAATAGTAGTTTGCCCTTTGGTGCACCGAATTCGCTACCAAACTTGTAAATAGTCTCGCCGCCTAAAATTGTCTCCATAACTTTACCCTGTACTTTCTTTCCATTGTAGGGAGAGTATTTGTTCTTGAAATACATTTTTGACTGGTCAAACTCCCAGATGGCGTCGGGGTCAAAGATGAGGAAATCGGCATCTTTGCCAGCTTCAATCGATCCCTTGCGCTTGTCAAGACCAACCTGCTTGGCAGTGTTTAGGGAAGTCCACTCTGAAATCTGCTCGAGCGAAATGTTGCGCTTCTGAGCCTGACTCCACAGTAGGGTTAGTCCCAAGCCGACGCTCGCGATTCCACCCCATGCGGCCATAAAGTCACCAGAGTCAAGGTGCTTGAGATCCGGAGTGCAGGGCGAGTGATCGCTGACGATGGTTTTAACTACGCCCGTGTTGAGAGCATCCCAAAGTCCATTCTGGTTTTCGAGTTTACGAATTGGAGGGGCACACTTGTACAGAGTCTCACCATTGGGAATGTGTTCAGCATCAAGAGTAAGGTAGTGGAAGCAGGTTTCAACTGAGATCTTGACACCCTTTTCTTGCGCAGCTCTCAAGTCCTTCACAGCTTCAGCAGATGCGAGGTGAACAATGTGAAGGGGAAGATTCGGGTATTTGGGGGCGATATCAAGCACAGTGTTGATTGCATCCACCTCAAACCGATCGGGGCGACTGCTGAGCCAGCTATCGTAACTGTGGCTATCAGGCTTCTTCTCGGTTTGATGGCTCCCACACGAGCAATCGAGCTCGGCATGGAACATCAAAATTGTGGGCTTACCCTCGAGGGTCTTTGCAGCGAGCTCAATGTCTTGTGTCGAAACAGCTGGGAACTCATCGACACCGCTGTCCATCATGAAGCATTTAAATCCACGGACGCCCTTATCGACGAGTGCGGCAAGCTCGTTGGCATTTCCTGGGATAACACCACCCCAAAACCCGACATCAGTCCAACATTGTCCCTTTGCAGCCCGTAGTTTAGTGTCGAAATTCTCCACGGTAGTGGTGGGAGGTATAGCGTTAAGCGGCATGTCGATAACGGTTGTGACACCACCAGAGGCTGCAGCCTTGGTACCAGTCTCAAATCCTTCCCAATCAGTGCGGCCAGGCTCGTTCAAGTGTACATGGGCATCGACGATACCGGGGAGAATCACGAGGTCTCCGTAATTGCGAGCTTGAGGATCTACACCAGTACTGACTTTAGTGATTTTACCACCGGAGTAATGGATTGTAGCAGGAACCAGTTTACCATCCACGAGAACTCTATTTGAGGCAAGCATCTTGGTGCGGGGCCGAAGGCAGAACATGACAAAATCGTGGGGTTAAATAGGTCAACTCTTGAAAGGTAGCAAATGCATCTTGATTTAGTTTGATATATAAACGATTAGCTCGTTAATTAAATGAACGACAATTGGATTTATATACGAAAAACTCACATTCGCTGGCGTCGGTAATCTCCGGCGGGGTGAATATTTATGGCTATCAGGCACGCACGATCCGAGGCAGCTGATAACTAAAGTAGGTGCATTATAATCTTGACGCAACTTTTGAGTATCTAAATAACTTGAGTGAATCTAGCACCCTTTGGAAAAACCCGTACGCGTGGTTTTATCGTGCTTTTCTATTCAAGTTTAGCAATCCTATAAAGGCCCAGTTTTATTTAGTTTGCAAAACTTTGCGCGGTGTCGATATCTTTCTACTGCTTTAATGGAGCCAGAAGCGCAGCCCTTAACCCTAACCCCAGCTATTATAAAAGTGATTTTCAACAAGAATTTCGTTGATTCTTCTTATGTTTATCAAAATGATGAAACAAAGTAGCCGAGTAGCCCCTGGCACCTAGTGTCGGAGTCCCTTGACCGGGCGAGGCGCACTGAAGATGGCGTCCGCTTCTTCCTTGTTACGTTAGGGCGTGCCTATTTCTGACCACAGCATAGAAGATCCAATAGATAAATGGGGAATATATCGCTATATAATTAATTACTCGCACTTGTAATAGTTGAATACCTCCAGGAAAACGATAACGCTAACGCTAGCAAACGCCAACCAAATGAAAATCACTGATGGAGGCGACACGGTCAAGTAGGAGCTCACTGAAAGAGCAGCGGCACAAGCTAATGTAAAACAGTCGAATATATCCACGCATACAATAGTTCCCGAATAATGAGGCAGTCCCTGCGATGCGCACATGCAGCCAAACGAGCAGACAATGCAAAAGGCCAGTATCCCGATGATTAGAACTCTCAAGTGATCGTCCGGATGTTCAGCTTTATAAAAAGCCTCGATTGTTAATGCGCTTGTGGCGAAAAAGACCGTTGCAATGCGAACAGCTATACCAGCTGATTTGGGGAGCAACTTCACCGCATCCTCTGCATCTGAATCTGACTCTGATTCTTTAACAGTTTTCCTAATAGCTTTGTCTGCAAGTCTCTGTTTCCATTTGAGGACATAGTAGCTATGCGTCACAGCTGCGCAGGCGACTGCGCTCAGGCATGCAATGAAACTCGTCACGGCGAGAAACACGCTAGATCCAAGTAACAAACAAGCGACGGCACAGGCAAGCAGAAAACACGCATTCACAATTCCCATGACGTCAATTGCAATGGACACTTTGTATCCGGAGCAAAATCTCAGCAGAATGTAACCGACAATTGTCTCGAGGATGGCGACGGCCCAACAGATCATGCGGCACAGCGGTGAGTTCTTCTCGTAGAAATGAGAGCATAAAGTTAGGACAACACATAGTCCTGCCGTTGCTGATTTTGTGCTCATGATTAGCGGCTTCAACCACGCACCCTTTTTGAAGGCCTTACCTCTCAAAGACAGAACCATTTTATAAGAAGCCCATATACCGCTCAATAGTAATAGTAGGCTCAAAACACTAGAAATAACGATTAGAGCACATGCTAGTGCAAAGTTGGTGCTCAGGTTGGGGGCCAACAATACAGTGCTCGCGGTAATAAGAGCACACAAAAAGTAACTGGTACATTGTACAAGCTCAAACTGTTTTAAATCGAGAATGAAGCCTATGAGAAGAAACACTAGTGAAGTGCCAATTGTTGCAGCTGCGGAGGCTAT
The DNA here is from genome assembly GCA_030564425.1 of Wickerhamiella cacticola. NCBI lineage: Eukaryota > Fungi > Ascomycota > Dipodascomycetes > Dipodascales > Trichomonascaceae > Wickerhamiella > Wickerhamiella cacticola. The sequence goes on along the minus strand of JAJLUX010000001.1, from coordinate 219,141 downwards.
ACCAAAGAACTGGATCCACTGGGGGGACTTGAGTATGATACGAAGCGCGAGGCTTGCAGCCCCAATGGCAAGAATACAAACTTGAATAATATATTCAATCATGCTAAATTTTAGATGGGTTATCTTTTATTAAGTAGTTCCTGTTCTTACTCTTTTGAGTAGGTGATAAGGTTAGCTTGTTCCATGAAAGAAAAATCTTTTGGAAATGACTCTAAATTTCGCTAACTGCAATAAATATACAAGCTTTTGTCAAAAGTCGAAGCTAAGACCATTTTCAGAAGCAGGGAGAATGTCTTTCCACAGGAAATCTTCCGCAAAGTTCCAGAAATCATTCATATTAAAGGCTTCTGATTGTCTTCGCGACGTAGTACCACTACCTGATGGCGCAGGGAGGAGTGTATCTGGAAGCTTGACTGCTGGAGCAATCACTGGGTCTGTGGTGTTTCTTTGATCTTCATTCTTATCCTGGTACGGCGACTGCTTCTGATTAGGCGTGTTGTTCATTGCAGTGGGCGTGACAAGCTGAGGGACCTGCGACCTTGGAAACTCTTCCCTTGGTGATTGCTCGTATGAAGCTTGAGGCTCGTTTGATGGGTTTGCAAATTGAGGGGTACCAGTTGTTTGGGGAGAGTTGTTTGCAGAGTATCGCCTGATGTCTAGGTTCGCTCTGTCCTTCTCCTGAAGGACGCTGTAAATCACTGCATCTGTTCTGCAAAGAATTACCTTGATGATGAAACTAATAGTAGATAGTGTCTGAGCAGCAGAATAGTTAGCAACCACGGCGTCCAAAAATGTAGTGAGGTCAGCAACGATATCCATAGTAGCGTCAGTTACCGAGCATGCATCGTAATAATGTTTATTAAACATACACAGCATACGGCATTTCACCACTACAGCAGAGCAAAAGAAAATGTTGTTCAAGGCTGGGATGGTTAAAGTGAGCAAGTCGTGCGGTGAGCATTGCAACACGGTTTGGATACAGTTAAGCGCTGACTGGTAACACGTAACAAATGACTTGATGGCGAAAGCACTGAGTTTCTCCCGCTCAAAGTTCAAGCTGTAGACAGTAAATGACGCACGACCAACCTTATCGTTGTAAGGGCAGTAGAGAATCACCTGGTGCAGATACGTTTTCACAGAGTGGTAAGTCAGATCTTCGACATGAGATGTTCCACGGGCCAAAGTTGATGCCCTTAGATCCTCGAGTTCCTTGTCAAAGTGGGAGATTAAATATTGTACGCCAGGCTCATCGACATCGAGCGCAGTGGGCTGATTATTCCTTCTCATTAATTCATGTGTGATTTTTTCAAATAACTTGCAATATTTGGCAAGTGCGACCAATATTTGTAACTTTGGTGACAGATTGTTGACTACCTTAACGCAGCTATCGAGATAGTCACTCCATTCGAGGGTAACTCGTGAGATAAAAGAGGAGACATGGTTGAAAGAAAACTGGTAGATACCTATCCAGGCTTGAGCGCACTCTGGACTAAGGTTTTCCTCAATAATATGGGGCTGGATGATTTGATCGAGATAGTTTCGTGCTTTATCGGGATTAGAGGCAGCCGGGCGAGATATGCCCAAACCACAGTCACAGGCCAAAGCGGTCAGGCTTGCGAATAATAGATGAATTTTCTTTCGGTGGTAAAAATGTGGGTCGCTAAACCAGTTGAGTAAAATCAATAGGCTTTGAATAAGTTCAAGGTTCTTGGATCCAATAACAAATGCTTCATAGATAACGGATTGGTAAACGATGTTGTGAATTAAAAGGGTGTTCTCGCGGATTTCTGCCGTCCATGTGCCGACCTCTCGTGCCAGCATTGCGGTAACATCCATAATTACATGGAAGAGGATCGGATATTGGTTAATAAACTCTGCAATTGGCAAATCGGGGATTTCTACGGCGGGACTCACGGGATAGAGATCGTTTTTGTATATCTCGATCCGCTTTTCGCATTCTTCAACTGTCAAGAGTCCCTGTGCGATGAGCGAATCGGCTGGATTATTGATAAAGGGGTACCGTTGCGCCATCTCAATTGACTCGTTTTGTCTCTGTTCGCCGTCGCTGATGTCTTGCCAGGAGCTCATAAGCTTGTTTCGGATGTTATTGATCTTGGCTGTAGTAAATTGAAACCGCGGTATACTTTCCAGCTGGTAGACACGATATGCCTGCGGGCCACTTACGGGCGCAAATGTTTCTTGAGTCTGAACTGGTTGGCTACCGCTCGCTGAATCTTCTAGGTCAGCAGGACGGGTTTTCCTTTTCCCATTGTTAAAAAGACACTCTTTTTTGCGCTTGAGGCAGCGAATGCATGGACTATTGGGGTCATTCGGGTCCGAATGCTCACATTTTACCTTGAGGCGTCGGCAATTAACGCATGCAGTGCACCTTCGCTCCATGCTAACACCAAAGTCGCCGTTCATTGGAATTGATTATTAAAGGGTAGATGTAGTCCGCACCATTCCAATCCGTGGTGAAATGTATGGAGCTGACTCATTTACTGCGATGCACAGAAACCTGCATTTAACAAGGCCGACAATGCGGTCTAGATCTTAAAATCCTCAATTATTGCCGTAACTAACAAGCCTTTGCGCGTCAATGCAGCTTATTGTGCCAAGCCGCGGGTCGGATATCCCACTTGGAGTTCTGCCACTGCCCCCACGTGTAGATCCTCGCTGTTATGGTAAGAGCGTCACTGCATAGCGCATGTCCGGAGCCAGAACCTCATGCACGTCATTTAACGTTGACAAAAGAAAACATAACGTAAATTACTGAAATAAATTACTTAAATACTTAGAGCTCCTGAGAGACCTTCTTGCTCTTACCAGACTTCTTGGGCATCAAGTCACGCTCAATGTGAGGAACGACACCACCCTGGGCGATGGTGACATTGTTGAGGAGCTTTGACAATTCCTCATCGTGACGGACAGCGAGAGCAATGTGACGGGGAATGATACGGGTCTTGTGGTTATCGCGAGCAGCGTTACCAGCCAACTCGAGAATTTCGGCAACGAGGTACTCGAGGACGGCAGCGAGGTAGACGGGTGCACCAGCACCTACACGCTGAGCGTAGTTACCACGACGCAAGAAACGGTGGACACGACCAACGGGGAAAGTAAGGCCGGCCTTGGAAGAACGAGATTGAGTAGACTTGAGCTGAGCGTCGGAAGCTTTGCCTCCAGATTTACCACCAGATTTACCACCAGACATCTTTTTTTCCAATTACTTGAGAACTCGGTTTGGGAGTGGGAAAATTAACTGCTACCCAGGCCGGTATTTATACGAATACTATTCACAACCATCATCAATCGATGCCCAAACCCACGATGATAAGTAGCTGAGTCATGATGAGGATGCGTTTACTTGGCGAGCGTAAATCGTGGTCTGATCATGATCTGGTCCGATATACTCCCAGCTGACTGATGATGATCCTGGGCTGACGACCGACATGTGAAAGGTATATAACCCGGTGTGGTCACCCATCCGCTTTTGCAACTACATCAATGCCTGCCAAGATTGCTGGAAAAAAACCTGCCTCTAAAGCTCCCGCTGGAAAAGCCCCTGTTGCTGACAAGGATGCTGGTAAGAAGACTACCTCCTCTGCCGACAAGAAGAAGCGTGCCAAGAGCCGTAAGGAAACCTACTCCTCTTATATCTACCGTGTCCTTAAACAGACCCACCCTGACACTGGTATCTCCACCCGTGCCATGAACATCATGAACGCTTTCGTCAACGATATCTTCGAGCGTATCGCTTCCCAGGCTTCTACTCTTGCCCTTATCAACAAAAAGTCCACCATCTCTTCCCGTGAGATCCAGACTGCCGTAAAGTTGGTTCTTCCCGGTGAGTTGGCCAAGCACGCTGTTGCTGATGGTACTCGTGCTGTTTCCAAGTACCAAACCTAAATGATATTTATAGTAATTCGCGCAGATTTAATTTATCTCTAATATATGACTAGTTTACAATTTTGATAACTCTTTGAGGTTCAACTACAAGTAACTATGCGTCTCACATGCAGGGCACATGTGCTCGCTGAGAATATCACCAGGCCTAATGACGGTTTACGGAGCAATGTGAGTATATAGCTCTAGAAATACGCATGTAGCGTAACTTATCATCCTATTGATTTTTGCGTAATGTGGGAGCAATCCGGTCCTCATCTCCGATGCCTTGAAACCATACTGCATAAACTATGCACTACCTGTAGTTACCCCGTATATGAGAAATGGGGTGAAATAGTTGCTTATTGTAGTAATTTATACTAAAACTTTCTAGTGGTTACTCTTGGATTCTATTGTGGGAATGAATTCCTAGTACATATTATGGCCAATTATTAGATGCATAGGTCACCTAATTAGCAGTTATAGTATCTAGTACGGACATGTCAGAGACCAAGTGACAAAAAGTACTACTTGGAATGGACTAAAGTAACCAAGAGAAATAAACGGTTCCCGTTAAAAGAAACCCATTGAGTGGCCCTCTCTAGCTAACTCATTCTGAATATATTATCGGGTTATGCATGACTAACTGCATGTATGCGCGGCTGTCAAACCAACTGTCACGCAGAATTTGGTGTTTGACAGCTCGTTTGAGATAAAATTGTCTACTGCCACATAAAGTAGCACGAAATTACCAGCTCAAGCTAGGTAGTTCCAGATAGAACTGGCCACTTCCCGAACATTCGACATATACCCTAACCCCGCCTCACTAGATCTATATTAGCAGGTAGCAACTCCGATCAGGTAGAAAGTAACTAGCAATGCTACGAACCAAAGCCATACAGCGCCATGCCCTACTCCGGGCAGAGGCGATGCTTAAACCATGCTCAATTACTCCTAAACTCATTGCAAACACCACAAGTCTCACGAGGATGAACGCCCCAGCAGTTGCACGGGGCCCCATGATTTCCGTGCGTGCGTTCTCAAACTCAAGTGGCCGTTTTGCAATGGGTCCTGAAGGGTTCAAAATGAATCCTAACCAACAAGAACCCGAGGAAAACCCATTAGACAAGTACGGCACTGATCTCACAAAGCTCGCAAGAGAGGGAAAGCTTGATCCCGTGATTGGACGCGACGAGGAAATCAAGCGTACTTTACAGATTCTCTCGCGTAGAACAAAGAACAATCCTGCTCTGGTCGGTAAAGCAGGTACCGGTAAGACTGCGATCATGGAAGGTCTTGCCCAGCAGATTGTTCGCGGCCAGGTACCTGAAAGTGTAAAGAACAAGCGCGTCGTAAGCCTCGACCTTGGTGCTTTAATTTCTGGTGCCAAGTACAGAGGCGAGTTTGAGGAACGTCTCAAGAGCGTGCTTGACGAGATTGATAAGGAGGAGGGCAAGGTCATTCTCTTTATTGATGAGTTGCACATTCTCTTGGGTCTTGGAAAGTCCGAAGGAAGCGTCGATGCCTCCAACTTGCTCAAGCCAGCCCTCGCCCGTGGAAAACTCCAGTGCTGTGGTGCCACGACCTTGGACGAATACCGCAAATACATTGAGAAGGATGCAGCACTTGCTCGTCGTTTCCAGGCTGTCATGGTCAATGAACCCACCGTCGAAGATGCAATCTCAATTCTTCGTGGTCTCAAGGAGCGTTATGAAGTCCACCATGGTGTGCGTTTGACTGACCAGGCCCTTGTTTCTGCTGCAGTCTACTCCAACCGCTACATTACTGATCGTTTCCTACCTGATAAGGCCATCGACCTTGTGGACGAGGCCTGCTCTGCCCTGAGATTACAACATGAATCCAAACCCGATGAGTTGATGGCTCTTGATCGCCAACTTGCCACTTTGCAAATTGAGCTCGAGTCCCTCAAGAAAGAGAACGATCCCATCTCACTCGACCGCAAGAAAGTTCTCGAGAAGAAGCTCGAAGATAAGACTGCAGAGTCAAAGCGTCTCACTGAGGTTTGGAACAAGGAGAAAGAGAGCATCGCTAACATCAAAAAAGCCAAGGAAGAGCTCGAGAGAGCCAGGATCAATTTGGAAGTTGCTCGCCACAAGGGTGACTTTGCCGAGGCATCTCGTCTGCAATACGCTACAATCCCCCAGCTCGAGCAAAGCATTCCCAAAGAGACCGAGGCCAATACCTCTTCTATGCTCAACGAAACCGTAACCTCTGATGATATTGCTCGCGTTGTTTCTCGCATGACTGGTATTCCAACTGACAATCTACTCAAGGGTGAGAAGGATCGTATCCTCCAGATGGACACTGCTCTTGCCAAGCGTGTCGTAGGCCAAGAGGAGGCGATTGCTGCCATCACTCACGCAGTTCAGATGCAGCGTGCTGGCCTCACCAACGAGAAGCGCCCCGTAGGCTCGTTCATGTTCCTTGGTCCAACCGGTACAGGTAAAACTGAGACAGTCAAGGCACTTGCTGAGTTTTTGTTTGAGGACGAAGGATCCATTATCCGCTTTGATATGTCTGAATTCCAAGAGAAGCACTCACTTGCTCGTTTGATTGGTGCCCCTCCTGGTTATGTCGGCTACGAGGAGAGTGGTGAGCTCACCGAGGCAGTCCGCCGTAAACCCTACTCTGTTGTCCTATTCGATGAGCTCGAGAAGGCACACCCTGACATCTCCAAGCTTTTGCTCCAGGTTCTTGATGAGGGTAAGTTGACTGATTCGCAGGGTCGCAAAGTTGACTTCCGCAATACCATTATCGTCATGACCAGCAACATTGGCCAGGAGTACCTCATCAACGACATCGATGCCGATGATACCGGTAAGATCAAACCCAAGGTCAAGGAACTCTGTGTTGATGCATTGAGACAATCATACCCTCCGGAATTCCTCAACCGTTTGGACGATATCATTGTCTTCAATCGCTTATCCAAAGACTCACTGCACTCCATTGTTGACTTGCGTCTTGAAGAAGTGCAGGGCCGCCTTAGCGACCGTCGCATCCATATCAACACTAATGATGAGGCCCGCCAGTGGCTCACTGATAACGGCTACGACGCCAAATACGGTGCCCGCCCCCTGAACCGTCTTATCCAAAAGGAGATTCTACAGCCTATGTCTATGATGTTGCTTAAAGGTGACATTCACAACGGCGATACTGTTGATATCACTGTTGACAACGGAAAGCTCAAGCTGAGCAAAGCTTAGACGTTCCCAAAGTACATACACATATTTATATAAACATGAAAATATTTACCAAAATCTAATACAGTATCCGCTGTATACTCACCCTATCAGCTTAACTGCACCCGCTTGTTGGTCTGGAACCCTTTGGTTTGTCTAGAATTCTTATTTTGACGTCATGCTGATAACAAAGGGTGCAGGTGCTGAGGCTGCGGACTCTCAATCAGGCAACAGCTTATTATCGTTTCTGAGGATCACAAGATGTCTCAGAATCAAGCAGCCAGCCAAAGTTTTCAAGGTGGGCTGACCTCAGGCAAACACCATACTGGCATGCAGTTTTTTTACCCTATGCAAGGTACGTGCTGATTTAGCGAGTGTAACCAAGTGACGTTCGCCAGCCGGCAAATCTCTGTCAGACACTCGTTTTAGGGGCAGAAAAAATACGGAAACGTGTCTCAGAATGTAAGACACGCAGAAAATTTCATGCATGAGATGCTGTGACCTCAGTTATGGCAAACTTCGCAGTGATTTGCTGTGGTGAGCTTAAGGCTCTGCATGATTATTGTTCCTTACATGTGTGCGATATTTGCAGATCATCGACAGAACAAGGGGATCAAGGGCACCAGGTCTCACCATCGAGCAGATTGGAGCGGACCATTTACCCACGCATATGTTTCTTGGTCGGTTAACGACACTGGATCTACGGTTTACCTACACCCATACATGCCAGGATACGTGCTGCATGCATAGAGATTACCACACCTGCAGGGGGACAAGGAAGAAATATGGAGCTAGAGCAGGGGTTGTGTTTCATGTTGAAAACGCAGCACTGCTTCAAAAGAAAAAATAATTGTGGGAATAGTACTGATGGATGTTTGAAAACATAATAGAGGAATGAAGTAAATTGTGAATAGCGACCCAGCCACTGTAACTTGAGGTGATTTACGCCAACAATTAGATTTAGGCTAGTAATATACTTAAATTTTCACTATTGTATAGTCATTGAGGCCCCGTACATTGCATCTATTCCGCACAAACAGAGTACTACTTAATCAGCCGCGAGTCTACTCTTCATACAATGGTGCAGGACACGCGAGGGGGAACGACACTTCTAGGGCGACGTGGGCAGATCCCAGGACCTACACCGGTAGCAGTGCCCCAAAGGAAGAATCATGTTGCAGAATTACTCTCGAGACTCACTCTCAGCACCGCTTCATCGCGTGCAAAGGCAGATGCAAAACGAAGCCCGGCAATTAACCAAGGGCATTACTTTGGACAAGGTATAGCGCCAAATCACATTGCACGTACTGCAAAAATCCCATCGCGGCCCTTTATAGGACGACCCACACCCATATTGACAACCGCTAGCGGAGTTGCAACTACGCCGGTCACAGTGCATGCCGAGAGAGCTCAGCCCGTGCGAACCCCGGTGGAAAAGGGTCCCACCGCAATTACAACTAATGCTCCTCGGACTACTACCGCTGTATCGCCCCTTCCCAAACCCACTCCGGCGGCCCCCAAGACACCGACCCGAAAGACTAATAATGCCAACGGCAACCCAAATACCACTAATTCAGGTCGCAATAGCCCATACAGACAACGCAAAGTAGTAGGACGCCAGTCTGCAATGGGGCGTCAATCTGCTCTTCGCAACCAGATGCGGGGCGCACCTGGATTTTCGCGTGTGCAAGAGCTGAAGCTCAAGGTTTCAGAGCTGGAACGAGTTATGTCTCAAACCCAGGCGGATAAAGAACTAATTGCCATACAAGCAGCCAGAATCCGTGAATTGGAGGAACAAGTCCAGTTTAGTGATGTCCAAAGTATTGCGTCTACCTCAACCGCTCCGTTTAGTCCTCCTATGCGTCGCATTTCCCAGATCTCTTCGATTGATAAATGGGAGCAACAGGAGCAGACCCTAAAACAACGCGAAGAACGCGTGCGCGTGCGCGAGGAAAGAGTCGCGCGGGCAGATACCCAGGCCAAGGCCGCTCAGGCTGATGCCAAGGCCGCTGTTGCTGAAAGGGACGCTATCCAACACAGGGTAGAAATGCTGGAAGCTCAGCGCAAGCACGACAGAGAAAAGCTCGAGGCCCTGCACGAGGAGCTCGATATGGCGAAAACGTCTCGCGACAGTCTCCAACGTCAAGTAACGGCATTCCAAGTTTCACACCGCACTCTCGAAAAGCAGCTTGTGATCGCCCAGAGAGATGCTCGCAGGGCTAAAAAGGCTATTGCGTCTCTCGAGACCAATATCAACGATCTCAAAATCACCGTCGAGGAGAAGAATCTCGAAAATGACGAACTGAATCGTAGTATCACCAGAGTCATGCAGCAGGCAGCCTCGGTTCTCAGACCAAACTCATCAACAGAATCCTTGGATAATGATGGGCTTGATAGTTTATCGTTTGGCACCCCGCCGCTCTAAATTTTGTAACCTATTTATTATGTACTAAAGTCAAAACAAACCAACGCCGCTGGCGACCATTTTGACTGGAAAGGTCTAAAATTCAGCCAGTTGGAGATCTTTTGATGGTGGTGATATAAATAGAATTAAAGATTTCCGCTGCGGCGGCGATCATACTAGCGATGCATATATTCACCGATGACAGATATATGTGGCTACCAACGCCCCACATCCTCACATGCGAATCCCGATTTTGCGATAAGCTAGAGTAAATAGCATTAAACATGGCATAAATGTATCATAGCTCGCAATAGGCAATTGAGCTGATTGTCAGGGAATGACATGCTTGATAATAGTAGTCTGCGTAGTGTGTCATAGTGGGTATGGGGACTCACTATGGCCAAAAATAGTAGCGAAATAACCGTTGATATGAATATATCAAGTGTTTTTATACATTTTGTATCTTGCATCCCTTGTTATCCTTCTTACAAAAGTTTTTCTTCTTTGATCACCCTTGACAACTGTTTCTCAGGCAATAATGCAAAAAATTTCATTTTATCGATGGTTTGCATACAAATAGCTCTTTAAAAATGTGAAAAACAAGCGGAATAAAGCACTTCAAGCTCTCGTCTACCCTAAAATCGGCGACTTTGTGTAAACACACTCAGCTCTGATCAAGTCTAAGACGTATATCGTCGCGTACGGTCATATCATCGGCAAAGCAAGGCTTCCCGTCCGATCAGCCATATTTAAGCCCGATAGAGCCTTATTCAGTATTGCAGTCGGAGACGATGCGAGAACGGAAGGTACTGTACGTCCAATTTTTTTATTTCAAAGTTTTAGATACCGCTACACCCTGTTGCCTGTTATAGGAGACGAGTATAAGGGTGTAACCATGCTCGAAATGGTCTGAAGATCTGTCTGAATAGAGCTGATACCTAGACTCAGATAGGTACAAGAGGGTGGAGCTATAAATAACTGAAAGAAGTGGATTATGGGGAGCTGAAACAAATGTGGAGATGAGGAGGGACTTGTTAACTAGATACGGTTGCGTTTGCGCTATATAAGTTGACACGCCTTATGAAATAGTAGCATGGTGTGTTGAACCCTTTGAGCTAGGGTGTGTAGACTAGACACACTGGCCATAAATAATAGACCACTTTTGAACAATGAGTTACTTGTACTTGCCTCGAGTCCGTAGCACCACATATCCAGGCAATAAATATTGGCACATGCGTCACAGAGTTTGTAGAGTTGAATAATTGGAGAACCGGGATGGGTGGAGGAAAGTGCGTGTTATTACTTCCATTTGACCATTTGGCCGCCCACGTTGTGTATTTTATCACCACCCAGTCTCCATCTTTTATTCTTTTCATGAGAGAAGATTTCGGCACTCCATTCATAGTACATTTGCGTGCCGTCGCTAGTACGCCACATGGTAAGTTCAATCTCATTACCATCAGCTACAACCAGCGGAGTCTTCAATGGGAACCACATTGGAAACCACGACATGGGCGGGTTTCGTGTTCCAGGAAGGATGCTCATTTCGACATCACTGAATAGGCTTGTCTCAAAGTAGCCAAAAAATCCGTGAACTGTACCTGCATGCTTGACAACAAACACCACTCGAGACGTACGATTAAAGTTGGACTGGGCTGGGTATTTGAAATTCCAGATTGGCTGAGGGTCAGAGAGCAACTGAGATTGAGTACTGTAAACAACATAAGGCTGCTCGTACCCAGACTCGCTGGCCTTGGAATGGAGTAAAGGACTGTAGGCTGGAGCCACCCATGACGTATGCTGAGAAGGTATCATGACACCATCAGACTCGAGCACGCTCTTCATTGATCTCAAAGCTTCTGGAGCAAGTTCATTATCTCCAAAAGAGCCCAACATCTCCGACACAACAATATCAGCGCGATGGGGAGCAGCCCATTTGCGGACATCGGCAAAGTGAACCTTGACATTATCGCCCCACTTGGTCTTTTGATTGGCCTTGAGTGCATTCACCGCACTGGGATTTTTTTCCACTGCATGCACTAAAACTGTGATGTTGAGTTCCTTAGCGGAAATCAGGACGCGGTCGACAAGAGCACCCTTTCCAGCACCAACCACAAATACGATTGCGTGTTGCAGGTCAAGCTTTATGAGTGCTGCGGTAATAGCTGCCTGATACCTTTGGTATTTGACCACATCCTTCTCAAAAATATCGTAGGTACTGTTTTCGAGGTTGTGTGCTTGCGGTTGGAGAGGCACCTGCAATACGTTTTCCATTCCCTTTGCATAAGTTTGAAGCAGCGTGCGAGTAATTTTAGATTCAAAATGGCGCATATACGCCAATTGAGCATCATTATTACAGTCTACTTCTTTTAAAAGGATAAGTGGGGACTGGGCCTCAAAGAACTCAAGTACAAGGGACTGAACATGGCGGGGAAGAACTGGGTATTGCTTTGCATTGGGAACAAAAGTGGTCATTCCACTCAACACGAGCATCATGACAGGTTCACATAGCCATCTCCTTATCACAAAAGCGGGAAGGCTAGGCGACGAGACCTCAAGAGCCAGCTTGAGGTTAGGAGGGTTACCGCAGAGTGTGAAGACACTTTCCCAGACACTCCAGGTACGTAAATAATCTGCAGAAGATGGTCCAGTTCCATTGTGATCCTCGGTGAGCGTTGTGTGTATGAGCAGAGTGATTTTGGGTGCTTTCCTCAGGAGCATGGAAATAGCGCGTGAATAGCGACCAACATGGGACCGGCGACGCGGACCAGGTACAACCACTACGGTGATACCACAAAACTCTGCATACTCAACCTCGTGCAGTAGCACGTTAATATTTGTCTCGGCGACATGAGGCTCTTTGGCGTCGATGTCTGCCCACGGCGATGCCAGAGCGATCGTTTGCCCGATATTATCAGCAGGATTTAGCGCGAGATCATCCTCAAACGGGAACGGGACTCGGGGAGCGCTTCCCGGATTACTGGCAATCAACGCCTGAATTTTTCTGCGATAAGCCGATGTAGTTAACCTGCTTGTTGTGAAATCGTAGCCTTGCTCAAGCGCTGAGCTCCCAGAAATGGATTGTTTTGCTGGCAAATTAACGCCAATGTACATGCTTACGCGAGGAGGGAAAGACGGAGTGAGCAAAATAGCGCCAGAGACTGCACTTTGGATATAATCACGGCGTTGCGGTTTGCTGGGCAGCTTCATTGAATCTCTTTAAGGAATGAACCGAATGGATTCAAGTAGTGGGGTTTGTGATGGCCAACATCTTTCCACACTATAGATAGGGAGGCATGGCTGACAAATTTCTAGAAATGGCTCGTCAAAATACACGGCAGTTGACAGTAGCAGAACGCGCCCGTTTGGAGGAATTCCAAGATCACATTCACTATAGCGCACGCTATAACGATGATCTATTTGAATATCGACATGTTTTCCTGCCAAAGAACATGCTCAAGGCGATTCCAAAAGAGTATTTCAACCCCATAACTGGAACGCTAAGGATTCTTGCTGAGGATGAATGGCGTGGCCTAGGAATTACACAGAGTTTAGGATGGGAGCATTATGAGACACATGCACCGGAGCCTCACATTTTACTCTTCAAGCGTCCCCGACCCCTCCAGAAGGATCAGTAACCCTCAAAAGTAAATACTAAAAAATGCATTTCTTCATAATCTATAGCCTTTCTAATATCTGCTTAAATCTTTGTATATTTCTCGAACGAGCCCTTGATCTTACCAGTAGCTTCCAGTTTGTGCAAAAACTGATCCACGCCTCGTTTGGCCGCTACTCGGACATGCGGAGGCACGTTTGCATATAATACCTCTGTGATATCATGTGATGAGATGGGGCCCCTTGATTCAACAATTGCAAGTACCTGGTTCTCCCGCTCTAGACGATGTGCAATGTACTGCTTGATTGTGCCGGGACCATCATCAATTACCTCGCCGTGGCCGGGGAAAATTCTCTGCAGCTGAGGATACTCTAGCATACGGTGCAGGCTTTTCATATATTCGGAGTAATCCGTGTACGAGCTTGTTCCGTGCCCTAGTACATTGTCAGTTGAGAGCATCACCCCATCGTTTTCCACCCACAAGACCAAGTGATCATCAGTGTGACCAGGGGTATGTAAAATACGCAATTGAGTGCCGAAAAGGTCCAATTGCTCATTGTCACGCACCGTTGTGTAATTGAGCACGTGCTCATCAGGGTTCTGGCGACTGGGGAATTTGTATACTGGTACCGAAGCAAGACTCAGAACGTCTTCAAGGCCTCCCGTGTGATCCCTGTGCCAATGTGTCAACAAAACTGCGCCAATCTCCAAATTCTCTGCGTCCAGGTACTCCTTTAGCAGCCGTACGTACGCCGGCTTACCCTCACCAGTATCAACCAAAAGCCGTTTCCTCTGTTTAGGACTGCCAATTAGATATGTGTTTGTACCCTGGAGAGTGAAACCACCAGGATTTTGCCCCAAGACACGGGCGATATGGGGCGATAACTGCTTGATGTTTGGTAGTTTGGGCAGCGACATGGTTCCTGTGGGGTCAAGGAGGGAGGATTACCAAGGTCTCAGTTATCCTGACCCCATCCTCTACCATAATGGCAATAGATAAGGCAGCTAAACGCGATCGTCGCAGCAAGCGTAAGCTGGAAGAGGAGAAAACCACCGAAGAGATTCAGTACTACCAGGCCTCCACCAACTTGCTAGTTCAAAAGCTGCCGTTTGCCCGGGTAGTCCGCGAAATTATTCAGGAGCTCTACGATGGTCACATTAAATACCAATGGGAATCAACAGCACTTATGGCGCTTCAAGAGGCCACAGAACACTACACTGTAGGGCTCTTTGAGCATGCAAACTTGTGCAGTATCCACGCGAAACGCGTCACGCTACAGCCCAGTGATATCCATCTAGTAAAGCGTATCCGCAAAGACTGATGGCTGCCGGGCTGCCTTATTTATTCTAATTTAGCACTTGAAGTAGACTAGCGAGCGGCGAAGCCGTGAGCCTGAGATCTCCATTAGAGGTCATACACCTGTACTGGCAGCCATTCAGGGGTTATACTGGCGGCCAGTAGGCGGAGTTAGTGGTGTGGCCATGGGATGAGGCTGGCCGCGCGTACACCAGCCAGCATGAAATGTCGTCACATGCCATCCAGTATTTTTCAGCATTAGCCAGGAAAAGCAAGTATACTGAATATTATCTCAATGTTTAGAGGATTCAAAAAGAAACCGTCCAACTTCTACAGGCCCTCTACTATCTGGGCATCCCTGACGGGAGGACATTTATACGCTTCGTCATGAAACAGGTACTTCCCGTGAATCGTATTCGCAGAGTCATTAAGCAGGACCCTGACATTCACGCAGCACAAAAACAGGCCGTAACTGCTGTTGAGGCTGCCGCGCAGCTATTTGTGAGCTACTTTGCAGAACAGGCTGCCGCCAGAGCAAACGGAAAGCGTCTTCACTATCAGCATTTTGCCGATGCCGTATCACAGCTGGACGAGCTGGCGTTCCTGAAAGCAGTTGTTCCTCAACAGCAAACTCTGGCTACTGTTTTGAGACGACGTGCAGAGGCTGGAGTCGAGGGAAAAGGCCAACCAGTTCCTGACCCAGTCGAGCAGATGGAACCTGACTATGACGACCTAGAAACGGGAGAGAATGAAAGCGGAGACGAAATTCCCGAGGAATAGAGACCAGAGACCACTGCTAAACGCTTGCTCAGCTTCACAGCTGATCCACTTATAATTTATAGTTTTAACACCACTTTGGTTATCTTATGAGGCTCTGAAAAGTAATTGAAGAACTCATATTTCATTGATTTGAAGAATTCATATTTCATTAATTTTATCATAACTAGACTGTAGAGGCTGTTTTCGGGAAAGGGGTTCTCGAGTCCTAACTAGGCAATGGGCACCAGAAAGGCATTAACGGTACATAAAACCAAATAGATAGAACAATTCCGTCTAGCTTCTCATAAGAAATACTCTGCGACCGGCTGTTTCATTGGCACAAGCCTGTCACTGTCTGCAGGTTCGACTGCTTCAAACACACTATATCGTCTGCTGTAATCATCGTCCACAGTCAAAATTGCAGCTACGTTTCCACATCTGTAGCAATAATTTGGTGCACTCCACACAGTGACAAGTTTTCCTTCAAACATTTCGCGATACCCTTCCAACACCAGCTGATGTGCGCGTGCAATAAGGCTAGTATTGTTGACCTGATTAAATGCAGCCACGGGACCATCTCCAAACAAGTACCCTGCTCCTCGTGGTGAGACGCCCCATTGGGCTCCTTGGCCTTCCTCCTCGCCAATTGTATCATCTGGATCACTCCACAGCAAATCGCACATTGCACCATCGTGAGGCACTTCTTGCTTGCGATCAATCATTCTTATTTCATCGATGCTTGTGATTGCGGGGCTCAGGCCTCCGTGAACACAGAAAACTCCTCCAGGCCCTCCAACAAGGGCGGCCAAACTGAGGTAGTCGAAAACGTTACAGCAGGTATGCCAGACAACCGAAGAGCCGTATTTTCGCACACATTCGTCATAAAAGCCATAACTGGCGGTTATCTGTCTTGATTCGTGGTTTCCTCTGATCAAAGTCATGCGATCCGGGTATCGCACTTTGTAGGCTAGCAGCAGCAGGAGGCTCTCAACCGAGTAAAACCCACGGTCAACAAAGTCGCCCAAGAAAAGATAGTTTGTGGTAGGACACTCGCCGCCAGTTTCAAATAGTGTCAAGAGGTCATGGAGTTGCCCGTGTATGTCTCCGCAAATAGTCACAGGAGTAGGGACAAGTTGAACATTAGCCTCCGAAACGAGGATTTCTTGAACTTTACTACAAAGGCTCAACACAATCGGCTCTGGAACTTTTTCACTGTTCTGAACCAGGGATATCACCTGGTCCACGACGCTCATGTAAGGTGCTGGCGTCTCGATAAGCTCGGTAAAATAGCGCGATAATGCTGCAAAGCCGGCAGTTGCCAGGGTTCAGATTAGCATAATGATTTGGTAGCCGTGAAAAAGGGGGCTACATGTGGTGATTTTTTTTTGAGATAGATCTTCCGAAACTAATTAGCGAAAGGTAGATGTTACATACGTATAAAGGGAAGAGGCCCTTTAATCATCTATATAAATAGCACTTGTTTGGGGTTTATTCAATCACAATGTCATTTGTTACTTTTTGGGGTCAGGCCCTAAAGGGAGCATCGGGGCAGCAGGCTCAGCGTTTTCGAGAGTCAATTGTTTGGGGATAAGTTCGAGATAGGTGCTAGGGACGTAGCCAGTACGGCCGTCACGACTACGCACCCTCCACCATTGACTTTGGTTGCCGAGAGGGTCTTGAGTGGATAAAACAGCAACAAGGTCGCCTTTGTGAAGTTCTAGTTCGACTTGAGGATTCTCAGGAACAAAGTCGTAAAGCGCCTTGCAAAATTCAAGCTTAGAAGGGTCCAGCTGCTGCTGGTTAGCAGCCATTTGCTCTGCTGGTGCCTGCGCCATTGTCTTGACGAGGCGGCCGATAAGGTACGGGAACCCAACTACTGCGGCCAAAAACAGCACCAATGGTTTGAAGGAGGCACGGGGACGGTGCGGCGATCCTGGCGCACCGCCGCCGTTGAACTTGGCAAACTCACCAACACTGAGATCGGGCGGAGCTTGGCGGCCTGTGAGCTTGGCAATTAGTGCCTTGGACCATCTCAAAATGGCAAATATACCCAAAATAGAGCCCAGGCTCTGTTTTAGATGGCCAAACTGTTCGGCAACGCTCATCATGGCGAAAAAAGACGAGTGGGTCGCCATATAAGTGCTCTCGAGCATCTGAGCAAAGCCGCCGAAAGCGCCGACAATACTCTCAATTAACTGGAATGTGGCGGCCGTAGAGTTCTCCATCTGGCCGGGGAAACGGTTCATGTTGCCCATACCGTAACTATTATAGCCTCCGATACCGCCGTATCCACCCCCTCCCATGCCGTAGCTTGGACCATAGCTGGATCCGTACCCTCCATAAGAGTTGTAGTTACCGTAACCATTATAGGCACCGCCGGTGTATCCTGTGCCGCCGTATCCACCACTGTACCCTCCGGAATACCCTCCCAGACCCATGCTGGTAGTTGGCGGAACGCTGTTGAGGGCGGTTGGTCGTGCCGGTACCGGGGGTACTTGTGCAGCAGCCTGTTCCGCAGCGGCCTGTTGAGCAGCGCTGGGCGTGGCCGTTGTGGATGTTGCTGTAGTTGATGCCGTCGTGCCCGACTCCCATGGCTTTGGTCTGGTGGTCATGAAAATTAGTAATGCTCGGCTGAGTGTGGGGTAGATTATATCGATATAGATTGGTGCCTGTCAGCTCCCTGGAGAGTGCTTCATCAAGTTAAAACTGTGTTTGGATATATATAAATTTCTTTAGTTACCAAGAAAGCAAGCTATGCTCTGTGATCTCTTTGTTGTTCTAATAAGCTGTCTCTCATCTCCAGGGGCTCGTCTAGACTACCAAGCCCGAATGAGTCCTCGTCAATGCGGCCGCTGCCGCTTCTACTGCGACGATGCAGGTTGATACTTCTCCTTGTACTTGCGCTCGCAACCATATTGTCCATGGGGATACCCTCGAAAGCCTGTGCTGGGAACAAGCTCCGGATATCACTGGCGCGAGAGAGATTGAGGATGTACACACCAATGAAGATAATGATAAATCCACAAAGAAGGGAGATTGTGTTTACACCGTTTGTGGTGTTGAAACCGCCAAACAGCAGGAAAGATGCGCACAGCGTGCAGCTAGTAAAAGTCACATAGTAGAGTGGGTTCACAATAGAAGTGTCGAATTGCTCAAGTGCCATGTTGAAGTAGTTCATCTGCGTGACGATGCAGACAAGTACCACGAGAATAAACACATAAGTGGAGGCATGTGTAAACTGGTTGTTACCAGCCATGGTCAACTTGAGGGCCAAGCCGAATGCCTTGATTGCCATCACGGTGATTGAACCAACAGCAGAGCAGATTGAGATGTACACCATGGCGTGGCGACGACCGTACTTGGGGGCAACCTTGTAGATCATGTACACTGAAAACACGCAAACAGCAATCATATAAAACATAAACGCGGGACGCTCGGCGTACCCAAGAATCTCATCAACAGTTTGGACGTCCTTATCGGGAGGAGCATGCAAAATGATAATCAGGGACCCAATAAGGCAGATTGCACAGCCCAGCTTGCCCAGGACACCAAGCTCCTCCTTGAGGAAGAAGGCGGCCAATACGGCACCGATGATCACAGAAAGAGCACCAAGAGGGGTGACCAAAATCGCTGGCGCAAACGTGTACGCCGCAAAATTCGCTATTTCACCTATCGCCATGGTCAGTGTACCAGCATACCAGAGAGGGTTTTTAAGGTACTCATACTGGTTATCACTGTTCTGAGACTTTATATGTGCCTTTTTTGTGATAATAAATGATGTACCGATAGCGATTGTGGACCCAATAGCCAGACCCAGTCCTATATACTTGTCCTCGAGGGTCATGTAAGCGATAGTTGGCCTGAGCCGCACGGCCAGGGGGTGTATATAGCGTTTTGGAATTGCCAGCGTTGGTTTGGACCGAGGAGTGCTTCTACCAGAGCGTTTTATCTACATTACGTATATTGATTTAGTATTTCTCATTTCTTTTGGTCAGGCTGGTTTTTGGGGTAACTAATTCTGCTACGCCCCCCACCCCCATGGAAGGCTCTACTAGTATTGAAGAGCTTCAAGAGTATGAGCGAACAGCAAATGCATTTGAGCTATATCACGAAAGGGCAATTAGCGACTATGTGACTTTTCGTCGTAACCGAATCGCGGCCCTCCCGCCAGATCAACAACAAGTGTATAGCGAGCTTTTGCTGCCTCATCTAGCTAAAGTGGCTGAATGTATCGATTTGAACGCTAGATTCCTCAACGACCTGGCCGAATTCAGCCATTGCTCTGCAGCAGACTCTGGGTCACCGCCCGAGTTGCGATATTCGTCTGAGTGTGTGCCCGAAGACGATGGATCAAGGGTCCACTCCACTCTGCGCCAAATAGCTCGCGAGTGGTCAGAGTTTGGCCAAAAAGAGCGTGGCGAGTCTTTTGGGGTAATATGCGCAGAACTCGAGTCCCAGTTCCCTGTCGAGGAGGACCGTCCAAACATCAAGGTGTTTGTCCCCGGTAGCGGGTTGGGAAGGCTGCCATTTGATATCGCAATGATGGGGTTTTGCTGTACTGGAAACGAATACAACATGTACATGCTTTTCACTGGCTATTTCATCCAAAATTTCCTCAAAGACACTAATATTCTTGAAATTGCACCCTTTGTGCACAATTTCAGCGGACACAGAAAAACTGCAGATCAACTACGGGTGGTGCAATTCCCAGATATCGCCCCTACCGAGTTGCTAGATAGACCCGGCTTCCTCAGCCAGGCAATGGGCGACTTTTTTGAAACGGCAGCAGGCATGGAGGAGCAAGACGCTCTAGTAACATGCTTTTTCCTGGACGCGGTACCAAACATCCTCACTGCCATTAGATCCATCACAAAACTTGTCAGAAAGGGTGGCCTCTGGATCAATTTTGGACCAATGCTATGGCATTATGAGCACGTCAAGGGCACCGAGACAGATGATAGGTGCGGAGGTTTGGAGATGGATTTGGATACAATGATGGAGCTAATAAAACGCAATGGGTGGCAAATCGAAAAGCAAAGCACCCACAAGACCACGTACTGCCAGAACCCGACCGAGATGCTAACAAACGAGTATACCTGCGAGTTTTTCGTTGCCAAAAAGCTCTAAAGTACCAAAGAACTTTTCTACCAAAAGAAACTAATGATAATATGCAAAATTATTTTTCTTAACGAAAACTACTGTCCTGATGAATATAAATGCTGTCATGGTAAATGCTTTGGTCGGAAATGTCTCTGACACGAGAGAAGTTCAGCACCGGGCTTCTCGGTAGAGCCGGGGGCTCGTTGTGTGGCGGCAAGAAATTATCGCTTTCATCCATTGTCTGCCAACTGGCAAACGATGACCTAAACTCATCCAGCACAAGGCTGTGATTGAGCGAGGCATCGGGTATTTGCATCACAAACGCCTGGTCGTACTCCCCAGCATTGGATTGAGAATGGCCTGATTGCTCGAGTGCTTCTTGGGCTAGCACTGCCATTGTTTTCTTTACTCCCGGTGGTTTGAGATGGTTGTAGCCGGTCTGCCTCACCGACTCCAAACGCTGTTGTAGCTTCCGTTCCTCGCTCGCTAACCTCCTATTAACGTTCCCTGGATCCTGACCTTGTACTGTGGGGCGGCTTGCTGTTGAAACTGGAAATAACATTGCTTGGTTTTGTCAGGATACTTTGATGCAGGGTGCTTGTGGGGTATATGAGGATGGCCTGCATGCAACCAGGGAGCATGGTGCCGCCTCGACGATGAAGACTTTGTGGACATGGTGAAACCAAAGGCCTCTGATTTACTGAATTAATTTAGGAGATTTTGACGGGTTTTTAAAGCTAATAAACAAGGCCAAACCAGGTGCTTTGGATTTGTCATCCTCGTCAATTCCTCCATGGACCCGAAGGTATTTTATGGGCCTCTCAAGAAGCCCGCAGAGCAGCCGCCCGGCTCTGACACGGAAACAGAAATTGAAGAGCCACCCAAGAAGTTCAAACGGCTGCACAGAAGGACGGCTCACGACCTGCACACAGACATCTCAGCAAAGGATGACGAGCCCATCGATATCAGCTCAAGGGCAGGCCAACGGGAGCTCGTGCAACGCGCATCAGACGGTGATCTTATTTATATTGGCCGCGCGCTTCAACTCGGCTGGCAGCCTACCCCCGAGGCAATAGTCGCGTCAGCCAAAGTCGGACATGCCGAAGTTTTGGGTATGCTTTTGGCGTTTGGCTCGGGTGATGTCACCTTTAATAATACCACGCCATTGGCTGCAGCCATCCAAGAGAACCACAGCAAAGTGGTGCAGCTCTTGATCGACGCGAACGTCAGTTTGTCATGGCGTGACCGACAGGGCAGATCGTATGGTGAAATCGCAGACAAGGCCAATCCAGAGGTGCGCAAAGCACTCATAGATGCATATAGAAGCCGCCGTGAGCGTCGAGAAAGGGACAAGCTCCAAGCCAGGGATGACAGAAAACTCCAAGACAAGGCGGCAGACAGGAGAAGCTCCAAACACGATATCCCCCGCAGGGATTCAAAAGATACAATCAAGGAGAGGAGGCAGTCAGCTCCAGACACCAAGAAGGAGCCATCAAACTCCCGACCAAGGTTATCAAGAGAAACATCAAGAGAATCTGTGCCCAAGGATAAAGATCCGAAACAGCCAAACGGGTCGTTGCCACAGCCTAACGAGAGCGAGCGACCAAGGCGTAAAACTTTCAGTCTCTCGGACTACAAAAATCTCAAGTTCACCAGGACCAAGGAGAAAGGAAAGGAAAAGGAAAAAGAGGCCAACAAGGAGAGCTCCAAACCACAGAGCAGCGAACTCGAGGCCAAGCCTATCAAGGTCACTCCCGACACAACCCCTCACACTACTCCTGAACGCAGTGACACTGGAGAACCAAAGACTGACAAGAGTAGTGAATTGCCTAAACCGACGGAGCAGGGTGCCACCCCCCTTCCAGAAACACAGGCTGAGCGTGCACATAGAGCAGTATTCGAAGTTCAAAGTGCCAGTGAAACTGCCGCTAAATTCACCATTACCGAAGCTGCAAATGCAGAAAAGTTGGCAACGGCTGCCCAGGAAGCCATTGGAAACGCAGCAAGAGATTTTGTAAATGCAACAAAGCACCTTTTACAAGGATCTGCGCCTATCCAACCCGCTGCCACTGCTGCTAAAGCACCAGAAAAGCCCGCTACTACACAAGAGCCTGATGAAGATCCCGATAGAATGGAAGTTGAACCACTGATGGCTGATGAGCATCAAGAAGCCTCCAGGAAGCCTCATGTCACTTTTCAAGAGCCTCAACAGGAACTCAGTAGTGATGCTATGGATACCACAGAAGATAGACCTCCAGAGGACAGAGCTGCAAACGATTCCGAGCCCCCCCTGTTTGCCCGTAATTTTCGTGCCCGTGAGGCCTCGCACTCCCCTCGGTCTCCCACTATTGCCGCTCCTGCTCCTGTTGCAGAGCGTGTTGCTAAACGAAGCGAAGAGCGGAAAGCCTTTGAGGCTCTCTTGGCTAAGCGGGAACGTGAACGTAAAGCTCGTGAGGCCCAAATGCTTCAAAAGCTCGACAACGAGGAGAAGCGTCGTAAAAGTGGTAAAATTGGCTCCCCAGAAAGCCCTGATATTCCAAACCCACCTCCAAGACCTGAGCCTAAAAAAGTTGCACCCGAAGTATCCAGTCATATGGCAAAACTACCGTTCATTTTGCAGCGTCTAGCATGTACGGGAACTCCCCAAGACGTGGGTCCTCTTTTTGTGCATCGGTATA
The DNA here is from genome assembly GCA_030564425.1 of Wickerhamiella cacticola. Taxonomy (NCBI): domain Eukaryota; kingdom Fungi; phylum Ascomycota; class Dipodascomycetes; order Dipodascales; family Trichomonascaceae; genus Wickerhamiella; species Wickerhamiella cacticola. The sequence continues at coordinate 196,205 of JAJLUX010000001.1, read as the reverse complement.
GCGGCGTTGGTGGTGGGTTTGATCGTGAACCAGCCAAGTATCATGCGCTCGACATTCAAGTTGGTGCACTATTTGGGGTTGGTATACACTCGAGGTACCCTGATTTGCAAAAAGTTCCTGTCACGGATGACGAGAAACACACTCTATGGGATTTTGTTTCTCCATGGGTCTGTCCTGAAGGCTGTTCTCGCGCTGAACGTGAGGAAGAATTCTCCAAATTTCATGATATCCCATTGTATTGGATCAAGGGCGACGATGTCTTGGAGATTGCTAAAGATTTCGATCATGTCAAGTACCGCACCTGTCCAATTGCCCTGGAGGTTGTCGAATCGCCGGCCGTTGATGGATATTTATTGGAACTTACAAGGTCACTGCCGATTCACATGGCAGTGCGTAATTGCCTACGCCAGCAGGTCTATGCGTGGGACTAGTATTTATTTATTTAATTTTAAACTTATTTGATAATGAAAACGCAATCTCAAGCGTTCTTTTTCAACTCTTTTATGAGCTTATCGATCTCGGTAGCATAGGCAAGGTTGGGGGCTACATGCACGGGTTTCCTGTCTTCTTTATTCTCGGCGTCTGTGTTGGCACCTCGCTTGACCAGTAATGCAACGACATCGGTATTTCCTTCAGCCACAGCATCATGGAGGGCGGTCCAGCCATTGGAGTCAGTGGCATTGATGGGTGCACCGGCGTCCAGCAGATGCTCAACCATTTTGACTGAGCCAATTGCCGCAGCACGCTGGAGAGCTGTCTTGCCCTGCTTGTCCTTTGATTTGACGTTTGCCTTGAGCTTGATGAGGCTATCGACAATGCCAAAGTGCTGCTTTGAGACTGCGAGCTGTAGTGCTGTCTGGCCGCCATTGGTCTTAGCATCAATGGGAGGAGGGTTCGGAGCGTTGAGGAGCTGGTCCAGAATTTCCTGGTTGCCAATTGCAGCAGCAATGTGCAAGACTGTCCAGCCCGCATCGTCGACAATTGCCAGGTCTTGAGGGATCTTGAGTAACTGAGCTACCATCTCGGGGCTATTTTGGCTGATAGCCCAAAACAGCAGTGTACGGCCATCTTCGTCTTGCTTTGTGGCTTGGCTAGGATCGGACTCCAGAGCTTTTTGTAGTAAACCAGCTTGATTCTCGAGAATGTATTGTCTTGCCATTGGGATCAGGTCAGGTGCTAATATAAGATCAGGCTACTCATGTCATCTCCACATTATGTTCACAAGTACCCCGAGCGGATTTAAAGATGCGCCAATAAGCCAGGCTTTGTGTATCGGAACTATAGTGGCGCCAATTGTGTCCAGTCTCTACAATATTCAGTATTTATCGGTCTTACGGGCCACACCTTTTCTGGTGCCATGGCACCAATGGTACCGTATCTTATTCAACTCCACAGTTTACACAGATCAGGTGGGTGCTTTCGTAGCTGCTGGTTTGTTTTATGAGCTGCGAGTTGTCGAGAGGTTCATTGGCACGGGAAAGTTCAAGCGGCTAGTGGTGGGAACCTGGGCAGCATGTACCTTTGGCGTCCCCTTTGTGCTCTTACTGTTGAGTCCATTGATCAGCCTCCAAGTTAATTCTGGATGCACAGGTCTTTTAGCCGGCTTGACTGCCGCATACTGGATTATGGTGCCCCCTACCGCTTATTATAAGGTGGACGGTCTGGGCACTTTTACCGATAAACTGCCGTTGCTTTTCCTCGCCCCAAACCTTATATTTGCTAGTGGAGGTCTGCTCAAGTCTATAATTGGGTGGGTTGCTGGTACGGTCATGCTCTCGATGGTGTAGATATTACCTGGGATACAAGAGCAGCCAGCATGGTGCACTACTACTCTCGCCTCAAAAAACCCGCACTTTATTGCTACATAAATACCCTATAGAGTTTCTAAACCACCGTAGCCAAGCTCCTGAGCTACACGAACTACCCCACATCCGGCTCACCTCATCACAGCTCAAGATGGATATGGGACCACACATTGAGTCGGTTGTGTACCTGCTGCGAGCAAAGGGCAACGAACCCAGAGATCTTGTTCGCCAGGTAGCGAGTCTGCTGCCATTCGTCAAGAATATCCTCAATCTCAACCTGATATTGACCGAGGCGGCAAGGAATGCCGAGATATTCAGCTCAGTGGAGTCTGTGGGCTTTTTTGTTGACGCAATTACAGCCGCTGCCAATCGCAAAAAGGATATCTCCAACCCCACAATCTCCCCTGACGAGTATTTCCATGTTATGGCTCACCATGCCACCACGCTGCCGCTTTTGCCAGGACTAGCGGTATTGTGTGGGCTAGCGCTCGCAAAGCCACCCAACCAACACTTTATTAAACGCGGGATTGTTCGCAATACCAGATACATGTCAAACTGGGCCCCTGATGCCGACCCCACTGCCCCCACCCTGACAGTCGTGTGCATTGCAAAGGCTCAGTGGGTGTTTGACCAGATGGAGATCCAGCGTATACCGCTAAACTACTACTGGCCTTATATTCTCGACTTGGTTTACCCTCCAAGCTTCAACGGACTGTTGCATGGCCCCGTGTTTGACGATTTTGGCTCTTACTCGCAACTCATTGCGAAATGCCTAACTTATTTGAGTGTTTTGGAACCTTTCTTGCAGCGGTGCTACCAGTTTGTTTGCCGCGCTGTCTCGAGATACACGAACAACGAAAGTACCACGCCCTACAAGACACTCTTGTTTGGTGTGGCACTGCAACTTCAGGGTCTGTGCAGCCAGATCCTTCACAATCGCCGCCTAGAAGCAGGTGTGCTCTGCCAGAAAATATTGCTGATATTCCAGGCGCTAGGATTTGCGGCCGAGGAAACTGGTGGTAAGTTTGAGGCATACGAGTTCACCTACAATATCTGCATCGACGTCTTGCTCGAATCGCCGCGCTCATATGCTAATGAGTGTGCTGTAGAGCTCGCAAACTGGAAACACAAGTCACCTCTCGTTACTGTGGAGCGGGGTGAGCTCTTGTTCTTTATTGAGCTATGCGAGAGACTTTTGCCCAAACTTGAAAGTGACGTACTAGAATCGTATGTGCTGCCTTGCGTGCAAATATACATCAAACCAGTCGAGGGGGCCTCTGGTAGGGCATTGCTTGAGGCAGCTCACTCATTTATGCTGGAATACCTGAGTTTAGGCAATAGTGCCCATTCAAGAAACACATCAGCGAAAAAGGCAGACCGCAATGTTGTCATGTACTTTGACGAGGTCATCAATCTGTATCCGTCGATTCTTACCTGGGAACAGTTCAAGCTAGCAGTGAGCCGGGTTACTGGCGCTCTAAGCCAGCCATTTGTGCGCCCAACAACCATTCACAACTATATCCTTGAGAAACTATTTGAGTTAGCCAAAGCCACCATTCCTGGCGTTCCCATCCCAGAATCAGCTTTCCCACAAACTGGCGAGCGGCCTCCTACGTTGCGTGCTGTCTATGTCACGACGCTTTTGCACGCACTCCCAGACCTCTGTAGCCAGGAGAGTTTTGGGTGGTGGCTCTCACAAGTCAATGCCATGGTCCCCGAGAGCTATAACGACTTGACGCATCGCGAGAGAAGATATATCAAGAGTGCAATCTCTGACGTGGTGACTGGCCTCAACTTGAACCTCGCTGATATTGGTATCCGGTATTGGTTCGACAAGGGCGCCATGCTGTAAATTTATATATCAAACTGAAGCTACAATTTATTTACAAAGAAAAAAACTAAAACTTCAACTCACAATGCTTTCACGGTTATTAGTTCGTTGTACAGGGGTGTAGTAGCTTCTGTCTGCACCCGATGTGAAAGAGGCGCTAGCGCCTACACCGGAAATATTACCCACGTTGGAGGTTGTATTGGACGATGCCGCTGGGGTGGGCGCGGGCGTACTGGGGGCGTGCGGTGCTGGCGGTTTTTTCTCAGCCCTGGACTGCACTTTGGGCAGCTTGATTTTTTGGAATCTTGGCGCAACGCAGCGATCTGAAAATACTTTACGGAGTCCACTCTCGATCAATTGACCGATTTTGGGGACGTTCTGTAGCTGTGCACGGGATCCAATGAGACTCTCTACTTTGAACTCCATATTGTACGTTGGGTCAATTGAAACAGTCAGGAACGTATCATTATCCTCAGTGGCTAAACTGAGACGAATCCTACCCGAGAAATTCACCAAGGAGACGTTTCCAGAGACTGGCAGGCTTGCAAGCATAGGCTTTGGGTAGCTGAGCAGCAACTGCGTATCGATACCCAGTGTGATGCTATCTTTCAGGTCGATATCAAATTGGATCTCGAGGTTTTCACCCACCTGGACTACTTTGCAGTTACTCAAAAGCGGATAGTCTGAGCCCAAGTGCAGCTTTGTGATTTTGATGCCCCCCACAAATCTGGGGATCTTGTCGCTGTTGACGATATCATTGAGTATAAGGAGCAATTGGTCACCAGCAGCAGCTTGCTCACGCATTGCACGAATGACCAAGGCAAGCAAGACAGTAAACCAGTCCATACTCTCGGGGGCGTGATTGCTCACATCATAGTAGGTCTGTTCCAGTAACGAGTCCGTTGTAGCGCTCTCTGCGGGGGTTACATGGACTTCTGCCTTGCGGGTAATATGCGATTTGAGATTATGGCCATCTGCAAATAAAAAGAAACGAACAACAATGCCCAAAACGAGCAAAACGCTCATTTGGCCGAATAGCAGTCCTACTGCGAAGCTGCTCATGAGGGAAGAGTGGCGTCAAGTGTGGCAAAAATTAGTCGGGGATTATACTTAGCGGTAAAGGAGGAGACTTGGAGGCCATAAATCGCCCAGTTCACTCGACAGCAGCTTAGAATACAACGCTTAGAGTACAAACGCTGAGTACGTCAACAGGTGCACCCATGTGGGTTCCCCTCAATCTATACTATCTAGCCACTAGGAAATAAATAAATGGAAAGCTGGCCTTCTCACAGTTAGTACTCGGTTTCTAGCCAAGCCAATAAAGACCGCAGAACTGCATTCTCGCTTGCACTAGCCGCGCCTAGCTCGTCAATAAACGACTGGATGTATTTTTCAGAAGCGCGCTCATACTGCGTCATGGTCCTATCCATGAACTCCATCATATCCTCAGGAGAAACATCGGCAAACTCGTCAACATCACACTCGCCGAGTTCTGGATCAATGATCGCCAGCGTGCTTTCGTGATTCTTGAGGAACCCCGCGTACATGCGGCCCATCTTGAACAGCTTGGCCTGGCATTTCAGCAGGTTGGGACGAGTAAGAAGGCATTCCTTGAGACACTTGTCCAAGAATGACAGGTGCTGTTGCTGTAGCGCGTCCACAGTTTTACAAGTGTGCATATCGCGCTGGAACTGTCGCCATTTGGCCTCGATGACATCAGTGGTGCAATAGTAGAGTAGAGCCTGAAACAGTTTGAGGATACGATTCAACAAGCCGTTGGCTTTGCGCTTGAACTCTTCTACTTCTGGGATGCGGGAGTGTTGACGCCAACACGGCGCCTTGTGTAGCATTGTCCATACTTCACCCAAAGAGTGGATTGTAGTGCGCAAAGTCAAGAATAACCGAAACAGAAACTGGTAGCGTAGCACTGCGCTTCTTGAGATGACCAAGTTCTGGGGGAAAGGGATATCGAAATCAAGTTGCAGGGCCTGGAGGGTATTGAGACTGGGCCGTTCTTGAACAGGATGCGATGGCATATTTAGAGCATTGTCTCCCATCTCCTCGAGCTGCGCCGCAGTAACACCAGAAACGTTGGCAATGCCAAGCAATTCGTCCACTAAACCGGTGGTGGCTAGCGACACCTTCAAATCATCCAGATGTTGTTCACTAGATATTGATCCTGGTTGCTGGATAGCAATATCGAGAGCATACTGTAGTTTCTCCACGCTCGTCTTGTGTGCTGGTCGAGAGAGATCTTTCTTGACAGTATCCAAGAACGTGGGGAGGAAGTCACTATTATCGAGGAAAAAAGTATGCTTGAACTCAATCAGTCGCTGCTCGAGGTTGAGCGACCATAGCAGCTGAAGAAGGCGCTCGTTTGCTTGCTGGTACGCCTGGGAGACTACCACCAAAAGTGACTTATCGAGAAGGGACCTCGGCTGTTCGAGGTGGTTGATGTTTTCTGACTGGTGATTGCATTCGGATATCACCTCAAGGTACTTTCCAGCAAGCAGAACCTGGTTATAGAGGTCAGATGAGCTCAGCTCGAGGGGCAGGAGCGTGTCGTTGATGTGGTACTTGTCCCAGTCCTGAGACAAGAAAATAGAGGGCGACTGGACCTGCACCATGAATTCATTGAACGGATCTTCGATTCTCCCGTGATATATCCACCGGACAAGCATGTCAAGGAACGGTTGCGAGGCAGCGTCGATAAACCCAGTAAACAAGTCACGGGCCAGGGTGGAGCCCCGCACAGTTTCAAGGCGTCGGCTCAATAAATAGAGAATAGCACCTCCGCGAGTGTTGGCGTCTCTCAGCTCGTACACAAGTGCGGCAGCGTGCTCGAATTTCCGGATCATTGTGCCCATGGAGAGGATCAGGTCTTGCAGGCCCATGGGTTCCGCTTTGGAATGGCATTCCAGCTCACAGCATACTCTGACGAGCTCGCGACACAGGAGCGTGAGTTGCGCGCCAAGCGCTTGGTTTACACGGCCTCGGTCCAGGTCTGAGAGTTCGCCCGCATACTCTTTGACCATCAAATGGTCGCTGGCGAGGTTTAGCAGCGGCTCAATGATATCGTTGAGAGTTGTATCGATCGAAGTTCCCGCGTAAAAGGAGAATCTGTCAGTATCGCGGTCGTAGAACCGGCGGAAATAGTTGGAGTGGCCGCTAACGATAACTCGAATCATGTCGGAAAAGAGGTGCATTTCCTGGCTTTTACGGGCTCCCGAGAGCTCAATAGCCCTCTCTGCAGGGTTCATGTCCTGCAACTGGAACGATAGGAGCGGAGCGCTCGTGTCGAGACGCGCTACCAGTCCCTCATTCATTACGCGATCACGACTGGGGCTCGTTGCACTTGTCTAGTGTACTCTTGTACCCTGGTCGTAGCTGTAATCGGATTCTGAAGCAATTAGTTAAATAGCATAAAAGCTCAGATTGGGTTTAGAAAATTCGCTGAATCTAGAGTCAGCTCGAGGCTCTTACGGGTGTATCATGAATACATACAGCAGGACGGCATTTTGGCATAAAGGAGTAATGGCCCAAACGTGTCCATTATCTACCCACTTTGTCCCCGCGGCTGTCTAGATTATCCAGAATGGCAACTGCTCCTGGATATGGGATCATGTGCTTGACCACAAATCCCATGGCATCTGAAGCTGGTAGCCAACATTGCACATGCTCGCACCCCCATATGCGATTATAAAACCAAGAGGCTCTCAGCTGATGGCTATAAAATCACACATAGCAGCTACACCATATCAGTAGTTGCGGTCTTGGACATGTGTATCACAGGAGGGACGCGAACATTTAAAAGATAGAGATATCTAGACTTGTGCCGCATTGTCGTTTGAAATCTAATAAGTTCAGCAGCCAAGGGTTCATGGAGACTTTGTGATAATGCTGATGGAATGGAGCAATTAAACCGTGTTTACCGACAGCTGGTATCCAATGGATAAATTACTGCAAATCAGAGAATAGGATAAACACAGTAGTATCTGGCGGGACAAAGCCCACTACTCAATGATTTGGCAAGAGTGTATGAGGCAATTCATCTTTCTTGTGACTCTCATGCTTTACCTTCAACTTGCCCGACAGCAAGACATTTACTTGTTCCACTACAAAACTAGTATTTGGCCAAATAAAGTGGTAATACTAATCTATGAGCTACTACAATGTGCCGCAGTACAGTCCCATACGCGATAGCACTCTCGAAAATAATGGGATCTTTGCTACCGCTAGAAAGATCAGTAAAAGCGTTCGCGAGATCATCGATAGGTGCGAAAAGTGTACAGCAGCTGCTTTCGCGGCTTTACTTAGGTCTCTGATCTGTGTAAACCACGACTGCATGGAGCTATACTTGGAGGGGGCCTATAGTCTAGAAATGCCGCTAGATCGGATATTATACGAGAATAAATACTTTTGGAGCCCATGATACCGTTAGAGCCCATGGAAGTCGAATTGAATTACTGGATCAAGCATTACTTGAAGAGGGGCTGGTAGCCGTGCTGGTAGCCGTGCTGGTACAAACACTGACAGCACAGAAGGCCAGACTAGACATGAAGAAACGCTAGAAATTTATCTTTAATTTCTGTAGAAAGCGAGGAGTATGATACTATCACTGACTTCGGGCGTGAACCTCTGGCTACAGTTTACAGGAAAAAATGCAGCAAATGGTGGTACATGGGATGAAAACATTCACGAGCGTGCCTGAATTCGCATACTCGCGACGTTTCTTGCCGTCACCTGGGCTGAAAACTGAACCGAAACCTTGTGCATGCACTGTATGAAAATTGATCCAGGCAAGAGCCCGACTGCACTACGAATACGGGAGGATACTAGTAGGTTAATTAGACTGGAAATATGGATTTTTCAAGGGTGTGAGAAAGAGGCGGAACAAAGGTAGACTACTGCAGGTCATACATCAAGGAAAGCAGCCTTGAACTTGTTTAAAATTATGGATCAAATCCACGACAAGCATCAAGCTGCAGCAATTCTTATTTGCCAAACCAAAATCTAAATTCCATATCAGCAGGCGTATGCAGGTTACGCTGGAGTGCATAATGCAGCCAGCTTTTCTCCGGTGGATCAGCGTGCCAAGCCGGCTCGATAGAGAATACTAAAATGCTAATGCATTTAATGCATTTAATGCAATGATGCGTCTTGTTATGATGCCGCAAAGTCGGTATTCAGGAAAATACCGGAAGGGTGCTGGTTATTTTTAGCAACACACGACAACGCAACCGGAAGCGAGATCAGGAGCTCAGGGGCGTCTCTAGTGTAGGCAAGAGGATGTATACCAAAAAATAAATTAAATACATAAGTGAAATTCAATTAGATCTCAGCTCAACAGCGCTATTGCACTGCAAGCACGAGTATTGTAGGTTCCCGTTTGAATCTGGAACAGCGTTTTTGTTCATTAGAGCCCACTCGCCCTTGGACGGGATCTTGCCACAATGCGCAGAGATGCACCGGGCACCTGTTTTCTTGTAGCGGAGACCGCAGCTATTGCACAGCTGGCCGGCACTGGGGCTCCAGCTGGGTCTCCAGCAGGGAGACTGTGACGACTTGCAGCTAATACAGACCTTGACCGGTTCCGAAGTGCACATATTAGGGCTCACTGGGGGGCTCAAGAGTGGTTCTTGAACAAAATGGTTCTGCTGGGGTGGGAGCTCAGAGCGGTCCTCTGTGTAGCCCCCCATGTAGTTTTGGAGAGACGACGACTCGTGAGGAGGAGTAGGGTAGGTAAACACTGCTTGCTGAGTATATGAGAGGTTCAAGGGCTTCACCGGCATGGGGATGGATTTTGGAGGAGCAGACTGTGTGAACCCAATAGGGCTAACTGGAGCCGGTGGAGGGGTGCCCGAGTTGCGCACAGGAGCAGCCCGGGTATAAGGAGTCTTGGGGGAAGAGCTGCGGCGACGGAGACGCCATGCAGTGCGCAGAGCAGTGTCTGGATACAGCAGCGACGAGGTCGAAACGGTGATTTGGGGTTCGAGTGGTTGTGGAGGTACGCTACTTCTCAAAGCTGATTCCTTGAAAGAAGGGAACATATCACGAGTGTCAAGAAAGAGGGCCATTTTTAGAGTTGTTGTGAAGCCACCTAGTACGCCCATGCTATGGGGGAGTGCGGCTCTTTTAAAGCCAACCACTCTGGCACCTTGCATATGTATATGCATGATTCAGTTCAAGACAGCATGCATTTCTGGGCACGATAATTTCCGCGAGTGCTGTCGCAGGCGCCCAGCCGCAGCTGAAATATACCTGTACAATGAACGGTGGCCGAAATCAAATTACCGAACTATTAGCCAGTTGCCGCAAGCGTCCACCATCCGGTTCTGCGTGCTGCACCTTCGCCCCTCGAAATTTGCCGAAGCGCTTCCCCAGATTCCTTATGTCAGCGGTAAAAAGAAATACTTGCGTCGAGAATATGTGGGGGAGGAGTAGCATGTGAGATATGCCTAGCACTCTTTGGATCGTTCCGATGTAAATTTAGACCTCATCTGGTAAGCGTATCTGCAATTTTGGCCTGGTGTGTGCGCTTGATCTCTTGATACATGGCTTGTTATCAAATCAATATGCACGATTTTGTACACATGCTGTCAAGGCTGATCTGCCCAATGCGACTGCGAGAAAAAAAAATCTAGTTTACATCAATAAAGTGATCAATCAGAATTACAGTTGAGGAAATAAGTTGACATGAAATACAAAAGAGGATTCTATGCTGCATGACTGCTTTTGGTTTAAATATGTGCACACAGTGTAAGCCGTGCAGACCGGCAGAAAGCGGATCAAGTACAGTTACCCTTGTGGTCTCTCTAGCTAGTCTAGCGCACACATCAATCTGGGGCAGCGGCCCGTTTGCCCCGCACTCCGCACTAGTAACTCTGGCACCCCGCACCCAATGTAAATTAGTACATTATGCATCAACCCTTGCCCCTAAAAGCCTTTGTTCGCGACCGAGGTCGGACGAGCGTCTAAACCGTACATTCCTTGCTACTAGAGGCGACTTTTTCAGTGAAATTTCAGTCGCTACAACACTTGAAACTGTGCTATCAAATTCAAATTCATTTTACACCCACGACCCTAGTCGCCTTGAAGGTCACGAGCACCAAATAGAAGCGCTTGTTTACTCAGCAATCATAGCTTGATTCTTCCGTTGATCCGCCAGTGGCGACCAGCGCCACCCATCGATATCAGAGGGGTGCTCAGAGTTTACCCCCGAGTGGATCTTGGTGGTGGCCCCTTTAGGTGGCTGCCATTATTCCAATGAGTGAGTCGCATAAACTGGCAATCAAGGTGCTCAGATTAGGCCGCCCTCAACTGCAAACTGCCCAGTTTGACCAACCAAGCTTATTTACAGAAGAATTGGTGCTCCCCAAAACTATTGGCCCGTGTTTTGCTGGCGAACGGTTCAGGTGCTTGTTGTCGGTAACTGCTGAAGAGCTAACGGAAAACGCCCACTTCACAGTGGAATTGCAGCACGGTCAGGCGAAAACCAGGGTTCTTGACGAGACAGGAGTTGATTTTGGTACCAACGCACCAGTCATCCGCAAGATCGATGAGGAACTAAACTTCTCGGGCCAGGGGACCCTTTCTGTCCAGATCAAATACAACGACGGCGAGCACATGCGCACAATTAGCAAGAGTTTTTCATTTGAAGTGTCACAAGTCCTCAAGACCCGTTCAAGAGTCGTACCAATATCTCCCTCACTAAAGCCACGGGGGGACGCGATTGAAGTTCAGGTAGAAAATAGCACCGAGAGCATTGTGACTATTGAAGATTACGAATTTACCCACAAGACCCACACTTTTGTTCACCCTCCCAAATCGTCCATTATTCTAAAGCCAAGAGACGTGTACTCGGTTGCTAGCATGGTTGAGGGATCCGGTCAAGCAAGAGATATCGGAGAGCTTGTACTCAGGTGGTCACGAGATCCGTTGGGGTACAAGGGAAGTGCCACAGTTGCCGTCAGGAGGTAGTCCTGCCAAGTAAGTGCCTGAACAAAATAATATATATTTACCTATCCTAAGATACAATTTTAGCTCGACTCCGTGTACTCAAGAGGGCGTGGGCATAGGCCTAGTAGGGTTTGTAGTACCCGCGACCGCGGTAGCCACCTCTGTTTCTGTAACCGCGACCTCTGCCGCGGCCTCTCTGATTGTATCCATGCACGTTTGTTCTCTTTGGCAGCACTTTGATCTGGCGTCCCAGCAGCTCGGTGTCGTTGAGCATCAGGGCAGCAGTGACCATCGACGGCTCCTCAAACTCAATGTACGCAAACCCCTTGGGGGAACCGGTGTACTTGTCCATCATGATGTTGATACGGTTGATGTTGCCGCACGGGCCAAACAGCTTTTGCAAATCAGCAGCAGTGGCAGCGTACTCGACGTTTCCCACGTAAATGCTGCGAGCATCAACCTCCTCCTTATTGTCCTTGACCTCCTCGTGGGCCTGGGTGAAATCCGCCTGCAGCTTCTTCAACAGCTCTGATTCTTGCTGGATTCTTGCGAGCTGCTCCTCAACAGACTCTCCACCACCGGACTGATCCATTGCAGCATCTGAATTTTCAACCATGGTTGTGATTATCAAGCACGGGTGCAGCTGGCAAGGTCCCTAAAATGGGCAGAGACCAGAGCTATATTTATACATGAATTAAATTCAAAATTAAGCTGGTAATCCAGGCTGGTAGTTTGACAAGTGAGTGCCTGCCAAATTTGCCGGCCACCACTAGTCGAGGTCGGGGTCTGGCAAGCAAAGATTGGTGTTGTCAATATCACGAATCTTTTTAGCGGGGATTCCTGCAACCACGCAGTCTGGTGGAACATCTCGACTGACTACCGCACCAGCAGCAACAACCGAGTTGCGGCCCACTCTCACCCCGGGCAGAACGATAACGCCAGCGCCTATCCAGACGTTATCCTCGATATAAACTGGGTGGGCGAATTCGACCCCACCGACACGCTCTTTTGCGTTGAGGGGGTGCGCTGCAGTGCAAAGAGTGACATTGGGGCCGCACATGACGTTGTCGCCAATAACCACCAGGGAGCAGTCCAGGATGCAAAGACCGAAATTGGCATAAAAGTTGTTGCCTACCTTGATGTTATAGCCATAATCGACTCGGATAGGCGCCTCCACTAGACCCGGTGTCCCGGCAGCACCCACCAGGTCGCTGAAAGCTTTCGCCTTGGCAGCATTATACTCGTCAACGCTCTTGAAATCACGAATTCTCATGGCATTATAGTCTTCAGCCTGCTCGTGCGCAAGAGTTCTCGTTAGCGTGAGGTCTTGGTCCCATGCAAGATAGGTGCACCCACAGATCATCCGTTGGTACTCTGGGTTGTTGAAAACGCGTTCGGGGACCCTCATGGTTTTCGCAATTGACAGGATTTCGTCATTTAGTTCAGTATTCACGGTGGTCATTTGGAGAGGGTCCCGGAGCCAGGGTGCTTATATACCCGTGTGGCCATTGTATCGCCAGTAGAGGCTTAGCCGGCTGATAAATATAGCCCCTAGTTATCTGTAGATATATAGAAACACTTTTAAAGTAGTTGGCAAATCGGCGAACGGCAGCTTGAGGTGACCCATCTTGGGTCGTCCCGTATCCAACCACTACCCCATAGCATACCTCTCCAGGGCAAAAGCAAAATGGATAGACCATTGTTGGCAGCAGCAGACCCTCCAATCGATGACGACGATTACAATTACGAGGCACAAGCGTTCCCTACCTCTGTGCAGGTTCACCTGATATATTCGGCCTACACGCTCAGTGTTTTCATTTCTCGTACCTGGGAAGCGGCATGCCCCATGCTCATAGCGCTCATGTTTAGCAGCAACTATATCATGGTGAGCATATATGCGGTAGCATTTGCTATATGCGGGCCCTCGCTCGAGAAAATCGCCCGCCATCGCGTGGCATGCAACCCAAGGTTCAGGCTGATGCGCAACACCATCTTCCAGCACAGGCTCTTCCCTATCCTGGCCTCAATCATCTTGAGCTATCTCGTATCTGGTGATTACCATGAGATTGTTCGCAACGCCGCCATTGTAGTAGTAGTGGCCTTTATCATGATTGCAAGAGTAGGAACAACCACTCAGCTGATTGCCATTGAGAGCGACTGGACGCATATCATGTCAAACGAGCAGAGCGGTGTTTGCGATACCATTGTTGGGAACCTACAGCTCGTCTCGTATGTATGCTCACTGGCGGGCCCAGTGATTGCTGGAGGCCTCATTTACTGGCTGTGGATCGAGGCGACCCTCAAGGCGCTCAGGTTCGCGCTTGGGTTCTCGCTGGTTGTTGAACTCAGCCTCATGTACCAGCTGTACTCCACGTGCTATGCCCTCAGCGTTCCTCGCCCCCCGCAAACAGACCCATTCACTGCTAATTTGGGCACAGTGATGCCCGGCATCACCACTCGCCGGGTGTTTCAGTACATTGGCCACAAGCCAAAGCCCGTCATGTGCGCGTTGGGGGTTATCCTCTTGAAATGCACCATCATCTGCATTGGCCCCCAGTTTTTGTTTTATTTCTTAAACACTAAACAGGTGCCCGCCATTGTGGTTGGTATCTTCTTATCACTGCAATTATCAGTGTACATGCTGCCAGCGGTATACTCGTACTTCACGGCAATCTGTACAGATGTGGTGGTAATTGCCGGTGTAGTGTGGGTGGTGTTTAAAAACTATGCATGGTGCGAGTACATTGTAGCGCTTTGCATTCTCATTTCGCGCTACAACCTCCATGTCTTGGACCAAAATGCCCAGTGGTGGATTGAGGATCTTGTCAATGACAAGGCAGTGCTCGTTTTGTTCCGCAAAACAGAGCTACAGACTCTTCGAATCCTAGACGGCTTGAACCAGTGCTTGACGCTAATCTGGTACAAACCGGCAAACTTTCCCATTCCCGTGCTGATTGGGGGTATCGTCGCGTTTATTGGGTTAGCCCTTTTTGGTGCCTCTCGGAGGCTTTAATTGAGCTCTGGCTCGAAAACTAAACTCTTCACATAATCATTAAACTATATTATTCTTTATTCAAAAACTTTTCAATGTTGCCGGCACTGAGGGCGGCTTTGACCTGTTTCTCAACGAGCTTGCCCATCAGGTCGACCTCGACATTGACTTTTTCGCCGACTTTTTTACCGGAAACAATCACTTTCTCCTGGGTATAGGCAATAAGCATAACGCCAAACGTGCCCTTGTCGTCGTCCACGGCAGTGACTGTGAGTGAGGTGCCGTCGAGGGCAATGAACCCTTTCTCCACGATGTACACAAGAACCTTGGGGTCGCGAGGCTTGAAGGTGAACCGGAGGGAGTTGCCGTCCGGCTGAATATCAACGATCTCCGCCACAGTGTCTACGTGGCCCTGGACAAAGTGCCCACCAAACCGTACGTGGCCCGAGACGGCTCTTTCGAGGTTCACGCGAGACCCAGCAACCAAAGAGCCGAGATCAGTGCGGTCCAGAGTCTCGGGAGCGATACCGACCTTGAACGAGTCCTCATCAAACTCCGTGACCGTGAGGCAGACACCATTGACGGCAATTGAGTCTCCGAGATGACAGTCGCCAAGGATATCTTTTGCTCCGGTGATTGTGAGCGAAACACCGTTGCCCCCGCTTTGAGAATTGTCCAGCTGGTCGAGCTTGGATACTGTGCCAATGGCTTCAACGATACCAGTAAACATTGTCAGGAGGTGGGAGGCACGTTGAGCTTTAGTAGCAAAGACAAAGTTTCCCACCAGTTTAGAGTTTGCAAATTGAAAATAAAAGATGTAAATTCAAGAAATTAAATCCGTTCTAAAGCTGGGCCTCAGGCTAATGGTATCGTGTGGTGCTGCTCGCTTACAGTCATGTTCCCTGAACTGAAAAACGATCTTATCCTCAGAGCCGCTCGCGGTGAGAAGGTCGAGAGGTCCCCCGTGTGGATCATGCGTCAGGCCGGTCGCTACCTCCCCGAGTATAACGAGTACAAGGGCAAGGACGACTTTTTCGCTTTGGTGCGTAACCCCGAGAAGGCCGCTACCATTACAATTCAGCCCATCGACCACTACCCTGGCCTTTTGGACGCCGCAATCATTTTCAACGATATCTTGGTTGTGCCCCAGGCACTGGGTATGCAGGTCGAGATGAAGGAAGGCGTCGGCCCCCATTTCCCCGACCCCTTGCGTAAAGTCGAGGACCTGGAGAGAATTGACTGGAACCCCGACGTCACAAAGAGCCTCGACTGGTCCTTCAAGGCAATCACACTCACCCGTCAGCGTCTTGATGGCCGCGTCCCTCTGTTTGGCTTTGTAGGTGCTCCCTGGACTTTGATGGTGTACATGATCGAAGGAGGCGGCTCCAAAATGTACCGCTTTGTGCGCGAGTGGATCTACTCTTACCAAAAAGAGTGCCACAAGCTTCTCCAGTTGCTGGCCGAGACCTGCACCGAGTTCCTTGCCCGCCAGGTCGAGGCCGGTGCCCAGATTGTCCAGATCTTTGATTCCTGGGCTGGCGAGCTGGGGCCCAAGGAGTGGCGCGAGTTTAGTCTCCCATACCTCAACTACATTGCCGATAACTTGCCCAAGCGTCTGCAAGAGCTCGGACTCGAGCGTGTTCCCATGACCATTTTCGCCAAGGGTGCGTGGTACGCCATTGAGGATCTCTGCAACACAAACTACGACACTATTGGTGTGGACTGGCTGCACGACCCCAAGGAGCTGTTGGCGCAGGTCAACGGCCGCAAGATTGTCCAGGGTAACCTGGATCCTGGTGTCATGTACGGTACTGATGAGACAATCACTCGCAAGGTCGAGGAAATGATTGCTGGTTTTGATGGTGGCAAGCAAGGGTATATCTGCAACTTTGGTCACGGAACTCACCCGTTTATGAAGCCCGAGAAGGTCGGCAAGTTCTTGGAGGAGGTCAAACGGGTCTCCAGTAAATGAAAAGGTAAACGATGCAATGTTATGTATATAAATATAGCTAGATACTCAGATTAAGAGCTCAGTGGTTCAGGGATCTCTTGGCCAACCATACCTCGTCCTCAAACTCCTTGAGGGCACGCTGCTCGTTGCGGCCAAACAAAAACCCAATAAACCCGTTTGTCAGACCCGTTGCGGTAACGAGAATGGCGACAAGAATAAAGATGAACCCAATGTAGCCTCCACGATTATGCTCACCAGCCCACCAGACGCCTACCAAGAGCCCAACAAGCGCCAGTATGCTTAACCAAAAGTGGGCGTTACGCCAAGTAGCTTGCCATTTAGCGACTGGCTCGTACTTTTCGATAATGGAGAGCAGCTCATCATAAAGGCGTTTCCGTTCACTTGGGTCCACCTTGCGTTGCTCATATTCGTGGCCCAGACTGAAGGTTGCCGTCAAGCCAAAGTGGTCACTAACGCTACCAATGGTCGGCGTTTTCTCTGTCATTGCTACACGAACATCCACTGGTGTTGCTCTAGTTGGATCAAAGAAAATGTAATCCAGTCGTTTGGCACGGTGGGGGGCATGGTTCTCTCGCCAGGTGTTGAGCCGGGAGTCTGCCGTTACACCAGCGACAAGGATTTGGTCTTCGGGACTGAGCTGAGCAATGTCGCCACTAAACTCACCGTGGAGAGCCACCCACGCATCGTCCAGCCCACCAACTTGCTCGAAAAGCTCATAGTGCGGTGAGCCAGGAACAGAGTTGAGGTCGCCAGCAACAAACACTACGTGGCCCATATCCGCAGCTCTCCGAGCGATCCGGCTCATCTCCCATGCCTGGGCTGCTCGGTGACAGGTATAGTTGGCGTCGCCGGGGCCGTAGGGGGCATGGAAATGGGCATTCAGGACCTCGATTTTACGGCCAGATGGGTGCGCAACCACAACGGAGCCACATGCTTTACCTACAAACCAGTCTCCACGCCAAAAAGCGCTCGGACGGCCGTTTATGGGGAACCTAAACAGCCAGCTCGACTCGATGGGCCACCGCGAGAAGATCGCCAGACCGGGGCCGGCGAGGATGCCAGAGTAGAACCGTTTGTTGTGGGGGAACTCGGCCTGGATTGCCTGCCTCACAATCTGGTAGTCGCCCTCAACCCACAACTCTTGAAGGATGATCAGGTCATAATCAGGGGCATTGGCGAGCCGTTTGGCGATCTCCTTGATACGCTCTTCACGCACCTTGGATACCGCAAACAGACCCCAGCAGTTGAGAGTTAAAAGACGTACCGTTGAGTCTGACATCTACAGAGTGCCTTAAGGTTTTATAGGATTCAACCTACACAAAACGATATTACATCGCTCCTAGGCCAACACCCCACAACACCCTTCCCTGATTACGTCAAAAGACCCGCGAAATGTGGGTATCGAAAAGGGGATATGCACGTGTATTCGAATTGTGCCCTACACGAGTTTCCGCCAACCAAGGGGTACAATTGGTCCCAACTAATGATCTGGCCGCGACAAAAGTCCCACGGAGCGACCGTTTGGTCGGATGACATGAGCTTATCTCCGCAGCGATTCCGAAATCCAAGTCTTAGTCATGAAAATTTCAGCTGATCTCGGCTAAGCTGAGCCCATGCATTGCTTGGGCCACGACTATGAGTCAAGTATGAGTCCATGGAGAATATCAGCAGAAAGGGCCCTGTTCTCATGATCATTTAATTAGATGCACATATCCCGGATCAAACCTCTGCCCCGCCTCTTGGCTACGCTGATCACATGCATTGGCAGTTTAGACCTTATCCTAAAAGCTGTTGAGTGATCTCAACTCTGAAACGAGAGCGAAGTCACATGCGACTCAACGGCTTTAAAGGTGAAATATACACTCTACTATAATTTAGAGATGATGAATCGCTCTAAACTGTGGATATTATAGCATTCAAGAACTGCCCAGCCCCATATGCAACAACTGCAGATCCCGTGGAATACGGGAAGTATGCATAAACTCTTGGCACGTCTTTATCACAGCAAGGATATCAAGAATGATAATTGCAAGCCCAAATTAACTTAGCCACTATTTATAAAGCCATCATCGCCAGGCACAAGAACTAAATTCTCTAACCGGATGCAGAGCCGTCACCCACAATTGACTAATCAATATATGCATCTCTTATGCACAGAAAATATATACACTCCTACCAAGGAATTGGCGTGGATAATCAATTCCGCCGCACTCTATGCAAGAATGGGCCTGGCTTAAACCCAGACTGGCGCATCGTGGGTGAGCTCCACTTTGAGGGGACCCTGTAAGCTATCGCGTGGGGCTAACAGGTTCTGGTACATGCACCCTCTCTGCAGGCTGCAAGTGAGCGAAACACTCAAAATTAGAACGGCTAATGGGGAGCGACCCGGTACAGGATAGCCTGGATTTCCCGGGACAAATATGTAGCAGACCCTCTATAAAGGGTCTCGAGTTTTCATGCTCATTTTTTCCGGACCGTTTTCTGCTTCCGGCGTCATGCAGGTATGAGGAAGTTATCTCGCGGGGTTGCCTGCACGGGGAACTGACTAATTACTTGACGGGTATCACCTCAAAAATCCCAGAGCTTCCTTAATTTTTTTTCAAAGCACCAAACCATCTTGTAGGCTACCACAACCCCTGAAGCGAGATGGTGATTATTGACGGTGAAAAGTATGCCTGTGAGCGGTGTATCAGAGGTCACAGAGTATCATCCTGCAATCACAGAGACGCTCCATTAACCCACATCAAACCAAAGGGCCGGCCAGCTAGTCAATGCCAGCACTGCAGAGAGGCAAGAAAGTCGGGAGGAGGCCACGGCAAGTGTGCGTGCGGCGTTAACAAAGGCGAATGCCGCTGCCAGACAACTCACAAGTGCGATTGCAGCTCAAAGGCAAAAGCCCGCATCGTTCCGGTGCAAACACAGGTGCAGCCCCAGCAGGTACAGGCCCCGCAACCTACTGATCCAGATACAGAAATTGAGCTCGGAACAATCGATAAAAACGCACGCTCCTCGCCATTCCAGATCTGGTACCCTCCTACTGCGGATGTCTACAATTCTCTGCCGAGTGTGGTCCCGACCTTTAGCTTTGAGGACGATACTGCCCCCCTGAGCCATGCTGAGAAGTTCATTGCCACCAATGCTCCGGGCGACACAGAGGTTTGGTATGCAAAGATTGCCCAGTCCATCCCCCAAAATAAGGTCGACACGAGCATGCTGCCGTCCGAGTTCCGGTTTACAGACACTACCAGACAGCCGGGCAATCCCAATTCTTGGTATTAAAGGTGCAGGCGTGTGCACCGAATTTTTATTTTTGTCTGCTACTCTAATCCTCGCTCTTGTCTCGCTCTCTTCATTTTCCCCCCCACCCGTTACTTGTCCCCCACGCATGTCCCCCACGCATGTGATAATATTTCCCGTTTGAGCCCCCACCTACTACCACATGCGTATATGATATCACAGTACATATACTCTTGGCTGGGCTCACAACTCCTTACCACTTTGCAACATGGATGCCTATTGCCCCTACCCCCCGAAACCGAGCAGAGCCAAGGAGATCACTGCCGTCAACGTGCTGCTGACCTCAATCTCGGTATTCCTTGTGCTGGGCCATCTGGCAGAGCAGACTCAGACAGGGGCAATGGCGATCTGTGCACTGGTATCTGCTGGTGTCATGCTAACATGTGCGGTGGTCGTATTGCTAACTTATCAAGAGGAATCCTTTACTCCAGTCACAGATAAACTGCTCCACATGTGCTGTACGGTCCAATTGGCAGGGATCATCTGGCGTTTATGTACTCAAACTCTGGACCCCATTGCTATGATTTGTACCCTCATGAGTGCTACGCTACTAGGGGTTATCACGGCCTACTCTCAACAACTGGAGAAAGAGCGGCTTATTTATTCCCAGCGAAACGACATTAAAGTGTAACCAATGCCACTCTTGGGCATTCACCTACTGTTTACATAGTCTGCTAGACAAAATATCATTAAATACGCCGCAGGTAACTCAGTAGATTCTAGAGGCTCAAGGCCACCAGCTGTAGGGACTCGACGCCACTACTCTACTGAATTGACTCTCTTGAATCAGATATTACTCTGCCAGCCGCTTCTACTCACTAAACTTGCCATTCCACTTTAATAAATAATGGCCTTGACGTTTGTCATCTGAAAAAATGTCTGATCAACTCGCAAAAGACTTACAGGACAAGGCCAACGTCGAAGAAAAGCCCAAGAAGTTCACGTTCAAGCCTGCCGCTGCATTCAACCCCGGTGCTTCTTTCACACCCAACACTGGAGGATTCTCTCAGTATGGCCAGTACGGAGGTGGTGCTGCTGGTGGTCAGTATGGCCAGTACGGTGCCGGCCAGGGCTCTTATGGATACAACAACTACTCCAACTACGCACAACAGCCTGCTGCTCCCGCTCAAGAGGACAGCGGTATGACCCTTGACGAGTTCAAGAACCAAAAGAAGGCTGACCTCAATGTTCGCCCTGCTGGCGGTAAAAAGGTCATCTCTCTCGGCAAAAAGCCCGCTGCCCCCAAGCAAGAGACCAAGCCTGAAGCTAAAAAGGAGGAGAAGAAGGAGAAGAAGGAGCCCACTGCTCCCAAGGAAGCTGCCAAGGAGATCCCCAAGGAGGCTGCCAAGGAGACCAAAGAGGCCAAAGAGGCCGCTCCTGCTCCTGCAAAGGAGGCTGCTGCCCCCAAGACTGCCGCCCAAAAGAAGGAAGCCAAGGAGGCTGCCGCTGCTCAAGCCAAGGTTGATTCTGATGCCGTGATCAAGGAGCAGGAGGCCCTCGACAAGGAGGTTGTTGAGGACATGTTTGGCGGCGAAGAGGTCAAGGAGCACATGTCTATTATCTTCATGGGCCACGTCGATGCTGGTAAATCCACTATGGGTGGTAACATCCTCTATCTCACAAACTCCGTCGACAAGCGTACCGTCGAGAAGTACGAGAAGGAGGCCATCGAGGCCGGTCGCCAGGGTTGGTACCTCTCCTGGGTTATGGACACAAACAGTGAAGAGCGTAACGAGGGTAAGACTATCGAGGTTGGCCGTGCCAAGTTCGAGACTGAGAAGCGTCGCTACACTATCCTCGATGCTCCCGGACACAAGATGTACGTCCCCAGCATGATTGGTGGTGCCTCCCAGGCCGATGCCGGTATTTTGGTCATCTCTGCCCGTCGTGGTGAGTACGAAACCGGTTTCGAAAAGGGCGGTCAGACCCGCGAGCACGCTATGCTTGCCAAGACCCAGGGCGTTGAGAAGCTCGTTGTTGTCGTTAACAAGATGGACGACCCCACTGTTGAGTGGTCCAAGGAGCGCTACGACGAGTGTATCAAGAAGTTGGACGTTTTCCTCAAGGGTACTGGCTACAAGGACGTCACCTACATGCCTGTCTCTGGTTTCACTGGTGCTGGTCTCAAGGACCGCGTTTCCACCGACATCTGCCCCTGGTACAATGGCCCTAGTTTGATTGAGTGGCTCGATGGCCTCAGTCTCGAGAACCGCAAGCTCTCTTCTCCCTTTATGCTTCCTATTTCCGGTAAGGGTAAAGAGCTCGGTACCGTTGTTGAGGGTAAGATCGAAGCTGGTTCCGTCAAGAGAGGCAATCAGCTTCTTATCATGCCTGGCAAGACTCAGGTTGAAGTGTCTGCCATCTACAACGAGACTGAGGAAGAGCTTCCTGGCGCCATCTGCGGTGAGCAGGTCAAGATCAAGGTCAAGGGTGTTGAAGAGGAGGATATCTCCATTGGTTATGTCCTGACCTCGTCCAAGAACCCTATTCGTGCTATCACTCGCTTTGAGGCCCAGGTTGCCATTGTCGAGCTCAAGAGTATCATGACTGCTGGTTACACTGCCGTCATGCACGTCCACACAGCCATCGAGGAAGTCACTATTGCCAAACTCCTGCACAAGTTGGAGAAGGGCACTAACCGTAAATCCAAGAAGCCTCCCGCTTTCGCCAAGAAGGGTATGAAGGTTATTGCCGAGCTGCAGCTGGCCAACCCTGTTTGTTTGGAGACGTTTGAGGCTTTGCCCCAACTTGGTCGCTTCACTTTGCGTGACCAGGGTGTAACCATTGCCATCGGTAAGGTCACCAAGCTCTTGGAGTAATCCTGTGTATTTACAGAGACAAATGAGTTTGCATAGTTACTTATATATTTACTTGATCAGAGCTGGGCACGCATGACCATCTCAGCCCCACCTCTCTTGTAGCCGCACTTTTCATAAAACTTGACATTGTGCTCGCTGCAGTCGAGGATGACTTTGTAGCAGCCCTGGCTCATACCGATCTGGGTCAAGGCGTTGATGAGACGAAGGCCAAGTTTACCGGGACCTCCCTGGAAATCCTTTGCCACTGCGATATCCTCAATGTGGCCGACCTTACCACAGCAGTGGATGAGTTTACGTTCTACAAAGATGGTACCGAGGGCAGCGATACGGCCGTCCACAGCTTCAATCACACAAACAAAGTATGTGTCACTGTGCTGGTGCCAGTATTCCCACAACTCGGACCATTTCTCCTCGGTAACGTCACCGATAGTCGTCAACACAGACAGGCACTTGATGAGGCCCTTGTGGTAATCTTCCTTTTCGACAGGACGAAGTTTGAATCCCCGAGGAACAGCTCCACGGGCGAGTTGAGGGATAAGTTTCTCATTAAAGAGGCTCATGTTGGGGAGTTTTAATGCGGGGATCAATGTGTATCGTGATTTGTTTATAAATAACTACTTTAAATGGGATTACTTAAGCGGACAGCAGGAGGCTCCTGGGAGGCACCCCTGGACTGTGGGGCCTACTAGACTGGGGCCTACTAGACCTGATAGTGATAGTACGGCCTCGCGTATTTTTGGCTCTCACCAACTAACATCCTAGAAGTAGCACCAATTCCAATCCCTAGAACTGTAGATTGTACAATAACCACTACAAACATGGGGATCAACGGCCCTATATCGATTGCACGGTAAATGTCAAGTGTCAGGCAAAAGGGGGCCATCACGAGACCAAATATTGCGGAAACCAACTGGTACGGTTTACGTAGCAGCACGGCCACCAACAATTGTATTGGCCAGAAGGTTGGCATGAGTAGATCAGTTGTCATGCAGTCCCAGATAAGGTCCGTGTGGGTCCCAAGAACTATGGTAGCACTAGTAGATATCGCTAAATTTGAATGCTTGATCTATAAATAACTCTTGCCTTAGTGTTTCCAGAACATCCACCGTTTTTTTGACGGTCTCGTTGAACTGTGTGACCACTGAGGTGACATTGAGGGTGCAACAGCATCAATTGCTGCACGAGAGCTTGTGTTTCTTAACGCGTAGTATGGATTCATAATGGGGATGCGCAGGAGGTTCAGCTGCTTATATAGTTTCGTGGACTCCAGCTGGAAGCACCTGGAAGCTCCTGGATGGCTCTAGAAGGTCAACGTTGGAACAGCCCAGCAGCCCGGTATCCGATATTCAAAACCTCAACTGGTAATAAACTGCCGAGGGAACTTCACGGTGGGGATATTCGCCGGTGCTGGCAAGTTAGGTGGAGGTGCCATTTTCTCCGCGTTGGGGTCTAGGCCAGGCACCTTGAACACGTTCAGCTCAGTCGTTTGGTCGAGACTTGCCGATTTTATAGTATTGGGCTGGTCAAGCGATGCGTTGGCAGGGAATCTGCCCAGCTCTTTGCCTACTTGGAGCCAGTAGATTGCTACCCTCTCACGGTGCTTTTTACCAGTAAGATGCTTCTTTTTAACCTTGAGTGAGGTATGCGTTAGGGTAGCATTACAGTAAAGACACTTGTAGGGCATAAATACGGGACACAGCAAAGTGAAAAGTGAAAGTTCAGATAATCAGGGGAGGACAACTAGAGGGTGGGCGAGAGGTGGGGTACTCGAGGGGCAGGGTACTCGAGGGGCAGGGTACTCTCGAGAATTTCGGTTTGCCAATATTCCAGTGGAGAGATCTGGGAATCTCATCAGCCTCAGAATGGAAACTAGAATGGAAGCACACGCGGTTAGCGTTAACTACTCAATTGCTGGTGAGCTCAGAGTCAACACCCAAACAAAGAATAAATAAATAAATTAAGTTAATCTACAAAAACGCACACCATCCAATGTACATGCTGCTCAGCTTGACTGGATCAGTAGCTGTCTTGATGAGATCCTCCACCAGACCCTGGACGCTGAGAGGGGCACCCACTACAAGCGAGGGCTTGATATCGTTGGGCATTTTGTACAGTTTTAGTTTCTTTTGGATCTTTTGCATTGCCTTTTTCGGCGTGTACTGGTTGCGGCGCTGATGTTCACTGGCAATCACTGGGTCGTGAACAAATGGTTCCAGAATGGTCATGAGGAGCCCTTCGTTTTTGTGCAAAAGCTCGAGGGTTATTTCGCAGCTTTTCCTAAACGGACCCTCATAGCCGTGCACTCCAAACGCGTCAATCATGTTTTGGGTCAACCTGAACGGGACCACTTCGGGAATAGTGAATGTGGCTCCTTTGTCGAAAAGACAGTCAAAGTCCACGTGCAGGCACGCGCAGTTGTGCTGGACAATCAAGAGATTCTCAAGATGGCGGTCACCAAGACCTAGAATGTAGCCTACAATAGACATGACTGCCGTGCTCTGGGTGTACAAGTTACGCGCTTTCAACCACCCAGCAGGGTCGGGGAACATACGCAGAAAGCATTCGTAAAGCACGGGCGTCACCTCTTTGCAAATAATCTCAAAGTTTCTGGCGCGACGCAAAGTGTCAAGACCGCCATCAAGCAGCTTTTGAAATTTCTGGAAATTCCACACCACACCGCGCGCCTCATGCGCGTCCTTGATGAGTTTACGCGTGGGGACGGCACCGTCAATCCACTCAATGAGACCTCCCTTTTCCATGAGCGGCACAACTTTATAGCTCAGGATTCGGAGATGGCGTGCCACGGCTTTTTGGTCACAGCTCAGCAGCTGGTTGATTGAGGTGGAGAAATCCAAGAGTCGAGCGTCTTTACGGACATCGTCGTGGCCCTTGCACAAGATCCCGTACCGGTGGCCATCACTAGCGCGCACAGTAACTTTTTTAGGCCGCTGGAGCGATGCCATGATGTCCACCTGATCGTCAATAGAATAAAAGGAGGCGCTGTTGGGGAACGCATTGTGGTTCTTGGAGTCCAGCCCAGGGCTTGGCATCACACTCTCCATAAATTTTTGGATCGGCACAGTCAAGTTATCTCCATAAGTTCTCACCGTCTTGTCGTTGAACTTGAGGTTGGCGAGGGTACACTTGGTTAGTGTCTTGTCTTGACGGATATCGTACGCGCAGAGCCTTACAAACTCGTCGATAACTTTTAGTGCCCCGCCCACAATGTCTGGGTGGGTGTGGATAGCGCTTTTGAGTATCTCGTTACCTCGCTTACGCCGCGTGGTATTGTCACTTTTCGAGGCCTCAATCAGGGACCAGATAGCCTGCTGGGGGTACATGCGGCACACCAGAGTAACGATAGTCTTGACAATCGCATGCACTTCGCTGTTAATGGTGGTGATGCGGCTCAGAAGCTGTGGCAGGGCCGCATAGAAATAGTAGGCAGGAATACGGCTTTTTTCGCGGAAATGGCTGGCAAACATTTTGTTGAAATCATTGATTGACCTGAGCCGTTTGTCCATGATATTTCTCAGCTCATAGTCCTGCAGCCTCCCCGAGAGCTCGTCTCTGGCCAGGTCTATGTGTTCTTGGCTCGAGAAATCCAGCCACATTGTGAGGAACTTGGGCATTGACTCGTTCACATACTTTGATCCATACTTGAGGGTCTTGAACAAGTTATTGATGATATTGTTGAAGAGCGTGCCGTCGTAAAACGAGAGCTCGCGACTGCTCGGCTCCATTTGTAGTTGGTAGTCGTAAATCTTGAGCCAGTGCTTGGCATGCCGCTGGTATACTTTATCCCACTTGGTCTGCATTTTGGCAATCACATTGTAGCGGCCCACCAGCTCTTCTGTCGTCGCGTAGCCACTGGAATCGAGCCATTCTGTGTACAACAACGCGTTCTTGGCAAATGTGAGCGAGGTCACAGACTTGAACTTTGTATAATCAACATCAAACCCATTCAGCTCTTGGGAGAGCGTCCTTAGGGCCTGCTCCTGGCTGCCTTGTTTCCAGAGCAGTTTTGCGTGCTCACGCTTCGCCAGCGGGTGCCTGAGCTCCGAGGCTTTGAGCACGTACTCGATCGCCTTGACGTAGCGTCCACACTTGCGGGCATCGCGGGCACTGCTATAGTATGTACCCCCCGAGTCGCTTCCGCCCATGATTTTGGTGATAACCCTGCGGAGCGAGAGAAGGTAGTCCCGGTCCTCAAAATTCGCACCGATACGGTTCAGCCGGTTGTACAGTAACTGCGAGAGCAGCTTGTCCTGCGGGTCCGGGGAGGAGTAAATAGCACTAATATCACAGATAGCATGCAAGAAAATGGATTCGTGCCGGATCTGCGTCAACGACGTCACCTCCTGTTTAGCAATGTCCTTCATGGCCAATAGCGCTCCTCTTTCCACCGCAGCCTCTAGCTCTTCCTGTTCATTTCTCTTGAGCGCCCGAATGCACTGCGCGATGGATGTGGTTAGCGAGGGCGAGGCGATCTTACACAAGTTCTCGAATTGCTTCCAGTTTTCGCACATCCACGCACTCTCGACGCCAATATCCACCATTTTAGGAGTCACTATTGCCGCGTCAACGCTCGCCAAGCGGCTCAACACCAGCTCAGGGCGTCCTGATGAGCGATAACACTCGAGCGTACCCTCAAGAATACTTGCGTCCCATTTGTCGAGGTCCTGGGCAAGCAGGCTGTAGGACGCAAGCGCCGCATCCCATTGCTCCGTTTTCTTGTAGTGGAGGATACGCTGGTCCAGAGTCCACGATTTAAACTGGGTAGAGACGCCTTCCATTGAGTCGACATCCTCTAGATTAGCATAGAGTTGTGAGAAGCGAGAGAGAATAGAGCTGCTAGTGGACATAGTACTGGTGTTGGAGCTGGACGAGGAGCTGTTGGTGATTTGCGCTAGCTCCTCAACGTCACCGTTCCGGATTGCCTGCTCCCAGTACCTGATGGCTCGAGGGTAGTTTTGGCACTCTATAGCACGCTCTCCTAGAGTAACAGGGGAGATGTTATTATAGAGAGTCTCCACAAGCGCCAGTTCCTTTGTTTTACCGGTAATTCTCTTCTCCCGCATCCAGACAGCGAGGTAGTCAAAAATGGAGAAAACGCACTGGTGGATCAAAGAGGTCTGAACATCGCCGCTCTGGTTGAGTACTGTGGTGAACTCCAACGCAACAGTATCTGCATTCGAGGACGAAGAAAGCACATTGTTGAGGACGGCGTATGGAAGTGCAAAACGAGCAATGTTTTCGAGATGAAAAACGTCACGATCCTTCGAAAAAAGGAAGCTCAGCAGCCCAAAAATGATCTGGGCATTGCCGCCAGTGGCCTTGCACATGACATCAAAGGTGAACATCCGCAGCCAGTTGCTGTATGTCATTTCTGGCTTGTAGATGGGCCCGTCGCGCTTGGCGGGCAGAGAAGTGAACTTGAGCTTATACTTTGTAAACAAAAAGGGCGAAAGCAGCGATCCGTCCTTGGGGAACATTTTCTCTACCTGATCACGACTCTCATGGCCAAGTCCACAGAATTTCAGGTACTCCTGGATCAGGTAGCCCAAGTACATTTGCAGATCGGGATCGGAGGTGGCCTGCAGCTCCGGCAGCAGGTAGTGCTCGATGATATAGCCAACAAACTTGTTGCTTTCCTCCACGACCCCAAAGTTATCGATAACCACGGGGCAGTCCTCAGAGTGCGTCTTTTCAATATCAACGCGGTAAGGATCCAAAGCGCCGAGAGACCCGAGGCAGTTTGCACAGTAGGTTCTTAGGTCGGGGGCATCGAACCGTTTGGCCACAGATATGATTACTCGGATTGCCTGTTGCAAATCATGCAGCTCGGTCTCGCCCCTCAGCTGAACCCCCACAATCTCTTGGTGCTGGGCGATCAACGTGTGCAGGTCAAAAACACTCTGGCAGACAATGTAAAAGTTCTCCTGAGAGCATTTGGCCACGATTTGGCGAAACATGGCCAGCGGCGAGTACTGCGGCCCTAGCTTGTTGACTATCTTGTCGATCTTGTCGGAGAAATAAGGGTCGACGCAGTGCACGAGCCCGCGTTCCAGCAAAATGTTTTCGAGCTGTTTGTCCTCGGAAATGTACTCCAGCACCTGTCGTGCCTGGTCTTTAGCCACAGAGTCAAACGCGTTCCACTTGTGAGATACAACAGCTATAGTGAGATCGTAAAACTCGCGTGCCTCCGAGTCTAGATGCTTGAGCATGGACAGCCAGCATTTGAGGCTGTAGAGCGCAGTGAGCGAGTCGTTCATCTGCGACTGGAGCAGCGTGAAAATTTGGGAGCGCGTATTGAAAAGGTTGGCCAGCCCGCTGTCCAAGAGCACCCTCAACCCTTCCAAATACTGAGCTTTGCCGGCAGACGAAAGCTTGCCGTTTCTATTAAAGCATAGGTCCTGGGTATAGTGCGAGATGAGATTGAAAACCACGTCCAGGTCAAGTTTCCCGGGGAATATGTACTGCACAGCAGCGACGATTCGGCTGTGGTCACACGTTTGAGAGAGTTTGAGGAGTTCAGCCAAAATGTCCCGCGCGTGCTTTTTGTTGGAAACAACTGATCTGATTCCAAATCCAAGCGTCTGGCGGCTGATGCCTTGCAGTTTTCTTTCGGCAAACTCTTCCGGCGAAGAGCTGCTGGCGAGTAAAAGGGCGATAATGGGCCCTATATGCTCGCGAAGTAGCCGCTCGATATTGGTGCCCTGGGCCTTGGCGATTTCCTGGATGATTTCCGATTTTTGGAATAGCACCAGCGAGGGCAGAGTCGTCCGCGCGGTGCGGATCAGAAATACATCGCGGGTGATTCCGCAAAGCGCGCAGAAATTGTCAAGGGCTTGCTGGCTGTTTTGCACCAGTATGACTGCCGCGGTTTTCCAAAATGGCATAAATAGCTGGTACGGCGTTTCGCCCTTGGCGTGGGCGATAGCGTAGATTACCTCCAGAGTCAGCGAGATCTTGATGGGGTTGTCTGAGCAAAGCTCTCGCACCAGCTTCACCAGGAAAAAATCCAGCAGCTCAAACTGGCACGATATGGCGCCTGCTTTCCACGCCATTAGAGTTGTCTCATAGTGGGCATCTGGGGGGCTGTGGTCCTTGACCTGGAGTTTGAGGGTGTGCTTGAACATGATGGCCAAATCAGTGGGCGACGTCGAATCATCAACGAAATGCGAAATGAGCTTGACCGCTTCCAGCCTTAGCTTGCGGTTTCGGCTGCAGATACACCCAATGGCCCAGGCACCGATCGCCGTGTCGTGTGTGAGGCTGAAATTAGGCTGGTAGACGGTGAAAAGCGCCAGCAGCGCCCTGAGAGCGGTCATTCTCGCTTTTGGGTCCTCAATGTAAATTTCGTCCTCGAGAAACTCCTCAAAGACCCGCTTCCACTCGGTCGTTAGCGGCTGTTTGGGTGTTTCCGGCAATAAATAGGCCATAATCTGGGGGAGCCGGGACACAATATCGGAATTTAGGTACGGGTTATTATCCAGCTTGGTTGCTTCCTCTATAGCGCTCGTAAAGTCGACCTGGACTGTATCTTGGGTGCCCCTGGAGAGCTTTGCCAGAGTGAACGGAGACACGTCCACGAGCTCCAATGCGTCCAGTGCGCTCTGCTTCAGGGCCGTATTCTTTGACGCCAAGTCAATCAGCCAGGCGCGCTGCTCTGGCTCTAGAATAAATAAGTCTCGAGACCGCACCACAGCTCGAGTCAGAGGCACAACGCCCCGGGATGCCGAGTACTTTTCAATGCAGATGCGCAAATAATGCAGAATGGATTTGCCCTGGACGCTTCTCTTGAGCACCAGCGGGTACTTTTCACAGATAAGCCTGACGATCTCGGCCCCATCGTCGATCCCCTTGTGGAAATCTGCAAACAGGGTCTTGGCGGCGTCCAGGGCTTCTATTAAGTCTAATTCTTTTGTGCGTAGATCATTCAAGATCCGCCGCAGAGACATTTATCTGAACCCAAGAGTCGCGTTTTTGGTAAGCCAGTGGACCCAGGTGGACCCAGGTGGACTGCTAGCGAGTTCCAAGCTGTAGGGTGAGTTGGGCAAAGCGGAGGGGAGTATAAGAGTTTGTAGGTTATGTAGGTCTAGATTAGGCGCTCGAGGCGTACTCGGGCGGTATTCGGTGGTTATCGGTGGTAGCCAGTGTGCCATCTGAAGCCTGGGGTAGAGGAAACTCGAGTAGATAGTCAACAACTGGATCAGGAGTACCAGCTGCACAGTCAGTCTATAGTGACAATCTACGTTGTAAAAGCTCCAGGTCAAGCCAAGCCCAGCCAGGTCAAGCCGGTCAAGCTAGGCCTCCCCCAGCCAGGCCGCCCCAACCAGGCCCCAGCCAACCTCAGTCATATCAAAAGCATTATCATAAATCATCTATAAATACACGGTATTTAGTAATAATAGTCACCCTGGGCGATCATGGCGTCGGCAACCTTAACGAAACCAGCGATGTTGGCACCACGAACCAAGGAAGGAAGCTCCTCCTGAGACTTGGCAAACGCCTTGGAGGTCTCATAACAGTTGTTGAAGCAGTTGGTCATAATATCCTTGAGCTTCTGGTCAACCTCCTCAGAGGTCCATGTGCTGCGGGCGCTGTTTTGAGCCATCTCAAGACCAGAGACAGCGACACCACCGCAGTTGGCAGCCTTGCCGGGACCGTACCAGATGCTGGTCTTGGGACGAGAAGACTCGTAAACCTCAATGGCCTCCATGGTAGAGCCCATGTTGGAACCCTCGGCAACGTACTTGCAGCCGGCCTTGACAAGGTGCTCGGCCTCCTCCTTGGAGACTTCGTTTTGAGTAGCGCAGGGCAAAGCAACGTCAATCTGGTCAACAAGAGTCCAGGGGCGCTTGCCCTCGTGGTACTCAAAGTCGCTAAAGTCCTTGCTCAAGGTGCTCAAGGCCTTGCGCTCAAGCTTGATTTGTGCAACTTTTTCAACCTGCTCAGCAGTGAAACCCTTGCCGTTCTTGGAGATAAAAGAGCCCTGAGAGTCGGAAAGAGAGAGAACAATACCGCCGAGCTCAATGACCTTCAATGCAGCGTACTGGGCAACGTTACCGGAACCAGAGATCAAGACGGTCTTGCCCTTAAAGGACTCCTTGCCCTGGGTGGCCTTCTCAATCATACGCTCAACATAGTAAACAAGACCATAACCAGTGGCTTCGGGGCGGATCAAAGAGCCACCCCAGGTGAGGCCCTTGCCGGTGAGGACACCCTCGAATTTGTTTTGGAGGCGACGGTACTGGCCAAAGAGGTAGCCAATCTCGCGACCACCGACATTAATGTCACCGGCAGGAACGTCGGTGTCGGCACCAATGTGACGCTGAAGCTCAGTCATAAAGGCCTGGCAGAAACGGCGGATCTCAGCGTTGGAGCGGCCCTTGGGGTCAAAGTCGGAACCGCCCTTACCACCGCCCATGGAGAGACCGGTGAGAGCATTCTTGAAAATCTGCTCGTATCCAAGGAATTTGAGGACAGAGAGGTTGACAGTGGGGTGGAAACGGAGACCACCCTTGTAGGGACCCAGGACAGAGTTAAACTGGACACGGTAGCCGCGGTTGACCTGGATCTTTCCGTTGTCGTCTTCCCAGCAGACGCGGAACTGAATGACACGCTCGGGAACAGAGACAACGTCAACAAGACGCTCGAGCTCGGGGCGTTTCTCGAAAAGAGTAGAGTCCTTCAGAGTGAGGAGGAGCTCATCGTATGCTTGCTGGAATTCGGGCTCGACGGGAAGGTTGGACATTTTTTCGTGCTGGAGTGCCTGGCAGAGTGGTCCTTTTTAAACCCTGGGCTGCATAATCACTATCCAATAATTACAGTGCAAGGTTCTGCGGGATAATGCATGCAAATGCACAGCCGATATCGCAGTTTGAGAAACATCAGCATTAAACTGCGGAAAGCTTAAATTATTTGCCCGAGAAAAACCTGCCGATATTCTAATGCTGATTTTAGGTTGGGTATTAGCTGAATTTTTCGCCCAAAAAGCGTCTGTTTCAACCAGTTGACTCGGACATGCTCGGGATTTCCCAGGCCTGCCGCATAACGTACGTAATGCGGGATAATGCGCTATCTACCAATAGGAGAGCTAGCATCCAGCGATAATGCAAGTGCCATGCGGGAAATCTACCAGATTGCATACACATGCTTCTTTCCACGGGAACGCTCACGTCACAGGAGGCAAGTAAACTCAACCACTCAATGGCTTTGAAGCAAGGAAATCTTGCACCTTCAAGGAGATCAGATTTAGAATAATGCTGGAGGTTAGTGTAAACCGAGACAAAAGGTGGAATGACCATGAGCCGCATGATACTGCAAGGTACTCAGCATCTTAAAGATGAAAAATAGTGAGTTCTGGTGAATGTGCAGGGAATAACCCCAGCGATGGTCCTTTTGCGTTTCAATAAGCTTAGTGGTAAAATAAACTAGCTAGCATACCCTCTTTAACCTTGTTTAACCGGCATTACCCGCAATCTAGATCTATAGATATGACGTCATAGATCCTCGGGAGCCAAGTTCCGGTACATTAGGTGATAATGAGCGAGATCGGAGTGGCACAATTCCTAGTTGGGTTGGTGTAGATTTAAGTTTATTTAAGCGAAACTCAGGGGCCATTGCATAGCCTGCCGTAGCCTATTCAGGTACAAGATGGATGTTTAGTCGTTTGATTGTGCAAGATTCTGCGACTATGGTATATGTACTTTAAAGTAGGTATCAGAAACGCTTATAATAGGAGTGTACTTTTTCATAGAGTTTGATTCAATGTACCTCAGCCATCTATTCAACTTCAAACTCTCTGGCCTCATCTAAAAATGGGCGCAGCTCAATATCATCACTAGGGTGTTCCTGCTTAAAGTCCTTTGGTTTCATAACCACGTAGCTTTCAACACAGAAAATCGCCGGTAAGAATACCAGGGCTGCCACTGAAGTTATCAGCAAGACATAGGGAGCAGCCATAATCTGCTGGTCAGACAGAAACTTCATAGCCTCTTCAGTAGCAGACATAAACATGCATCCGCTCTGGACCAAAAAGAGGGGCGTCAGGTACTGGAACGCCTTTGCGATACCCTTGTGAGCGGCATCATTGAGCACAAACGAGATCTCGATGATCCGGGCCAACCCGGCGAGCATCAGGAAAACGCCAAACATAAAGTGGATGTCAGTAGAGACTTGGGTGTTTTGGACGTGTGTAGCCATGGAGTAGCCCGTTGCGAGCATGATGACGGCCGGGATATGGTGGCGGCGGGGCTCGTTGGTGATTCTGTTCCAAGAAAAGTACATGCCCAGGAGACCCACAGCCCACCAGATGATACCCATTGAGGTGTGCTGGATATCGCCGTGGTTCCAGTCGTGGCCCCACCTGTGCTCGGTAAAAGTGTTGATAATGCCCCACAAGGTGATTACCGTAGAGTCGTAAAACTCCTGGCTCTTGTTTTGGCGCTTGAGGAACCCCTGGCCAATGTAGAGCATCACCAGTAGCAAGATACCGTAAACGATAAACGCAGTGCCCATGATACCGTGGGCGAGGCACTGGCCCAGGTGGTCAGCCTTGCAGAACCCCAAGAGCGAGATAAACCCGAGGCCGACCAGCACCCACGAGACGAGCGGCTGCAGGATGAGGAGCGTGACGTGGAGGACGTTGAGTCCCTTGCGCATATGCGAGAGCACGCCTCTCGGCACGTACACCAGGAGCAGCAGGGAGATGGCGAGGCACCCCAGCGCGTAGAGCACTGCGAGGTCTGCGAGCCACGGGTTGTAGTGCTCGATGCCAGTCATGTGGCCCAAAAGCCCGCCCAGGACGGCCATGCCGCAGCCAACAAACATCGCAGTGAGGTGCCGTGTTTGCTGTTTAGCCTGCTTGCACGCAAACGCGTAGGGCACAACGTACCCGAGGGCCAGCGCAATAAATACAAGGTGGAACACAAGGGTCGGGGTCACGGTCAGTCCAAAGTGGACGGCGGCGCTGTGGTCGTGGTGGTGGCCGTGAGCACCTCCGCTACCCCCAGTATCCATGCCGTGGTCCATATTGCCATGGTCCATATCTCCGTGATCCATAGTAAGCGGGTAAGGTCAACCCGCACAATGCATGTTTAGGATGGCTGGCTGCAGTAATTAGGTTAGGTAGCTTATATAGGGTATCTATCTGGGGGCTGCTATCTGAATTTCTTACCCGCAAAAGTCGATATGGCCTGCACGGGTCTCCACAAGGGATCACTAATGACAAACATCGTGTGGAGTAAAAACGGGATTCTGGCCTACGCGAGGGACCAAACCGTATACTTTACGTGGCCGCGATGCGTTGACGGAGTCACCTGGAAACTTATAGAGCCCACTGAGATCAATGTCGGCCGCCAAGTGGCTTTTCTGTCATTTGGTCCGTACTTTGATCTGGCAGTTGTTGACGAGACGGGGCGAATCGAGATTATAGAGATCCTCCCTGGAGGTAAATACAAGATAAAATGCTCCTGGCTGAGCGTGGCAGACCCGCGGCCACGGCCTACCGAGCTCGATAAAATCGTCGGCATATACTGGCTAAATAATGATAAAAGCCTTGGGCTCCCCAGCTCAGTCCCGCGACCCTATAAGCCGCAGCCAGGAGTGCCCCTGCCCAACATCAAATGCATTTGGGATAGCGTCAAGCCCTGTGGCCCCCTGCACCCTGTCCACGGCAAGACTTGTCTCCTGGCAGTCACGGGGAATGGCATGTGTAGAGTCATTGTGGAGATTGCAGAAGGGTTCAGGGAAGTCTCGGTCGCGCTGCCAACCGCCTTGACCATCAGTGCAGTCGCGTTCTGCCCCCTCGTGCCTAATGGCCTGCTCATTGCAACTTACTGCGACAGCACAGTGCTGCTGTTCAAGATGCACATCAGTTTCAGCCCCCAGCTAATGGACAAAAACCCGCCCGAGGATATATTCAGCGCGTCTGTGGTGCCAATGGCCGCCACCAACGTCACCGAGCCGCTGATTGGAGAGCTGCGGGTGTTTGAGCTCATCAAGTCGCCCCTCATGCCGCAGAGCAGGCCAATCATCCACGCAATCTTCACGAGCCAGCAATCCTCCCAGGTCCTGATTTTCAAAATGTTCCCCTGGACAGAGAAACTGCATTCGGCATTCCAGCGGTTCGAGAAGCCGCCGCCAAAAGAGCACGAGGAGCACTGGAAAGTCAACCTTTCTGATTCAAGAACAACCACAAAGGCCATTAAATCATACGTCATGACAAGAACAGGTATTCTTATTATTTATGTCGACAACACTATTGAATCGCAGAACCTCATAAACGTCCCCATGGTCCTACCGGGGAGGGATTTCGTGTTTAACCTCGATTCCACAGACAATATCTGCTTCAGTCCCAACCTTTGCATTGCAGCCCGGTTACCGGAAGAGGGGCTTCCCATACTGACCCTGCTCAGCGCCTCACGGCTCACCGCGCAACAAACCACTGATATGCCCACTGTGATTGCAACCTCTTATGCATTCAGCGTGTACAATTACATTCACTGCGACGATCTGCTCCAGGTGGTATGGCGCTGGATCAACCTTGAGTTCCCCAAACACAATATCAGGCCCCAGATTTTCACAACGATGCTCATTGGAGAGGCCCAGAGACTGCTCAATGTCCCCTTTGACCCCAACGAGGACCCCAACCACGTGGACAAGTTCATTGTTATCCCCAGCAGTCTCCAGCGCTGGCTCATGCTGCAAATGTTTTTGGGGACGTCGAAAAACTGGAAGCGCACGCCGCAAAGTCTGCTGGCGTGGAGCAGTCTCCACATCCAGTACACTGCGTTTGTTATGAAGTGGACGTTGAGAAGAATTGCGCCCAAACAGGGCGAGCAGCTTACCCCCGAACAGCAGATGGCTCAAGTTCAGCTGAGCTGCTACCACATCAACGGCATGATGGGCCTGGTACGCTGGTTCACCGATTTCGTTGCCCACATCAACCAGGAGATTTTCCTGGCTACAACGCAGCAGATCCACTCGGACAAGGAAAAAATCGACCCAAAGCAAGACCCCAGCGTCTTGTACTTGTCAAAGAACCCAGGCACATTTATCAACGTGCTCTTGTCCAAGGTCATGCGGTGGCTCATACTGTTTATTATGCGAGGTATAAAGGGTATCGAAACACTCTTGAACCATCTAATGCAACAGGAGAAAATGCTAAACCACGGATTGGGGGTGGCGTACCTCACGTTTCGGAAATTTTCCAGTATCATCAACACCGGTCCAGTGCCTCTAGGACAGTTTGACAAGCTGCTATCAGAGATTGATAAACAGCTCCAGGTTCTCTACAATAACGACAAGATCCAGGAACGCGTCAAGCAGGCGCTGGAGCTCGAGCTGCTGCGCAACCACGTAACTCCTGCTGCCGTGTTGCCGATTATTGCGCATACAATCAAGCTGTTCAAGGCCCAGCTTCTGGGCTACATCAACGTACCGAACTTGTACT
The DNA here is from genome assembly GCA_030564425.1 of Wickerhamiella cacticola. Classification (NCBI taxonomy): domain Eukaryota; kingdom Fungi; phylum Ascomycota; class Dipodascomycetes; order Dipodascales; family Trichomonascaceae; genus Wickerhamiella; species Wickerhamiella cacticola. Next base: position 159,069 of record JAJLUX010000001.1, on the reverse strand, counting down.
TTTACGATACCTCGTGGCTCCAGATTGACGAGAATGTCCACACCGGGCGCGACAAGGTAGACGCAATCAAAAGCTTTGTGATTAGCAGCAACCAAAACTTGAGGAAATGTACCCGCTGCGATCAAGTAAGTGCTATTGAGACGGCAAAGCAGGCCCAGCTGAACCAGGTTGGCACATTATTTATGAGAAACTGCCTGTGTGGTGGAATTTGGAAAGACGAAGACTAGGGGAGTACACTAGACGTAATTTTAGTTAGCATTTGTCGCCATGGACATCGCACAAAGGGAATAACTATACTAATTCTCTAAATCTGCGGCTGCATCTGCATCTTGTGGACAAAGAAGCTCGACTTGCTTCATTTCCAGAGCAGCATACTCGGGAGGGACACGGCTATACAGTCTAGCGGTGGTGAAGTTCGTTACAACGACTTTTTCGCCCTTTTTGAACAAGTATTTCAGCTGAATATTGCCGTGCAACACTCCTCGTTGGTGAAGCGCTCGGACTGCAGTTTTGATCAACCGCATGTTGGCAGGAACTTCGTCGGGCTGCAGCGGGCGGCCAAAGGGCTCGAGGCAAAGCACGTGGATGCTATCGAGTAGTGTGGCGTACAGCAGTCGCGACGGCACTGTGCCGCACTGCTTGGACATTAGGTACTCGTACATCATTGCCTCCTGTTCGAGCTCCTTGGAGGCGTTTGCATCGATAATTGGCGCGTGCTTTAGCACCACGGGCGAGAATGCGCGATGCTGGCATTTCTTGGCGTCCAAGTCTTGGGCATCGGTTCTCAAAACACCATACAGAAACCCGGGCATTGGCGTTTTGGGGCCCAGACTCCAGTGACAGCATAGCTTGTACACTTGGGACGTGTAGGTGGATCTCTTCCACGCCTTGGATGGTGGAGGGACCGGCCTTTTGCTCTTGGGGACCCACACAGGCGGGTCAGTGGTTTGAACAGCCTCGACAAAGATACCGCCCTCGTTGCACAGAAATGGAGACTTGTGGTGTACGTGCAATCCCATACCGAGCATGACCCGGTACCTCTCACTGCTCACAATTGCTGGCGAAACCTTCAAGTCCAAATGTTTCTTATCTTGCGAGATGGCAATGTTGAAGACGCGCATTTTCTCGGGAGTCGCAATGTATCCATACGAGAGATCGCGAATGAGCATATCAGAGAGCAGCGCCTGTATAGCATCAAAGTGCTGCCGCATACTACCGTTGAGCTCGTTGGGGTCTCCAATCATGAGCTCGTGCAGAGTGCAGTTATCGTCGAGTTGGTTGTATTCCTCGGTATAGTGGAACCCGCTCATGACGGCCTTGTGGGGCGCATCCTGGTCCATGAAATGGACGACGGTCATGTTGGTTAGCCGCTGCTCTCGCAATTGGATGTGCAACTGCCTTGAAATCAGGCGCATGAGCGCGTTGGCCTCTGTTTCGTACGGCATGCTCAGCTGGTGGTCGAGTCCCTTGGAGTTGGAATCCACGATATCCTCGATCTCGGGCCATGCTTCTACATTTCCAAACTTGAATGGCCTGTATTCCTCATACTTTGGTTCAGCCTGGCTGATCACTGATTTCACGGGGCCGTCAAACTCAAAGTCGCATAATGGGGGTGCGCTCATAACTACTGTGCTACTCCAGTCGAGTGTTTATATGCAGTTTCAGGTTTAAGCACTAGGATAACATTAGATATCACAATCTCGGCAATATAGCTTAATTTAGCATGTCGCAATGTCGCTATATATGTGGCACCCTGTGGCAGCTAGTTACCATGCACAGTTACTGGCAGCCACTAGCAGTCGCTCACTACTCAGAATAAATAACTATACAAATGGGTTAGCCACCTTTCTACTTTCTACTTCATTTGTGCTAGGAGCCACCATGGTTTGCCAGTCCAAGGGTACCATGTTGGCACCGTAGAGGCTCTTGGCGAACACGACCCCCATATCGTTTTCCACAGTGCTCAGGTAGTAGTTGGAACCGTCTCCGAGGCTTCGTACTTTGGCTCTGACGATATCACCCGGGTGGAAGCAGTCTCGCAGCACAACCTTGTCACGCTCGGTTAGGCGTACGTCCTGGACTCGGATAATGCCTCCGTACGATTCTCCGAGCTCTGCCAGATCCCCGAGAGACCCGCTAGCTTGACGGACGGTTCCTACGGCGTTTGCACTCCACCCTACCCCCGAATCGGGCAGCAGCTCGCCCTTGTTCTCCACTGCTAAAACAGTGACATTAACCTGCTGGGGACCCAAACGTAGTACTTGGCAGTACACAATATCACCAACGACCGGTAAACTGGTGGTCGCCCGCTGTGAATTGCCTCCTGAGCTCTGGTTGTAGGGGTTGGCAAATTTGTTCACCACATCCAACCGGGTTCTCCTGTCGCTTGTGGCCGTTGCGACAAGCTGGCCGAGCAGCGTCGCCACAACTCTTTTGTTTGATACTTCGAGGCCTGCTCCCAAGACATAGGCATCCGGCTCGTTGCAAACCATCTGCCCCGGCACGACATACGAGGGAAGCATGTTAGGTGATCACGTGGGCGAGCCTACCAAGGTGAAATTTCAGCACTGATCTGGGCCAAACACGGACCTGGAAAATGCTGAACTAATTGACCTGAAATTTGACACACTCAATCTGATATCGTGAGGATCAGGTCGTGACGTTTCAAGCCACCTGAAACTAGACCAACAGACCATTTATCGACGATCCCAATTGTCCGACTTGTGCATCAAGTGATTTTATTCAGTCAACGGTTTCAGTATCAGATACATGCAATATGTTCATTAGGGCCTGGTAGCGTATGGGCTGTTGGTGACATATGAGCCGGTGATACAGGGCTGCAATAGGTTTGTCGTCGGCTCTAGTGTATCGCACAGCCCCCACAAACATATTGTCAGACAGTGTGCCTGGCGATAATAGCACCTGTTCCTCGTCCATGACCCAATTGATACATACCTTTATACTTATATGGGATCAGCTTTACAACAAGCAAAGAGCTTCTCCCACAAATAAGCTGGAGGTTACATTGGAGGCTACACATATTATTGCAAGGGTTGGCATAGATTGAAGGACAGCCAACCTTGAAGACATGGCGACTATCTATCAAACGCTCCTATCTCTGTGGCTTCACTCTGTGGCTTCACTCTGGTCTCACTCTGTGGCTGTGGTAAGTGAATGCTTGATGTTTTACTTGCCCTGTACTATTTTATCAATCTGTATGTACATAAATAATTAGAGTATGCACACCAGTCTCTCCACCTGGATTTTCTCGGAATGCTGCTAGCGGTTGCCGATCTATTATATGGATTCCAATTAGCTGGAATGCTTATTAGGTCGGTATGTAGCTGATATGTAGAGCCGTGCATGATATCCTCGGTAAGCATGCATGTCGAGCTCCGCTATTTTCGGATATGCTGAGCAAACTTCAAATAAACAATAAACGTGAGACAGTCATGTATAGGACACGCATACAAAGTGTGCAAACTATATGGCGAGCGAGTTTGAACGCCTCTAGGTGAATATTAAATGTTTAGCATATATGCTGCAAATTCTGCCCACCAGTGAACCCGAGTATTTTGCTCCAATGCATGCGTCCATTTTGGGCCACCTATCGATGCCAATTGGGGAGATGACAAATTTGGAGCCTAAAAGTGCTTGCAAATTACTGTACATGCAAGTCTAAAACATACACAAGCAGCTACAGGCAGCTGGCGTACCTGCAGCTGCATGATGCAGGAACATCAGAGAGGCTCGCTCATAAACAGGCAATGTTTTTTAAATGTGTGAGATCTGTGCCGTTAGTCTTGCATAAAGTGTCATTTTGTCTAGCGTTCCTGTTTCATGAGCAGACGACCTGGCCCTAGAAGCCAAGTAGAGAAGCTCGATAGATAATAATAATGATAGGATAGATAAGATATATGAAGGCGGGAGAGGACCGACTTTTGTTTTTTTTTCACTGGTGTAACCCGAGTGCTCCGCCAGATAAATACATTGGATCAAAAGAAGTGGGTATATGCCCTAGATTCGCGATGGACTTCCATTGTCATTTTAACATTATTGAGCTCTTGTTTGATTTGCTGAGCTAGGGCTGGGGTGAGCCTATTACAGGTAGCTGGCTCTGGGCGACGGTCGTAATCAAAAGACGAAAAAGTGTCATAGATCATGACCTGAGATGCGAAATTGACCCCTCGCTTCTTGATATGTTTTGGAAGAGCCAGGTCGATACCAGAAGTATCCAGCTTGCCAAAGATATCGTCATCCTCAGGCTCGGGGTTTTCCATGCGAACTTCTTGGGCGTTGGGGACCTTCTCCTCATCGTTTGGTTTATGCAAAGATCTCACGCTGCGTACACTGCCCTTGCGGTCGAGGCTGGCGGCGCGCTCAACAGAGTTTCTAATGTGAGCCACTGCCGCGACATCGTCGAGACTACGCGGAAACAGCGTATCGGGGACATCGAGTGTCTCATCTTGAAACGAGAGCGGCTGGCCGGCATCTTCCTGCTGTGGTTCCACTTGGGGGATAGGAGTGGGGGTACTGGCGCGAGACGAATTAGGGGTAGGCGATGGGGACGGCGATACCACGCAAGAAGCAGGGCGGGAACAGGCAATCTCCGGGGACGAGTTGGCCAACTGGGCCGAGAATGTCGGGGTCTCCTGCTCAAAAGTGGGTCCCGTAACCTCGATCTTTGGGGTCTTCTTAAAGAGGCGCTTTGATGATTGTGTGATAGATCTAAAAGAGAATGTAGAACTTGTAGACCGTACACTCATACCGCTCAGCCCGCTCTTGCCGCTCATGCCGCTCATGTTTGATGAGATGGATGCGCTATCGGGCATGGTGCTGCGGCGGAAAAGGCTCTTGATCTTTTGCGAAAACTTGGGCTTTGGCTCGCGTTCGCCACGAACAGGAGCGTATGCAATGGGCTGCTGCACCACCGAGAACTGTGAGCTATTACGAGAGTGACGGGGAGTGCTAGTAGTGCTGGTGCTGATACTGCTGATGCTTGGGGGTCTGCTCGAGCCCGGCAGGGCGGTTGCGGTTGCGCTAGCTCTAATGGAGCTGGAACTGGGCGGCCTTACCGGGACGGTCGATAAGACTGGGCCCGTCTTGGCAGTACCGGTAGACCCGGGGCGCGTAGCCCTTATTGGGGACCGTGTTTTCGGGTTCCTAAGGGCATCAGGCTCGAGAGTGCTTCGAGACTGTATCGGCTGCTCTGGGGAGCCCCGTGGGGAGCTCTTGGGGGAGCCCTTGGGGGACCCCCTTACTGACCGTTCCCGTTTCTCGCGCTGTGCATAGTTTCTCTCACTTGGTAGAATGAGCGAGGTTCTCGAGTCTGCAGAGGAACGGCGGCGGTGGGTGCGAACCGGTTCGGCAGAGGGCGGCTGCTCGCCTCGGGCGTTTAGTCTGGCGAGTGCCTCTTCGACGGCCTGGTTGGAGGTACGCTGGGACGGGTGCGCGTGGGCTTTCTTGGGGGCGACAACTGGCTCCTTGAGTTCCATCCGTTCAGGCCCCGGCTCCACCAGTTCTGCTGGTGTGGCACGCGGAGACACATTCGGAGTGGCTTTCTCTTTCTCCATCTCGGGCTCAGCAGTCTCAGCCTCAGGCTTCGCGGGCTCAACCATCTCGGGCTCAACCGCCTCAGGCTTCGCGGGCTCCGCCCTCTCAGCCTCAGCCTTCGGCTTCGCCTTCGCCTCCAACTGCTCGCTCAACAAGACGGCTCTGCTGAGCTCGGGCTCACTAACACTCCCGCTGATTCTCTCCACCGCGCTCTCCTTGATCTGCGGGAGCTCCGCGCGGTCCTTTTCATCCGTCCACGAGGAGATTGACGACGTGGAGGTCTGAGTGCTCGAGGTGTCGAGGTCGCTGCTCTTGATTGAAGGGGTGAGGCTCGGCAGGGAGTGCGAGCTGAGGCTCGATGCGTGTTTCTGGCGGTGGTACCGGTCGGGGACGGCCGCACTGGAGGCGCTGCTAGAGGTAGCCGCGGCCGCCGCCAAAGAGGCTGAGCTGTGGGCGGAGCTGTGCGCAGGCACGAACCCGTTTTCTGCAAAGCGCGGGGAGCGCCCCAGCTGCATTGGCTGCCCCGGGGGCCCGCGGTAGAGGTTTCCCGCCGAGGCAGAGCGCCGCTGGTACTGCGCCTGGTGGGGTGCACACCCGCCGACATGGACCGCAATAGGCGCGGCGACCGGTTGATACAGCGAGTAACGAGGTTTGTAGCTATTGTAACTCATGGATGTACCTCTGAACAACCTTTGGTGGGGGGAGCTTTTTGTAGAAAATGTACTTGTGACCAAGTTGTGTTGGTTGATGGTGGCTCTCAGCAGAAACTATTCTACAGGCTTTTACTAAGAGGGTGCCCAAGCAACAGTCATGCACAAGCATATGCACGGCAGGACCCCTGCCGAAGAAAAAATAGCATGTTTGAGAGGTGAGATGGGTGCGTGCTTTTAAAGAGCACCCCAATAAATGCTAGTCGCTGGCCCTCTAAAAAAGCGCTATATCCAACCTTAATTAACCGCAACAGTGGCCCCTAATACTGCGCTATACTTAGAATCCGCTTACTTTTGATGCATGACGTGCTGCTGCATGCATGTAGAAACAACTGGCTTCTCAAATCCACTGATTACTTGTAGCTAGCGGTACTTGGGTTTATGGGATGGTTTAGTTTGCTTTTTTGGATGCCAGGTTTTGATGGTTGCAGCAAAATGGCCGCCCAGTACTTTTAAAATTACTCTTAAAAAAAGCGAGGAGACACAATCAGCTAATCCCCTCACCCGTTTCAATACATGATCTTGTTCCTCAACGGACTCACTGTAGCTAGCTAAAGTTATCTGAAACAAGCGTTCGCTTTCCCGTTTGGTATCCTTTGTCCTCCTAGAGATCCGTCGCCTCGTCTCAGAGGTTGTCAATTTCGTCTCTTGCCCTAGCCCCGGCAGGCCGTATGCACGAGCTAATCGTGTCGCAGGGCGTTCCCGATGTCGCCTCCGGAGGGCGTATTCGAGCTGCCCGCGGGCAATTTCAGGGGCTTGTTTATGGACCAGTGCTGGCATTGACCATAATTACACCGTTTCGGCAGCCTCATGCCCGACCCCACTTTGAGATACCCCGACCCGTTCGCCCCTCAGCAAATTCTGCTGCCTCGAGTGAGGCAACTTTGCCGCTCCCGCCACACTTTGCTGCTACCGGTTACTAGTTTTAAACTATATAAACTCTATTCCGGCTAAACTTGGAGCCTAATTCCAATTCGAAACATTCATAAATTTGGCAAGCTTTTGTGCATAAGGGCAGCCTCAAGGATCAAGGCGGATACAGTAAATTGAGCAATAAGTATTCCGTGGTTTGCAGTTACGGGTTTCCAAACTTTTCCATCTTATCGGTGACTTGAGCCCCTGAGGCCCCTAACCATCCGTGAACCTCACCACCACCATATAAATCACGTCGTTGCTACCGGCGATATGCACGGACCACCGCATGTATCTCATCATTGCTGCTACTTTAATGCTGATTGTGGTACCTATCGGTACCTATCGGCTATCTCGCATACTCCACTCAGAAACTCAGAGTATTTTGCCGTGTCTTAGGTCTCCTGCATGACTTGCAAGGGTGATTTCACTCTTGTGACACGTGCCTGCATGTGCCTACGAACCTGTCCGACTCGCTTATGCGGTCTCTACTCAGGGACGCATCAAAAGATTGACACGATGACTAAGATACGCGACGGCAATATAGAGCTATCCTAGGCTACGCGCCACCGCAATGCCGGTGAGGTAATCACTGCATGGAAGGTTCTTGTACAGTGACAAGAGAGTTTAGCGAATAGGACAACGAATTTTCGAAAATTTTCGAGAATTTTCTATTTGGTTAGATAAGGGCTTGGCTTTCTCCAGCTTTCTTGGTTCTGCCTGATGGGATTGTTCCAGATACACCATGCGCGCGAGCGTCACCCAAAGTGGTCCCCATGCAGCAAGCGACCGTTTTAGGTTTACGTGGCGCTACAGGGGCAGGCTAAAAGGGTGGCGGCGGTGGCGGCGGTGGCGTCCCCTTAGGTAATTTTTTTTTTAGGAAATTTCAAATAAAAGTTTGGTCGATTGATCTACCGGATTCCACAACACCCCGCTTACAGACCATCCCGAGAACTTTGTCAAGCAATTATGCTCAGGCGAGCATCCAGAATATATTTGGTACGGAACCTCTACGTTCCTACCCGCACCAAACAACGTCACACTAATATAAAACAAATTGAAAACAAAGAGGACAAAGAGCTTGATGAGAAGCTGCGATCCATGCGGCAAATGGAGCACAACCTCCGCGAATACATCAAGAAACGCGAGGAGGAGAAAGTCCAGGCCGAGATTGCGCAACGGGAAGCAATCAAGCTCGAGGGCCCTGCCAGTGACGACGAGATTGCCCTGCTCGAGGCCGGTCTCGAGAGCAAGGGCGACTTGATGGGGATTTTCGACAATGGCCTGCCCCCAAGCATTACAGAACGGTTGGGCACCAGTGCCGTCGTCCTCATGGAACACAACTGGGACGAGTACCTGAGGGGGCTGGCCCTCAAGGGGGGCTTCAAGGGTCTGCCTGCCAAGGAGGTTGAGGCATTTGTTTCAATGATTGATTTCAGGAACCGCAAGGGTGCCCGATTCGTTGGTGCGGTGGAACGAATGCTCGACGATGCACAGCTCAGGACCCCTAGGTTGGTGCACAACCTAATGAGCGGGTACGCCACTTTGGGCGATGCCGAGAAAGTTGAAACGCTCGCCAAGAGTGTGAAACAGAGCGAAATCGTTTACGGCCACATTGCGAAAGCGTACTTCAAGAGCCGCGACTCGATGCAGGTCCCCATGGTGATCCACCGCATGCATGCAGCTGGTCTGCAGCCGACACAACCAATCTACACAATGGCAATTCAGTCGCTGGTGCAGCACAATCGGGTCTCTGAGGCGTTTACACTGTTTGATAACCTCAAGTACCTCTCCACCGAGTCCCAGCCCGATACCAAAATGTACAATACCATGATCCTCGCCGCGTCCAAGTTACACAATGCAAACAAGGCCCTGGATCTGTATCAGGAAATGACGACGAGACCGATCAACCCATTGACTCCCGATAACGAGACGCTCAACCACCTGATATACGCGTGCAGCCGTGACGAGCTCACCCGCACAAAGGCATGGAGCTTCTTCCTCGAGCAGCGGAGAAACGGGACCGTGATGGGTGCCGATAGCATGAAGGCGCTCATTTACCTCTGCGGCACTACTGGCGAGCTCACGCTTGCCCGCAAACTCATTGGGCAAATGTGCTGCAACCCGGCCACGTACCCGGACGATTTCATGATCAACTCGCTGTTTTTGGCATACTTGAACTACGACCCTAAACGTGTTTCTGCACTCTCGTCGTCTCTGAGCGCCCGCGTGCGTTCGCAGCTGCTCGAAAACATCCCCGTTAGCAATGCCGATTTCATGCCGCCGTTCTTGCCGGTCGACGAGCTTAATGACGAGATGATCCTGGCGGAAGCCAACGCGATGATCCAGTTTTTCTCTGAGAAAAGCACAGCGCTGTTGCGCGTCAGTAACCAGGCATCGGCGTCGTCCAGGGGTGCCCCGATTGTCTACAATCTGCTCAAGCTCAGCATGAAACGGGGCACTCTGGACGATTTTATCAGGAACTGGAATTTGTTTACTGTTCGCGACGAACGCGTAACCCCCGATATCGAGGTTGCAGAGGATAACCATCGGCCCCACGCGATTGCCGTCCCCCGCAACCAAGACGCGTACCGTTTGGGCATTAAAGCGGCAGCCAAGTTCCGGAACCTCGATTTCGGCAACAAAATCTGGGTCGAGCGTGGCCAGTGGCGTAAATCCGAGGTTTTCAGGACGCTGCCCCCGGCAGTACGCAACAAGCTGGATATCGGGTTTGCACGCGAAATGGTAGCGTTGTTCTGCGAATGCGGAGACACAGAGAGCGCATTCAAGCTTGTCGAGTCTTCGAGCAAGATGTTTAGGTGGCGCCGCGTGCATTTGGAGCCGCTGCTCCGGGTGGCCGAGAGCCAGGAAGATTTCGCTACTATTGATGCCGTCAAGGCGCTGCTGCGGCGGTACTGGGAGAGAGAAACGCGACTCGCTGATATCCACGAGAGCGGTTCGAGACAGCAATAGATTATTTATTTGTACATAACAACTTCACTAACCGAGCTAACCAAAGAGCCTGCCTGTCAACAAGCCCCAGGCTCTACTGACTACATTGCCGTTGACACTAGCCAGGATGCTGTTTGCTCTGCCAAACTTGTCGCACTGCGAGAAGGCATAGGTGTTTGTGGTGGTGAGGACGAGGGCCAGGGCGACCATGAGCAGCCAGAGAAAGTGGAACTTGAGGACGGCGACGATGCCGAGGGCGCCCCAGCACACGGGGCAGAGGTAAATAAATAGCCAAAACACTTTGGAGTCTACTGGGTTGATGTAACGCTGCGGGTCTGCGTTCTCAAAGACCCACATGGACTCGCCCATGTCGCTTGTTTCGTTCCACCAGCGGAGCCCCACGAGCAATCTGCCTGCAACGTTCTTTGTGTTCCAGAAATCAAACGCCAGGAGAATGGCCAGCAGCACAAACACGAGCACAAAGTTGGCCGTGAAGAGCATGCCAAACAGGTACAGGAGGATAGGCCCCACTCTGAGTGCCAGGTAAAAGAGCACGGCGACGGGGTGCGAGGATTCCCTCAGTCGTTGCAGCAACGTCCATTGGCTCGGGTCACGCTGAGCTGTCTGGGCTTCGGTGTCCATGTCAGCGAGGTGGAGGGGCACTATAGACTATAGGAGGTGGCACTATAGACTACAGAGATAGCCTAAAGGAGGTACGGTAGTTAGCGTTAAGTAGAGTTGCGTTGCGTCCAGTAGTTGGCGTTCAGTTGTTGGCGTTATGTAGGTGGAGCTAGTGGGCGTTCAGTAGTTGGCGTCCAGTAGTTGCGTTCTGGGATTCTGGATTCGGGCTGAGCCATTCGAGTGCCGGTTTGGCGATAAGCCCAGAGTCTAGGCAAGTCAGAATTGGTATTAAGGGTGTGGATGTGGATGTGGAGAGGGAGGCATGGGATATGGGGATATGGGGATATGCTTACCCTCTACGATGGTGGGTCGGCAGACTGCAGCTGGCAGACAGGCAGACAGCTGGCAGCAAAGTTAGATAAATATATGTACAGTGGATAAAGGGATAGTGGCTGGAGGTGGATAAAGGTGCCTAGAGTAGGCTGGAGGTGGTCCCAGAGTAGGCTCAAGGTGCTTGCCAGTGTTGGCCCACGCGGCTTATTTGCTGCGCTCCAACCGCTCCTGACGCATCCGTTCAATCTCCTGCTTGAGCTCCACCCGATCCTTGGGGATCTGGTTAAGACGTGCAGGGTCAGGCCAGAAATCAGGAACATCAAACTTCTTGTCGGTATTGGAACCGACCCAGAACATCAGCAGCACGGGGGTGGTTAAACACACAGTGAACCGGAAGATTTCCAGCGTTGTGCGTTGCACATGCCATCTTGCAAGTCTTTCAAACATGTGTAAGCTGAGCTGCTAAGTGGGCTGATAGATGGAGGTGGGCTACTAGCTAGGGGTGGGCTGATAGGTAATGTTTATGAAAATGCAAATTAAATAGATTAGATCACAGGAATAAATAGGCTGCGGGGAGAGGAAGGGCAGATGGAGAGGCAGGGAGGGGAGGCAGCCTGGGAGAGGGGCAGGCAGGCAGCCTGAGCAGAGGCAGTCAGAGGGAGCTTGAAAGCTCTGACCAGATCTCCTAGCCTTGGCAGAGTTGCCAGTGTTGGCTGCCAGTTACCACCCTCAAGCCAGATGCCATTTCGGGCTCGGAGGGGCTCCGTACCGCCAAGTAACGCTATGCAATGGGAAACAAAACTCGCATGTTTTGGATTCTGCCTCTGGTGCCGCTGCCCGGTGCGCCCCGTGCACTGCCTGCACTTCCCGCACTGCCACTGCTAAACGACGAGTCGGTGTCCTCCTCCGGCAACGCGAGCTTGGCAGTGGTGGTCTGCTGTTGGCGCATAACCAGGGCCTCTAGCTGGGCGATCCGCTCGTCTCTTTGACGGATTTGCAAAAGGCGGATCTCGTTGAGGCGGGTGATGGCCAGTTTGTACTCTGCAATGGTGGAGCTGGGCTCGGCGTCCTTCTTGGGCTCCAACTCCTTCTTGGGCTCCTGGTGCTGCTTAGGCTCCTGGTGCTGCTTGAGCTGTAAATCGCGGCTGAACCGCCGTGAAGATGCACGCGGTAGTGTTATCACTGGGTCTTTGGAGTCTTTGGAATCCCTGGAATCTCCTGGAGAGCTGAATGCAGCCTTGAGAGTAGAGGCGCTTGACCGCATCGAAGTTGAGCGAGCAGGCGCGGCAATTGCTCCGTATGGGGCTGGAGCCACTGGGGGAGCCGCTGGGGGGGCCGCTGGGGGCCTGCGTTTGGGCTTGTCCTTTGGAGGGAGCGCCGGCTTCTCTAGCTCCTGTGGCTTCTCTGGCCCCCACTCGTGGTACTCCTGCGGGGGAGTGACCTGCGTGACATGTGCCTCACCGCGGAGACTGAACCGTCTGCTCGATTCCCGCATGGGCGTCGCAGGGATGAACTTGGCCTGGACCTGCGCGTCCGGCAGCAGGGTGTTTGGCGACCATTCCTTGGTGTCCTCAAACATCTCGGGCGGCTCAATGACGGAAACCCTCGGGTTGGAGGTCCGGGGGCCTGGGGGGCCGGGGGGGCTCTCGCTGAGTTCAGGCACCTGCATGTCTGTGTCGACGATTTCGAGGATTTTCGAGAACGCGTGCATGGAAAAGTCGTTTTCGAGGATAGGCAGCTCCAGGGGTTGCTGGGGCTCCAGGGGCTGCTGCTCCAGGCTCTCGCTGGCCGACTCGCCGCTGGTCCCCCTGGTGCTGGTGGTGCTGGTGCTAATGGCCTCAGCCCCACGACCCAGTTTCCTGCTCTCTTCAAAGTTTATGCTCGAGTGGTGGAGAACCGGATTGGAGATCTTGGGGGGCGCAGTAGCGTCCTCGAGCGGCGGTTGTTGTTTGAACCGGGGGAACCGCATGGAGACTCTACTACGTATGCTCTGTCTTGGTGACGACACTTGAATTGTGGAAATGATGTTAGGGGAGAGTGAGGAGTGAGGGAGAGTGGGGTCGCGTCAAGGTAGTCACCAAGTCTATTTACGTGCAAAATGTAAACGTTCCATTCCCTTGAGGTTAATTATGCATCATATCTAATTTGAACCCTAACCTTGTATGCACGGGGTGGTGCGGTGAGCAAACGGTGAGCCCAGAGTTTGGGTGGCTACTTTGGCCTCTGGTTGTACTTTTGTGAGCGCTTGGGCCACCGGCTGGCCACCTCTCGGCACCGGCTGGCACCTCTCGGCACCGCTGCCGCCTGTTGGCCCCCACATATGCACAGGCGATATACCTCAGACACTGATCCCGTATCTGAAGCCTAATTGCAGACGTCTAAGCGCACTCGCTTACTCTAGAAAGATTAAACGCAAACACTAAGCTCAGCCGTAACCTTAATTTTGACTTTGGTAGGCCTGCTCGCTCTACATACCAGCACCTGAAACAAGCGTCATGTAGATCGCGTAAATACCCGCGCAGCATGCCGGTTGGACCCAGAAAACGCGTGAGCGTGAGCACGCGAGTACGCGAGTGATGACATGTGCATTTAGGTGAATCTCTACGAGTCTTACGACGAGCCTGGTGACGAGCTTGGTGCGGTTGCGTCACGATGGACCCACTTTGGCATCTGCAGCCGAGTTTAAAACACGCTGTGTGTAATATGGTGTATTTATATAAAGTAAATAATGCTCAGCTAAGGTGGAGGTGGGGGCCAGGTGCCAACCACGAAGACGATCAAGGGAGGGTGGTTAATGGCAGATGGTCCACGACAGATGTCCATGGTCCGAGTTCATCTATAACTCGATCACCTACTAGTAATTCGACCATATTGTGGAGGTGATGGCCCACAGCCTCGCTACTGTGTCAAACTGGCGCACGCATACGCACTGCTAGTCTAGCCAAGATGGGTGGCTGGCAAGACTAGGTGTAGGGTGCCTAGAGGTGCGAAAGAGCCTTCCCGGGTAAACAGCTATACGATAATTACCTTAAATCTACCGACCACATGGCCTCACCTGCCCACATGCACCTGCACCTGCACCGCACCGGCTGGCCCTCACCCTCGTGTTTCACTTTAAACATAGGTTAGCGCGTCACTCATTCACTCGATCACTCAACAGACACTCTGCTTGACAATCTCCTCGACCTCGTCCCGGGATACGCCTGGCCGTTCCAGCTGCAGCGAGATTTGCAGTCTGGTGGCATCGTTGAGCCACGCGCCCGGTTTGCGGCCAGGGAACATCTTGAGGATATCCGATCCCCGCAGTACCGGCTTGAGGTCGTACGCCGTGTCGAGCTCGAAAGCAACAATGCGGTCGTGGAGCCTGGTGAATGCGGAGGGGTTGCTGTACCGGCACGCCGCGTACTCGAGGCACAGTTTCCAGTCTGTGTTGCAGTGGCGCACATAATACCCCAGCAGTTTGCGGTCCTGCGAGTCAATGAGCGAGTGTGCCTCCTCGGCCATCGTCAACAGTTTGGTGACGAGGTTTGCGCGTTGAGACGCGAGCTTGATGCCCTCTTTAACAACAATATACGACCCCGGGTGGGTCTTGTTTTTGGCATCCTTGACGTCGACTTTTTCCCACCCTTCAAGTAGAGTAGCTAGCCAGATAGACGCGGCCGAGGTGTTGGGCAGCTTGAGCTGTTGCAGGACTTTGCGGGTCCGGTCCAGCCGGTTTTGTAAATCGTCAAATGTGGGCGGTACGCCGCTCGCGATCTTGAACGGTTCAGGAACACTAAAGGGGTTGACCCGCAGGCTCACCATGTACCCGAGCGCCTTGGCCGCATAGTCTCCCTGCACGAGTTTCTCGAGCTCCACGCCGACGCGCTCGCGGCTCACTTTGCGGTTGAGATCTGCGTGTGCTTGCGGCCGGCTCATGGCCTGTTGAACCGGTTGTGACAGGTCAAAGTTGAGCTGGCCGACAAATCTCAGCAGCCGCAGGATCCGGAGCGGGTCGTCGCTAAACGTCTCTACCGGGTCCAGCGGAGTGCACAGAAGCCCTTTGTTGAGGTCCTCGATGCCTCGTTGCGTGAAATCCTCTACCGACTGCAGCTCCAAGTTGTAGAAAAGAGCGTTTAGGGTAGCGTCGCGCCGCATGGCGTCCTCGAAAGGAGTGCCAAACTCAATTACCGGGATCCGCGAGTCGTCCGAGTACTTTTCGCTGCGCAAGTTGACGAAATCAACGTCGAGGCCGTACAGTCTCGTGGTGGCCGTCTCGAGGTGCTTGGACTTTGTGGGGTTGCGGGCGATTGTGTGCACGCCGCGGGCCTCCATCCCCTTGGATTTCATCCATTCCTGCAGTGCAGTGGCAAATGTCTGGCCCGTGGTTGCGTCAATGGCGATATCAATATCGTGCGACGGCCGGCCCAAAAGTTTGTCTCTGACCCATCCACCGGTGAACCGGAGGGTGATGGGTTTCCCGATACTTTTCGAGTACTCGCTGGCGAAGGTTACCAGCGTGCTGCGGATCTTTTCCTCGGTTGCATCCAGGACAATTCTTTGCATGAGTAAAGGTGGGCCAGAGGGCTGGTGGAGGTGGGTCTGTACTATAGGCTATGAAGAAGGCTAGGGCTGGTAGGCCATGCTAGGGCCATGCTAGGGCCATACTAACGCTAACGGCTAGGGAACGGCTACAGAAAATAAATAGCTAAGATGTCAACTAGACGCTAAACCGGCTGCCATAATAGCAGCAAGAATTATTTATCCAGTGTATTGATCTGTGTCCTAGTATCTGTGCTGTTAGCGGACTGGCCATACTAAAGCTGGTAAGAAGGACAACGAATGCACTGAATTGACAATTTTTTTTGGAATTTATAAGGGAGTTGGTGGCGTTGTGGCGCAGGTGGCCGGCTGACCGATGGCCCCAGATGGCCCCAACCTGCCTAGGGTGTCACTCCCAGCTGGCCTAGTCGGCCAGCTAGTCGGCCAGCTAATCCCCATTTTCACCCCCCACACTAGTAAATAGATCCAGTTTCGGCACGTCCACGTCCACCGACCCGTGCGTGCGGGCCTGCTTTAAATACTCTTTTCTCCGTTTAGTAAATGTAGCCATCCGCGAGCGCGTTTCCTCGCTTTTTTCGGGCGTGCTGAGGCAGTCTGGTTTCTCCATTTCGTAGCCCAAACACGGTAAATTCAGTTTATCGCACATGTAGCATTTCGGGAACGTCTCGTCGCATTTCTTGCGGCGGCATTTACACGTCCAGCACCCGCGCGACCGCCGCATGGGCGTCGGCGACGCATTGTCTTTGATTTTCGGTGTTTTCGGGGTTTTCAGGCCTCGCGCGGGTTTCGAATGCGTGGGCGGGGGCACCTCGGGGGGTGTTTTGCGCGGGCGGCCTCGTTTGCGTTTGGGCGTCACTTTGGGGGCCGCGTTAGGTTGAGCTGGGGCTGGAGCAGGAGCCTGAATCTGGGCCGGCGCGTCCGCCTGAAGCTGAACTGGGGCCGCGTCCGCCTGAAGCTGAGCCGGGGCCTGAAGCTGAAGCTGAACAGGAGCAGGGGCTAGCGCCCCCGCACCCTCCAACTGACCCCTGTGAGCCTCCTGCACCGCCAACTGCGCGTGCTGAGCCATCTGAGCCATCACGAGCCACCCGCCAGAACTCGGCCGGAACCGCGATGAAGGACGCGCCATTGGCCGCACAGGAGTGCAATGCTCAAACGAGCCGCTACTACTGGGCGGCATCCCCATGGCGTACCCGGCACTCGAAGGGATTCCCTGGCTCATGGCGATCGTCTCGTCGCTGAAATAGACGGGCGCATACGGCAGCACATGAGTTACTTGTGATACTCCGAGATCATCAAGGAATATCGACCGCGGGTTGATGGATTGACGTGGCGACGAGCTGAGGGTAGGCTGCGGAGTATCGATTTGGATAGTGTAGCTGTGATCTGGCTCGCAGAGGGTACTGAAATGAACCTCATCGCTGCTCTTGGGTCTAGCCGGTGAGCTCGTGATCATGGTGATGCTGTGATGAAGAATGTTGTGCAAGGGTGCATTAAAGTAGTTTTTCTTTTGTGATGTAGCACAGGTGGGTGCGGACAATCACATGTGCGGGTACATGTGCGGGCGCCACATGTGCTCGGGCACAAAGAGCATGCTCGCTGGTAACTCGCTGGCGTGGTCCCCTGGCGTGGTCCCTGGCTCTACATTCAAGCGCATGGACACACACTGTCTACCGTTTGCCGTTTAGGTTCTCCTGGGCACCTTGCTTGCCTGATCATGTCCATAGATATGGGATGTCCTAGTGACCTTTAATGTGCTTGGAATGTAAAACAATAGTAAATCACTAGATAATTTATGGGTCTATGCCTTGATTAGAGCACGGCAGGCTCAGCACGCCAGCATCAAGGGTTGGTCGAGGGGTTGGTCGAGGTAGCTTGAGTGCTGGGGGTGCTGGGGGTGCTGGGGTGCTGGATGGCGTCTGCTGGATGGCGTCTGCGGGATGGAGAGCGCTGGTTGAATTGTGGTTCCACCGGTTGTGGTATGCTCATGCTCTCTACCACCTCTCGGCATGCCCGCTACGAGCCCTAAATAGCCAGATCTACAGATAGTAATGTAAGAGTAGCTCATATTGCCTCACACTTGCACTAGCAGTCCATAACTACTGGCAAACCCCAGAAGGCTTGCTGAATGGTGTGGCAGACAGCCGCTTATACGGCTCCTAGCAGGCTGGCTAGCACATGCCGTGCTGGCTATCCACGCTACTCGCATGTGCTAATGCACAGCAGCGCTGAACTAACTGCCACTACGACTAGCGACAGCTCGGCCTCAACTAGAGAATCAACTGGTCTGCCCTTTCTGTAGCTCCCGCTGCCACCTGCCCCAAATTTAACGAAAGTGATTGATATAAATATATGGATATCCTAGCTAGTTAGAGAATCAGCTTATTTGCCCTTCTTCTCCTCCTCGCACTTCTCGCAAGCGTCAGACTTGCCGTCCTTGCCAGAGTCCTTGCCGCCAGCAGAGCCGCCAGCGCCGCCCTCAGAGTGGCCGCTGCCAGAAGAGCCACCGGACTGGTTAGAGCTGCTGCCCTGGCCAGAGGAGCCACCGGACTGGTTGGAGCTGCTGCCCTGGCCAGAGGAGCCGCCAGACTGGTTGGAGGAGGAAGCACCGCCCTTGCCGGCGTCCTTGCCGGCTTCGCCGCACTTGCCATCAGAGCAGCCGGAGCTACCAGAGTTGCCACCAGTGCCGGCACCACCAGCACCACCGGTACCAGAGCCACCGTTGCCGGAGCCGCTAGAGCTGCCACCAGTACCAGCACCGCCAGCACCACCGCTGCCAGAGCCGCCGTTACCAGAGCCGTGAGAGTCACCGCCCTTTCCGGCACCACCAGCACCACCAGCGCCAGCACCGCCGTTACCAGAACCGCTGGAGCTGCCTCCAGTGCCGGCACCGCCAGCACCACCGCTGCCAGAGCCGCCGTTGCCGCCCTTGTCGCCGGAGCCGCAGTTGCCAGTAGAGCAGCCGCTAGAGCCAGAGGAGCCGGAGCTGCCACCCTTGTGCTCCTCAGAGGAACCAGAGGAAGAGCCGGAGCTAGAGCCAGAGCCGCCCTGCTGGCCAGAGCTGCCAGAGCTAGAGCCGGAGCCACCCTGCTGGCCAGAGGAGCCAGAAGAGCCGCCCTTGTCGCCGCCCTTGTGGTCAGAACCAGAAGAGCCAGAGGAAGAGCCGGAGCCACCCTGCTGGCCAGAGGAGCCGGAGCCACCCTGTTGGCTAGAGCTGCCAGAAGAGCCGCCCTTGTCGCCGCCCTTGTGGTCAGAACCAGAAGAGCCAGAGGAAGAGCCGGAGCCACCAGCACCGCCCTGAGCGCCGCCCTTGTGAGAGTCACCACCCTGGCCACCCTGGCCACCCTGGCCGCCCTGGGCACCGCCGCAGTTGCCAGAAGTGCAGCCGCCGGCACCGTGAGAGCCGCCGCTAGAGCCCCAGGAGGCCTGGCCGCCGCTCTGAGAAGAAGAGCCCCAAGAGGCCTGGCCGCCGCTGCTGCCGCCGCTGATCACACCGGAGCCAGAGCCAGAGCCGGAACCGTGAGAAGAGCCCTTGTCGCCCTTGTTTTTGTCTTTGTCGCCGCCGCCGCAGTTGCCAGAAGTGCAGCCGCTAGCACCACCCTGGGCACCGTGTGCACCACCCTGGGCACCCTGGGCGCCCTGGGCACCACCGGCAGAACCGCAGGCGCCGCTAAGGCACTTGTTGTCCCAGTCACCAGCATTGGGGATGGCCAAGGCTTGAGCGAGAGCGAGGTTGATGAGAACAGATGTGATTTGCATTGTGAGAAAGTGTGTGCTGAATTGAGCCGAGCGCTGGCTCTTTTATACTGTTCACGATGAAACTTGTAGTGGAATGCCCCAGGCAATAAAAGCACGTTTGACAGAGCTCGAGGGCCTACTGATGCTGCAGGTACTTGAAACGGGGCAGGACGCGGGCAGGGTACAGCGTATAAAGGCTTTGGTTATGGCTCAGCACGGTCGCACGCCAAGCACCCTACGCCAAGCACTCAGGCACTTTAAGGTTTCCCGTTTCTTGGCACATTGCCCGCTTCGAGCACTCGCTTGCCGTATCATGAAACAAAGCCATGAGTTAGCATGGGTGTATGCGTCTCTCTCTGAGGATCAAACCGGCAGGGGTGTGCAGATCATACTGCTACTGGGGCGAGGACCCTGGTACAGAGTGATACCTCGAGCTGGTCCCTGTAACAGGTGATCAGTGTATCAGACACGACCAGGTACGGGACCCATTGGATATTGCTTCAGGGACCATGTCCCGCGTTTCATCACTTGAGGGGACAGCTAGCGGTTAGGCTGGTGGGCGGTGGTTTAGTCTATTTATGGTGTGTATTAGGGGCCGCCACTGCTGTGAGGCCGCAACTGCATGAGGCCGCAAGTGCTAGGATGCCTCTAATTGCTATGATCTCTAACAGCCACTGGCACAAAACAAAGCCTGCGTGCACATCATCTCTGCACTTGTTTGACCCGGGACTGCCCGTGATACAGCAGCTTCGAAGCCTCAGGGTAATGAAACAAGCGGGGAGAGCTATCTGGCTCCTTTAGCTGGGTATTCCGCTGAATCTGGGGATCCGAATACGCTGATTTAAAACTGTAAGAGGGTATAAAATTGATAACGACGCTCAACCTATCCAGAAAACACTCTAACACTAGTGGTACCGCACTGCATTGCACTGCATTCGCTTATGCTCGTATCAATGGCTGCGATTTTGAAATCATCATGGCTATAGTGGCTCATGTGTGGGCTAATTATCTAGTATAGTGTGGAATAAAACGCGTAGCGAGTGCGGTAGTGGCCAGGTAGACGTCAGGTAGACGTCAGGGTCCTATCATCATCTCAGGGATCCTCTAGTTTGAGTGGAGCTCGGGTTTCAAGGGGCCAACCCATCCCAATCCTGCGTCAGGTCAAGCGTCGACATCCCACAACTCAGGTGGTGCACAGGCACTTGCAGGTGGCACTTACAGGAGGAGCTGGAGGTGTGCGGAGGTCGCGTCTGCTAGCCGAGGTATCGGTGGCCGACAAAAGGCCCTTAGGGTGGCCGACAACCGCGTCCCCCACCGAAGACTGTATTGGATACCTCCTGGGTCACCTCCTGGCACCTACAGGCCCTACAGGCTGCACCCAACTAGAGAGCTTTCAAAGCTGCCACAGCATTTATCCACACCTGGCCATCATCCAGCCTAAATATCTACTCTCTTTCACCCTCCTGCGGTCACCTCCTGAAGCTACCGAGACTGCGTTGACCCATCAAGTTTTTAGCCAATCAGTTTAAATGTTTATACCTCTAGTATTGAAATTTGATAACGGATTCAAATATGGCAATATTTCACTTTTGTTGTGCCTCCACCGGTGGCAATCGCGGTGCAGAAAATTGGCCAGCGTGCATGAAGGTGCATACAGGTTAAGAGGCGCTGATTTCAGGGCAGCCGGGTGAAAAAGTAGGCAGGAATCCAGTTGGAGCTGGATCCAGCGGCTCCGTCCCCTTTTTCCAACTGCTAGCCACCTGGCAGCTGCCAGCTACCTGGCACCCGCATATTCGTGCATGCTGCCAAAGCATAAACTCGAGGTGTTTGCACCCCCCTCACCCCGCATTTATTCCCAGTTAATGAATTTCCGTGAAAAAGCACTTGCACTCGACAAGGAATTCCCCAGTCTGAGAGACGAGTTTTTCCACCCCACCCTCAAGTCGCTTGGAGTGGGCTCCGAGGACAAGACCGGCACTTATCTGTGCGGAAACTCGCTCGGGCTGATGCCCAAAAGTGCCTACAAGGCCCTGGAGAGCGAAATGAATGTCTGGAAGAACATGGGCGTCGTGGGCCATGCCACTCGTCCCGATGGGTCGCTGGGCTGGGTCGAGCAGGACGACTATGTTGTACCTGGTTTGGCCAAGATTTGCGGTGCCAAAGAGTCCGAAATCGCCTTCACGGCCGGTTTGACCACCAACCTCAACTCAATGCTCAGCACTTTTTACCGTCCCGAGGGCAAACGCACCAAGATCCTTTTCGAGGCCAAAGCGTTCCCCAGCGATAACTACTGTTTCCAAAACCAGGTCAAGATGCACGGCTTGGGGGAGGAGAGCCTTGTGCGGGTGTTCCCTCGCGAGAATGAGCACACTCTGCGCACCGAGGATATCCTCGACCAGATTGAGCAGCACGGCGAGGAGATCGCGTTGGTGGTGTTCAGCGGCGTGCAGTACTATACCGGCCAGCTGTTTGATATGCCCCGCATCACTGCTGCTGCTCACGCCCAGGGGTGCGTGGTGGGCTGGGACCTGGCCCATGCAGTAGGCAACGTTGAGCTCCAGCTCCACGACTGGCAGGCCGATTTCGCGGTTTTCTGCACCTACAAGTACCTCAACTCGGGCCCCGGATCGGTTGCCGGCCTTTTCGTGCACGAGAAACACCACGATAACCGGCCCCGGCCTGCCGGGTGGTTTGGCGTGCCCGTGGAGACGCGTTTCGATATGGAGTACGAGTACAAACCCATCAGGGGGGCCCGCGCGTGGGTCCAATCATGCACAAACTGGAGCGGGCCCCCCGCCACTGCCGCGTCCCTCAAACTGTTTGAACGCGCAGGCTGGGTCCAGGGGTTGCGGCCGCGTGCCCTCAGTCTCACCAATTTCCTCGAGGAAATGCTCCACGCGTCCCCGTACTATGGCAGCGGCATGACCATCATTACTCCTAGCGACCCGAAACAGCGCGGTACACAGTTATCGGTGCTGTTTAGCGGTGACGGCACGATGCTCAAGGTGTTTTACGCGTTGGAGAAGAGGGGCATCATCTGCGATAAGCGCAAGCCTGATGTTTTGCGGCTGGCCCCTACTGCGCTGTACAATACTCATGAGGATGTGGTTGATTGTGTGGAGGTCATTAATGAGGTTCTCGGGTCACGTTAGATTTAGGAGGCGGGCTAGGGCCAAAAGGCTAGCTAGTTTATCTGTATAGTTATGTATATGGTGGAGCTGTTGGTGGAGTTGGTGGAGTTGGTGGCCATGGGTGGCCGTTGATGAGCCGTTGGTGGCCGTTGGTGGCCGCGAACCTAGTATTCTGATGGCCTCACGGAGTATCGTTACTGGCAGCAGCACCAATTTAGCGAGTAGGCAGGAGCCAATTTAGCGTGGGTTGGCGGAGCACAAATTAGCTGGTTCCTGGTAGCTTGTAGGCCTCATATAACATCCACAGCAGTTGAGCCCAGACGCGTCTGAAGTACCGGTATAAATTTACGTAGGTTACGCGTTCGATTATAGCTAGCTAATAGTGTCCATGTAGGCCCGGGTAGGTAGGCTGAGGGGGTGTCAGATAAGGACGCCAGCAGAGTTCAGCAGAGTTCAGCAGAGTTTAGCACCGTGTGCACCTCTGAATGCTGGACACACCCACCCCATTGTGCTAACGCGGCTATTGGCTGGCGTCATCCAACGCGGCTAGCTACTCGGCATCCGAATCACTCGACTCCTCGCCCAAATCAACCAGCGCTACTCCCTCAGGGTGCTCCTCCTTCCAATTGTTGTACCAGGAAACAATCCGGTCCACATTGTTTTGCACATCCTCAATCTGGTTGGAGGGCAGGTCGACGATGATCTCCGACTCGTACTGCTCGTGGGCGTCGTTGAGGATGACCTCCATGATCTCGGCATCGATGTTCTCGTCGATCTTCTTTTGGTCATAGTCGCGGGCCTTGAGCCGGTCGTAGAGCTGCTGCGTCTCTGTGCGCAAGACCACAACGAGGTCAATGGCCTTTTCGGGGAACACGTCGCACACGTGCCAGTCAATGACCTGGTTACCTTTCTCGAGGTCGTCCTCGATCTCGTCCAGCAGCCGCTCGTCGTCCACGATGTTGCACTTGCGGTCCTCGTCGTAGCCCGAGTAGAGCTTCTTGTCCTTGGCGAGGGCATTGACGTCCACGACGTTGAGCTGGGGGAGGGCCTCTTTGAGGGCGGCGACGTGGCTGCTTTTGCCGGTCCCGGGCGTTCCAGTGATGATCAAGTTGGGGTCTTTTCTAAACAGCATGGCAGAGGTTGGAGCGATGGCTGCTGGTGTGGGTAGGGCCACGTGATGGGTGACGTCATGGTGCAGAAGTGGCACTGACTGGCCAGCATTAGCCGGTTAGCAGTTAGAAGCCAGCCAGCAGCCAGCCAGCAGCCAGCAAGTTAGCAGCCACTAACCAGCACCCAATTAGGCCTTCTTTTCGTCCACCTCTTACACCTTACACTTATTCCCACCTTAGCCTTAACCGCTTACCCAATCGGCCTGTCCCAGGTTGTTTTGGCTTACACTTAATTAGCTCTAAATCTAAATCCCTAGCTGCTACCCCATGGAACGCGTTGGTAGCTTCCTCGACGACGACGAGCGTCTCACGGGAAACCGGATCCAAGAGCTCGGGCGCAAACGCACGCTCGTGCGCCCCGAGCGCCAGCAACTCAACCCTGACCACCCGCAGTACCACTACACCCAGGCCGCCGCGCAGCCCCACGCCGGCGTCACAGTGATGCCCAGCAGTACCGGCAACGAGCCCGTGATGGCCGCCCAGGACATGGACGAGCTCGAGGAGATCGCGCCTCCTGATGATCTCGAGCCCACGCAGCAGCCGCACGAGGAAAAGCCCAAACCCATCGTGGGCCGCCAGCGCTCGACCTCGCTGTGGCACATTTACTGCCGCATCCTCACGTTCCCCATTTTGCCGTGGATGATGCGGCCGTTTGGCATGAAGACAAAGGCCCGCCAGATGGCGTGGCGCGAGAAAATCGGGCTCATCTCGGTGGTGCTCCTGTGCATGGCGTTTATCGGTTACATTACGTTTGGTTTCACTGTGACTGTGTGCCACAATGATACCGTGCGCGTGCGCGTCGGACAGGTGTCCACCGACAATGTGGTTGTGAGCGGCCATGCAGTCACCGCGGGCTCCTTCAACCACCCGGCAACCGATATTTTCGCGCACGGAACGGTGCTGTACGACCCGGTCAACTGCGGAGGCAAGGACCTCACGATGCTTTTCCAGAACGTCAACGGTAAGTGCCTCGACGTCATCACCCCCAAAGACGGCACATCGATCCCCACAGACGGCAACAAGCTCGGCTGGTACTTCCCGTGCCAGGTCGTCGACCAGCAGGGCAACTGGGAGGACCCCACCTCCTACACCGAGGCCAAAGTCTCGCTCTACGACGGGTTCGCCTGCCACACCTCCGACGAGGCCCGCTCGACTCTTTACGACTCGCACAATATCACCGCCACCATCTACTTCACCTGGGAAGACGTCCTCAACGATACCCGGCAGCTCGTTGTGTACAATGGCGATATCATCAACCTCGACTTTGTGCCCCACCTGCTCACCGACGATGTCAACTACCCGGCCATCTGGGATAAGTTGGCCTCCTCGGACGTGTTCCGGCACCAGGATATCTCGCAGCTTTTTTCCTCGGGTAAACGCCGCCGCGAGCTCGAGTGTTTGCGCGAAATCGCCAAAGTCGGCGTGCTCGATACCGAGGAGATTGGGTGTATCGCCTCGTCGGTCGTGCTGTACATCTCGCTCGTGTTTATTCTCGGGCTCGTGTTTATCAAGTTCATTTTCGCCGTTTATTTCCACTATTTCCTTAGCCGCAAGCAGGGCGCGTTCCCCATCTCTATTGGCGAAATGGTCCACAAGGAAAACGAGGTCGAGGACTGGACCGCGGACCCGTTCCGGCAAGCGCCGCTCCCCCCGGCCAAACCCAACGCAAACAAGCGCAAGAGCCTTTTCCAGCAGCGGATCTCGAGGGCCAAGGACCTCAACACCAAAACCAAGCGCACTACAATGGCCACCCAGCACCCGGTCCTCACCACCTCCAAGGTTATGCCGGCGAATAGCGTAATGAACATGTCCATGGGTAACCGCAACTCGGTTTTCGCCCCTAGCATGTTTGGCGGCCGCCCCAGATCGCAGTACAACCGCGACTCCACGATGCTCGATACCGACACTACCTATAAGCGCCACTCTATGCCTTTGGACTCGAACCAGAGCACCCTCAGTTTGCCCACTACAAACAACCGCCACAGCACCCGCTCGCCGTCTCCAGCGGCACTCGGCAGCGACGATGATGAAAGTGAAATGGCCGTGTCGGTGATGGGCCCCGTGGGCGGCGAGGACGAGTACTGGGTGCCCCAACCGCCCGTCGACTATGAACCGTTTGGGTTCCCATTGGCCCATATCATGTGTCTGGTTACTGCCTACTCTGAGGATGAGCGTGGTCTCCGCACTACCCTCGATTCTATTGCCACCACTGAATACCCCAACTCGCACAAACTCATTACTATTATCTGTGATGGTATCATCAAGGGCAGCGGCAACGACAAGACCACTCCCGATATCTGTTTGGATATGATGTACGACTTTTACATTCCTCCCGAGGACGTGCAGCCGTACTCGTATGTCTCGGTTGTTTCTGGTGCCAAGCGCCACAACATGGCCAAGGTGTATGCCGGGTTCTACAAGTACGACGACAGCACCGTGCCCATTGAGAAGCAGCAGCGCGTGCCGGTCATTCTCGTCGCGAAATGCGGCACCCCCGCTGAGGCCGCCAACGCCAAGCCCGGTAACCGTGGTAAACGTGACTCCCAGGTCATTCTCATGAGCTTCTTGCAGCACGTTATGTTTGATGACCGCATGACCGAGCTCGAGTTTGAGCTGTTTAACGGTATCTGCAACATCACCGGTATCGCCCCCGATTACTATGAAATGATGCTCATGGTGGACGCCGACACGCGTGTGTTCCCCGATTGCCTGACCCACATGGCCGCCGAAATGGTCAAGGACCCCGAGATTATGGGTCTCTGCGGCGAAACGAAAATCTCCAACAAGGCGCAAAACTGGGTCACTGCTATCCAGGTTTTCGAGTACTTCATTTCCCATCACCAGGCCAAGGCCTTTGAGTCGGTGTTTGGCAACGTCACCTGTTTGCCAGGATGCTTCTCCATCTACCGCATCAAGTCGCCCAAGGGCCAGGAGGGGTACTGGGTGCCTATTCTCTGCAACCCGGACATTGTTGAGCGGTACAGCGAAAACCATGTCGAGACGCTTCACGAGAAGAACCTGCTGCTGCTTGGCGAGGACCGGTATCTGTCCACATTGATGCTGCGGACATTCCCCAAACGCAAAAACGTTTTCCTGCCGCGTGCAGCGTGCAAGACGATTGTCCCCGACTCGTTCAAGGTTCTCCTGTCGCAGCGTCGTCGTTGGATCAACTCGACCATCCACAACCTGTTTGAGCTGCTGCTGGTCCGCGACCTGTGCGGTGTTTTCATTATCTCAATGCAGTTTGTTATTGCGGTTGATTTGATCTCTACGCTGGTTTTGCCGGCTGCTATTGCATTTACACTCTATGTCATTGCCCGCGCCGCCACCGATGCCAAGCAAAGCGAAATGTCGCTGATTTTGCTGGCGTTTGTGCTGGGTCTCCCTGGTGTTTTGGTAATTGTGACTGCCTCGCGAGTGAGTTACTTGTTGTGGCTGCTGATTTACCTGCTGGCGCTTCCGATTTGGAACTTTGTGTTGCCGGTGTATGCATACTGGAAGTTTGATGATTTCAGTTGGGGTGATACCCGTAAGATTGCTGGGGGGGATAAGGAAGGTCATGGTGATGATGCTGGTGAGTTTGATGCTAGCAAGATTACGATGAAGCGGTGGAGAGAGTTTCAGAGGGAGCGGGAGATTCTCTACTAACTTTAACAGAACAGCGAAGCCGAGGCTGAGCTGGGTGGGTTCGCTGGCCCCCCTCCCTAGCAGAACAGCGAAGCCGGAAGCTAGCTGGGTGGGTTCGCTGGCCCTGCGCTCGCTAACAGAGCAGCTGAATCCGGCCGTTTATTGGCATCATCACAGAACAGTGGCTCGCTGGCCTCACTTCTTTCAGAACAGTGGCTCGTTGGCCTTCACACTGAGCCGGGCGTTGGCCTTTACAGTTGAGCAGGCGTTCATTGGCGCTGGCCTTCACAGATGAGCTGGCGTTCGCCGGCGTTGGCCTTTACAGTTGAGCAGGCGTTCGCCGGCGTTGGCCTTCACAGATGAGCAGGCGTTCGCAGGCGTTGGCCTCTACAGCTGAATCCGGCGTTCGTTGGCGTCGTCTTCACAGCTGAACCCGGCGTTCGTTGGCCGTCGGCCTCCTACAGCTTCAGCCTCCGGCCTCAGCAGTATTCGACCTCCCCATGCATGCGGTAACCCGCCATAAAATAACTATATAAATCCACATTTACATTATCTAGCCATGACGCTTACACTCACACTTGGCTGCCCCTTTTGCGCTACCCACCAGCACCCCCTATCAAGGCTCGCCCGCTGCCTCCAGCTGACATGTCTCAAGACGAGTTCACAGAGACTCCGTATGCTGCGTCGTTTGGGCCGGTACCTGGGGCGTACGGGGGTCCGCCGCGGTCCCTGGACGTGAGTTCTCTGCAGCAAATGCCCCGGAAGGAGTCTGCGGCAGGCGACGAGGGAGCTGGCTCGGCGGCCGTTTCGCAGCCACACCTCGCCGCCCGCAGCACCGCGCGCCGCACCAACCACAAGAGCAGTCTCCCGGATTTGGAAGCTATTGTCATGGACGAGAGCATGGCCCTGAGCCTGGCGGCCGCCGAGGAGCTCAGCTCTATTGCCCTGGAGGACACGCAGCAGTGGGACGCGACGATTGACACTGTGATTTGCGGGTTGCGGAGTCTCCAGACTCAGTGGAGCACTCTGGAGGCGGAGAGGAAGCGCCTGACGCGGCCGGTGAATGCCTCTGTGCAGCAGCAGAGGGCTGCAAGGAGGAGGGGGAGAGGGAGAGGGAGGAGGAGGGGGAGGAGGGTCTAGCGTGCGGCCTCGGGAAGCGCAGCTGACCGCGGCCGTGCGCTTCATGCGTCATGGGCACGCGGTACGCGAGTGCAGAGTGATGTGACGTGCGAGTGCGGCACGCTAATGCAGCGAATGCTAGGCCGTGCGCTTCACCCGAATCTGGACTCGATACACAGCCCAACATGCAACTGGTGATACGCAAGGGTAACTTCAAAATATCCATGCGCAAAACCTATAGCTTGGGAGGGCCGCATCGTGGATTCACTGCATCGTGAATTGCTTCACCCGGATCAAGGAATCTGGAGTGCACCAAACGCACAATCAGCGGGCCACCTCCTTGCCCCCTTATCCCCCTTACCCATTTTGACATTTTGATCTATAACCTACCTACCTATGTCTACCACTATCACCACCCACCTGCGTCCCCCTTGACTAAGAATTTTCACATGAAACTCAAAAGAGCTAAAGCGTACCGCAAGGTCATGCAGTATATGCAAATGAATTTCAAGTTCAGGCAGCCGTACCAGGTCCTCGTCGATGAGGAAATCATCCTCGAGGCCGTCAGGTCCAAGTACGATCTCAAGAGCGGCCTCGAGCGGACCCTCCAAGGTGAGGTCAAGATCCTCGTCACCCAGTGCACGATCGAGCACCTTTACCGCAGCAAAAACGACGACGCAATCAAGCTCGCCAAGACCTTTGAGCGTCGCCGCTGCGGACACCTGCCCAAGGACGAGCAAACGCTCAGTGCGTACGAGTGTATCGTCAACGTGGTGGACGTCAATGGTTCAAACAAGCACCGCTACGTGGTGGCCACGCAAAAGCCCAAACTCAGGGAACGGTTCCGCAGGATCCCGGCTATCCCCCTCATCTACCTCATGAGATCAGTCATGATCATGGAGCCCCTTTCCCCCGTAACGATCGCCGCCCGCGAGAAAATCGAGAAATCCAAACTTAGGGAAGGTCTCAATGCATTGCCCGAGATTACGGCTGGTGAAAAGAAGCGTAAACGGACCCGCGAGCCAAACCCTTTGAGCGTCAAGAAAAAGAAGGAGACGCCGACGGTGACAGAGGGTGAGCGTAGTAAAAAGAGGCGCAAGAGAGGTAGGGGGGCGAGCTCGGAGGCTGGCGGCCACGATCAGGCAGCCCACGATCAGGACCAGGCAGCCCATGACATTTAGCATTAACCTTTTGCCACCTTTTCCTTTTGTTTCCCTTTAGCATTTAAATTTATGTATTCTAATCATCAAACTCTATCGGAATGCGGAAACGCTTAATTAAAGGTGCAGACCATTGCACTATATAAACACCTCGCCGCCGCCATTGTAACCATCAAACCAACAATGAACGCTTTCTTCCTTGCTCTTATCGCCTCTGTCTCTGCCCGCAACTTTCTTATCGATGAAGGTATCAACCGCGTCGCCGAGATGGTCGCCCAGTACCATGCCAGTGGCATCGAGTCCTCTGCCGCTTCTGAGCTCGCTAGCAACTTGATGGGCACTTATCTCGACGCTCCCCCCATTTCCTCGTATGTCCAGAACCTGCTTCACCAGGTTGAGCGCCAGGCCCTTTCTGCCGGTGGACTCACCAACCTCAAGCCCGATGCCGCTCAGATGCTGCAGGCCATGGACGGCTACAAGGGTGCCTTTGAGGCGTACCGCGCCCAGCCCGATTTTGAGCAGTTTAAGCAGGCTGTCCAGGCTGCCATGCCCAAGTTTGACACCAAGAAGATGATTGCCGACACCAAGGCCCAGGCCAAGCAGTTGGATGCTAGCGGCAGGGCCAAGGCTCAGCTGGCCAGCTTTACCGCTGATCCTACCGGCAAGCAGGTTGTCAACAGCGCCCAGGAGCTCTACAACCTCCACAACCAGGTTTTCGCGTTGCACCTGCCCGCTTTCACCTACTGGCTCAACTTGTTGTAAATAGATATTATTTGACTAGTTTAGAAATCTAAGAGATTGCCAGATGATTTTGGGGGTGGAGCGGGTTTCGCCTCGCTCGAGGGTTTCGACTCGCTCGAGAGTTTGAGGTTATCGAATCCAAACGGGTCGGAAGGGCCCGCTGGCGCTGGTGCGGCTGGCGCTGGCGTCTGGACAGAGGCAAAAAGTGACAAAATGTCGTCTGATGCGGTTGTTGCAGAAGCACCCGCCGACGGGGTCTGTGCCGGCTGGCTGTTGAAAATATCCGAGAGGATATCCAGCTGCGACGCCTTCTCCTGAACAGAAGATGCGCCATCGCCAATATCCAAGAGATTATCCGCCTTGAGTTCCTCCCGCGCCAGCGCACGCTGCTCCTCGACGGCGCGTTTCTGGACCTCGTTGGCGCCGTATTTGCCCCTGCCCATAAACGAGACGGGGCTCTTGTGGTACACAGAGGCAAGAGTACTGATTTCGTGCAGCAGCTCCTCGAGCAACGACTGAGGCAGCTGTTGGATGGTTGTGGTGAGGGGCGGCCGCTCGGCAAACACAATCGAGGAGGTGACGGCGGTGTCGCTGCTCAGCAGACGCCAATAAATGTAGGCGCGATCGCGGATATCTGCGTTGTCGCTTTTGGAGGTGGCGTCCTGGAGCAGCTCGTGGATGATGTCTTTACCGTCATCGGGGCGCTTAATATATAACTTGACGCACGCGGTGAGGATCTGCAGCTGGACCTGGGTGGCCTCCTCAAGGAAGGACCGCGCAAACGGGGCTATGAGGCTCTTGACGATGGGGATTTTCTCGGCGTACTCGCCCAGAATCCACACAATTGCCGCGCGAGACTCGGGCTCGTCGATCTCCTCGATTGAGTCGCAGAGACGGGGGATCGCGTCCTCGAACTCCTGGTATTTCCTGAGCACATCTCTCATAACGACCATGACTTCCTGGTCAACGTACGAGACCTTGTTATCGAGAAGCTCGAGCAAGATATCCACGACGGTGCTGCTGATATCGGGGATTTTGATGGCCACCTGGCCCAAGGCCCGCACCGCAGTGCGCACAAACTCCATATCGACCTCGAGGCAGTACTCTCTGAGCTCGGTGACGAGCATCTTGGCGTTTTTGGTGCTGGCGAGGTTGACGAGGATCTCGATTTTCTCGAGCTTGAGGTAGAGCGGGTCGTTGTATTTACAGTAGAAAACCCGCAACTCCTTGTCCAAAATCCCGGGGAACTTCTGTATAATGATGCGAATGTTTCGGAGCGCCACGTACTGGAGCTCAGGGGGGGTAGCCAGCAACGTAACGAGGGGGCTCGACATTTTGCGCGTGAGTTTATCCTGTTCGTCTTGCGGCAAAAACCGCATGTGTATGATGGTGGCCTTGATGGCATTAAGCACGACGCTGGGGTTGGCGTGCTGGAACTGCGGCACCACGCGGTCGCAGATGTGTGCGGCGTCCTCGGGGTTCTGGTAGTCGGCGAGTGCGCCCAAGATGGTGATGCGGCCCCACTCGGTGCACTCGTTCAGCGCGTTGAGCAGTTTGTTGAGGATCGCTGGCGTAATGTCAAAGCACCCCAGCTCGGGGGCCGCCGTCTGGATCTCTGACAGGGCCGAGACGGTGTTGGCCACGACCATGGGGTTGCTGTCGTCGAGCAGGCCCTTGAGCTCGTCGAGGAACCCTTCCTCCTGGCACAGAGCGGCGTTCAGGTCAAACAGCTTGGCGACGCAGATGGCGGCCGTTTTGCGCACGTACGGGTTCTCGTCGTGCAGGGTCTTGCGCAGGGGGATGTTCATGTAGTCGACCATCTTGTCGACGCGGATGCACCCCATTGTGCGCACTGCGAGCGCTCGTACCAGCGGGTTGGGGTCCTCGCTGTCCTGGACAAAGGTGTTGACGGCGAGGATGACGAGCTCCGGGTGCGTCTTGGCGTAGTTCATGAGGTACAGGTACACGAGTTTCTTTTGGTCGAGGTCGTGCGTGGCGAGGTTCTTGAGGATATCGGGGAACAGGCCCGACACGTCCTTGCCGAGCGTCATGGCGTGAATTGTCCGCTCGATCGCGTCCTTGCGTTCGTGCGGGTACTGCGAGACGAGGCCTTTGCGGAGTTCACTGGTTTCGCCGCGCATGGGCACGCGGAACAGGTCGCGAATCCGTTTCTCGAGGGACATGTCAGCAGCTCAGAGGGTGCGCTCAGAGGGTGCTGGTGATATGGGTAGAGTGGGAGCCGGTGGGAGCCAGAGTAGGGAGCAGCTGGTGGTGGTGGGCGCTGTTGTTGTAGTGGCGGTAGCGGTGTAGTAGGTACTTAGTGAAGGGACGGACCTGGTGACTAGGTGGGAGTATAGTGCCCCAGTGTGACCTCCTGTAGTTTTCTGAAATTCCTGTAGTTTTCTGAAATTTACTGGAATTTACTAAATTCAACTGAATCTCTGAATTTCCTAAAATTTCACTGCTTCTCCTATTTCTGCTAATTTCCACCACTCGCATGCTCCATGCAGGCACCTCGCAGATAAGACTCATCGATATCCTTGACGCCCCTCCTGACGACCTCAATCCGGACTCACCCACCTCACTCACCCCCACCTCACCTTGATAGCCTCTAAATGACCCCTATCAAAGCAAACCACAAGATGCTCGAGCACCAAGGCATGTACGGAGACTTTGGCGGTGCCTACATCCCTCCCGTGCTCGAGCCCCAGCTTCAGAAGATCGCCGAGTTCTTTGACAACCACGTCACCACCGACGAGTTCCAATCCGAGTTCAAGAGTATCCTCGCCGACTATGTGGGCCGCCCCTCGCCGCTCTACTATGCCCGTCGCCTCAGTGAGCACGTTGGCTCGAAAATCTACCTCAAGCGTGAGGACCTCAACCACACCGGCGCCCACAAGATCAACAACTGCGTGGGCCAGATCCTCCTGGCAAAGCAAATGGGCGCCAAGGAGGTCATCGCCGAGACGGGGGCCGGCCAGCACGGTGTCGCCACCGCTACTGCGTGCGCGCTTTTGGGCATGCCCTGCAAGGTTTTCATGGGCAAGGTCGACGTAGACCGCCAGGCTCTCAATGTCAAGCGCATGGAACTGCTCGGTGCCCAAGTCGTGGCCACCACTCGCGGCACCGCTACCCTCAAGGATGCCGTCGACGCCGCCCTCGAGTACTATGTCGAGAACCCCAACTCTTACTACTTGCTCGGCTCCCACGTGGGGCCTCACCCTTATCCGAAAATGGTAGGGTATTTCCAGAGCGTTATCGGTACCGAGGCGCGTGCCCAAATCCTCGAAAAGGAAGGCAAGCTCCCCGATTCCGTGTTTGCATGCGTCGGCGGTGGCTCAAACGCGATCGGCTTGTTTTCGGGGTTTTTGGATGACGCGTCAGTCACTATTCACGGTGCGGAAGGAGGCGGTTCGGGCTCGCTGCCAAAAACCGCAGCCACCTTGAGCTACGGCAAACCCACGGTTTTCCAGGGAACCTACTCTTACTGCCTCGTAGACGAAAAGGGTGAGCCAATGCCTTCCCAATCTATTTCCGCAGGCCTCGACTACCCCGGTATCTCCCCTCAGCACGCGTATCTCAAAGACTCCAAGCGTGCCCAGTACTACCCAGTCACTGATGAGGAGGCGGTGGCTGCATACAAGCTCCTGGCCGAGAAAGAGGGTATAATCCCGGCCATTGAATCTTCGCACGCAATCGCTCTCGCCGTGAAGCTGCTCAAGGGCAAGGGCGATGTCGCTATTGTCAATTTGAGCGGACGAGGCGATAAAGACGTGGACAGGGAGTTCTGATACTAGGAGGCCACTCTAGAGTATAAATTTTGGTAAATTTGTTTAAGCGCTTATTTAGATATATATTGCCGGAGCCTCAATAGTAGCCACTAGCAGGCGACCATAAGGCATAGCACTATGGGGCACAGTTAGCCTGTGTAGTTTCTTACCACCTTTACTCACCTAGCAGACCCCAAGACCAAGAACTAAATCAAAATCGAAATTAAAGAGATCCCGCTTCTAAATGGGCCGATTGATGCTTCCAGATGGCAGCACCTGCTGCACCCGTGTGGGCATGTAACTGCATTCTAAACTGACAGAAATAAACACAAGTATATATAGATGGTGTACTAGTGACATGCCTATTCCGTATTCTCACTACTCTAACAACCTGTATGGCTCCGGTAGTTGGGTAGTTGCCAAGTTGCCAGTTAATGGCTATAATAACCGCACGCAGATTAGTGAATCCGACCACAATACCATCTAGTTTTAGTCAAAATCTGCCGATCCTTTCAGGATCTGTGACACCACTACAGATTCAGGCAAATCGGGGTGCGACTTGTGGCAACGGGATGGCCCGATCTGTCCTGAAAGAGTAGAGGAGACCACATATAATACGGCACCCTGTGCTCTTGCGCTACCATGGGGTGGTTGGTCAATGCTGTTCAGGTCGGCCTTCTTAGCTGTGCGGCTGCACAAAAGGTCGGACTCAAGAGCGAGCTTGGCTTTGCGTGCTGGAATGCCGCCTTTGAATACAACTTTGATTGTCCTGTCGAGCTTCCCTACAATAAGCGATGCGCCTCTAAAGAGTTTCTGGTAACAGTGTTTGAGTGCATCAACACGTACGGGTCCTGCAAGCCTAAACGCGAAGCCGCGTACCAGTATGTGCACGACCAGTGCCACTACTGGGGCAACACCACAATCCCGACGTCTACAATGGAGGACATGTACCAGGAAAATGCCGACCGCGTCATTACCGAGGACCAAATCACCACGCCCTCGGAGCCGCTCAGTGCTCCAGTGCACGTTCCCTCTCCGCTATTCAACCAGCAAATGGTGGCCACAAAAGTCACCGTGCACCATTATGACCTGGGAGAACAGTTTGGAGTCGCAATGGTCGTTTACTGGGGTATCGTGGTAGGGCTTGCCATGGTGTTCAACATGTGGAAACTGGTAGACCGGGAGTACCTCGACAATTTGTTTGGCCGGAGACTTACCTGCTGGTTTAGGTATTGGTGTACCCTGCCTGCTTTGGGCGGCTATAAACACTATGTCCCTCACAAGTTTTTAGGCTTCATTTCCATCAACTCTCCGACGCGTGGCCAGAGCATCATTATTTCTGGATTCGTTATCATTAATATCGTCTCCTTGACAATCAACTACGACATCAAGAGCCCCAAACCACTGATCTTTGTGGAGAACGCGCACAAGGTTATGCGGTACCTGGCCAACCGAACGGGCATTATCTCAATCAGATTGCTGCCGGTAACTGTATTGTTTGCCTGCCGCAACAATCCGCTTATTGTCCTGACGGGCTGGAACTACCACACGTTCCAAATATACCACCGCTGGTGCGCGCGCATGATGGCGATGCATGCCGTGTTGCATGGCGCGCTGATCACAATCTACAGCTGCCGCGAGAGCATCGCTATCTGGAAATGGGAAAACGTCTTCAACTGGCCCGCCGGCAACACTAGCGCGTACTGCATGATCCTGATGCTGGCACTATCCCTCAAGGCGATTCGACGCCGTACATACGAGCTGTTTCTTTGTGCTCACCAGTTCCTGTTTCTTGTGGCTCTGATTGCTGTTTCTGTACATATTAGCGACTATGGCTGGCGCGAAACCCTGTATCTCACGTATGCGTTTTACGCGGGCGAGTACTTGACCAGACTGTACAAGGTTATAAGGTCGGGAGGCATTCAATCGGCTGAATTCTCGCTTGTTACTGATGATGTTTACCGGGTTACCATTAGGAACCCGCGGCGATGGAGGTTCAGTGAGGGCCAGTACGTCTACCTTCGGGTTCTCACTGCCAAGTATTTCATCCAGGCCCACCCGTTTAGCATAATGGGCGAATCCCAGGGAGGGCTCGAGCTCATGATCAAGGCCAAAAAAGGTTTGACGGCCAATATCCTGTCGCAGCTCAGAGAGGCACCCGACAACACCATCACCCGCTCAGTGCTCATTGAGGGGCCCTACGGCCACGGCACAAAACTCCGCAACTACAAAAACCTATTTATCCTCGCCGGCGGTGTAGGAATCACTGCGCTGTACGCTCACGCTACATCGAAATCGCGCGACGCATGCCAGAACCTCACGCTTGTATGGGTTGTAAAGTCGCGGCGACACCTTAGGGCGTACACTGAGCAGTACTATGAGTTGCTGAAGCTCGGTCCTAACGCAAACATCAGCGTCTACGTGACCGACCCCGACATGGACCAGCTAGAGTTTTCCGATGAAGAGGACCCCAAAGCGTCGCAGATCCACGATACACTATTGAGTGGCAGGCCACCGCTTGGATCGCTGCTGCAAAACTATTTTGAAACTATACAGCAGTCCACAGCCGTATGTGCATGCGGGCCCCCGTCGTTCCTGGATAGCACTAGAGCGGCCGTGCGAGCCAGTATACTTGAAGCACCTGGAGTTGTGGACTATTTTGAGGAAGGATTAGGGTGGTAGCACAAAAATTAATAGAGCTAATAACTTAGACAATAATGCTAGATTGAGGAGAGGTAGAGGAGAACGGTATGCTAAATTGGGGAGAGATGGGCACTATTGTTTTGCTGGGGTGGTGATGCTAAAGCATACTTTTGTGGGCACGACAGAACTGCTTGGGGACCGGATCGGTATTGTTCCCTTGCCATTCTTTGAGCATATGCTCAGGTGGTCGGGCTTTTTGCTGGGCCGTACTTTTTTGCGTAGGTACTCTATTGGCATTTCTGGGCTGGTCTGGACGATCCTCCATATTTATAAAAGCACCAGGGTCGGGGCTCGATGCATTATGCAAGTTTGACGCACGCTAGCCTGTGGTATCTAATCTATGCATTCAACGGTTCCAATGAGGGATTACTTGTGGGCGAGTTATTGGCGGGCGAGTTATTTGGAGTTATCTGGCGTTTGAGTTATCTGGCTTAGGAGTACCCAGATTAGTGCCTGGCTCACCACCCACTGATCCTGGCTATGCGGGTAAAAGTGCGTGGCCGCATTTGAATCGAATTTTCGAGCTATTTAAACATAAATTTAAGCAGATCTATAGGGCCATGGCACTGGGGACGTCCTCCTGGCTGGAATGATTTGAGGGATTAATGCAGGCAAGAAACGCCGCACGAGAAACCCAGGAAAACCGTTAGTGGGCACATAGGAAGGTGAGGGGGTGGCGTGCAAAAACGAGCTCCTATAAATTAATTCTACATCTACACCAGGCCCCACACCCACACCTAGCCTTAAACCTACACTCAAGCTCTTACTACTTGCCCCTCCCTAATTAATAAACCATGGCATGACCAAGACAGTTGATAATTTTTCGGTAAAAAGGTCCTTACCCTGACGCTAGGCTATCGGATTACTACCCCCTGGGTTGCCCCCCACGCATCAAGGGACCTGAGTGATCTTTAAAGTTTCAAAAAATTGATTGCTTTGTAGATGATCGATTTAGGTTTAGCCCGAACATACTCGCTTTTGAGTGCGTTGGGGTCTCCCCAAAACTATTTCAAAGCGTTCCACGTCGCAGGCACTAATGGCAAAGGATCGGTCGTCTCGTACCTTTCGTCAATATTGGTTTCTTCGGGCATTGCGACTGGAAAATTTTCGTCCCCGCACTTGATTAGCGAAAACGATGCCATTTGTATCAATGATGTGCCCATCAGCTTAGAAAAGTACCAGGAGGTGGGTGCCTATGTGCGGCAGCTCGACAAGCAGTTCCATATCGGCGCCACCGAGTTTGAGACGCAGACGGCCATTGCGTTTGAGGTCTTTAGGCGGCAGAACGTCAAGTTTGCCGTGGTCGAAGTGGGGCTCGGCGGCCTCCTGGACGCTACAAACGTGCTGTCGGCCTACAATGTCATTTGCACCGCAATCACAAAGATCTCGCTCGACCACGAGCATTTCCTCGGCACCAACCTGGCCGAGATTACCCGCCAAAAGGCAGGGATCATGAAGTACGGCGTCAACTGCGTCGTCGACGGCACCAACGACCCCGAGGTCAAGCGTGCCCTCGAGGTGTTTGCAGAGGACCGCAGCGTGCCCCTCTGGTACGTGACCGAGTTCCCCAAAGAACTCGAGGGCTACGCGACGCCAGACGACCTGCTGACGGGCGACTTCCAGGTCCAGAATGCTGCTATTGCCGTCAAAATGGCCCAGTTTATGCATATCCCCCCAGCAGCCATTGCCCTCGGCCTGAAAAATACCGTGTGGAGGGGCCGGCTCGAGTGGATCGAGTACAAACAAAAGCGGGTGCTCGTTGATGGCGCCCACAATATGGGTTCAGCCACAGAGCTCGCCAAGTATGCGCACAATACCATCAAGGGGCCCATCACCTGGGTCGTTGCGTTCTCCAAGCCCTGCGACCAGATCCTGCCGATCCTCGTGAGACCCCAGGACTCTGTTGTGGCCACCAAGTTTGATAAAGTACAGGGCATGCCGTGGATCAGTGCTCAGGACCCACAGGACATTGCATTGGTGGCCAATAATTTGGGGGCATCCTCTGTAGAGGTTGCCGATAACCTTCTTGCGGCAAACATCGAGACGCGTGATAATGTAGTGGTGTGCGGTTCGCTTTATCTCTTGAAGGACATTCTCTAGCTTTGCTCTGGCGCCCACTCGTGCCCCACCATGCATATGCAGTAACTGATTAAGTTACTGCATATGCAAGATCGAGAGCCCACTTTTCGCCTATGTATTTGTAATAGCCTCTTTGGCGTAAACTATAGACTATAATTATATTACTGAATAACCTTGGGATTGTTAGAGCCCGTTTTGATAAATTCCATAAAATTTTTAAACTCGTGCTTGTATTCAGCGGGGCCGGGGAACTTGGCACCAAAGGCCCACGCCGTTAGTACCATCACAACGCCGCAACAAAAGACACTGAAAATACCCACAACCACAACCATCATACCTTCGCCGAACGCCAAGTCGTCGTCTTTGGGCTTCATGGAGGCCTGCAGGGACCAGTACTCGGGGCACATTTTATCGTGCGAGTTGATGTACTGCTCAATCTCGCCGCACTTGAGCTCAATGGCCAAAAAGTTCGGGTCTTTGGGGTCGTTGCGAGAGTGGATCTTGCGGATATAGTGGCGGAAGATCTCGAAAACATTGTGCATGTTGTGGCTATCGACAATCAAGCGGCACGCGAGCCCCTTTGAGATCTTGACGTTGCGGTCAAAGATATCGGGGTTTTGGAAGACGAGTTCGAGCGTGGCGATGGACATGACCTGGGGGATAGCGCAAAAACGGAAATACGACGCGTCGGTGACGTTTCCAAGGTACTCGAGCACGTCAATAACGTGCTGGAGCGAAAGCATTGTGAGCTCCGAGACGCACTCGAGGCCCTTGGCTCTGTGGTCGGGCTTGATAAACTGGCTGAGTTTAGTGGCGTACTTGCTCCAGACCTCGCGGGGCCAGAAACTGCGGCCGTCGTCCTGGTCCTCGCGGTAGTCTCTGATGATGTTGGTCTTTTGCAGAAACAGGCCCATTGACTCGTAGAGCCCGGGGTTTTCCTCGAGTTTCCGGGTGGCGAACTTCGCAACAATGGCCATACGCGTGCACCCCTCGCCGACGATCCCGGCAACGTGGTGGCAGTAGAGATCATAGTCCTTGATGGTCTTGACGCCGTCGTAATTGGTTTGGTTCTCGAGCTGGATGTAATCGGCCATTCCGTTGCCCATTTTGTGAGTGATGTCGGCAATGATATCCTGGTACGCGGGCTTGAGTTTGTGGAACTCGCGCAAAATAACGTCAAACTCGACCAAGACGACGCGGTCCTTCTCGGTCTCGCTGCTCTCGGTGAATGTCCAATCCTCGGTCTTGAGGACGTCCCTGAACCCACGCAACAGCGGGACCTTGATTTTGTTGTCGAGGCCCATGTCGTCCTCGACGGTATCGAGACCCCGCAGCACAAGGTAAAAGAGCATCATGGCGTCGCGGATCTCGGGGTGCAGCTGCTCAATGACCGCAGCAAAACTCCGGGACGTGAGCTTCAGGAGCTCCCAGCACCTTTCCAGGTCGGGGCCTCCTCTGCCGCGCTTGTGCAGCGGGCTTTGAAGTTTCAGTTTGGCTACTGCAATGAGTTCAGCGAGCATGACAAAGGCGACACAGCGGCCCTAGTTAGGTGCAGTGAGGGAGTGTGCGGTGCGGGCAGGTAGTTAGGGAGCGGTGCGGGTAGTTTAGGATAGTTTAGATTATGAGGTGGATTTGTGGGGCGGGTACTCTGGCTGGCATCTGGGTGGCACTCTGGGTGGCACTCTGGCTGGCACTCCTGGGTGGCAAGTTTTCGGTTCGCCTTAATATTTCAGGTATTGGTAAATATTCCTATTTAAAGGAAATGGCCGGCTGACCCAGATTTAGCCGGTCACCCTAAGCAGGTCGAGCCGACAAGCACTGGCACTGGCACTCTGACTAGCACTGGCACTACAGCCTACGAATCCTGGGCTACAATCCTTGCCCACGATAATCTAATCACCAGAATCACCAGAATAATCAGAATCACCAACTCAACCTAGGAACTAGCCACTGAGCACCTTGGCCACTTACATGAAGGCGTTTGTGTTTGATATCGATGGAGTGCTGATTAGAGGTGGCAGAGCCCTCGCCGGGGCCAGAACAGCGCTTGAAAAACTCAACACGCGTAAAATCCCGTGGATCGTGTTGACCAATGGCGGCGGAATGACCGAGCAAGCACGCGTCGACAACCTCACGCAAAAGCTGGGGGTCCCCGTCCACCGTGACCAGTTCTTGCAGAGCCACACGCCGTTCAAGAACTTTGTGGGCAGCTACGATCGCGTCCTCGTGGTCGGCGGCAACACAAACAAGTGCCGCGAGGCTGCAGAGCAGTACGGGTTCAGGGACGTGGTTATCCCCTCGGACCTCGTCAAGACGTACCCCGATATCACGCCGTACCCTTCGTTTACCTCAACGTTTGTGGGGGCCCGCGAGTTGGTCAACCCAAACAAGCGGTTCGATGCGATTTTCGTGTTTCACGACTCGCGAGACGCGACCACCGATACGCAAATTATGGTCGATTTGCTGAGATCCAGGGGCGGAGTTTTCGGGACTAGAGGCAACGCTCAGTCAATCCCCCTTTACTATAGCAACGGCGACATGGAATGGGTCGCAGACTATAAGCTGCCTCGGTTTGGCCAGGGGGCTCTCATCTCAATGGTCGACGGGCTGTGGAAAAACCTTATTGGCACAACTCTAGAGCGCACAGTCATTGGCAAGCCCACGAAAATCACCTACGAGTACGCCAAGCAAGTCCTCGAGTCGTGGACCTCTGAGCCCTTGAGCGACATTTACATGGTGGGCGATAACCAGTACAGCGATATCCGTGGAGCCAACGATTTTGGCTGGAAATCGTGCCTTGTGCGGACCGGCGTGTACCAGGACGGCGACCCCATGATCACAAACCCCACGTTTATTGTGGATAATGTAGAGGATGCTGTTGACGCAGCGTTGGCCGATGGGTAGGATAGGTGGGCCGGTAAGTGCCGATAGATTATGCCGATAGATTAAAAACTATAGATTTTGAGACTACAGGCGGGATTTACGTCTGATTGTACGACGCCATGGCCTATGAGTGCCTAAGGTCTACGGCTGCCTGATGCCATGGCCCTACTGGCTCTGGAAACTCTTGCCAAACATTATCGCGTCGACCCTGCCCTCATGGCCCTTGAGTCTAGCGGCTCCCTTGATCAACCCGATCCGTTCAAACCCGAGCTGTTCCCAGATGCGAATGGATGCCGGGTTTGTGACAAAAACTAGGTTGAACACCGAGTACTCGTAGCCTAAAAGAGGCGCCCACTGCACGTACTGCTGGCCCAGCGTTTTGCCGGCGCCGCGGCCGCGTTTGTCTGGGTTCACCAGGAACCCCGCGTTGCAGACGTGCGAGCATCTATCGGGGTAATTGGGGCGGATGTAGAACGTGCCAATCAAGTCGGTGGCTTCAGCAAGAGAGCTGGGGGTCCCTTCAACGTAGATAGCACAGAAATGGCTTAGCCAGTACGCGGAGAACTCCTCAACCGTCTTGTACGGGTGCTCCTGAGGGTACGTGTCGCCCCTCTCAATCTCATAGTTCATTAGGTCCATCATTTGTTTCAAGAGTGGAGCGGGCACATCCGATGGCTTGTACGCAGGGAATATCGTGCCCTTGCCGGCTTTGGAGTCTACAACGACAGGCGACAGCATTCTGTGAGTCAGTCACCATCATCCCGATAAACACCATGTCCGTCAAGATCGCAGTGGGTCAATTGACATCCACAAACAATCTCGCTCGGAATGGCCAAGCAGCGGCAAGCCTAGTCAAGCAAGCCGCTCAAGGTGGAGCCAAGGTGCTTTTTTTGCCGGAAGCTGCCGACTATATTGGCTCCAACGCAGCAGAAACAGTTTCTTTAGCTCAGAGTGTAGAAAATTCCCCGTTTCTCAAGGAATTGCGGGACTCGTTGCGGGAAACCCCGCTCCATGTGAGCGTTGGAGTGCACGAGCCGGCCGCCAACAACAAGGTCAAAAACACTCTTTTGTGGCTCAACCCGGGCGGCGAAATCGTGCAGCGGTACCAGAAGATCCATTTGTTTGATGTTGACGTGCCCAACGGCCCCATTCTTCGCGAGAGCAGTTCGGTCGAGGCCGGCACCCAGGTCTCGCCGCCCTTCCAGACACCGGCCGGCAAACTGGGGCCCTGTATCTGCTATGATATCCGGTTCCCTGAGCAGGCCCTCGAGCTACGCCGGCAGGGAGCTGAGCTGCTCTGCTACCCCTCTGCGTTCACCGTCAAGACCGGGCTCGCCCACTGGCACATCCTCAACAGGGCCCGTGCCATTGATACTCAATGCTATGTGATCAGTGCGGCCCAGTGCGGGA
This sequence comes from Wickerhamiella cacticola, assembly GCA_030564425.1. NCBI lineage: Eukaryota > Fungi > Ascomycota > Dipodascomycetes > Dipodascales > Trichomonascaceae > Wickerhamiella > Wickerhamiella cacticola. The sequence continues at coordinate 115,919 of JAJLUX010000001.1, read as the reverse complement.
AACACGATGCGCACGGCAAAAGAGTGAGTTTTGGCCACTCGATTGTGGTGGATCCGTGGGGCGAGGTCGTTGCTGAAGCGGGTGACGGGGAGCAGGTGATTTTCGCCGATATCGATTTAGGGTTGCTGCAAAGGGTGAGGCTGAATATGCCACTATGGGAACAAAGATAAATACTAGCTAAGGTGGGCCGGGTGGGCGGCTGGCTTGGGCCGGGTGGTCCTCTAGTTCAGCCAGACCCGTCTGTTCAGCCAGTTCAGCCATGCCAGCCTGCATTCTCCTTAAGAGAGCGTGCCGGCGACGTAGATCAAGTAAAAGGCTCTGCTTGGAGCACCGGATCTGCGCAAACATGGCCCGTAGAGTGGCCAGCTCCGCCTCGCTGTCCGAGACCGTATAGCTCAATTCACGCGTTTGGTACTCTTGTGCCGAGTAAAGCCGCGCTCTAATAAATATTAATAAACCCGCAAGCTCGTTTATAATTTCCTGCGCGTCCAGCCGCGTGGCCTTTAGCTGCTGGAGGTGTGCCTGCAGCTCGTACCCTTGGTAAACCTGTTTGGTGAGCCGGTGAGCCTTGTGGGGTTTCTCGAGCTCGGGCACTCCGACACCGCGTATTTGGGCCACCAAGTCCTGAGCCTGGGCGTGTGCCTCGCGTGTTTGCTGGATAGCCGCCAGCAGCTCCTGCACTAGCTTGGTGAGGCTGCTCATGAGTAACGGTGGCGCCCCTACCGACGTACTAGCAGCCCCTGATGGACGAATTGGCGCTTGTCAAGCAGGTCGAGTTCAGATTGTTGCTCATAAATGATCATCGCAAACTCACCAGCGCATTGGACCTGTACCTGTGCCCGCTGCTGCTCAAGCTCGGCAGCCCCGACCCGCAGGTGCGCACCACAGTGCTCGGCATCCTGAGCCACGTAAACTCGCGATTGCACGGCGTGAGGCTTCCGTTGACCAAATTGTTGGCCCAGCTGCACGACCCCACCCTCGGGCCGCTCCCCAAGACCGTGGCCCTGACGTATATCGGCAAAGCGGTGCCCCCTCCGCCCATCCCGCGTGACCTCGTGCTGGACCTCGCGAGCGGGATCGCCGCCCAGGATTACAACGTGGCCAGGGGCCAGTTTGCGTTGTTTCTGACGGCGCTCATCTCGTCAGAGTCAGTGGAGTTGATGCCGCAAGAGGCCGACCTCGAGTACCTGCTGCACCGCACTACTCAGCTGGTGCTGGTGGACCTCAAGTTTGCGCAGCGCGGCAGCTGCCCCGGCCTGCCACCCCAAGAGTACCAGTTTCTCACCCACAACCTCACCGAGGCAAAACTCAGCGCCGCAAAGGCCAAAGCGGTCCAGTGGTGGACGTTTCTGGCGAAAACACTCGAGCCCGAGCGGCTGTTTGTTCCGCTGGTACTGGCCCAGGAAGACCGGCTCAGCGAGGTGTGGTCCCCGGCCCGCACGCTGTTCAAGAACCTCGGGCTCCAGTCGTTTGACTTGACGGTCACGCACGGGCAGTACCTGGCGAGCCTCTGCGTCCCATCGCCACAAGGTACGGTGAAACTGGACCTCATTGTACGCATTTTCGACATTATCAGTCGCGCAGACTGGTCCGTCGTCTCCACTTTTGATCTGGGCGCGCTGGTGCACCCGGCACTCGCGAGCACCGACAAACGCTGGGTCCAGTCGGCACTCAAGCTTTTACGCACAGCAGTGAAAAGGGGAGAGCTCGAGAACGCCAGCAGGTACGCGCAGGACGTCTACAACTACATTTACACGTTGGGGCTGTCGTATGGCACCGCAACCGCTGACGTGCGGTCGAGTGCCTATGAGACTCTGGGAATGCTACTGGCAGTCGCGCCACTCGACAACTTGCAAATCGTGAACTTTTTGTTGCAGAGCATGGAACGCGACACAGTGGCAATGGTCCCCAGCATCCAGAGCGCCCTCAACCAAGTCATGAAGAAACCGGTGCCCGAAACCCTCAAGGCGGAGCTCTCGCGAATCCTGCTGAAACTTTTCCTGAACAGCGACCGCGACGGCACGAAATACGCGTGCGTGCGGTACATGATCCGCGCGTTCCCCTTCGAGAACCGAGAGGCCAGGCTGGTGTGTTTGCTGGCCCTGGGCATCACGACGCGCTCCGATATTGTGGAAGAAGGCAAACGCGGTACAGACCCCTACATGTTTGCTATGGAACACGGAACTGACCCCGATACCCTTGAGTTCCCCGACTCCCCGGCCATGTGCGAGTGCCTGGAGGCAAACATCGGCCACGTGCAAAACGCCGGGCCAGCAGTCGCGTTTATACTCAAATGTATTGGTCTGGAGGCGGGCATGCATATCCCTCGCGACCAAAAGTTTGATCAAACGTTCTGGATCTCTGTTCAACACGACAACGCGGTGTACACCCAGCTCAAGTCGTTCCTCGAGGACAAGGATCTCGAGCGGCTCCTCACTCTGTGCGTCCGGGGCCTTTTATCCGACGAACCCAATTCTGTGCAAGTGTGGAGCACGCTTCTCAGGGTATCCTCCCCCCACAGTCTCGCTACCCAATCCAAGGCCGTGCCGGAGCTCATTGCCGCGCTCGAGAAACCGGGAGCCACAAATGTGCTTGCCGAGTCTATTGCCACGCTCTATGATGGCGATTTGGCGCAGCTCGCGCGTGAGCTCAATGAAGATCTGACCCCAAGTAAAGCGCTGCTTGTTGCGTACCTTGCCAAGATTCGCGAAATCAGGGGTGTCGACACTGAGTATATTGTGGAAAACAAGCTCTGGGATGCACTCTACCAGCTTGCTCTTGCCGGTGCTGTCGAGCCAACCGAGAAGCTCAAGCAGAGTATCGCTTTGGGTACCGAAAAGGCTATGCTTGCATACGCAGCGTTGTCGCTCTGTGACCCGGAAGCCGCGCAGGAATACGTGGATAAGCTTCTTGATGTGAATACAAACTCCAAGAGTATAGACTACTTGCTGGCTAACGGAGAAGCAATAAGCATCGCCACCTCGGGCTGGGACTCTCAGCTACTCAAGCACGAAAAGCACCCACACACATCTAAAGTGGACCTGGCGCTTTATACCCTCAAGCGCATCTTTAGGGATGCCAAGGCCAGCCCTGTTTTGCGTAGGTACGCGTGTGTTCGGTTGCTGTGCCTGTGCCAGTACAACCGCGACCAGCTCAATGAGTATATTGAGGATATCCAAAACTGTTTCTTGACGTTTTTGTCTGATGTCGACGAGATTTCTCAAGAGTGCGCGTCACGAGGGTTGGGGGTTTTGTTTGAGTACAGCTCAAAATCAAAGCAGCAGGAGCTGGTCCGCCGGCTGGTGACGCTGTTTACAGACGATGCGGCCAAAACGCTTGGCGGCGGCCGAATCTCGGGCGATACCGAACTTTTCCAGCCGGGCACTCTAAACACCGGCGACGGCTCGGTCTCCACCTACAAGGATGTCCTCAACTTGGCCAATGAGGTCGGCGACACGTCCCTAGTGTACAAATTCATGAGCCTGGCATCCAGCTCTCAGCTGTGGAGTACCAAGCGCGGCGCTGCGTTTGGGCTGGAGAATATCATGGCCCGTGCCGAGATCAGCGGCGATTTGGTCTCGCCTCACTCCAAAATTGGCCAGAACCTGATCCCCAAACTTTTCCGGTACCAGTTTGACTCCAACGCCACCGTCAAAAATACCATGAAATCCATCTGGGACTCCCTAATCAAGAACCGCCAAAAGACCATTGCGGAGCACTTTGACCGGATTCTCGAGGAGCTTTTGCGCGGTACCGGCAACTATGAGTGGCGTATCCGGCAGGCCAGCGCACTGGCGCTCACAAACCTCGTCGAGACGAGCGACTGGAGCATGTTTAGCGGGCAAGAGCAGGAGCTGTGGCAGGTTGGTTTCCGCATGGTTGACGATATCAAAGATAGCGTGAGAGAGGCAGGGTTCCAGCTCACAAAGGCACTTGTCTCTGTGCTCACGCGACGCCTCGACTCTCGGGCCAGCGGGAACTCTGATCTTTTGGGGATCCTTATCCCGTTTTTGTTTAGCACAAGGGGCATCCACAATGAAAGTCAAGAGGTGCGAGCTTTTGCGCTGTCTGCACTTTTGAAAATAGCCGAAAGCACCTCCACAGACGTGAAACCGTTCTTGCTGGGGATGGTGCAGGAGTTTACGCTCTTGCTGTCCGATCTTGAGCCCCAGGCAATGAACTACATTGCTCTAAACTCGGCAAACTACGGCGTCGAGACCTCCACGGTGGACGATGCCCGGCTCCAGCAGGTCAAGCGCTCGCCTATTCTCGAAACCGTGGAAAAAGTTATCGACACGTTTGACAACCCGCAAATGCTCGCGGTACTGGAAAGCTGGCCCGCAGTCGTGCGCAAGGCAGTTGGTCTGCCCAGCGAGATTGGCGCGTCCAGGGTTGTGGTCTCGGTGTGCATGCGTTTCCCCCAGGGCGCCAACCTGACGCCGTTGATAGCCGCGTGCTTCAAGCAGCTCAGTAGCCGCAACTCTACAGTGGCTCAAGCGTACGCAGTCGCGCTCGCGTACCTGTGCCGCCTGGCGCCCCTGCAGTCCATTCAGCAGTACACAAAGGGCATCATTGACACCTACTTTAACCCCGAGAATGATGAAGGCGCTCGCCTGATTTGTGCGCACTGCATGAACGCGCTCTCTGTGCACGCCAGCGACAAGTTTCTGTCTATTGCTTCGCTTTCATTGGCGTTTGTCGCCATTGGCAAACAAGACAGTGACCCCAAAGTCAAGGAGCTATTCCAGCAGGTCTGGGATTCCAATACCGGCGGCTCCGAGTCCCTCAAGCTCTATTCGCCGGACGTTGTTGCGCTGGCTGCTCCTCACCTCTCGAGTTCCTCATGGACTCTGCGGGGAACTTGCGCTAGAGCAATCGGGCAGGTGGCGCCGTACCTCAAGCGGGGCGATGACGAGCTGGTCAAGCTGTTGTTGCGTGGCCTCGAGGGTCGCACATGGGCTGGGAAACAGTACGTGTTCAGTGCACTAGCTCAGGCCAGTAAACACATCGAGGGCGACCTTGAAAAAGAGGCCATCGACCGCGCTACAAACGAGTTCAAGCGAAACAATGCAGACTATGTATGTGCAATTCTGCCGTTTGCGGGTGTTTTCATCTACCACCACCGTACTAGTGCGCTGCTCAGTCTCTACCACGAGAAAAGTCTAGCGGCGATTTCCGACGAGCTCCAAACAGAAGAAGAGTTTGGCGACGACAACAAGCTCGATATTCTAGGGGGCGTTGTTGAATCGTATCGCCAAGGTGACGAGATCGACGCTATTCTCCTCAAGCTACTGGTGGGCTGGAAGTTCAAGGAAGCGGTGTGCAAGGCAGTAGTTGAGCTATCGCGCAAGGGGTATTGGAGCGAGCGGGTCTGGAACCAGCTGTGCAAGCTTTGTGGCGAAGATTTCGGTCATGAAGTGGTACGGTTAGCGTGGATCGAGGCTGCGGCCGCATGGAGAGACAACGACATCCACCACCAGGTCCGAGCGATACTCGATAAAGAACAAAGCTCTGCGGTTATTGCCAGTGCTCATAAAAAAGGGTTTATTTAGTATAGATTAGCAAGATGGCTGATAGCGATGATGGATGCAGGGAGCAATGCGGGTCCCCCAGGTACGGCCGCGACCGACGCCAGCATGCAAAGAATTTACATAAAAACTACCTAAACTGCCAACGATCACCACCTCCACCACGCTCCCACTTACCACCCTCACCTGTCCTGTTTGAGGTTTTGAGGTTATGCACGATACCCCGATCAATGCGCGGGGTCGCTTAGTCACCACAGTCTTATTCCGTCCTTATAATCTGGGGTTGACAGCTTTAGAGTGCTTGTTATATTAATTCCGTCGTGTCACCCTAATTTATGCATGACAAGGAGAGGAAAAGTGTAAGGTTCAATAGTTCGGGCGAGGGCGACAGCGACTCTGAGGGGACAGACGCAGAGGTCAGGAAAAACACTGTTTTCAACTCGCTTGCGCCAGAAGATAGCGAGAACATCGAGAAACTGCCGCCCTCAATGTCGCGTCAGACGCAGCAGATCCACGCCGCCGCTGCTGGTCACGGCAACGCGCTCGGCAACGAGTCGCTCGCGGGCGGGCTTGTGCCCAGTGCGCGCCAGCAGGGAGACAGCGAGGACCCCATTGATGATCAGTACAAGAAACGAATTGCTGAGCTGCAGGCGTTTGGCCATGAGGGCCAGGAGTGCCACAAGGAGGGCCATGAGGGCGGGTCAGACAGTACGCTCCCCGCCGACTATTTCAGTTCAGCAGTCAACGAAAAGCTCAAGCACCTGGCGCAAGAGCGAGCCTCTGAACGCAAACCGCGCGCCAACAGCACCGAATCGGTCGTTCCGTACACCTCCGAGAGCGAGCCCCAAGGGTCCATTTTGAGGAGACTTAGCCGCAAGCGAAGAGGCTCCACGGCGACGAAATCGTCCCTCACCAGCAAATCCTCGACCACCCAGAGCGTCTCCAACGAAGAGAGGGCCAAGGAGATCGCCGATAAGCTCGTGGAGCAGCATACCAGCGGAGCAGCCGCGATCCCAAAATTCGTGGTGACGCCGCTTGAAGAAGAGGACAAACAAGAGACCGAGCAGGCGCAGTCTAACCGCAACAACCTCGAAACCGGTACCAATGTGCCAGAGCTGGGCCCCCAAGATGAATGTATGTACCATAACGGCCAGGCTAAAGCGGGTATCCTGGGGTCGCTCTTGAAACTGTATAATGGCACCACAAGTAAACCGGATGGCCAGACGCCGGGCCAGACGCCGGGCCAAACTCCGGGCCAGACTCCTGGGCACTCCCCCAGCCATACACCTATACACATCACGGCTCCCAGTACTCCTGCTCTCAGCCCCACTACCTCAGGAGGAGGACACACCAAGGGGAAACATTCTCCTGGGCTGCTTTCGCCCCACCTGACAAAAACGTTTGACCGCGCACACAAGGCCGGCAAGCGACTGGTGCGGCCAGGCTTTAACCGGTCACACAGTAGCGGTGCCGATCTCAGCAGCCCCAAGAGCGGCGGCGGCCTTGCCAGCTTAGCGCTAAACTCTCTGAATGCCGCAACACATCCACTGGATACCAAAGAGTACCGCGATGCCAAGGAACGCAAGCACAAGAAAAAGCAGCTCGAGGCCCAGCGGCGTCAGATTGCCATTGAAATCGCCGATACGCTCCAGCGCCAGCGGTTCCTGCTGCGGTTCGCCAGGGCCCTGATGCTCTATGGCGCGCCATCGCACCGTCTTGAGGAGTTTCTCTACCAATGTGCCCGGACATTTGAGATCGATGCCCAGTTTTTGTACGTTCCTGGATGCGTGATTGTGACGTTTGGCGATAGCACCACCCATACCAGTGAAACGCTACTTTTGCGGGTAACCCAGGGCCTGAATCTGTACAAACTCCACCAGGCGTACCTCATTTACAAGGATGTCGTCCACGGCCTAGCCCAGGTCGAGGCTGCCTCGGAACGTATCGATAACCTGCTATCTCGCAAAAACACCTGCCCGACGTGGCTCTTGATTATTTTCTTTGGAATCGCGAGCGGGTTTATCGGGCTCAACTCGTTTGGCGGCAGCTGGAAAGACCTCCCCATCATTTTCATATTGTCTGCGGGAGTAGGGATCCTGCAAATGTACGTAGCGCCCAAAAGTTCGCTCTACAACAACGTTTTTGAAATCTCCTCGTGCATTTTCGTGAGCTTTTTCGCCCGCGCTCTCGGCTCAATCAGCCATAACGGCCAACGAGTATTTTGCTTTGGTGCTATTGTCCAGAGCTCCATCTCCCTTATTCTACCAGGATACGCCATTCTCACGGGCTCGCTCGAGCTGCAAGCCAAGAGTATGGTTTCTGGTGCCGTGCGCATGTTTTACGCAATTATTTATTCAATGTTTTTGACTTTTGGCATCACCCTCGGCAGCGCTGTCTATGGATGGATGGACGGCAACGCCTCCAACGACATCACGTGCACGGGGATTATTGACCCCAAATGGAAGATTCTGTTTGTGCCAATATCAGCACTCTGCCTCGCAGTGGTGAACCACGCCCACTATCGCCAGCTACCGGTCATGGTGCTGGTGGCGTGTGCCGGTTACGCAGTCTTGGTCCTGCTGCAGTACAATATCTCCAACGCCAGTGTTTTCACCAGTACTTTGGGCGCTCTGACGATTGGAATTCTCGGTAACTTGTGGTCGCGATTAGGCCATGGCCTTGCATTCACCACAATGGTTCCAGGGGTGCTGGTAATTGTACCGGGAGGTGTGGCCGCGCAGGGCTCGCTGGTCGAAGGCGTGGCACTGGCAAACACCATTGTCAATAGAAACCACACTTCTGTTACAAGCACATACGACTCGACCACCATCTCCAATTTAGGCGGTTCAATGACCCAAGTGGCGGTGGGAATCAGTGTCGGGCTGTTTTTGTCCACGCTATGCGTATACCCGCTGGGAATGAAAAGTAAAACCACCGGATTCTTTACCTTTTAATTTGCTATCATATAGATATTAGAGCAGCACTTGTGCTTCTACCAAACGTCGCTGGAGCGACCAGTGCTTAGCGAATGCATGAACTTAATTGACTGCGGGGATCAGGGACGCGGGCGAGAAATCAGAGCTGGCGTCAATTGATTGATAATTCGAGGTTGAAACGCGAGTTTTAATTTTTCTCGTGGCGGTACCCACACTAGTACAGCTACATATATTGGCATGCACTGACAAAGCGGTGTTGGCCAGGCAATAGCACGGCTCCAGCCACGGAAACGGGCCGGCCGTCCGCCTAGATCTTCTAGATCCAGGTATTCTCAACTACTCTTTAACTTTTATCCCAAACAGCCGATATATCAAAGACTATTTAGGGGGTCAGGTTATCAATGCACCCACGCCACGCATTTTTCAGGGTACGGGTTGTGAAATTCACGCATTTATCCCAATTGGGTATACTAATTGACCTTCAAGGGCCAACAGATTTTCCCTAAACTTATTGCCCCTCGTCAACCCACCCACGCTCATGTCTGTACAGCAAACTACTCCTTTGAGATCCTCATACGATGACCTTCCTTCTCTGGGTTTTAGCAGCAGTCCCCTCGGTGAGTCCCCTCGCTCTGTCCACAACCGTGCATCTCGATTCTTTAGATTCCCGCACGCCGCTTTGCCTAAACCCGAAAGACTAACAGATACGCTTGCCAGCAGCCCCCCAGAGTTTGATCCTCACCACTTTGGCAAAGGTGTGCAGGTGCTGGGGCCAAGCGCCACGCTATCTGAACACAGAACCCCGCCCAGGAAGTTTAAAAACGAAGCTTCGCGGAGACTGAGTGATATCCTGGCCAGGACAAAGGTTCCACCCCCCACCCAGCTGGGCAAAAGAGGCATTGACCAAGTAGGGATTGCCGAAGAGTACAGCATCATGGGCTCTGATTTTGGGTTTTTGGTGGACACGAGCGGCCATGTTCGCCTCTCGCCCCTGCGCAGCACAAAAAAGCGCATGAGCCTGACCCGTGAGCGTATCCTCAGCATGGATTCTGACAGCGAAAACGAGGAGCCATCCAGCAACAATGTCGAGTTCAATGCAGTGGGTGCATTTGCTCGCGTGCTGACCCGCTCTCGTTTGGATTCCGCAGCGCACGTCACCATTGCAAAGTCCACTGAGGCTGAAGACCGCACATTCTTCGACCCCACCACCGCCACTCCACGGTCTCAGGGGTCGTCAATGGTTGCGGCTCCTTCAACTCCCCTCAGTGCCGGTAATTTCCAGGCAAATATAATGACTCCCCCGGGTGCTATGTTTTCTTTTGACCACCCCATGTACAGTACTGGAATGACCCCTTATCTGCCCCGGTCTTAACTTATTTACTTTTTATATATTAATATCATCCTAATACTACGAGACAGACCGCTTTTTGTGCGTATGGCTATAAATACACCCCATCACTAGCTTGTAACTAATGAGCCCGTTTCACAGACATTCCAATTATGCATGTCTTGGCAAGGGTGCATACATCTAATTAGGTCGGACGTGAGCTCGAGATGCCAGAAGTGTGCTGCCGATTAGGCAGACTTGTAGTCCACCTTGTAGCCTGTCGCCTACATAGCCCACATAAATAACTACTCACAGATACTTGACCATGGATCAACACCAATTAACCGTCCATATGTTGGATTCTCACCGAAATCCTTGTGATTGTAGCCGTACCGGTCCAGGAACGCCTTGACGTGCTGCGACAGCTGATCAGCATGGCGCTTGAGCTTGTAGTGGCCACGGCCAGAAATCACGTACGCAACGCGGGGAGTGTGTTTTTGCGACTCTTCAATCTCAATCAGCTTCTGCTCGAGGTGGTCAATTGCAGCGCCTAGCTCGAGACCATGCAAATCAATGAATATCTCGCTGCCAGGGGTGGAGCTGTAACTAAACAGCAGATTAGCGCCCTCGCGGTATGCCTCAATCATTTTAGTGTTGAACGTTTGGCCCTTTTTCGATAAAAGTTTGGCGCTCGCCGGGTCGTTACTGGCCCAACTATCGGTAGCCATTTGCAGGTACTTGTTGCGGGCCTCGCCGTGGCGTCTGGCCAGAGCTCTCAACTCAACGTACTCTGCGTTCGGGCCATACTCCAGGTTATCCCAGGGGACGCGCAGCGGGTACTTTACGGGGACAACACCGCGGTTGACCACGGTCTTGACTTCCTTGAGGGGCAAGCTTGACGCCACAGCGCTGAGGTCGAACGTGGTTTCCTCTGCGGGTTTAGCACTCTTGGCGGCTTGGGAACGTTTCTTCTTGGCATCTCCCAGGCTGGGCAGCGAGTCGAGACTGGGCAGCGCGTCGGCACTGAGAGCAGTTGGCTGCCTTTTAGGGGCCTGTTTGAGGGGCCCCCGCAATTTCTCCACTACTTGGGGCGGGACCTCGTGCAAGAAGATACAGTTTGAGCCGGCGAGGCACCGTCCCTGCAGCCAGAACCGGCAGATCTTGGACGCCAAATCGTGCGAGTACATGCAATCGTTGCCTCTGAGGCAGCTCCCGGTAAGGAAATACTTGCACACCACGCGCTGGGCCGTTTGCTGGGTCAACAGCAGCTCGGGATCGTTGGGCCCAGCACCGGTGTTTGACTGGAGGAGCATGTCCACGGTGCGGCCGATATCAAACTCGTTGTGGGCCAGCAGCCGGTCGATATCCTCTTTTGTGTTGTTTTTGCCAAAGACGCTCTGCAGCATCTCATAGGGAGACGTCTCCTTGGCCGGTTCCGTATCTGGCTCCAAGTCTTCGAGGGCCACCCATTTCTTCTTGGCGGGCTTGGAGGGGACCTTGACGGCCTTGGAGTCCTTTTGCGTGGCAATTTTGACTTTGGGTTTCTTGACGCCTTGCCGGTGAGCCCAGAGGATATCGAGAATAGTGCGTTCGAGGGCAGCCTCGTCCACTGCGGGCGAGTGTTCCCTCACAAAAGATTCCACAATCTCGATCTTCTCTTCCTCGGCCCTTTTGCTATCGTTGAGGATCTCAAAGCATGCTGCTTCCAGTGCTTCAGGGTCCATGGTGCTGACGAGGTTATTATTACATTTAGGATTGGCTCTTGTCAGGCTGAAGGGGAGGGTGGAGGGTGGAGGGTGAAGGAGGGTGAGCCGCTTAATGCTAATAGGATCCACATTATAGAATATATAGAATTTCCGGGCTAGTACAACTGCTCCTGCTAGTACGCTGCTCCTGCTAGTACGGCTCCACCTGCCCCCCTATCAGTCCCCCCAGCAGTCCCATCTCCCAAGACTTTGTCAGTGAAATTTCCATGGAAATTCTCCGGGAAATAAAAAATAAAGAGTACCAGTGCCTTATATGCCATGAAGACATCACTCCCGAGACCAAAGTCTGGAGCTGTGACGTTTGCAACCGAGTTTTCGACCTGAAATGTACCACCGACTGGAGTGTACGCAAATCAAGCCCGCAATGGAAGTGCCCCCACTGCAGTGCCACAAATACTGGCAAGCCCCGGTACCGGTGCTGGTGCAAAAAAGTCAAATCGCCGGATGTGGACTACGACCGGCCACACAGCTGCGGCCAAACGTGCGGTGCAAAGCGTAAATGCCCGCACCCGTGCACCGAACTATGCCATCCAGGACCGCACCCGCCATGCACGGCAATGGGCCTGCAGGTCAAGTGCTACTGCGGCAAGCAGCACGAGCAGGACGTTTGTGTCAAGACCAATTATAGCGGGTTCAGCTGTAACCAGGTTTGCAGCAAGCCGCTGGCCTGCAAAAAGCACAAGTGCCAGCTGCCCTGCCACGAGGGCCCGTGCCAGCCCTGCACGAAAACCGTCAATGCAAGGTGCTACTGCGGAAAATCGCGGCAAACCATGGGGTGCGGCCAGGGGAAACGCGAAAAGTACCGCAATTTCCACGGACTCTATGCCTGTGACAAGGTATGCTCCAAGAGCCTCAAGTGCGGAAACCATACCTGCGAGCTGCCTTGCCACCCGCTAACTGGCCACAAGCACGTGTGCGATAAAATGCCCCAGCCGGGTGAAACTTGCAACTGTGGGAAAACCCTGCTTTCGTATTATGGGCTGTCACGAACCTCGTGCACCGACCCCATCCCGTGCTGCAACCGGCCGTGCGAGAAGCTCCTCGAGTGTGGCCACAAATGCCCGCTCCGGTGCCACGAGGGCGCGTGTGTCTGCACCGCAATTGTGCCGAAAACATGTCGGTGCGGCAACACCAAGAAACAGGTTCCGTGCAGCGAGCGGGTCGCCGACTGCCAGCGCAAATGCGGTGCTCCCATGTCTTGTGGCCGACACAAGTGCGAGAAACTGTGCTGCGAGTTCAGCAGCGGTAAACTCCGAATCAAGAAAAACATGAGTCTCGAGGATTTCCTGCAGGCGGCCAACACCGAGATGTCCGACCAAGAACTAGCCGTGCATCTCTGTACAGAGCCCTGTAATCGTACCCTGAGCTGCGGCAGACACACTTGCGAGGCAGTATGCCACCCTGGACAGTGCCGCAGATGTATGCAGGCAGTCCATGAGGACTATGAATGCCCCTGCGGCAAAACAACACTCTTGGCACCAATCGCGTGCGGCACCCGGATTCCAACGTGCAAGTATCAGTGCCCCATTGTCCAGCCGTGTGGCCACTCTGGGACCCACAAGTGCCATGATCCTCGCGAGTCCCCCTGCCCGCCCTGCACCGCGATTGTCCCCAAAAAATGCGTTTGTGGCAAACAGACTGTGAGCAGGAGATGCGATTTGGAACAGACCCCTCGCTGCGTTTTCAGTTGTGGCAAAAAGCTCGACTGCGGCCACGCGTGCCCAGTAGTCTGCCACGACGGGCCGTGTCCCCCCTGCACAAGCCGTTGCAACCGGCCACTAGATTGTCGCCATAACCATCTCCATCTCGCCCAATGCCACGGAACCAGCGACTGCGGTGAGTGTACCCAGGTAATGACTGCCCGCTGCAAATGCGAGGGCCTGCAAACCGATTTTGAGTGTGGCGAGGAGGTCGAGGTTTTCTGCAACGAAAGCTGCATCAATACCGAGCCCCCTTACCATTCAATCATTTGCTCTATTTACGAAGACAGGCCCCTCTGGTGCCGGAAAGTCGAGGCAGAGCTGAGAGCGTTTATGCAGTCACCAAAGCAGGCGTATGGTTTCAAGCCAATGAGGAAATCTGACCGCAGGTTTGTACACTATTTAGCAGAGCACTATGGACTGGTTGGTGTGAGCGTGGACCAGGGACCCAACAGGTCCGTGCGGGTCAATCGAAATGCAAACTCATGGCTCCCACGGCACACTATTGAAAGATCTATAAAACTCGCCCGCCTTAATGCCGAGTACTTGCCCGCTCCTATTGACGAGGACGCTATGGAGGATGTAGGTTTCAGCGACTAGAACCAATCAATGCCGCGTATATTCAGCGCCCCGTGTAAGGGGCGTCTACGTATTATCGGGTTAGGATATGCATGCTGTATATGCACCCCGTATTTTTTTCTACCGTCCCTCTAAAACACGTGAAAATTTGTTGGCGATGATATAAGGGCAAATCATCCTCAATAAAATTCAAGCAAAAGCTAAAGCACTCACTGGACCCACAAACTCTCGTCTTGACCCAATCGCTACGCTTGCATAGAAAAATATGGCCTGGTATCTGGAGCTTAGTAACGCGATATCAACCCCAGATTTCATGCACCCTGCACCCCAGATTTGCCCATCATGACTGCAGGAGGCTTCTCGCGCCAGCATGGCTCTAGAGTTTTCAATAAGCCAGGTAAAAAATGGAGATCTAGTTCACAATTATCTAATTATTGGTATGTCTCACCCGAGTTAAGCTTGTTTCCAGCATTCGCACCAATCCTCTAGCATTAGCTGAAATAATAAAAATATTTATTTGTTCTTTGAAACTGTATGCTCAATGTGCCACGTTAAGCCTTGGTACGGGCCCAATCTCTGTTAGATTGCAAGAGGTTGATCTTAGACGCCTCTCGTCTACCTTACAAGCTCGTCGGTCAGCCCATTGGATGTTCTATCTCAAAGTCCGTATCGGACCTGTGTGCATGCAAGGCATGATGACGTGCCTCGTGAAATTGCCACTGCCATATCCAAGGCGAGGCGGGTCTGGTGATAGCTGCAAGCAGGCTCTGGATCCAATCTTATCGTGCTATTTTCGCCAGAGACCCAGACTGGACGTAACGGTTACAGGCAAGAATTGGTCCTAGTGCTCAACAAAAAAAGAACATCATCCACGGGGCTAGGTTATGCATGCATCCTGCATATGCTTGCGTGCATAGCATCCCCAACACGCGAATTCCCGACTATAAATACCCCGGATTTTGTCCAAAAGACACATTATGCCCTCTACTAACATCAAACTCGAGAGCAGTCCCCAAATCCCCCCTCCCAAGTCCTCATTACCCACTGGAGGCGTGGACCAGATCCTCTCCATGGATCAGTACAAGCAATTATACGAGCAGTCCATCAATGAGCCCGAGAAGTTCTGGGGCGACAAAGCCCGTTCCATGCTTGATTGGTCTCGTCCGTTCGACAAAGTGCTGATGGCTCCTAAAGACTTTAGCGATGCCCCAGCATGGTTCCTTGGAGGCGAGCTCAATGCCTGTTACAACTGCGTCGACCGCCATGCTGCGCAATACCCCGATAGAGTTGCGTTTATATTCGAGGCTGACGAGCCCGGCAACTCGCAGCAAATCACTTATGGAGAGCTGCTTGTGCAGGTATCCCAGATGGCCAACTACCTGAGGGCCCTTGGTGTCAAACGCGGTGATATCGTTACTATTTATATGCCCATGTGCATTGAGACACTGGTTGCAATCCTTGCCATTGTTCGTCTTGGTGCCGTTCACAGTATCGTGTTTGCTGGTTTCAGTCCTGGAGCCCTGCGCGACCGTATCCAGGATGCAAACAGTACCATGGTCGTTACTGCCGACCAGGTTGTCAGGGGCGGCAAGACCATTGACCTCAAGAAGCTCGTTGATGCCGCACTGGTAGAGTGCCCCGACGTCAAGACATGCGTCGTCTACAAGAAAACCGGGGTCGAAATCGACTGGGTCGATGGCCGCGATGTGGATTTCGCCGAGTACAAGAAGCACTCTGCCTACTGTGCACCCGTTGCGGTCTCCTCGGAGGACCCCATCTTTATGCTCTACACCTCTGGCTCCACAGGTAAACCCAAGGGTCTCCAGCACGCTACAGCGGGCTACTTGCTCTGTACAATGATGTCCAATAAGCACATTTTCGGCGTTAGCCCTGGCGATGTCTTTTTCACCGCTGCCGACATTGGCTGGGTTACTGGCCACTCACACTGCCTCTACGGTCCCCTCTTGAATGGTATCACGTCTGTTATTTATGAAGGAACTCCGGTATACCCCGACCACACGCGTATCTGGCAAATTTGCGACACCCACCAGGTTACCCAGCTCTACATTGCCCCCACCGCTATTCGGCTGCTGCGCAAGTTTGGTGAGGAGTGCATCAAGCAATTCAAGTTTGAAAATTTGAGGGTGCTGGGATCCGTTGGTGAGCCCATCTCTGAGGATGTATGGCTCTGGTTTTACGACAACGTTGGCCGCGGCAAGTGCTGCCTCGTTGATACCTACTGGCTCACCGAGAGTGCCATGGTCCTGTTTAGCGGCATCGCCGGTGTGACCATGCAGCGGCCCGGTGGCGCTGGTATGCCGTTTTTTGGCGTCAAGCCTCGTCTTGTTGACGGTGATGGCAAGACCATTACCGAGCGCAGCGCAGATGGCATTCTCACCCTGTCGCAGCCGTGGCCCTCGCTTGCCCGCACTGTTCGCCACGACCACCAGCGCTACAAGGAGACTTATCTCCAGCCGTTCCCTGGTAGCTTCTTTACTGGCGACGGGTGCTCTCAAGACGCGACTGGGTTCACGTTTATTACTGGCCGTGTAGACGACGTTGTCAATGTGAGCGGCCACCGTCTCTCCACTGCTGAGGTTGAGGCCGCTCTGTTACACAGCAAGATTGATGGCAAGAGCATTGTGCTCGAGTCTGCTGTTGTTGGTACCGCTGACCCGGTCACTGGCCAGGCTCTCTACGCGTTTGCCATCCTCAACCAGGACGTGCGCAACCACCCGACCTCTGAGCTTGTTGCCGCAACTGTTGAGACCGTCAAGAGCAGCATTGGCTCGTTCGGCAAGCCCAAGTTCATTTATTTCGTGTCGGATTTGCCCAAGACCCGCTCCGGTAAGATCATGCGCCGCATCCTGCGCAAGGTGGTCGAAGGTGAGCGCAACGACTTTGGAGAGCTGTCTACCCTCAACAACCCAGACTGTGTAAAGCAGCTAGTGTCGGTGGTCGACGCGTCTCTCCAGTCTGGCCCTCGTGCACACCTCTAGTGTTATGCCCTTATTTTATGATTATAGACTATAGATTCTCATGTGATTGCGATAGGAGCTTTTACTCCTTTGGCCCAACTAATTTACTTTGAAATGCTTTTTCTAGTTGTTTATTGCTTTTAGACGCCCACTTTCAACTGCTCTCATCCCTACCAGCTAGAGGTTTGTCATGGAACCAGCGGAACAGGCAGAGCAGACGGTCCAGCACGCATTCAACCCGCGTATATGCGTGTTCAACCCCCCAGATGTGGACGATTTTGTCAAGAACATGCAGCACGAGTCGCTCCTGAGCCTGCTGCAGTATGCTCCCCCACCCGAAACTGTGACGGTCCGCAACACTCGCCAAATGTCGGCCAAATTGAGCGGCCTGAGGCCTGAATTCATCTCGATCCCCATTTACGGCAAGTTTCCCGGGATTGACGATGCCGATACCGTGCTCAAGGAGGTGCTCGAGCAGGATCTCGGGTACTTTGCGTGGCTCTCGCACATTCTCCAATTGACTACCGGCACCGTCAGTGCGTTTGAGACCTGGTCGCACCCGGTCGCCGCGGTCTGTGCAATCAAGGCAAACACCCCCGACCCTCTAGACGCACTGCAGCGTCTGCACGATGAGAGCTATGAGCATTTCAGCAGTCTCCCATTTGTGAATGCCGAGTTTTTGCGGTTTTTCCTGCTGATTCACGACGAGGGCACCGACTGGGACGAGACTCTGGCGCTTTTCGAGCACGTCAAGCGCAAGTTTGGGCCGCACTCTAGCATCCTCCGGCTGGGCTCCTCCCAGGACCGCCAAAACACAGACAACTGCTCGGCCCTTATTCGAGACATAATGAGCAGGTCAGTGATACCGTTCATGGAAGAGTGCTGCGGTGTTTGGTACGAGCAGATCGCCGCCTCCAAGCAGGGGTTCGCGGGCCGGCTCCTGAGTGTGGGTCGCCGGTACTTGACCAGCTCGTCACGGCTGGGCACCAATGTCCTCGAGTCCGTCTCGCGGAAAACACAGCGGTTTCTCACCTCGCCGTTTGCAAACGAGCAACTACGAAGCAATTACCACAGCGACGGTGGCTTTTACCACTGGTCAGCTCCACAAGCGCAGCTGCGAAAATTGGCAGATTTCGCCGTCATGCTCCGTGACTACAAATTCGCCAACGGAATATACGAGATGCTCCGCAAAGAGTACAATAGCGAGAAAGCCTGGGGCTACGCCGCTTCGTGTCAGGAAATGAGCTGTGTGACCATGATCCTGACCGCGTCAGCTCCTCTCAGCAAGGACTCTGTTATCGATACACTCCTAGACTCGAGCTTTTATACCTACATATCGCGGTGCCATCTGCCTCTTTGGGCTATGCGGTGCATTCTTACCGTGACAGAGCTCCTCAAAACACTGCCCATCGACCCTAATCTTTCTGCCATGAACCACTATGCGACCGTGTGGGGTATCAAGTGGCTCACCAAAATTCTCTCCGAGCAGCTCGCCACCCCTCTCTCTTTCCCAGTCATTTGTGAGCGTATCGCCAGCACATACCAGGCATTCAACGCTCGCAGGGGGCCCTTGATTCGCGGGCGTGAACGCAAGGCGTCGTTCTGGCTACTGCTGGCGTCCCGTGAATGGGCACAGGCCGGCTACCTATCGCATGCCGAAAGATGTTTTACGCAATGCAAGACTTTATACGAGGGCAAAGTATATCAGCACGAGCCCCTATACAGAGGTCTAGAGGAGAAGCTCCAAAAAGCATAGTAGGCATCACTTATCTTAATTTATCTAATAAAGTCCCCTATAAATAGCGTCTGCTACTCTGATTGTGTCTCTGGAGAGCAGAGTGTTGTGAACTCTGACGATATCGGCACCCTGCTCTACAAGCGCTGTGGTGGAGGCTGCGGTACCGAAATCGCGTTCACTGGCTTCCTTGCCAGTCAGTTTACCAATGAACCCTTTACGGGACGTCCCCACAAGCCATGCCATACCCTTCAAGGAGCCAAAATCGCGAAGGTCCTTGAACTTGCGGATAAGCTCGAGGTTTTGCTGCATGTTCTTGGCAAACCCGTAGCCAGGGTCCAAGAGGATTTGCCAACGGTTCACACCGGCATTGAGTGCCTGCCCTACAAACTGCTCCAGCTCTTTGCCCACCTCCTCGACCAAGTTCGTGTACTGGTTGAGCTGGTTCATTGTACTTGGCTCACCTCTCGAGTGCGAAAGGATGATGGGCGCCTTGTAGTTGCGGGCGATCTCGAAAATCTGGGAATCCAATTGGCCAGAAAAGACATCGTTGATCATATTGGCGCCAGCCTCGAGAGCAGCCTTGGCAACAGCGGCACGGTAGGTGTCGACCGAGATGATAGTGCCGGCAAGCTCCTGGCGCTGACGCAATTTCTTGATTATGGAGACAACGCGTTCGGTCTCTTGTTGTTCAGAGCACGCCTCAGAGCCCGGACGGGTGGACAACCCGCCAACATCCAAGATGCTCGCGCCGTTCTTTACGTGCTCAAGCGCTACATCAACGCAGTTGTCAAGGTTCAGCTTGCCGCCATCGCTAAAAGAATCGGGCGTGTTGTTCAAAATAGCCATTATATGGGTGGGGCGAGTATGGGAGACCGGGTCGAGCTCGAGCGAGAGTCCGCCGGGGCAAGGCACGATACGAGTCAGAGCAGAAGATGTCTGGTCGTCCGAACAAGCAGGGATAGCGGCCAAATGGTTTGTGAATGGTTCAGCAGTCAGTGGATGGATCAAGTCGGGGGTAGCCACGTCGACGAGTGGTTGCAAGACAAATGAGCGGCTGAGCATATCAATGTGTGGAATAGTCAGGCGCTCGGTGTTCATGACAGCATCATCGTATAGCAGAATGTCAATATCCATGGGTCGCGGGCCGTTACGCTGCAAGTTTTGGCGCTTGAACTGGTCGTACTCAATCTCCTTGATTTTATCCAACAGTTCAAGGGGTGAGAGCTTGGTTTCACAAGCAAAGACGCCATTCAGAAACTCCTGCTGGTCTTTGACGTACATGGGTTTTGATTGGTACACTGAGGATTGCCTCAGGATCCTCACGCCGGCATCCTCGAGCAGCTTGGCGGCTTGGCGGATATTTTCGAGCCTATCGCCGATATTAGTTCCAAACGCGAGATAAACAGTGTGCGCAGGCTTGTTTTCATCGACTTGGGTCTGAGGGAACATCTCCTGCTGGCCAGGAGCCTGCGGGGCCTGCGGGGCCGCTAGCAGCCGGTCAAAGTCATCGCGAGACCTGACAACCTCGATGCCTGCGGCTTTGGCCCAAGTGAGTGCCGACGGCTTGGCAGCACTGACCTTGACCTTATCGACTCCTTGAGAAATGACAACGTGAGCAATTGATTCTGTAAACGCCTCGAGAGTCTTGTATGTGGCATTCTCGACGTGGGCGGCCACCACTTCGGAGATTTTCGCGACATCGTACTTGTCTTCGGTCTCTGGCGACGCGTTCAGTGGCTTGTACATTGTCAAATCAATGACGACGTTTTGCTTGTGGAGGCGCTCAATGTTGTTGACTCCAATGACGGTGACGAGCCCCAGGTCATTGATTTTCACGAGATCGGCGCTATTCTCACCAGTTGGAGCGATCTCATCTGCTTTGCGTTGCCTCGTGATCACCAGCTCGGCCGACTCTGCTCTCAGCAAGTGACGGGTTTTCTTGACATGGATCCGCGCCCAATCCGAGACATTGCACTGCTTGAGCACTGCTTTAGCCACTGACTCTGCGACATGGGTCAGGTTTCTAAACTTATCGCTCTCAATTTCACTCACAACGTTTCTTGAAATCACATCATAGTTGAGACTCGATTTCAGGTGATCCGTCTGTCCTGCTTGGCGGAAATTGGAATTGATAAAGATCGAAACGGCGAGCGGTTGCGTTTGCGGCCTTTTCCAGGCATCTACACCGCTAATTGTGCGTACTGCGAGATCTTTAACAAACACAAAGTCCATTTTTCGCATAAGCTGACGGAGCACTGGAGGCTGGGGTGGCCATAAGGTCAATAGCGATGCTTGTAACTGTCATAACGAAATTCATAATCTTAAATACACTAATAGACAAATGGGCACCCAAATGGCACCCAAATGGCTCCCAAATGGGCACCCTAGAACCGGTCGGGGAAGATAATTGGTGCTAATAAGCTCCAGGTATACAGCCCATAGCAAAGCCATGAGGAGACTATCTTTGTCCACGACGCGAAATACGTTCTGCCAACTGGCACGAACCCATCTCCCGGCTCGGCTTTGACGTTCATTGTGAGCAGCGTCGCGGTGTACTGGGTAGCCAAGAAAAACACAATGTGGAAAACAATGTAGTTGTAGTCTGGCTTGGCGGCGCTATCCCAGTTTGCCTGGTCCAGTGCACTTTCCGGCAGCGAGCCCTCGGCAACAGCCTGGCGCAAAGCTTCGGATCTCGCCGACTGGCGCTCGGTGTCAGTCTCGTCTTGTGACTGGCCACGGCTCGCGCTGAGGCTCGTGTATGCGATTGCCAGGAATGTAAACATAGCGCCAATCACAATAGAGGCAGTACGGGTCCCCCGTGACCGGACAAGGGGGTTGCACTGCTTATCGTCTGGTTCAGACGCCACAGCGGACATCACCAGATACGTATTGTAGAGACAAACCATGGCCGCCTGCGCCAGGCCTGCTCGTGGGTTGTGTTCCTGCACTTGTGGGTGGATGGAGAGCACCGAGGTGATGATGGCGAATATGATGTTTAGGGTGATTGCCGCTTGGTTCATGGAGCACGACCCTCCGGCAAAGAACCAGTACATGATCCCCGAGAGCACGAGGGTTGCGACGTACATCCCCGAGGTGGACCCCACCAAGACTTTTGTCCAGAGGCTTGGGTTGTCGCCCTGCTCGATATTCTCGACGCACGCTTCTGCCCACGAGTGGGCGAAATCCACGAGCAGCACGAGCCCAATGAAGATGAACATGAAGCTAAATAGGGGAGCAACGTAGTTACCCCACGCGACCCAAAAGGGGGCCGGGATGCGGAAAGCGATGATCGTGAGCATGAGCCAGACAAAGAACTTGGTACGCCACCAGCCGTTTTGCAAAGCGTTGCGTTTCTCGAGACCAGCAGCCGCCGGGACCCCAGTCAACGCGAGTGCGAGCCCGAGATGGACCATCGCGAGGGCGAATTGGATGCGGTGCACCGCAATGAACCCCGTGCACTCATCGCCGTTGCAGGCGTACTTGAGCAGGTCCAGCTTGCCCACTGCCCAATCTGTGAGGCTGATCCACGAGAGAATCGAATTTGAGATAAACAAAAAGGCGTAAATGAGCCGCACCGCGATACTCGACTCGGGCTGGATGCCTGCGAGTCCACAGATCGCGGACGAGATTGACGCGCCGGCGCACGACGCAAATGCCGATGCGGCCATTTGCACCTGAATCAGCGGAATTGAGATTAGAGCGCCCATAGGTTGGAGGAGGAGGCGGAGAGAGCGGATATAGCCTTAGTAGCCTAGGCTTTACTAAGCACCCAGCATGGCCACTCTAGCCCCCCTTCCCCCCTTACGCTAGACACGTAGCATGTCCACATCTTTGTACCAAAAAGAAGAGATGGAGCAGGGCCTCGACAAAATGACAGTGGTCCAGGGGTGCCTGTCGACACTGAGCAAGAATGGTACGAGCGCCCGCAAAGGACGCGAGATGCTGAAGCGTCTTTGTTACCTCATGTACACCGGCGAGACGTTCAGCGAGGACGAGGCGACGCAGCTCTTTTTCACAATTATCAAGCTTTTCCACAAAGAAGCTCCCGGGCTGCGCCAGATAATTTATTTAGCCGTCAAGGAGCTCACCGCATTCACCGACAACGTCATTATGGTCACGGCAACCATCATGAAGGACGTCCAGGGCGGCCAGGGCCAGATCTACCGCCCCAATGCGATCCGCGCGCTGGCCAAGATCGTCGACGCGGCCTCCGTCGAGTCCACAGACCGGCCCATCCGCAACGCAATCGTCGACAAGGACGGCAGCGTCTCGTCGGCTGCACTCGTGTGCGCGTACCACCTGTGGTCTTTGTCCAAGGACACCGTCCGCCGCTGGGCCACCGAGACCCAGGAAGCCCTCAGCTCCCCCAAGTCGTATGCGCTCGCCAACGGTCCCGTCACCGGCGCCAGTGCCATCACCCAGTACCACGCGTTGGGCCTCTTGCATCACATGCGCGCCCACGACCGCGTCGCCCTCACCAAGATGATCCAGCAGCTCGGTACTTCTCAGGCCGGTTTGCGGTCCCCCCACGCGTTGGTCCTGCTCGTCAAGTACACTGGCCAGCTGATGGTCGAGGACCCCCGTCTTCGCGCACCCTTGATGGCATACCTGCAGGGCTGGCTGCGCCACGTTAGCGATATGGTCAATATCGAGGCGGCGAAAACCATCCTCGGGCTGTCTGACGTCACCGCTGATGAGGCCCAATCAGCTATCCTCGCCCTGCAGCAGTTCCTGACATCGCCCCGCGCGCCTGCCCGTTTCGCCGCTATCCGTTTACTCAACCGTTACGCCTCCATCAACCCCCAGGCCGTGGCTACCTGCAACTACGAGTTTGAGCACCTCATCACTGACCCCACTCGCAGCGTTGCCACTTATGCCATCACAGCCCTTCTCAAGACTGGACGCGAGGATCGAGTCGAGGCTCTTATCGAGAAGATCGCCTCGTTGATGGAGGATATTGGCGATGAGTTCCGTGTCATTGTGGTTGACGCCATCCGCTCTTTGGCACTCAAGTTCCCCTCAAAGCACGTCGTCATGCTCGACTTCTTTGCCAAAGAACTCCGTAACGACGGGTCTCTGTCGCTCAAGACCTCTGTGGTGGAGTCGTTGTTTGATATCATCCGTGCCTCCCCTCAGACTCGTGATGACGCCCTGGGCCATCTGTGCGAGTTTATTGAGGACTGCGAGTACCCTGAGCTGACCGCGCGTGTCTTGCACATGCTCGGCAACATTGGCGGTGAAGCTAGCAACCCCAGCCAGTACGTTCGCTACGTCTACAACCGCGTCGTTCTTGAAAACTCGGTTGTCAGAGCCGCTGCCGTTTCTGCGCTCACAAAGTTGGCACTGGTGCCTAGCCTCAGCAAGTCTGTGAGTGTGTTGCTCAAGCAGTGCCTCAGTGACCAGACTGACGAGGTGCGTGACCGCGCAGCTTTCGGTCTTGCCGCCATTGCTCGCCCCGAAGATGCCGCAGCCCTGTGGGCTCCTAATAAGAAACTCTCTCTTTCACAACTGGAGAACGCGCTTGTCATGTATGTGAGTGATAGCGGCAACTTTAACGCACCCTTTGATGCCTCAAGTATCCCTCGCATCACCGAGGAACAGCGCAACGAGCAGCTCCGCAAGGCCAAGCAGGCTCCCATTGAACGCGATGAGCCCAAACAAGCTGCTGCCTCGGCAAAGGCCGCCGCTCCAGCTGCTGCTGAGCCCGCTCACGATGCCAAGTACGCACAAGAACTTGCCGCATTCGCCGAGTTTGAGCCCTTTGGCAAGCTTCTCCACTCGTCTGCACCTCAGCAACTCACAGAGTCCGAGATGGAGTACGTTGTTGAAGCAATCGTACACGTTTTTGAGAATCACTTGATTGTACAGTTAAACGTTGACAACACATACGAACTCGAACTCGAGAATATTCGTGCAGAATTCGATACCGACGAGCTCGAGGAGTCCCTACAAGAGGAGCTGTTTGTTCCCCTGAGCCAATTGGCTCCCAATTCTCAAGGTAAACTTTACGTTGCTTTTGAACGTGCCGAGGGTATCCTCTGCGGCTCTTTGCCCAGCAAGCTTCATTTCACTATTGAGGGCTCAGAAGAGGAGTACGGTATGGATCCCCTTGAGCTCATCCCCGCACACTTTATCGAGCCTACCTATGTTGGTGCCTTCACTCACAAATGGGATGAGCTCCCATGCGAGGAGATTGGTACCCACCAGTTTGGTCAGTGCAAATCCCTGGAGAGCGCTGTCGAGTACTTGACCAAGCGTCTTGGCATGATGGCCCATGACTCTACCGATGTGGTTATGAAGGGTGAGACCTCACACACCCTCAAACTCTTTGGTCGCGTACTTGGTAAAGAGCCTGTTGCAGCCGTCTGTCGTCTTGTGAATGCCCGTTCCGGAATCGCGGGTAAGATCACTGTCCGTTCAAATGACCAAGATACCGCAGAACTTGTATCTAACGCTATCTAATAAAATGTAAATGTATTGATAAATCTCAAGTGCTGAGGCTGTACCAGTGGTATAATCGATTAAAGGTCCCACCTTTACCTGAATGGCTGCCAGTAAGAGCCTGGGTGGCCGCCAATGTAGATCCTCATAGACTAATATTTGCATAGAGATCTCCCAAGTATTCTAATTACTCAACCGCTCATGATCATTCTGGTATAGTTTATGCTTCAATGAATTGCATAGGTGTTCCCAGGTGGCCGCCCCAGCTCACTACACTTTCAAGCGTATACTAGATCTATACAGAAAACGTGGCGGGTACTTTTTGCTCTTGTTTTGTTCGTCATGACCGACAATTACACGCCCCAAATTAAGCGCCGCACATATGCACTTGTATGCACGGTCGGCAGAATACTCGTGTAGTAGTCTATTCACGCGACATTCTGGGTCGTACCGAATTTGGCAGTATTGAAGTAAACATTAGTGGTACTTTGAGGCAGGATGCTCTTGTCCCTGTTCTTCCTCTATAGTCTAATACGTCTGAGGGTGATTACATTTAGTCTCGCCAATGCATCGCTTATTACCTAAAAATAATATTATAGAAAATAAGGAGGACTTTTAGACATCTCCTAAATCCAAAAAGTGCTCTTTGGGCTTATTTTATGGCTATTCAATGATGTATTCCCAGAAATATTATATTTTGGGTATGAGTTTTATATATATAAACGGCGTCGAGCGAATTCTTCTGGAACACAGGTAGACCCTTAGAGTATAAAAAAAAAAGATAATGCATGAGTCCATCACGTCTCCCACTTCTTAGTTATGAAAAATATTTATCTAAACCACTGCTCTGCATCATAAGCCCACCACCGAAGCGGGTAGGAGGCTGTTTCGAATTGTGGTATAGATGCGTCTGTTCTTGCTGAATCAACTAAATGAATTGGCAGTCTGCTTGCACGTTCTATACTTGAGGGCACTGATAGCTAGTTTATGCAGCTCCCTTTACGAGATCAAGAGCACGCAGTAACTTTTTACGCCGCTATCCGAATGCCATTCCAATGAAAGGATTAGTATCCGAGGAACTCAGATGTGCCTGGAAAATGGTAGTATGGGCAATTTCAATGTATTCTAATAGCTATAATCATGGTTGACATGCTTGGGTGGAGGTCTGGTGTGCATTGCGTGTAGACCACCTAGTTAGCAGACACAATGGTTCAGCTAACGACAGCGACTCAATAATTATATTCCAAACAAATCTGTATTCTAAATACTACAGTAATGACTCAAATGTGCTTAAAGCAACAAAGATAGTCGAGTAAAATCCCGTTGTGTCGTTGCACGTATCCAGATAGCTCCAGCTGGGGAGACTGCTATATTTCAGTGGATATGAGACCTTAGATTAGCACTTTACAGCAGGTCGCACCCCCGCTGAGTTGCAGGTGAATCTCAAGTCTACGGGATCCGCACAGAGCTCAAACAGGTCAGGATGTGTGGTCACACTCTGGGGTTGAAGATGGAGGATGCTATAAAGAAGAGCACCATAGAGATAACCTGGTAAATGGTGCACCAGAGCTTATTGAAAGCGCCAGTTACGCCTGGCACGTCCAGCTGGTACTTTAGTGGCCAAACGCGTTAGCATTGCCAGTCCAATGGCTACGTATTATAGCTGAACCATACTTTAAGAGCACAAGTACTGCTAGATGGGAAAGCTGATCGATAGGAAACTGCTTGGGTTGTAGCTCAGCATCTTCAGAACCAGGTGGAATAGGAGACTGCGCTTCAAGGGTTCTCAGATGTAGGCTACCAGAGGCTCTAGTTAGGTGGTAGCTAAAGCGGCCTGCATGCGTGTAACAGAATAGAACTAGTGGATTCTCGAGAATTCAGATATAAATGCTATCTAGTCGAGCTCTAGAGGTCATTTTTGGCGAAACTGCAAATAGTGTGGCGTTCAGTCAGTTGAGCCGATGAAAAAGGCACAACAAGCCGAAAACAGAGTATAAAATAGCACCCTCAAGGCAGAATAAATATAGATAATCTCAAACTACGAAATAGATAAATGGTGGCTTCCTTTGCTCGCAAGTTACCAGAGACGCATAGTTGTGGCGACATAATTTTTCACCAAGTCTGCTGGTGGATCGCGAGAAAGCTCCGGCAAAACTACTATAATTAAAACTATAAACTCTAAACCTCATGGGCTCCGTTAGTCAGATTTGGGCTCCCCATTTCATTTTTCAGGAAAATTCCTCCTCGTTACTAAACTATGCCCCCCAAGAAAGCAGCTGAAGAAGTGCGTGTTCCTCTTGGACGCCCTGGCAATAACTTGAAGAGTGGTATTGTTGGTTTGGCCAACGTCGGCAAGTCCACCTTCTTCCAGAGTATTACTCGCTGTCCTCTTGGTAACCCTGCAAACTACCCCTTTGCGACCATTGATCCTGAGGAGGCCCGTGTCATTGTGCCCAGCCCCCGCTTTGACGAGCTTGTGAAAAAGTACAAGCCCGCCAGTGAAGTCAAGGCCTACTTGACCATCTACGACATTGCTGGTTTGACCCGTGGTGCCAGCAAGGGTGAGGGTCTTGGCAACGCCTTTTTGTCCAACATCCGTGCTGTCGATGCCATCTACCAGGTTGTGCGTTGCTTTGACGATGCCGAGATCACCCACATTGAGGGTGACGTCAACCCTGTTCGCGATCTCGGTATCATCAACGATGAGCTGCGGATCAAGGACATTGAGTTTGCCACCAAGTTCAGGGAGGGCGTTGAGAAGATCGCCAAGCGCGGCGGCCAGAGCATGGAGGTCAAGAAGGCCAAGGACGACATTGCTCTCATTGAGCGTATCATCAAGCACCTCGAGGACGGTATGCGTGTGCACAATGGCAAGTGGACCCCCAAGGAGGTCGAGGTCATCAACGAGATGCACCTTCTCACTGCCAAGCCCGCCATTTACCTCGTTAACTTGAGCGAGCGCGACTACATCCGCAAGAAGAACAAGAACCTTCTCGGTATCAAGGAATGGGTCGACAAGCACTCCCCCGGCGACCAGATCATCCCCATCTCTGTGTGCCTCGAGGAGCGTCTCTCCACCATGACGCCCGAGGAGGAGAAGGAGGAGCTCGAGAGACTCGGCACCCAGTCTGCTCTCCCCAAAATTATCTTGACCATGCGCAAGGCGTTGGGTCTTATTTCGTTTTTTACCTGCGGCCCTGATGAGGTTCGTGAGTGGACTATCCGTGAGGGTACCAAGGCCCCCGCTGCTGCCGGTGTCATTCACGGCGACCTGCAAAAGACGTTTATTCTTGCCCAGGTTACAAAGTACAATGACCTCATGGAGTGCGGCGACGAAGCAACCGTCAAGGCTAACGGTAAGCTGATGCAAAAGGGTAAGGACTATGTTGTCGAGGATGGTGATATTATCTATTTCCGTAGTGGCGCGGGTAAAAACTAGTTTAGTGTAGTTAAGCATAGCTAAGCAGGTTAAGCACTCCTGAGATGACTTCCCGGCACTTTAGCCTCCAGGCACTCTGGCCTCCAGGCACTCATACATAATTACCTATTCACCCACCCTACCCAGTGAAAACCTCAAGGCTCCCGACTCCAAGTCGCTTAGTTGCCATGTCAATTATTTATAAACCGGTTCGAGTGGTACCCCCACCGCTGAACCCCCAAGATGAAGGCAAGATCGTCGAGGATATCGTATACAAAACCGATCCCAGCCTACAGGAAGGGTTCTTCACCACAGAGGGCCATCCATTGAGCCACCCCGGCTACCGTTACTATGCAGCGATTGCCAACCCCTATTTGCCCAACATTATCTATACTCGCAGCGAAGCACCAAACGAGAAATGCGGGCCCAACTACCTGGACCGCAGCCCCAAAGTAGCCGTCTCCAAAGATGGCGTTTTGACCACCAGGCAGGGGTACTGCAGCTGCAGGGCCAACGTCTCGATCTCTGCCGGCGAATGGTACTTTGAGATCAAGATCGTCAAGGCCAACGAGCAGACAAACGACTCGCACGTGCGGATCGGTCTTGCCAGACGCGAGTTCAACTTGTCCACTCCAGTAGGGTGCGACGCGTACAGCTACGGTCTCCAGTCCAAGGGCAAGAAAGTACACGTTGCCCGCCCAGCAGAGTTTATGAGCGAGTACACCACCGGCGACGTCATTGGATTCCATGTCTCGATCCCTCGCGAGTACCCGCACAACACTCCGTACCTGGTCCGCCGCGATAGGTTTCCCATCAAGTTTTCCGGTAAATTGTACTGCGAAACCTTGGATTATGTCCCCACCAAGGAAATGAACGAGCTCCTCGTGCCTAAACCCGGGATTGTATTAGAGCCGGGCCCTGGTGAGTACATCCCGGGGTCGTTTATCAAGATCTACAAAAATGGCGAGTTTCAGGGCACGGCGTTTGAAAATTTGCGTGAATTCCTGCCGCCGTTCTCCAAATTCGATAAACAGCACAAAGTACTAGACTGCAACGACGGTTTGGCAGGGTACTTCCCCACAATCTCCACGTACCGCGACGGGCAGGCGAAATTCGAAATGGGCCCCGATTTCACATACAACAAACCAGAAACTGCGCGGCCCCTGTGCGAGCTCTGGGAACAACAGATTGCAGACGAGGTGGTCTTTGATATCATTGACCAGGTCCACTTTGAGATTACCGACCCCACAGAGCCCAACAAGGTACAAGGAGTGATGCCCGAGTGGCAGGACCATTTCACACCGGCAAGAGCTCCCAGGGCTTCTAGAGAGGAGGTCAAGACGGAAGGGCCTGACGCGAAACGGCACCGGCCTGAAAAGTCGAAACCAGAGCCAAAAGAGTTAAAAGAGCAGATCAAGACTGAAATGGAGGCTGAAATGGAGGCTAAAATGGAGACAGAAATGGAGACAGAAAACGAAGTGGCATCTACCACGGCTCGTGAGGCTGAGACTAACGGGCCAGCCAACGGATCAGCTGATGTGCCAGTCAAGGAGGAGACAGAGACAGAGCAGCCAGAAGCAAGTGACCAAACAAGCTGAAGAGGCTGATGAAAATGCTGGAGGCTAAACAGCCCAATGAACAGCCTGAGGAACCAACTAATGCCACTGAACCTACAAACTAAATAAATAAATTAATGCAACTAATCCTCATTATTGGGAGGCCCAAAAGTGCCGTTACATATAGGGCACACGTCCGCATCGAGCTTTTCCTTTTGGCGATAGGGCCGGTCACAGCGGCGATGCGTACAGCCAGCACAGTCCCGAGTATTGCAAAAGCGGCCAAAGAGCACATAATTTCTGCATCCCAGACACCTGAAAAGATGGTCGTTCTCAAAATTCTCTGTGAGGTACTCTTTGCCCTGCTCGAGTAGCTTGGAGGTCGGTATGAACTGGCCGTTGTCCTCCTGTTCGACCCACCCTTCGTCTACAAAGGCCCACACATCAGACTCGGTGATCTTGGAGGTTGTAAGGTCTTGTAGAGTGCGGCTGTAGCGGCGGGTCTGGTTGAAGAAGCTGTCCACGAGACGCAGGAACTTGTCCTGGCTGACCGCGCGACGCAGTTCCTCGTCCTCTTGCGACTCGGTGCCAACCACCGATAAAATCCAGTGCTCCAGCCGAGGATGGCGGCTTTTAATGATCTTGAGATTCAGGGGCTGGAGGGCAAGATTGGCCTCGGTGACCATACTGTCGAGCTCGTTTTTGGAGTTTGTAGCTTCGTTTAGTTCTTCTACGAGATCCTCGGCTTCTGCTGCGGGGATTGAGTGTGTATTTATCATGGCTTGGATGAATGCCTGCGACGCGTGCTCCATGGTAGGGCCTTGGGAAGAACCAAGAGGCCATGCAAAGAGGTTGGTAACGCACCCATCTGAGAGCCATCTGTGAGCCAGTCTATAGAATTTGACATTACATCAAGATTAAGATATACACTTTTAGTTTTCCTGATATGGAGGGCGCCTGCAAGTATGGAGGGCCGATCATGGCTGGCAGCGGCCAGTATAACGGGGATACAGCGAGCAGTCACGGACAGTGAAACGGTCGCACAGCCAGGCCAAGATACGCTCAGTACCCAAACCGTAACCACCGTGAGGGTAGGTGCCGTACTTGCGCAGGTCAAGGAACCAGTAGTAAGGAGAAGGGTCGATGTTCTCACGCTTGAACGCGGCAATCAAGTCATCGTGCTCGATAATACGCATGGAACCGCCAGTAACCTCACCAACGTTGGGCATCAGCACGTCCACACTTTCGGTGAGACGCGGGTCCTTGGCATCCTTTTGCATGTAAAAGGACTTGATCTCCACCGGGAATTTGGTGAGCAGGATGGGCTTGTTGATAGTATCGGTCATCTTGCGTTCAGCCGCCTCGGCGATATCGTCGCCAAACTTGAACTTGTCGCCATCCTCGTTGGGGATCCCGTGCTCGTTGAGCCAATCGAGGGCAGACTCGTAGGTCATGCGCAAAAAGGGCAGCTGAGGACGCTGGAAGTTGGGGTTGAGTTGCTTGATGAGAGGGCCGGCAACGGGGTCGTCAAGGAGCTTATCGACCATTTTCACCAAGACACGCTCAATGTGCGACAACAGGTCCTCAAAAGTCAGGAACCCGAGCTCAGCCTCGATATGGGTGTACTCGGACAAGTGGCGACGAGTGTGAGACTGCTCGGCACGGAAAGATTCCTGGATACAGTAAACGTCGCCCAAGCTAGGGACGCAGGTCTCGAGGTACAGCTGAGACGACTGGGTAAGGTAGGCGGGCTTTCCATAGTAGTCGAGAGTGAACAGAGTGGAGCCGCCCTCGACCATGGACTGGACCATACAAGGAGGCGTGACCTCGGTGAGCTTCTCCTCCTCGTAAACGTCACGGATGGCGCGCAAGAGACGGGCACGGACCTTCATCACGGCAGACAGAGTTTCACCGCGGAGGGCCAGGTGGCGACGGTCCATCAAGAGGGAAGGATCGGCGTCCTTGGTGATCTGGTTGGTGAAGGCATCGTCACCGCTGGGAGCGTAGCCAACGACCTCGTAGTAGTCGGCAATCAGCTCGTGGCCGCCGGGGGCGTTGGCACCTTCGGGGACCCTTTTGAGGGTACCAAAGACCTTGATGGTGGACTCAATAGTCAAACTCAGCGTCTGGTAGGCATTGGCGAGGTCGCCCTGGAGGACGCACTGGAGGAACCCGCTACCGTCACGCAAGACGATAAACGTGAGGCCCTTTTGAGAGCGGAGGCGGTGGACCCAGCCGCGGACCTCGACACGGGAATCGCGGAGTTTCTCGGCCGCCCCGATCTTGGTAAACTCGGATGCAGCACCCTCGGGGGCCTTGATTTGAATTTTTTTCGCCTGCTCGAGACGTGCACTCTGGTCTGCGTCCCTTTTTTGAGCTTCCTCGGCGGCTTTTTTGGCCTTTTCGGCCTTCTTGGCGAGCCCCTCGGCGTTTTTCTTGGCCTTTTTGAGCGCAGAGGGCGAGATGGCGTCCCACTCTCCGTCCTTTTTCACGAGAATGTTTTCGGATTTCGAGGCGTAAAGGGCGTACGCAGCGGTGGCGTAGGGGGACGACTCGGTACCGCACCCCTCGGCGTCTTTACCATCGTCGCTAACGTAGATTTTATCGCCAAGCGACAGCTTTGCAGTTTGTGCCTCGAGTGACATGACTCAGATTTAGAGTGGTGAGGGTTTATGGGGGGTGGGGGGGCCAAGGGGGTCTCAGGGGCAGCTCACTCCAGTCTCCAGTCTCCTGGCGGCTCCATGCAGATAATACGGCGGATATGTAGCTCTAGACCCACTCTTCGCCGTTATGTCAAACTATCCGAACTCAAGGAAAAAATCGGGCCGTCTGTGCCGGTGCCCAAGGAGGTCATTGAGGCCAGGGACAACTCGTTCAAGGGTGGCCCCATGATCCGGTACGTGGACTCGGTGATGAAGAAATACCCCGGAGCAGTGGTCCTAACGCAGGTGGGCGGGTTCTACGAGATTTTCTTTGAATCGGCGCTGGAGCTGGCGCCCAAACTCGAGTTCAAGCTCGTTATCAAGAAACAGTGGAACCCGCGAACCAACGAGAACGGCGTGCCAATGATCGGGTTCCCCGTGTCGCAGCTGTCGAAATACACGGTGGCCCTGGTCCAAAACTGGGACAAGAACGTTGTCGTCTTGACCCAGGACCAGGAACACGTCCGCAAGGGGTCTGCAGAGGAGCTCAAGCGACCCGTCGCGCGGATCCTGACCCCAGGAACGCTGCTCGATGAAAGCGACGAGGTCGACAATTACCAGCACAACTATATCGCGTGTCTCTGGTCGGGGCCCGCGGAAAAAGCGGCGCTGGCATGGATCGACCTCGCAGATAGCTCAATCCACTATCAGCAAATCACAAAGGCCGCTGCCCTCGATAGCCTGGTCCGCCTGAGTGCAAAAGAAGTGGTAATAGACACGAAATCCGATTACGACTTTGTGGACCTCAGAAACCTGCACACCTCGAGGTTCCGGTTTCCTCTGCGGGACGCACTTTTACAGTACCGCCTAATGATAGACCACCCCGAGAAAAGTCTGCGGAATATCGTGGATAGTATGCCCGATCTCTGCAGAGCAGCTGTGGGGGCCCTGCTCGCCTATATCAGTGAAGCCCTTCCTGGCGAGCCCCACAAGTACCAGGCGCCCCAAGAGTTTATGGGCGACGATACCGTAAGGCTGGACAAATTCAGTATCCGCGCCCTGGAACTGTTCAAAACCGAGCAGCGCAACTCAATTGTCGGCTCAGTAATGTGGGCCATCCGGAAAACAATCACCCCCTCGGGTACGCGTCACCTCCAGAACCTCATGTCCAACCCGACTCAAAACAAACAAGTAATCAAAGAACGGCTCGATATGGTGGAGTTTTTCCGCCAACACGAGCAGCTACGACTGGACACGATCGCCATTCTCCACCATGTGCCCGATGGCAGACGGACCATTCATCGGCTGGGATCATCCAAGATCAACCCGCAAGAACTGCTCAACTGGGTCGTTATGGTGAATTGCATTGAAAAGTTTATTGCTAAATGGGATCTGCTGCCTGAATGGGTGGAGATTTTCAAAAAAGCGCTGGACCTGTTTTCTGACACGCGTGCAGAGATTCTCCGCAAGGTCAACATCTCCAAAACCAAAAAGCGCAATACTCTGGTACGGCCGTTTAAGCTATATCTCTACGAAAATGCTTCGCCCAAGCTGGAAAAACTGTTGGCCAAACGCGTAACCCTCACCAAGAAATTCGACGCAATGAACGATAAGTACAAGAAACGCTTCAAATATCTCGGTAATGCAGCTCTCCGGTACACCCCGCGGTTGGGCTACCACTGCATCCTGAAATTCAAGGGCGAGATGCCCAAACTGCCAGAAGATGCCCTGGTGTTGACGGAAGCGGAAAAGTCAATGACGTTCTGCACAGACGAGATCACCGACCTCGGATTGGTGTATGACGAGTGTCTAAACGACCTGGAAAAAACTCAAAGAGCGATTCTTCAGCAGCTCGCCAAACAGGCAATAGCCCATGCGACGGAAGCTCACGAGTGCATTGATATAATCGACCAGGCGGATAATTTCCAAGGGTTTGCCACATTGTCGTTGGAGCACAATCTCACCCGCCCAAAGCTGATAGACGAGCCAACCGTTACGATTTCTGGCGGTAGGAACCTCGTAGTAGAGGCGGGCCTAAGAGATGATGGCGGCCGCGTCAAGTTCACGGCAAACGATACGGCAATGACGGACGACCAGCGCGTGTATATGATTTCGGGGCCCAACATGGGTGGCAAGTCGACTTATCTTCGGCAGGTGGCGGTCATATGCCTGCTTGCCCAGATTGGCAGTTTTGTTCCCGCAAAAGAAGCGATACTGGGTATAGTAGACCGTATTTTCTGCCGCTTTGGGTCTGCCGATGATATCACGAGAGGCAGAAGCACATATATGGTGGAGATACTGGAGATAACCACGATCTTGCGCGCGGCCACGTCGCGGTCGCTGGCACTGCTGGACGAGGTGGGACGCGGCACCACCGATGGCGCGGGCAAAGCAGCTTCATACGCCACTATGAAGCACATAATCACCAGGAATAAATGCAGAGCCATTTTCACCACCCATTACGGTATTGACATGCATAGAGCTCTAACGGCTGTTGGGCTGGACCATAAAGTTAAATTCATGAAAACGAACCCCGTTTTTGGGGGCAAATTCATTGGGTACAATTACAACCTGGTCCCGGGCGTATGCAGGGATCCGTACGGTATCGATATGGCTAAACTTGCGGGTGTCCCGGAAGACGTACTCGAAAGGGCTCGCAAGATTCATAACATGGAATACCCATAACTTATTTATTTAAAAACTCTTAGAAACTCTTGAGTGACCGAGGACCGAGGACCTCGAGCACGACCAACCGTACGAGCTGACTAGATTTTTCACGTATCCAATTTTCACGTCAACTGACCATACCATCGGCAGAGACAAATTAGTTTCACCTGTAAAATAGGCCCTGAATGTCGTATAAAATTCAAAGGCATGCCGTCAGAGGAGTGTACCGATGTATAGTACGGCATCTGACGCATATAGACTCATCTCTCATCAAACAGGTGCGCAAACAGTTTGACCGACGCAAAGAATACGCCAAAGTTGGTCATGTGAGAGCTGCGTACCAACTCGAGCAAGAGCTGAGAGCAGTTGCTCTGGGTCAGAAATCAATCCAGGAGGTGAAAAATCGGTTCATGCAAAAGAAACCCAAAATTTTGATTGAGAAAAACGCAGTCACCCGCCATCAAATGTGGAAAAGTATGGAGGAGCGACGGTTGGACCAGTACAATGCCCCTCCAGCTCCAGGGACTCTGCAGTATGCTCGCGTCCACATGGCTGCAGGACTGAATAACCTGAGGTACAAGTTTATGCAAAGACGCGGAATCTCACGCGAGGGTTGCGACAATGCCGTCATTGACACAGCACTAGCGCCTGGGTACGTGCAGTCACGGCAGGCTCGGAAACTGAGGGCAAAAGAGTTGCGCGAAGCCACACCGAGGCAAGCACGGGTA
Organism: Wickerhamiella cacticola; assembly: GCA_030564425.1. Classification (NCBI taxonomy): domain Eukaryota; kingdom Fungi; phylum Ascomycota; class Dipodascomycetes; order Dipodascales; family Trichomonascaceae; genus Wickerhamiella; species Wickerhamiella cacticola. The sequence continues at coordinate 79,915 of JAJLUX010000001.1, read as the reverse complement.
CACTCCATTACTCGCGACGGAGTCATTCTCCACGTGCTACGAATCCAAGGATACAAGGCCAGCACTCGCGGGTTTGGGCGGTTGTTTAGGTCGCTGCTGAGGAACCGCCAGCATCTGAAAAAAATCAGCAATTTGCATTCTTCAATCACTAAAATGATGCCAGAGAGTGAGAAAACGGGAATCAAGCGCTCAATTGGCGAGGAGCGCAGGAAACTTGGCCACCAAAACTATTTCAGAGTTCAGCGGCTTGTGCTCCAGAAACGTGCAGAAAGGGCCCAGAAACGTCTGAATTACGAGTTTCGACTAAAACAGCAAAACAAGTTGGCGAAAAAACCCCCGAAACCGCGGCTGCGTTTGATCACTTGATGGACGCGAAAAAACTAAAGATCACAGCAGCCCCCATCGCAGTTTGCACGGCCGCGAGTCATTTATTTATATGTTTTGCACGTTGTACACACGTTACACACGTTGTTTATATTACCTGTACATAGAATCAGCTTTTAGTAGATAGAGACCCGGCCCTACCAAGGTGCAAACTCGGGACTTGAAGTGGCCTATGGAAAGACTATATATTTGCTAGAGTTGAGGTAGATACGATACACAAATGAGGACGTACTCGTACTCTTTGGTGGCTGCAGTGTGGCAACTGATTCACGACCCCCACTAGCAGCTTCCCCACCTCCTAATGGAAGATGGATATGGGTATTCAGGGAAGCTGGAATCCATTGTGAACGAGTATGCCTTTGAGGGAACTTACCTCGATAACGCTGCTGCTCCGCTAGTAGCGCAGAGTGTGGCCCTTGAATCTGCCAAAATCCTCGCATCAAACCAGCTCGTCAACCCGCATAGCAGAAGCTACCTCAGCGAGAAAACCCTCGAGATGATCAACGATACAAGAAATCAGGTGCTGAGGCTGCTCTCGGCGCCTGCAGACGAGTTTGATATTGTGTTCACTGCGAATGCGACGGCTGCAATTAAGCTTATCGGCGAGTGTATTGGGCCCTATAATTTCCTCTATCACAAAGACTCGCATACATCAGTTGTTGGGCTTCGTGCCCTGACCAAAAGCTACCGAACCACCGTGGATGTTGGTGCCGAAGACGTGGACGAGTCTACGGTTGTATGCTGGCCTCTCCAGTCCAACTTTGACGGCACGAGGTACCCTCAAGACTGGATCAGGCATGTCCGCGACAAGTCTGCAGTATCGATTCTGGATTTGTCTGCATACTGCGCGACGAGCATGCCCCAACTCGAGGTCTGGCCTGATCTGGCAGTGTTGTCGTTTTACAAAATCTTTGGGCTCCCGGACCTTGGTGGGCTGCTCGTGCGCAAATCAGAGAGAATTCACCAGCTGCTCAGGTCGCGCAAGTACGCAGGAGGCGGTACCGTGAGCTTGTTGGCCCCCGAGCTCAACTATATGGTCCGCAGTGAGGATCTGTGCACCAGTCTCGAGGACGGAACGCTGCCGTTTCACTCTATAGCAACGCTGAAATGCGCAATACACGAATTCAAAAGAATGTACGGGTCGTTTGACGCGATATCGGCCCATACCATGGCGCTCCGCAACTACTGTTATCGCGAGCTGCAGCAGACAGGTCTCTGCAAGATGGTATCGGGCCCCACAGGCGGACCAATAATCGCCTTCAACATGGTAAATGCTGGCTACTATGAGTTTTCAAATGTGTGCAATAAGCTTGGAATATACGTGCGTACGGGAACCCTATGCAACGTCGGAGCATTTACACTAAAGTCCGAGCTTCAAGACGAAAACCTCATTTACAACCATGAGGTATTGGGGAAAACGTGTAGCGATGAGCAGGAGTTTATCAACGGCACAGAAACTGGAGTGATACGCGTCAGTTTGGGGCCGTACAACACAAAACAAGATGTGGAGCGTTTAATCGACTGCATAGAAACGTACTTTGGACCAACAAGGAAAACGCGCTCGTCCGCAGCATCTGCGAAAATAACGGATCTCGTTATTTACCCGATAAAATCGTGCGCAGGCCTTAAAGTTGCCAAGAGTGCAGTCTCCGCCACGGGTCTGGAAGGGGACAGAGAGTTCTGCTTGGTCAATCCAAGTACCAAGAACGCATACTCTCTTAAACACAATACCATAATGGCTAAAATACGGTCACGACCAGTAGGAAACCTGCTTTTGGTCGAGTATTCAGGCACCATGATTGAGATTCCCCGAGACCCTGCCCAGTGGCCTCAGGTACAACAGGCTGATGTGCAACTATGCGGAACAGAGGTCTCGGATCTTCAAATAAATACTGATGCTCGCGTTGTCGAGTTTTTCACGTCGATACTGGGCCAGCCGTGCACAATTGCCAGGCTCATTGATCAACAAGCTCGCCATTCAAAAAACTCGTCTGCACAACCAGACGTGCCATTATTGCTTTCAAACTCGAGCCCCATTCTATTGGTATCAACCACTAGTGCGAGGTCTCTTGATATTTCCGATATTGGCGTGTTTCGTGCCAACATAATTGTAGAGACCTCCTCGCCGTGGGCTGAAGATGGCTGGAAGCAGGTCCTAATAAACGGCCATGCCTACAATGTATTGGGTCCCTGTCGCCGGTGCAATATGATTTGCGTTACACAAGACGGCAAGTCGGACTCGGGGCCGTACCTGTCCCTGATGAAGACGCGTCGGTTTAACGGTAAAATCTGGTTTGGGCAGCACATGCAATTGAAAGATCGGTCCATTCTCGAGCTTAAAGTAGGCGATACAGTGAGCTGTCTCTCAACAAAGCTGATCCAGTTTTGATTTATTTATTTAATTTAACTCGCAGGTTTGACACCTATATGGAGGCCTGCGAAGATCAGCACAAGTTGATTTATTTCTTTTATTTCTTTTATTTGTATCGTTGATTTGAGCTAAATTCCATTCCGAGTTTGGCTGCAGTAGGTGTCACCACCGTCCCACTGGTAACCAGGGTGTTGAGGAGTCCCGCTCTTATCGATAGAAACGAAAAAACGAGAGATTAATCCACTATGGAAAAGTATGTAAAGTCTAGTGATATCAAAGACGCTTTAATGTACGCCGATTGAGCTACACGTGGCCGTTTGAGTGCAGAGAGGGTACTCCGCGGTGGGTCCGGGTGTCACGGGTTGTCCCAAAAGAATATTATGTTTAAGAGTGTGGTTAGGGTGCAGGAACGTGCACTCCCCTCGCCGCATGGAGACGATACAGCTGGCATTGTAGAGAGGGTATAGTGAGATTGGGGCCTCTAATAAAGAATTTTAATGGTGCACCACACAATAGTGTCACCACAAGCGTTTAGAGCGGTAAATATATGCACTCGCCACACTGCAAACAAAGGCGGAGCTACGCGCTGACGAGGTAATAATAGCATTGAGCAGCTACTAGGATGTACCCCATTAGCAATCTCCGAAACTAGACAAAATCTAGTTGAATATAACGCTGTATCCTGCCAAAAATATCGTTGCCACGACAATCAGAGAGCCTTTGCTTAAGTGGGTGCATTGATTACAAAATCATACCGCAATCAAGCATCTGAGCCATGGCGCTAATACTCTATTGTTTACGAGGGAGACTATTTAAAAATATACAACTGAATTAGCCGAGATTAATACGATGCCATTGCTTCCAATCCGCCGCTCTTTGGGCCACTGTTTGCCGCTAAACGGTCAGATTACTGTCCCAGATCGCTTTCTAGATAATACGGCGGATATGCAGTGTCAGGTTTAGGGCGCATCTAGCCACCTGTTGGGTAGTATATAAAGGTTGTGGTCATCCGGATGCCAACACATCTATTTATTTCAAAGGATGCAGATCTTTGTTAAAACTCTGACAGGCAAGACTATCACTCTTGAGGTCGAATCTAATGATACTATTGATAACGTCAAGTCCAAGATCCAAGATAAGGAAGGCATCCCGCCCGATCAACAGCGCTTGATTTTTGCCGGTAAGCAATTGGACGACGGGCGCACTCTATCCGACTACAACATTCAAAAGGAGTCAACTCTGCATCTCGTTCTGCGCCTGCGCGGTGGTATGCAGATTTTTGTTAAAACTCTGACTGGCAAGACCATCACACTAGAGGTAGAGAGCAATGACACCATTGATAATGTAAAGTCCAAGATCCAGGACAAGGAAGGTATCCCACCCGACCAGCAGCGCCTCATTTTCGCCGGCAAACAACTAGATGATGGCCGTACGCTTTCCGATTATAATATCCAGAAAGAAAGTACTCTGCATCTCGTTTTGCGTCTTCGTGGTGGTATGCAAATTTTCGTCAAGACATTGACGGGCAAGACCATTACCCTTGAGGTCGAGACTTCAGACACTATCGATAACGTCAAGTCCAAGATTCAAGACAAGGAAGGGATCCCACCTGATCAGCAACGTTTGATTTTCGCAGGAAAACAGCTGGACGACGGCCGTACTCTGGGTGACTATAACATTCAAAAAGAATCCACCCTGCACCTTGTGTTGCGTTTGCGCGGAGGTATGCAGATCTTTGTCAAGACATTGACTGGGAAAACTATTACCCTGGAAGTGGAAAGTAACGATACCATTGACAATGTGAAATCAAAGATCCAGGATAAGGAAGGAATTCCTCCTGACCAGCAGCGTCTTATTTTTGCTGGCAAGCAGTTGGATGACGGTCGTACCCTTTCAGACTATAACATCCAAAAGGAATCTACCTTGCACCTTGTCTTGCGTCTTCGCGGAGGTAGCTCTATGTAAAGTGTATTATATTGCTAAATCAATTGCCTGTCCAGAATAGCCAACACCAGCATTCCGTAACCGCATTCTCGTGATCACATGCTGGTTGAGACTCGGATCTTAGGTCATTCTCAACAGCGGGCGGGCCAAGCGCACTTGGCGTGGCCGTACCCGTACCAATTTCAGTAACTTATAAACCTACTTGAACCCACAAATCAATTGCCCCAGAGTGTACCAATAGTTATGCTATACTCACCCCGCACGCCACATGAGCTAGCCGGGGCCCGCAGCGGGGGTGCGTTAAATTACCGCATAAATCCCCTAACCACTGCATCCTAAACTGTATAAAGGCCGCTCACAAACTACACGATTGTACCTTTCGGAACACCTCTGACTGAACTAGATCCCGCTAGCTTCAGTTTTACCAAGACGTTTTCCACTCAGTTACCAAGTTCTCACCACCCCTTTAATTCATCCCGCTCTGCTGTTGGCGCGAGTTGTATACAAAAACACACCAAGTAACAATGTCCCCCCCTTCTGCTCAATCCAATTCTGTCCCCGCTTCTGCTGGTGGAGTCGCTGCTCCTTCTTCCACTGGTACAGATAAATCGGGTTTTACTTCTGTCCATGTCAATACTGACCGTGTTACTGCCACTGACGACGCAATTTTCTCCAAGTACGTTTACGAAAACGCCAAGGTGAAGAAGCTCCCCAATGGCCAGTACGATGTTACTCCTACCAAGACTGAGTACGAGTTTAAGCTTGATACTCGCGTCAAAAAGACCGGTATTATGCTTGTTGGTCTTGGTGGTAACAACGGAACCACTTTTACTGCCGCTCATCTTGCCAATCGCAACAACATCTCGTTTGAGACCAAGACGGGTACCGTGGAGCCCAACTACTTTGGCTCTGTCACTCAGTCAAGCACCGTGTACCTCGGCCTCGATGAGAATGGGAAAGATGTTTACGCTCCATTCAATGAGATTGCCCCAATGGTCCACCCCAATGATCTCGTTATCGGTGGCTGGGATATCAGCAAGCTGAACCTCGCCGATGCGATGAAGCGCGCTCAGGTCCTTGACTATGATCTTCAACGCCAACTCGCCAAGCAGATGCAGTCTATTGTGCCTCTGCCCTCGATTTACTACCCTGATTTCATTGCTGCCAACCAAGGCGAGCGTGCCGATAACGTTATCTCCGGCACCGACAAGTGGGAGCACGTGGAGCACATTCGTAACGACATTAGAGAGTTTAAGCGTAAGAACAATCTCGACAATGTTCTCGTGCTCTGGACCGCAAACACCGAGCGGTATGCTGAGCTTATCGACGGTGTCAACGATACAGCAGACAACTTGCTCAAGTCCATCAAGGAGTCTCACGAGGAAATCTCGCCCAGCACCATTTTTGCTGTTGCTAGCATTTTGGAAGGCGTCCCTTATATCAATGGTTCCCCGCAAAACACCTTTGTTCCTGGCTGTATTGAGCTGGCCGAGCAGCACAAGTCCTTTATTGGCGGCGATGACTTCAAGTCTGGCCAGACCAAGCTCAAGTCTGTGTTGGCCCAATACCTCGTGGATGCCGGAATTCGCCCCGTGTCTGTTGCTTCCTACAACCATCTAGGCAACAATGATGGCTACAACCTTAGTGCCCCCAAACAGTTTCGGTCCAAGGAGATCTCCAAGGCGAGTGTCATTGACGATATGATTGAGTCAAACCACATTTTGTACAATGACAAGCTCGGCAAAAAAGTTGACCACTGTATCGTTATCAAGTACATGAATGCTGTTGGTGACTCCAAGGTAGCTATGGACGAGTACCATTCTGAGCTCATGCTTGGCGGTCACAACACTGTCTCCATCCACAATGTTTGTGAGGACTCGTTGCTGGCTACGCCCCTGATTATTGACCTTGTAGTTATGGCTGAATTCCTCAGTCGCGTTAGCTACCGCAAGGCCGGCGAGCAGGAATTCCAAAACTTGCATTCGGTACTCTCGTACCTCTCCTATTGGCTCAAGGCACCTCTTACCCGCCCCGGCTATGATGCCGTGAATGGTTTGAACAAGCAGCGTTCTGCGCTTGAGAACCTGATTCGCGGTTTGGTGGGCCTGGCCCCTATCAACGACCTGAAGTTCGAGGAGCGTCTGCTTTGAGCAGACTGCAGGCACTCACTTGAACCAGTACTAGAATGCCCTGGAGCAATATCCTCCAGGACTAGAAGCACATGTTTCAACACATGGCTTTGTTACTGTCAACAGCTCAGGTTGTTTAAGGTTCATAGAGAGATAAATATGTAGTAATTATTAGTATCTTGACCCGCTGGCAAGGATAAGTTTGTGGTTAGTCGGCAAAAATGTCTTGCAAGAATCCAGTGTTTTCGAAAAGTTCCAGTTGCAGTGTTTCGATATCCTTGACGATTTCCTGGTGATCAAGTTGTCGTCCATTGACCCTCAGACCCAAGTTTATTGCTCGTTTACCCACGTCACGAGCGATCAACGTCAAAAGGCGCTGCACGGTGGTCTCTTCAAGGACACAATAAGTCTTGCCATCAACTTTGAGATCTATTAGCCTTGCAGCAATGCTTTTAGGTGCAGATGCCGGCTTTTGTTGTCCATAAAGCAACTGCAGTTGTTGTTGTCGCTGCTGGGGTAGAGGCGGTTGTTGGCCCCTTTCAAGCTGCGACAATAAATAAAGTTCACAGTCTCGACGCTCATCAGGGGTTGGTGAGGTTCCGTTTAGTTTCTCGAGACTTGCCAGCCTCCCTATAATGGCCGCTCTGTAGTAGTTTGCCTCTGACAACCATACCTCTGGTGCTATCAAACAATCAATGTCCGCGAGACTTAGTTGAGTACTAGTGCGCTGGTCGCAAAGGTTTAGTGAGTCGTAGTACACGGGCTCCGTCACTTTTGTTATCTTGTTACCGCTAAGAACAAGCTGATGGCCAGACGCTGGCACCTCAGTGAGATTATTGTATGCGAGATCCACCCACTCGAGCGGAGCACTCAGAGGGTAGCTGCTGTACTGATTGTACGAGAGGCCCAATTTTTTCAGGTTTGGAAACGCCACAAGCACTTTGGCTAGCTGGGCAGGAGTTATTAGCGTAGATCCCAAATTGAGCTCTGTAACCGTGGGCAAGGTAGTATTGATACAAAAAGAGGAGAACCGATTGTGGCTCAAATCTAATGACTCGAGGTCGTATCGCGATAAAAACTCCAGTGCTTTGCCCAAGTCCTCAAATAGGTTGTAGGAGAGGTCGAGGTGCCTCAAACTCGTGAGGGGTGGAGCTTCTGCGGTATCAAAACTATCAACACAGCACCTTGATAATGAAATCACCTTTAGATTTTCTACATGCCGCGTTCGCTCAAAGTACTTGTCCAATCCGACCGCCTCGACTTTTTTGCAGCTCGAGATTGGGACCTCCACAAACTCGTGTTTCCGAGTGTATTTATCTAAAAGAGCGGTTGTAAACGACTTGGCAGCGTCTGACTTTTTGTTTGATTTGACAAATGAACCCGAGCCTTGCGCACGACATTCGAAATACTGGTGGCCATCGATCTGCCCGTTATGTTTCCCGCGATGGGGGTTATCCCATTCAACCCCGTAAGCTGGCTCTTGCCAGGCTGGAATGTGCCCTATATATCTCACAGTACACAGCTCCCCATTGTAGCTTTTACGCATGTGGGTCTTATAGATTAGGTGATGAGCGGCGGTTTCCATCGCTCCTAACATGGCTAAGAAGGGCAAAAAAGGGAGGCTCAGTGGACCTGATAGTAAGCTCTCTAATTTGGTAATTCTTTATGAGTCGCTCCAATCTCCTCGCAGTGCCGAATTGGTGCTTCGGATACGATATGATCCTGACCTCGAAAATGCATGCGCTCAGGCGCCAGAGCTGCTGAAATACTCTCCAGGGAATTTGTTTCTTTTAAAATGGCATTGGCGCTTACTGAATACGTTTGCTGAGTGCTACAAGTGTAGTTTTTCTGTTTCATATGAAGAGTTCGGTAGAGTTCTTACCGAAAAAGTGCAGCAGTTTCTTCCTGTCGACTTTCGTCACGAACTACAGCTGCACATCTCTCCGAATGGCTTAACTCAATTTACTTCCTTGGAAGTACAATCTCGCTCAAATATACTCAGTGGTATAACAGGAGAAAAAGCCGAGGTGCAGTATGAGCTATATGTCGACACTATGACTACCTGCAAGTCTGTATACACTACATTTTCGACTGGTAAGACGTCCCCTATCGAGCGGGCGCGTAATAGACTTGTAGATGCTCAACCCAGTTCACAGATTACAGGTCAGTTGCATGGTGGAGTACAGCGTGATATCATTATGATAAGCCCAAGCCATGAGGTTATTGGCGGCACAGAGGTAAGTGTGGCATTTTTTCGACGTAACCACTGGGTCACGCCTAGTTCAGCGAGTGGAAGTAGATTGGAAGCGATGCGATTGATGTTGAGAAGTTTTGATTTTTTACAGGAGGAAAGAATTCAGGTATCTGATCTTATAGTTGGCGAAGAAGTGTTAGTGTTCAACAGTATTATTGGTTTGGCCAGAGGTAAAATAATGAGCATCCCGAAGCATTTCTGCAAATCTAAGAAACCAAGAGCCGATCGTCCTTCCAGTCGCGTCAAAGCGGCTGCTCGTGAAATAGAAGAAGAAATAACTAGGGCAAACTCAAATCAGGCCAAACTTACCTCGGAACAAATACAGCGAGCTGGTTTACCGGACACACTACGAAAACGACAGAGAAGAGAATTCCCGGGCAGTGGAGTATTCAAGTTTTGACAGGTTCCGAGATATCACAATAAACAATATTTGAGAACTTTGCGCTAGGGAGGCCAGTGAATGTATTCCTGCGTGAAGTTTGCGCGCTGTGGGAGAAATATAACAAGCCAGACTTGGGCGCGTACACGAGACTGGAGTATATGAGCAACCCTGGAAAGTATAAAACTTGCCTTCAAGTTAAGGAGGCAGTACGGTATGTAGCCTTGTGCTCATCTTTTGCGCATGGGCTTGAGCAGGGGCTAGTGAATGCTGCCACAACTTTTTTGCAGCTTAAGAGTATGTTTTGGATGACGAGCATGTTCTGGTATTTCAACACAATGTACTAGATAGACGTGGACGGCCTAACATTAGCCCCTTCTGTCAACGTAGATCTTCATTCAAGCTTAGTATCATGTCACCAGATAGAGCCAGTCTTCAAGCCTTGGAACTATATTTTGAGGAATAGCCTCAGGACTCTACAACTGAGGAGCGCTACTAAATTGCCTAGCGTGAAGTTGCTTCTTCCCTATGAGCCCAATGCGCGATTGTCGCAACAACCTAGTAGCAAGAATACTCAAGAGAGTTTTATATGCGTACAGATTTCCGGTGCATCGAAGATGTACATGATATGGGCAGGGATGGTCAAGACTAGATACACTCACAGATAGTGTGTAATATGGAGAGAGCGTGCGTTATAGAGCGGATAAGGTTCAAAGACTACTAGTTATTCGATAGATCTGGTCAGCGGATCGGTCAGTAGAAGCAAGTATATCGTTCATCTCTAGCACAAGTATGTAGCATTAAATTGTTGCATGTTATGGGTTGCGTGACGACGTATGCGACATGAGCATACAGAGACACAACTACATTTAAAACAAGACGTTATCATGCAATATATAGAGGCTTTAGTAGACTATTGGTGAATGCTCGTCGTTATTGCAGCACAAAGCGTACCTCAGCCAGCTCTGGAGGAAATGCACCTTTGGTAAAATCTGACCTCGCCATATGGCCTCCTCCCCTGCCCCTGATCCGTGATGCGGCTTTGAGAAAACAAGTTTTCACCCACAAAAGCGCTAATTATCACACAGTTGAACTTGATAATGAGCGCCTCGAGCTCAAGGGCGACAATGTTCTCGCTGGAGTTGTGGTGAACTTAATTTATAAAAGATATCCGTTGTACAATCCAGGAGAGATTACACGGCTCAAGGATCGTCTGGTGTGCAACACGTTTCTCCAAGTACTCGCCGATAGGTATGACCTGCCTCGTGAGCTTATATGCTCGGTCGCAATAAAGACGCGTGTTGATAAAGCAACTAAAAACAACAGGCCGTGTAAAATTATTGCTGATCTATTCGAGGCGTACATTTGCGGAGTTGAATTTGAATCGGGGTACGATGCATGCCGAGTGTGGTTGGAGAAGCTATTAGGACCGATACTAGAGTACCAAGTACAAACACTGAATAGGTATGCTAAATATGAGCTCAACCGTCGGGTAGACCCTAACCGCATTGACTATATCATCAAAGAATTTGGCAATGGCCTGTTCGTCGCAGAGTGTACTGTTGATGGCAAACTAGTTGGCAGAGGCACTGGTACAGGCAAGAAGGATGCTAGTAGGGCAGCAGCCATGAGCGCCCTAAATAAACGCTCGTTCAAGAAGAGCCTGTGTTAAAGCTCGGGTTTGATGGGTGAGTGTGTGGTAAATATAAACGCCATCAGCAGACTGACATTCGTACTTGGACCGGATATGTCTAATTGGGACGTATACCGGTCACTATTCAGATTGAGAGGATGCTAGTGGCTCGATATACTCTATCCCAATGGGATCCACCATCTACCGTGACCTGGTACCCAGTCAAATACTGAGCACACCAATCACCACACTGCAATCCCACTCACTAATTACTCACCACTTATGAATTGTGAGTACTATAATTGAGAAACTAGACGTGCCTATGCATCGCCTCTAGTTCTCGCCGGCCCACACATCCTTACCGTAGCGTACTAGCTTATTGTCCACCGTGAATAGCCCCTTAATGTTTCCAAAAAAATTCATCTCAAGGATTATAAGCTCACAAATAGCTATAAACTTCTCTAAACAAACGACATTATCACTATCCAGGTTAAACACAGCAAACATTGCCAGTAACTCTTCGTCGCTTATGGTTTTCCAGATCCCTTGCAACTTTTTCAAGCTGTTGAAACCCAAGTATGGGTACCATTTGGATCAATCAGCTCAAATTCCCGGGACTAGGGCAGCCTTCCTAGTTCAGCCAATGCCAGTCGTTCAAGCACCCAGTATCTGGCTAAAGGTTTAGCTGTCTTTAGCCTTATTGTAACCCTGATCCAATACATACCCTCCTTGCTAGAATCGGCTGGAGTTGTTCGCTGTCAGGGAATCTGTAAGTGCCTGTCTGATCAGGATCAACTCTACTAGCGCCAGCGTACTATATATTAGCTGAGCTGAGCTCTGATGATTTTGATTTGGTACTATATAGCTAAAATAAGGCCATATGGCTAAGCACAGTGACAGTGGCGTTCTCCACTACCCACCACTCCGGTCCTCACCGCCCGTGTGCTAGCGAGGCTCATTGATGAGCTCCAACAGCTTCCTTGTAAGGCACTTGTCAAGCCACCACTCCGAGTGGCTGCTGCTCTAGCTAATAAAATCCGCTATTTTTACAAAGGTGGCCAAAACTCCAATCCTGAATTTTTGCCTGTCGGCGTCCCACACTGTCAACCTGACCACATATCCAAGGCACATCGCATTGACCTCACCTATATTTTGTTTACCACAATGTCTCAAGGCGATGCCTCAGAGATTTGCTATCAGTTCACAGCAAAACTTACGCCTAACCAGCAGCTTATCGTTGATAGCCTCCTAGCAACTATTGGTCGCCATAGTGACGTGAAATATTGAGGGTGGTGATATTTACACACTGAACTATTTCCACTTATACATATATCTTAAGAGAAGCGATGCCAAAGCCAATACCATCCTAAACATCAAGATCAGGGCCAGGAGTACAGGGTCGAAGGCGTGGGAGGGCTTTTCGTATACTCTTCAAGTGGAAAACAAAACCTTGAAACTAGCCCATCTGATGTATACTAATGGCTGAATTTAATGACTGAATTTACTTCACTTATCCTACACAGTCTATAAAATGTGCGCCACAAGCTTTATTACGCTAATCTTATTGTTATATTTCTGAGCTATTTTGTAATGCAATCGATTAATAGTACCACTTTCCGGCAGTGCGATGTTAATACGTTATGGGTATAGTCTTGTTTAACGCATCCGGGGAAGGATTTTCGGAAGCACTTGCAGAGCACTTGATACTTCGAGATCTATTTGAACAGCGTTATACTATGAAACGGGGATCATTTATACGCCTGTGAACTTACACTTGCTTGGCTAGAGGAACTTTAGGCGACTCTAAAAATAAGGCTTTATGCCGCTCGTTATATGGAAACATTTGATGTTACTCTTTGCAAACACTTACTATAAAATGATATTTCACTCTAGCGATCGAATAACACTGAAATTATCTAGGTGCTCAAGGGACTGCGACACGCTGAAGTTGCCGCAGCCCACGCTGATGGTAATATTTTTCCACCAGGGTCGAGTGCCATTTCCATTGTTGTTATATTCCACCTTAGCAGCGACCAAGCTACCGATTATTCCGCCATATTTAAGGCAAGCGCCGACAGATCTCATGCGGGACATGCGCGCATTGAAGCGCGTTGTGAACTTGGCGAGCATAGCTGCTTGTCTTAGTTCCCTTGCATGCCTCTCGACGGCATGATAGCCAGCCTCATTGACATAAAGACTGCCATGGTAGCCCTTGTGGTCAACCAACCCTAATTGGCCGACAGAAGAGAACAAGAACTTGTATACATGGTGAATGGGAAAGGGCAATGTGACTTTTCTACGTCTCAGGGCACTAATCAGTGCTTTAGTTTCACGAGTTTCCGTGAAAGGAAAGTTTTCGCAGTCCTCACCATCTTTAATATCCATCGAGAGTAGATTTTCAGTATAGTCAAATCTATCGATCACCTTCCCGGTCTCATTAGACCGGACTTCTAGAATTGCCATTATGGGATTAGAATGCATTGGTCTCGTGTGTACCAAAAGCACTCACAGGGAGAGATATATATACCCGAGCATGCAGTACCGCTCCACAAATTGCGCATATGCAGGTGACAGGACACGAAAGAAGATATATGTGCGGGGCGTGTATATTTCTAACTATAGTGGAAGTGCCTGTTGGTTTAGTTCATATGTATATTTGATAGGCGTCAATTCTAGGTATGGCATATATTAGCCTTAGCGCAGTGCCCATATTGCAGAGCGCATACCATGAACTAGTAAGTAATGTAGTTTGTCTTTACACCACCTCAGCTTCCGACGTCAAGGATAAGAAGCAATCTGAGCATTTTACTTGGAAAAACTTACATATTGATCTAGCTGTTTCGACCATCGATATGCAGTAGTTGCATAAAATGTGACACGTCTGCATAACAGTTATGCAGGAAAGTATGCAATAGCTGAGCTGCAGATGAGGGCAGTGATGCCCGATGGCGAGACCACACCTCTAGCCAGAAACTCTCACTAATCGGGATTTCCACTAGAAACTGTGATGTTGAACTATGCGGGTCCCACAAAAGTGGGGCGATGCTCTCATGGGTCAAACCATGCAGTTTAGCACAGATAAAAAAAACAAAAACAATTGCGTTAAACTAAATACAAAATATCACTTAGATTACCAGAATTCAATCTTGAAGGTGCCTTGCGTTGCACTAGCGGCTTTGCACTAAACGCGACTCCGAACCCGGCAACGCCCATCATTGGCAAATCATTGGAGCCATCACCGACGGCCAGCACCTCGTCCAGAGGGATATTATGTTCCTGCGCAATGGATTGCAAAAGCAAGGCTTTGCGGGCGCCATCCACTATAGGACCCTCAGTGGTACCGGTGAGCAGCCCATTCGATTCAGAGAGGGTATTGGCATGGGCGTGGTCGAAACCGAGTGTTTCCTTGACCCATTGAGCAATGGGCACAAACCCCCCCGACAAGACGGCCAGCTTGATTTTCCTGGCCTTGAGACCGGCGGCGAGCTCCTTGGCCCCGGGCATAAACTCAATCTGTTTTTTCAAGTCACTGTAAATTGTGGTGTGGACGCCCTTTAGGAGACCGACGCGAGACTGCAGGGATTGGGTGAAATCGAGCTCTCCTCTCATGGCTGCCTCGGTGATTGCGGCGACCTGTTCTCCGACGCCCACAGAGGCAGCGATGAGGTCGATGCACTCTGCCTGGATCAAAGTCGAGTCCATATCAAAGACTGCGAGCGATTTCTTGTGCTTGGACTGTGTTTGAGCGATAATGTCTATTCCGAGGGCATCGCTGAGGTCAAAAAGCTGTGATTTGAGCTCGCTGGTGAGATCGGTGATGACGATCCGTTCTGCGTGGGAAGCGGCAATTTTCTCAAGATTCACCCACTCTTTGATGCTTGTGGGTGGCAGCAGCGACTTGATTTGCTGCTTGGCATCCTCTGCTAGCGGATCCTTGGAGATTATCGTCAGGGTGTACATATTTCACAGAGCCTAGCGGTGACTAATCAACGCCACTTTTGCCCCTGCCTCCTGTTTTTCACTGATCCTCTTGTAGCAATGGTTACCGCAGATCTTAGAGAAAAGGCACGCCCCTGGATTGAGGAGCAGTTGCGGATCCGCACCGATATGGACCCCAAAGATATGGCGGAATACGTCGTGACCCTGCTCGAGTACAATGGAACGCGTGAGGAGATGTACGACCGCTGCGTCAAGGAACTGAGCGAGTTCCTCAACGACAGCACCGCAGACTTTGTCGCTGCGCTGCTGGATGAGATTGAGCGGTTGCAGAACCTCGCGAACCCCCCACAACCTCAACCTCAACCTCAGCCTCAACCCCAGGCTAATCAGCAGCCGCCGCAACTGCCGCAGTTTCCCGGGTTCCCGCCTTTTGACTTTAGCCAGATTCCTCCAAACATGTTCCCCGTGATGCCCGGTATGCCCGGTATGCCTAATATGCCCGGAATGTTCAACGGAGGAGGTCGCGGTGGCCGTGGCGGTCGTGGTGGTCGTGGTGGCCGCCACCAGTTTCAGCAGCAGCACTATTCGACCATCTCGAGTGTCGATAACGAGCTCAGCTTCGCCAACCGTCGCCTGGTTGTCGAGAAGATCCCCGAAGATAAGCTCAATGAGGAGAGTATCCGCGAGTACTTTTCACAGTTTGGCACCCTGACCCGCATCAAAATCAATAAAAACCAGCAGCTCGCAGAGATTGAGTTTGAGGGCCACGACCAGGCCGTTGCCGCGCACAAGAACCCAGCGCCGATCTTTGACAACCGGTTTGTTAAAGTTTACTGGAGAAAACGCGACGACAATGACCCCCAGGATCTCGATATCGAAGCTGTCAAGCGGATGCAGGAGAAACGCCAGGCAGAGTTCAAGGAAAAAGAGGCCAAGCGCAAAGAGTACCAAGCAAAAATTCAGGAGCTCATTGAAAGACGTGCCACCCTTTTGCAAGAACAAGAAGCACTGCTCAAGGAGCAAGCGGCAAAGGGCTCCGCAGTGGACAATAGCAGCTCGATCTCTGAGAAGCAGCGGTTGACCAACTCGTTGCGCGAACAGCTCGAAACTCTCAAAGCTGAGGCGGAACAGCTGGGTATCCTCGGCGGTGGAGCCTCAACATACAGAGGGAGAGGGCGTGGCAGAGGCAGTTTCCGCAGCCGTGCCGCGTTTAGAGGCCGCGGCACCGGGTTCCGCGGTGGATTCGGTGCTGCCACGCTGGATTTACGACCAAAGAGTGTCCTTGTCAAGGGTATCACGGAACAAAACCAGGAAGGGCTCATGCAGGAGTTGGTTAGCTCCAAGTATACAAACATCGACCGCAAGTCCAGCGACTCGGTGGTTATTGACTTTAGCGACCGCTGGTCTGCAGAACAGTTCTTTAACGGGCCCAAGACTCTGCCAGAAGTGGGGCCCATTGAAAAGGCGTGGGTTCGCACAGAGACCAGTCAGGGCGACACTGAGATGCAGCAGTAGACGCTCCGAAAACTATAATTTAGTATTTATGTACAGACCCCGATACTCCCCCTGACTCCCTGATACTCCCCAAGACTCTCTCGCTCCCCCCTTGTACCTAGCCCTGGCCCAAAATCCTTACGTCATGATTCAAAATTTTGGTCAGGCGACTCCGTCTCGACTGCTGAAAATCCTCTGGATTCCAGTCCGTACGGCCACCAAGCGTGCTTCTGGTGGTAACAAGGCCACCAATAACACTGCCGGCCGTCGCCTCGGTCCTAAAAAGGGCGAGGGCGAGCCCGTCACCGCAGGCCAAATTCTTTTCCGTCAAAGAGGAACCGTGTGGTACCCCGGTGAGAATGCCAGTATTGGCCGCGATCACACTATTTTCGCCAAGGAACCGGGCTTTGTTCGCTTCTACCGCGACCCGTTCCACCCCAAGCGTAAGTTCATTGGGGTGGCCCTAAAGCCCGAGTACCGGCTCCCTACTCCTCATTTTGAGCCCCGTCGCCGTAGACTAGGCTACACCCCCATTGAGGAACCTGAAATATCCATATTCGAACAAACATTTTTCAAGAAAAAGGAGGTCGAGCAGGCCCGCCGCGTCGACTCGCAGTTTGCAGAGCGTGAGGCCGCCCGTGCAGCCCGTTTCGAGCAGTTCAAGTCCGAAATCACGAGGCTCGCTCCTGACGTCGAGGCTGACCCTGCCACCTCCCGGCTGCTGCACATCTACCAGTTTATGCGTGGTGGCCACTCCTTTGACAAGGCCAAGGCCATTGTAGACGCTCAGCAGATCCAGGATCTGGGTACCGAGCTCAAGACCGGCCGTATCGATCAGGCCGAGCACGACAAGCTCGTCTCCACATACACCAAGCTGGCGGCCGCCAGTGATGCCGCTGTGATGCTGGGGCCCCGTCTTGCGGTCTGCGCAGCCAAGTCGCAGCAGGAAATCGAGAGCCTGCGCCAACAGATTGTTGCCAAGCTCGAGTCCATCACTGCTGAGCCCGTGGTGCCCGAGGTGGGTACCCCTGCAAAAGTTAGGGCACAGGTCCTGGAGGCTCTCAGTGCTCCAGAGCTCACCCAAAAGGAAATCAACCACTACAAGAGCATCTACATCCGTCGCCCCGTACCTGTTCTTGCCGCTGAAGGCCAGTTTGACCAGCAAGTCAAGAGCGGCAAGGGCAAGCTCATGACTGTATGGAACGACGAAAAGCGCAAGATGCAGCAGTATTTTGTGCCCGAGAACGCTGTAATGGTTTTCAACTAATCTGTATATATAATATAGTATCACACTAGCCAAAAAAAAAAATTAGGCTTTGATGAGCTCCTCTGCTGCTTGTTCAATAAGGCCAACAGCATTAAGCAGCTTTTTGGTGCTGAACCCGCCAATGTAGGGTGTTGCGGCGCTGTCCATAGTGCGAATAGGAGAGCTCAGCTTGCCGTCTTTCCATGCCACACACAAGACTGCTTCTGCGACTTGTTGCTCGACCTCTGTGGGGTCAATGACGATATTGTCGCCAATCAGAGCAGCGATAACGAGGACGGGCGGGTTCCAGCCCTCGCACAGGGGGATCGCCTCGTCCCAGTTATCGAAAAATTGTGGAATCTCGTCGAGGTTATCGTCTGTTTCTGCCGGTACCATTTTCGCCAAATTGGCAGTCTTCAGGGCGTGAAAAATGCATATAGACAAGATCCCCAGCGGGTGAGCAGTATGTGAGAGCACAACACAGTCCACATAGAGCTTGTAGGCGTATTTATTGTTGAGCTCGAGGCGTTTGAGCAGCTGAGGGCAGTTTGATAGAGTGTGATGCAGAGTGGGTACCAGGGACAAAATGAGCGGGTCGTTGTCTTTTTTACCGTTTATTTCAACTGATACGTCGATTAGGTTGTCGTGTGTGGGCACTACTTTTGTCTTGATCCCTACAATACACTGGCTGCCATCAGCCGCTGTGACCATGGCAGAGCCGTTTGCACTCGGCAAATAGTCTGTGACATATTCCAGTGGCCGCATTTGAGTAGGCTTGCGGGCATCAGGACGCAACGGCGGGTTCTGTGTCAGTGATTCGCGGAGATACTGGAGCTCTGATACAGAGTACATTTTCCAGGCAAGTAAGCGTCCAGCTCCGGTCCCCCCAGATACCTCCAAATGCCGGATAGTCTGGACATTCTCAGTGAGGTTTTCACCAATTATATGGAGCCCAATGAAGAAGGAGAGCCGTTGGTGCCGTACAGCATGCTCCCACAAATACTGCAGGAACTCGACCTGCCAGTGCTCGAGTTTGAGGCCCTCGACTCGGACGGGTACATTGAGTTCGAGCCGTTTATCAATACCTTGTCGCCGCTGCTTGAGGACAAAGCCAACCCGCAAGAGATTGAGCTGCAAAAAGAGATTTTTTACATTCTCTCACGAGGTCAACGGGAGATATCTCCCGACACACTGCAGCAGGCAATGAAACCGCTGGGGCTTGATGTGGATGAGCAGGCATTGCAGGATATGTGCCGGGGCGGTGCAGTTGATAAGAAAGCGTTTATGCGGCTGTGGAGCCAGCTCAATGGGTAGCGCGAGCGAGCGACGAGCGCAGCGAGTGCGAGCGTATCTTCTGTGTCGCAGCTCTCGACGGCAACTACATTGCCGGTGGAATCCATTGCTCGGTAGACCTGACCAAAAGATCCCTTCCCAGTAGCATCAAACAGCCGATAATTCACTGCGGGCTGCTAACTGAGGCTACAAACTGAGGCTACACTGCAAGCACTCAACTGAATTATGTTACTCAACTGAATTATTTAATTAGGGCATGCCCATTTTAAAATTTATACTTTTCTTAGGGAGGGAGCTGGCACGGGCACCAGGCACCGTTGGTAGAGGTGGCCGCTGGCCGCACTAGCCGCACTGGCTAAACCCCTGACCACTCGCCACTGAACCCCTCGCACTCGCACTCGCTGCGCTCGTGCTCGTGCTCGTTAGATAATATGCTTGGAGCGGAAGTAGGCTCTAAGGTACAAAATCTGCCAAACACCAAACCCAATGAACGATAAAACGGTCAAAACGAAAAAGTTCTTGACGCGGCGGTTGGTCGACTCGTTTGTGTCACGGAGACGCTCCTCACGCAGCTTCAAATACTCGAGCTCGCTCTGGATCTCGGAACTGATCTCGTCGGCCCTACGGAGCTCGACCTCGGCAGGCTTGAGCTTCTCGCTGGCCTGGATGTTATCCCAGTCACGGGCGTGGGCACCGACCTCGATATCGAGCGTGACCTCGCGCTCCAGGTCGCCCGAGCTGCCACTCTGCAGGAGGTTGCCCATGCACACGTCGAGGGTGACATCGCTGCTGGGAGTGAAGACGGCACTAAAAGTCTGCAGGACATTGTCCTTGTACCAGTATCTGTTGCCCTTGTTGTCCTTGACGTTGATGTAGAGACGCTGGCCGTCGTTGGGGAGGCCAGAGGTGCGGCCGCGCACTGCCACGAGCGTGTCCTTGTTGACAAACTCACGGATACAGCGCTGGTCGGGGTTGAGCTTCTTTTGAGCAGGAATGGAGAACTTGAGGGCAAGCACTGCCTGCAGAAACAGACAAAGTTGAATCAAGAGCATTGAAACGTGTCGATTACGCGAATCCCTACGTAAGTGTTTGATTAGTAATTACCCAGGAGTGGGACTGGGACTGGGACACGAAATTGAAGGATATTCAGAGGTTTCTGTTGGAGGTTTGAGGTTTCTCTGGTTCCCTTTTTCTGGTTTGTCTGCTCCCTCGGCGCTAGTACACTTAAACTTACTATATAACTATTGTACTATTTCTTCTTTTCCTCAATGGCATTCACACGCTCCATCAAATCCTCAATGTGCTTGTCCTCGCCCTTGGGGTTCAGCTTTCTGATCCACATGTGGAGCTGTTTGAGGTACTCGAGGTTTGTGCCGCTGGGACCCCAGGACCTTGAGATGTCGAGGGCCAGAGCTGCGGGGTCCTGGGGACCAGTAAAGGCTACATTGTCGGGGGTTCCGACATAGGCAACGCAAATGTGGGCAGTGGTGGCACTTCCGTAGGGGTAGAATGTGAGTTCAATAGGAGTGTAGCCGTTCTTCTCGCGCTCGTCCATGTACTTGCGGACCTCCTCGGCCTTGAACGAGTGGATGCGGTAGGCGACGCCCCATACCTCGTCGTCGTGACCATAGGGGTGAGGGTCGTTGAGTGACTCCCAGTAGTCTTTGGTGATGAGGGTGCAGACACGTCCGGGGTTCTCAGGCGTCCCCTGGCCACGGTGGTCATTGGACGACTGCCAAAAGCGACGAACAACACCGCGAACACAGCCAGGGACTCTTTCAATGTAGTGAGGAGGGGGTTTCCAGATGAGAGAGCCATAACCGAAGATCCAGTATTCCCCCATTTTCTTGGCGAATAGCAGATATGAATTTGTGGACATGAAAAGGTCCTTTTATACCTGGTGGGGAGGTATAATGACGTCATTGTGCATATTTGGGATTTTCCAGCCTTGAGCCCATCTCGAGCCCTGTGGCGACATCATAGAGCCTCGCGCACAAGAAAAAACCTTTCGACTCGAGTTCATCTAATTTTGCCCGCAAATTCGACACGGGTACCGTGAACACCTCAATGCACTCGTCAGGCTCCAAATGTGGGACCGGGGCTTGATAATCATCATCGTGCAGCTCAATTTCTACAGTGACAAGGGTCACACTGTTGCTAGAAAAGCCCATATCGCTGTAAATTGGCGGGGAAAAACTTGTCACGGCACCTTTATACCCAGTCTCTTCGTAAAGCTCTCTTAAAGCGCATTCCTGCACGGTTTCGTTTTCGTCGAGTAACCCTGCCGGCATCTCTATGCATATGCCGCCGATCGGGGGTCTGAATTGTTTGAGGAGTACAATGTGAGGTTCTGCAGGAATTTTTTTAATTATGGCGACTATTGCCACTGCATCGGTGACTTGTTGGTTTGATTTTTTAATTTGAGTTTTTCTAGAGCAACTTTCCCATACGCTCTCCTTGCCCCGGGGATTGATGTAATAAATCCTGTTGGCCTGCACCCATTTAGGGTCGGTCAATGGTTCCTGTTTAATTACTCTTGCAGTTTTCAGGTTCCAGTCACTGTAATGCCGAAACCATTGGCCATACCTGGGCAGGGCGTTGCGATATTTCATTGCACTCATCACTATACTGACTAACAAATTACCGAAAAATAGCGCCTGCAGTTGAATTCCAGCCTCCCTTTTGCATGGGTTGTTTACAAATCAGCTGCTGCAGTTGTTATGGGGTGCTATGTAGACTAGTCTTGCGGCGGCTATCCTTGGGATGCATCTGCACGCAAACCACCTGGTTGTTAAACAAGTTTGCACAAGAATTCACAATCCCATAAACCCCCAAACGGTGCCAAAATCTCCGCGAGACCGTGCATAAGCGATCGCGTGCTCTCGTGCCGAAATCCTTGCTCAGTTCGACCTTGACCTTCATCTTGTTGTTGAGCCGAATGTCAGAAGGCGATTCGAATGGAGACTCAAAGCAATCAAGCATAAACTGATTGAGTATGCGACGGTCAATCTGGCTTATCTCAATTCCTGGCTCCATGATAAAGCGGTAAAATCTGCGGGGACTTCCGAGCTCGGCCTGCACCCCCTTGATGGTAGTGAGCGGGCACTCAATGTGCGTTGTAGTGCTGGAGAGTATCTTGAATCCTGCATCGGTAATGTCGCACTTGCACCCTTTGCGAATACAGCCGACGGGGCTTTCAACAGTAGTGGCGAGACGCCTGATGGCTGGTCTTCGCAACGTTTCCTCGGCCGGTGTGGTAAAAGAGACACTCATATTTGACTCTGCGCTCATTTCCAGAAGATTTTACACCCGCAAAGAGCAGATTGGCAAGCTTTCTATAGGATATCCCTTGGGCAGGTGGCTGGATGGCACCAACAATACGTTCGAGAGAGCTTGTCGAAGGTAAAGCGGTACGTGTCTGATCAACAAGCATTCGTCACTAGACTATGGCCGCGTTTTATACCTCTTGTGATGTGCGTTCAAGTATTGACGTCAGAGTGCAGAGCACCAGCTAGGCGTCTCATGTATGAGTTTAATTCGTAACAAAATAGAGTTTAAGGTGATGGGCTTGCCGTATGGGGCAAACATTAGTGTGAGCACTTGTTTTGCCGTATTTTTATCTCCTAATTCCGCATTGCTGCTTTTTCTGCACGCTCAATTTCATCGCATGTGAAAGTGAAAACCAAACCTAAAATGCTCCCCGTGCATTATCAAACGCTAAATTTCAACTCAAGGTGAGCCTGGGAGCACGCTTTTGCTTCAACAGCTCACGATTTCAAGATTGCGTGGAAACCGCAAACGTGCATACCCTGGATATCTCAGTTTACGCTAACTTAGGGTCTAACTTAGCTAGGTTTAATTCCATGCAGTTTGCTGAGCCCCAAATATTCACATGCCATTTGCGAGTGATTGAGCAGAATCATGGTAATCCCACAAGACTACTTGACGTCCAAAATATAGTAATTTCTACTCATATACAGATCTTTATGCCCATAACACCAACTGGTATAATTTACAAACAAAAAGTACCATGTATGCCCCTCCATGATTTGCATGC
This sequence comes from Wickerhamiella cacticola, assembly GCA_030564425.1. NCBI lineage: Eukaryota > Fungi > Ascomycota > Dipodascomycetes > Dipodascales > Trichomonascaceae > Wickerhamiella > Wickerhamiella cacticola. The sequence continues at coordinate 56,792 of JAJLUX010000001.1, read as the reverse complement.
CGATCAAAACACCAGGTGCATTCCAAGCCCGTGGCTGCAGGTCATAAAATATACCGATGATTTTATCAATACACTGAGCCTATACAGGATCAGTATGTTTTCTGTGGCATTATATGTACAACCTGGCCTCTAAACCGGGTGGCTCCTCTGAGTGGCTCCTCTGAAATGGCTCCTCTGCGGTCCCACACGGCTAGTGACTACACCTCCAAAGTTATCCACCCCGGCCATACCAATTCATCCCTAATAACCTTCCTTAGCTGCTCCAGAATAAATTTTTCAACCCTTCCCACGTTCCTTAGCACCGCTCCATTCTCGCTGGCGTCACCAATCGAGGACTGGATCTTCATCCCCTTTATTACTTTAACCGATTCCGAGCTCATTTGATCATTGGAATCAATATCACAGAGCACACTTATAGACACTCGGTTGGGGATCACTGCCACTACTGCGAGCGAATGGATATCAATGCAACTTACTTGGAATGAGAGGGGCAGGGAGATAAAGTTGGGCGACGGGTAGTTTACTAAAAGGGTAGCGTTTACCCCTAGTTCCATGTCTCCTTGGTACGAGAGTTCGACGATTGCTTGGAAATCAAACGAGGAGCTGGCAGGGGTCGGGGAGCCTGTGTCTTCAGGACGAAGATCTGTGCCCGCAGCGGCACTTTTAAGCCCAGCAGCAGCTGTTTCTAGTCCGGTGGATGCCCCCCCTGTAGTGGTGGCAGCACCACCCCCACCCCCATTGAGTTCGTTTAGCCGCTCAATTGCTGGCGTGGGGTCCACGTAAACAGAACTAACCGATTCATCAGCCAATTCTTGGTCCGCAGCCTCCTCCTCCTCGAGGTCCTGGTAAAATTCAGGGAAAGGGTCTGAAATGTGCCGGATGGTCAACTCTGGCGGTTGGGTACCGAGTTTGAGGCTAGAAACTCGTAAAGATTGGATAAAGGGGGGTAGAGGCAGCCGGCAAAACTGGTCATCGAGAAAGTCCCGGAGATTGCTCTCGAGAACTTGATCTTCTATTAGTTTGCTCCAGTCAATGTCGATGCTCATGGGGTAGAGGATGGTGGCCAAAAGTGGCGTCCTGGGAGACTCCACCATAGGTCGCGGACACCGGCGTGAGATGTTTATCTAGAGGTTACCTATAGGTATACACTCGGAGGTTGGTTCCAGGCTTGGTATCTGCTCTGCCTGCATCTATGTGGCGCTCAGTGGCGTATGCGTGGCAGGCAAAAGCAGGAGTTTGGGGAGTACTGGAATTCGGACTTGATCTTGGACCTGACCAGTGGTTTGGAGCACAGGGGTTGTGCTGTGTGTGATCGGAGAATGATCGAGATCCAACTTAATGGATCGACTCAAACTGTGTAGTTTGGAGACTGCTCAACAGAGTCAGTGAAGAGGCGCGAATTAACGGCCTTGAAGGTACCGGGCAGCGGAGAATGTGCCGCGGTGAAAACGACATCGGAGTGCGCGAGAGGTCGTGTGCCTCAGAGGTGTGGAGGACTTGGGGGGTTGGACATACCCTGCGGAATTACTCGTCTGCAAGTGCCAAATCAATGACCGCAGTCGAGTACAATGAGACTTTTCCATATTAATCGCAACTAATAGAGTATCTGCCATTACTCGGTCTTTACACTGGTCAGCGGTCGAAGCCATACCTGTAGATCACCAGCAATTGCTAACTAGAGAGCAGGATTGCGCCAAAGGTTCTACTGCCCAGACTCTAGGAAGCTTGAATGGTGTCTGGCATATGTGGCGTCCGGTGGCGCATGCATTAGCACGTGCACAGAATTCGTCGACCCAGACGCTTTCCGACTGAAAAATTCAGATACTTGGTTCCCAGGTACTCCTATGTAGCCATATTATAATTATCTTGCGGCTGCAGTGTTAGCTGACGGCTGTCAGTAGCGGCAGCTTTCCAGGTGCGTGGCAACTGGGTGGCGCATGCATGAGCAGGTGCAGCAGACATCATAAAGTTCGTCAACCCAAGTGTTTACACCCGAAAAATTCAGGTACTTGGTTCCCAGGTACTCAGATATACCTAAATCATAATTATCTAACGCAGCTAGCCAGTATTTGGCCAACAGTAGTTCTCCAAGTGCGTGGCAACTGGGTGGCGCATGCATGCCAGATCAGCAGCACCACCTCCATCAATCCGCTAAACTACCCCCCAAAAGCACAAATTAAATACTTTCCCAGCCTAGTATAAGCCGCAAAAGTGTCTGTAAAAATTTCCCGTGCGTAAACCTGGCGCTTGCGTGCCAGCTCGCACCTCGCTGTCACTCGTTAGGGCTAGGGTTACCCTATATAAACGAAATTTTCACTTGTCTCCCAACAATGTCTGAAGCCCTTCAAAAGCTCGAGCAGTCTGTTGTCTCTGCCCTTGACTCTCTCTCTGAGTCTCTTGACCCTTCCAAGTTCCCTGCCCTTTCCGCTGCCGCCGAGGCCCTCAAGAACAAGGTTGAGGGTAAGCCCGCCGCCAAGGCTGAGGAGTCCAAGGAGGAGGACTCTGACGTTGATTTGTTTGGTTCCAGCGACGAGGAGGTCGACGAGGAGGCCGAGCGCATCAAGCAGGAGCGTCTTGAGGAGTACCGCAAGAAGAAGGCCGCCAAGGGCCCTGCCCCCGCCGCCAAGTCTATTGTCACCATGGACGTCAAGCCCTGGGACGACGAGACCGACATGGACGAGTTGACCCAGAACGTCCTCAAGATCGAGATGGACGGTCTCGTCTGGGGTGGTCACCAGCTCATTCCTGTTGGCTACGGTATGCACAAGCTCCAGATCAACTGCGTCGTTGAGGACGACAAGGTCTCCATGGACGAGCTTTCCGAGCTTATCCAGGAGGACGAGGACCACGTCCAGTCTGTTGACATTGCTGCTATGCAGAAGGTTTAGGTAGTTAATTAGCTCACTTTAGCCAGCACGATAAGGCTGTACGCCAGCAGCTCAAGCACTCTAGAGCCCACTAGGCTTAGCACTATTAGTTACACCAGTCGCTCACCCGTCGCTCACCAGTCGCTCACCAGTCGCTCACCAGTCGCTCACCAGTCGCTTAGCACCATCCAGCTCATGGTCCGATGCTCGTCGCAGACCTCCATGGTCTCCCTACACTCTTAGAGGTCTTTAAAGCAGTGCTTCAATAGTTCATTCTGAAGCTCTAGATCAGAGATGCCGGCAGTCAAAATTATTCACCGGTGTGAAATCCTGCCCTCACAGTTTACGGGCTTGCCATGCGGTCAATAGCGCTCATCTGGAAGGCAGGTTGCTGGTAAAATCTGTGTCTGTCAAAAACGGTACTGATCGTCGCTTGAGTCCCCTTGCGGCACACCATTCGCGTCTACTGATGGGAGGCACTGACTGCATGGACGCACTGGCTGCTCCATTAGCACTACTGGCAATACATGTGGATCGGCAAGCCGCCTATACTGCCATCTGCCTGAGCTGCCCCTGTAGCTCCCCTTTCCTGTAGCTCCACAGACTCTGCTACCTTGTACTACCCAAGAGCGCTGCCAATAAAGGCTCAACGTGGATTAACGGGTGCTCGGTAGCAATGGCCAACCCAGCAGGTACACAACCAGGACGACCAGCTCTCGCGGTGTTCGCACCACCACCATCGGAAACCGCGCTGCCTGAGGTCACAGCCGATAATACTGGACCACCTGAGCTTGTAACTTTGCGATTCCTATTGTCTATGGCAAGGAGCTCCAATGACACCCAAATTCTAGCAAAACGAAACGCTCTTTGGCCACTTGGTATCCTACGGAAATGTCCTTTTGGCTGAATACACTCTGCTGGTAAATAGGTGCACGCTATTGGGTTTACTAGTACTACGAAGTGTCTTATGAGATAGCGTACAGCACCCTGAGCTAACCTACCAATGATCTCTTGGACCAGCCATTGCCGCGAACCTCCAACTTATGGGGAGACAAATGAAGCCAACCTATGGTTGGAGCTCCTCTGCTCAATATCTTGTCGTTCTGTGGTCAATAACCTTTTATGGCCTAGGCTGCCTTTATGGCTGTCGGCCCTACTGGCTGTCCCACCGACTTTCCTACACTGGTAGCTCATTGAATTGGCTTAGATGGCAGGTCACCGACTGCATCTTAAACAACTGAGTCCAAGGTGGTCTGGCCTGGCCACATGTCTGCCATTCAAGAGCCTCCTGCTAGGCTGCGATATTCAGCCCAGCTTAAGAGGGTCAGGCGTAATCTATATATTCTGGCAGCCTACGGTCACTCGCAATATACCCTTTACCTGAAAAATGCCATATTCGCTGTCCCGTTGACCCCTTGAGCGTGTCCCACCGAATTACTCTGGCCCGTATACTATGCCGCTTTAGGGGACCCGCTGGGACCCGCTCCCCGTTCCTCAATAAAGACGTCCATAAAACACTTTAAATAACCACAACCAGCAGCGTGGCCGCTTGGCTATCACTCTCGAAACAAACTCGCCAGAGACCAGGTACAGCTTACACCATGGTCACTGTGCCCGAGGACGTTTGGTACCAGGTAGCGCAGCGCATTGAGCCCAATCCCGTAACTTATGCACATCTTGCACCAGTTTCACGATCGTTCCACAGATTTTTCACCAGCGATTTCCTTTGGAGGCGGCTGAACCCGTACGGGCTAGATGGGGGGATATACAGTGATTTCCGTAGCAAGAGCAGTGCAGAGGACCTCAAGGCAATTGCCGCTATATGGAAATGCCAGGATGCCACCTCTTATCGTCACTTGTTTACCAACTTGTACCTTCATCTTGGCTATCTAGTGTGCAGCGAAATGGAGATACGCGGGGATGGAGACATACGGGGCAAGCACTTGGTGCGCACTTGCGTAGGGCTCTATCGAGGCCGCTGCCTGAGATATGCGTGGTTTTTGCGCATGCTGTCGCCCGAGCTGTACCGTGACCGTGACGTTGCGTATGCTGCCTGCGCAAGAGATGGGTGCATGCTCAAGTATTTCGCGGAATACGAAAACGATAGAGACCTGGTGCTCGCGGCGGTGAAGAGCGCGTGCCGCGGACCAGATGGGCCACTCCGGTATGCTAGTCGAGAGATCCAGGACGACTATGAGGTTGTCATGGCTGCGGTTAGAAACGATCGCTACACTCTTGACTACGCTAGCAATAGGTTGGCTAGCGATCAGACTATTGTTAGAGCGGTACTAGAATTTTTCCCTTTTGCTCTTGATTTTGCCAAGCATATAGACCGGGATGTGGCCCTCGAGGCGGTCCAGAAATGTGAGTACATGCTGAGCAAAATCGGTCCCAAGTATCGAGACGATAGGGAAATTGTAGAGGCAGCTGTCAGGGCGTACCCGGAGGCCATATACAGGGCCTCTGAGCGCCTGAGCAAAGACCCCGAGATCATCAGGCTGATGCTGGAGGCCCACCCCAGTATATTGCATGAACTTAGCAACTTGAGGCGCCCCGTCCGCGAGCAATCGCTTTTAATTGCATTTCTAGTTGAGCAGGGGCTGATGGACGCGCCTCCGCCAGAGACAAAGGAAGAAAAGAGCCGCAAGAGAAGGCGAATAGAACACCGCTGGTGAGGCTACAAGGGCACCAGTCCTTTTGGCAACTTATTCCCTGCTGGATGGCAGCTAGTACCGGTCTGACTGAGATAGGGAGCAGTCTTGCTAGATACACTTGTTGACTCTGGCTCTGCCATGACCTGTATTGGCTCTCGCTGCTCTCACTCGCCCTCGCAGCTCCCTATTAGCTCCCAAGCTCAGATACTCTGGTCCAGAAGGCATCGTGCGGTATAGTTGTACACGCAGGGCCTCGTGCTGTATTCCGCTTTGGTCTATAAGCTTGGAGCCAATGCCAGCACATTCATGGCAGCTACTTAAAGTCTCGTCTTATCATTCCACTGTGGTGTATTTACTTGCATTTTATATATCCAGCTCCTGCTCTAGCAGACCCATCAGCCGGGCAGTTAGGCCTACCTTTACACTACGATTCCTACTTAGCATGTGCATATTTCACTAACGTCCCCACCATCTCAGTACCCTTAATTTCCTAGTTATCTAAATCTCACACTCTTCCATACTCAAGATCTGGCTGCCAAACTGAACCAACCCCAGTACTCCAACCTGCAGTAACCTGCAGTATCGCCCAGAGCTTAATAGGCATCCTAAAAAAATTACATAAACATGGGTCTTTTTCAAGTAAAAGATGAAACAAAAGTACCGGACATTTTTGCCAAATCCGTGTCCAAAGATGAATTAAAAAAGGCCGAATATACTCATGCAGCTGCTACAGAGGTGCCAGAGGCTCCTGATGCTCCTGAGCCAGTAGTTTCATCAGACGAGGAGAGCGATGCTGAGCCCAAACCAGACGCCAAAGACGCTAAAGCAGACGCCAAACCCAAGAAATCCAAACCAGAACTTTCCGAGAAACAAAAAGCATTGCAAACTGCGTTCTTTGGTAACCTCAACTCTTCGGTTATCACCAGTAAAGAAGCGTTCAAGCAGTTTAAGGAATTCGCCCGCCAGGCCGGCCCCATTTCCTCGATCCGGTTCAGATCAATTGCATTCAGCGAGCTTTTGCCCCGGAAAGCCGCGTACATTCTGCAGAAACTGCACCCTGCACGTGATGCAGTCAATGCCTATGTCGTTTACAAGCACGAGGACTCTGTGAAAAAGGCTGTGGAACTCAATGGCCAGGTTTTCCTGGACCACCATGTACGCGTCGATTCGGTCGCTGATCCTACTCCGCATATCCGTAAACGCAGTGTTTTCCTTGGCAACATGGACTTTGAGGCCCGTGAGGAGGAGCTGTACCGTCACTTTGAGGCTTGCGGGCCTATAGAGTACGTGCGGATCGTCCGTGATGCCGCCACAAATGTCGGTAAAGGCTTTGGCTATGTGCAATTCAAGTCTGCCGATGCTGTGCCCCTCGCCATTCTCATGAACGGCACTCCCTTCTCGGGCAGACCGTTGCGCATCACCCATTGTAAACTCAAGACCAAGGTCACTGCATCTGCGCCTGAGCAAAGCAAAAAACGCAAACCCCGTAAAACCGAGCGCAGCAAGAGCTATGCGGCCGCGTCTCAGGTTATTGAAGGTGAGCGTGCCAAGGAGGGGCAGTCTACTAGTCTCCGCAAGAGAAAGCCTCGTCACCGTGACTCCAGGGGCAAGAGGCAGAAGAAGTAGTCCAGATAGCCACAGATGGCCCCATTAGCACAGATGGCCCCAGCTGGACATAGCTGGACCCCCTAGCAGCTGGACCCACATCACAGCCACTCTGCCAACCAGGAAAAAATAATTAGCTATAATAAATACTATCTCATCTTCTTTGCCATTAACCTTTCCAAGCTATAATCTTTCCATGCCGATTGCTTTTGGCGAGACCTTGAACCGGCAAAATGGTCATTCTGCACGTCCTCCTCTTCATCTTCGCACGGCACTAGAATATCATCGGGTTCTACTTTAAACTCTTTTATTTGACTCGACAAGAACTCTACACGAGCCGATGCTTGGTGGATATGCGATCTGTTTGAGTCCATGATTAGGTGAGGGTGGAGGAGGTGGATGGAGGAGGGAGGTGAAGATGTCGCGGCAAATGTCGTGGGCAGGTGAAGAATGTGGAAGCTGTAGCAATTATGCAGATACACATATATAATATGGATAATATTAGATTAATTAAATAGCTATAGCAAAGAGGAGTAGATGAGGATGGGAGATCTAACAAGTCAGGGTTGGCGAGTGCTGCCTGACTCTGTCCCAATCATCTTCCTCTGGCTACCTGGAACTCACACTAGCTTGCCGCCCCTAACTGAACCCCAGAGACATCCAATCCTCGCCCCGGGCTGCCATCTTGGCAAGCTTATCGGCCTCCTCATTCCCCTTATCGCCAGAATGACCCTGCACTTTACACATGCTGACCATCATTCCTGCCCTGTCCATTTCCTCAATGCACTGGCAAATCACCTTGATCAGGTCGGCATTGGCTACGGGCTCGCCACGGCTGTTCTTCCAGTCGGTGAAATCCCACTCGTCTGCGTACTCTTCAATACAATCAATTGCATACTGCGAATCGGTATGAATCCAAAAAGTGTTCATTACCAGGTACGATTCGCGGATCAGCTTGAGTGCCTCGAGAATGGCAGTCAGCTCGGCCCGGTTGTTTGTAGTGTTTTGAATCTGGCCTGCGTACCGTTCAAGGTCCTGGCCTTGCCAGTAAACACCCCATCCTCCAACAGCACCTTGCTTGCCATTGTTGAGGCAGCACCCATCAACGTAAATAAAGAAGCTTTCTCCGTACGGCCGGTTTCCCATTATTTGTAACAAAACTAAAGTTTGGAATCAACTTTAAATTATGTAACTGTTGATCATGCTGCGTTTGCCACCAACCCTATGCAGTGCCTGGGCAGAGGTCTTAGTAAAGAAGTAAGGACTACGATTTTCTTCTTCCTGTCAGAATAATGCCCACTTTTTAGAATGGCATATATCTCCAACCATCTAGTACTTCACTATGTACCACCACTGCGGCCTTCCTTGCATGTGTCTGCATTAACATGCACGGTTCCTGCGTTTGGCCTGCGTTTGGCCTGCATTTTGTCTGCGCTCAGCCTGCAATTAGACTACATTGGTTTCATAGATCCCGACGGTCGGATTCAACACCCCCCACAGCTTATAACCACACGCCCGGCGCCTCAACCTTATCATGGCGCCAGTGGGATTCATCTTTTGCCCTCATGAGTATGATATCCGAGTCGCCGACGTGAGCTATCCTGAGGTTAGCCCGGGACTGAGAACCAGCTGTTGTCCCAACTGTTGTGGAAGGCACTATACGCTGAGCTTCAGGGTGTACCCTAGCGATGCTGAAGTCTGCGTGTTTATGATCCAACACAAGTCACGCAGAAGGCTCGCTAGGTACTGTGAGTCTTTGGGTCTCAGGCCGTTGTACATTCGAACACCACCACGCAGACGGCCCAGAAGAGTGGACATTCACACACGACTACTGTTGCCACTACCCCTACCCAGCTTGCCAAACATTTTGATGCACCGCTACGGGCCCTGTGGAAGATGCGGCGATGTTGTGCTGCCGGCAGAGTACCGCTAGTGCCCAAGAGCCTCGCGAGGTGTCCCTAGAAGTGTGCCCTTCATCATGCCCTCACGATGTTTTTCGGGTCTCCGACAGTTTATTTAGTTTCCGTAAAGTTCAAGTAATTAATCTCAGTTTTAATGCCGTTCAACTGGCTAGTAAAGTCTCAGGAGCTATGTATCTATGCTCCACTGCATGGTTACGTAGGCACTTGTGAGGGTGTAATTCCTGCTAAATGTGTGCCCCTTTGGATAATAATTTGATGTGATAGTCCAGCACAACGGTAGGTGCAGCAAACCATGCTCCTAGGGGACCCGCACCCAGCTGCCTAATGAGTATCCCTCTTGATATTGCTATCAATCGTGATTCAGGCATTTATTAGATGATTACGATAAACGCATTCTAAATACGCCTAAATTGCCCCTCATACAATCACTTTTATGGCGATTCATGTATATTACGCAGCAGACTTCTAGGGCATGAGAAGGCTATCTTAAATTATGTAGATATACTTTTCAAGCTCACCTGTGAGTGTTTAGGCCATGCATATAGCCTTTTCAGCTCGCAATCGCGTTTTATTATTTTTTCGTACCCCAAAATCGGCGCGAAATTTTTCGAAAATTCTAAAAGACCACGATTTCTCGCCCTTAACTTACGATCCTCTGTCGGATAGCCGAGTCGAAACATCGTCTCAGCTTAGTAAGCAGGCAAAGTGGCCGAGTGGTTTAAGGCGCCAGGTTTAGGCTCAGCTTAAATCCCAAATTCCCTGGTATCTTCGGATGCGCGAGTTCGAATCTCGTCTTTGTCATCATTTTTTGCTCCCGTGTCTAATTTTTTCTAATTGGGGATAGAAAAGGTTATGGTATCGTTTGTTAATTGCGGGCCCGTAATACATAAACTAAACTAGCTCACTTTATTCCACTAATATTTGCTTGCGGGTATTAATTCACACCATCCAGTGTTGCAATGCTACCAATTCACAGGACTCTCCTTATCAGGCTGTACCTCCACCATAAAAGCACGTGCTTAGCTTGATCTCACTGAATTGGGACGATTTGCTACTACGGCCGGACCATCTACCCCGCCCTTCCTAAGGCTACCCAAATGGGTATCCAGAGCGGGCTCTGATATGGCAGTTCGTATTTCAACTTGAGTATAAAGGAACCCGATTTCTCGTTAATTTTCATCTTCCTCTCCTCTCATCTGAACTTATCTGCTTCTCTCCTCGTTTGCCTGCTTTGGCGCCCACTAGCGTCCTTTATCCTCAGCTTTGGCTGGTCTGGTCACTTTTGCTGAGGGCACCGCTGTTTTTGCGGCTTTTATATAGAATTACACTGGATAGGTCACATAATGAGCCATGTCGCTGTATGCATTGACGCGAAAGCCGAATGTATGCCTGGACACAGACTCACTGTGCACCAGCAAGTACACTGAACCACTCTCGTGGTGTACATCGCCCACGACCCTAGCTTGGACATTGATCTGGCCAGTAATTGCTAGGGAATCTGGGGTTTGAGCGCGCCGCTCTTGGTTTATTAGATAGCCCACGGGATCTCCAGATATGGCATAGGAATAACCGTTGGAGTGAATGGGCTATCGTTTTACATAGAATAGTATTCTGAGGCGAGTGGCGTACCACCACTCTGGTGCTCAGATTTTGGAGTCCATCTTCTGAACTGGAAAGAGATTGTACCAGTGGTATACCTCATACCACGTCCTGGAGCTTTGACGCAAGAGTAGCCAAAGCTAAGGACTAGCTCGCTGAGCTACACTGGTAGAGGAATACGAAAAGCCGTGGTATAGGCACGTACCGCCAAATTCGAGATAGGAAATCCGCGACACCGTCATACTGGGGACCGAGTTTTGCCCCAATTGGTTGTGGATATCAGGCATTACGGCTATATATTGGAGCCAGGGTAATAGTCTGATTGGCCACAAGCTATGAGCATTCCGCTCAGATGAATGCAGGCGTTGGTGCTCCAGCAGTTGGGGCGGTTACTCCCACCGTTAGAGCCTGCCAAAGGGGCATTTGGGGAGCTTTGTGCTCTGGTGGCTCTGCGTAGGCTGATTGTTCCCGGCATGTGATGGGCTTGAGTGGGCCCAATAGGACGACACAACCAGGAGCAGCCAGGGCCGGTGCCAGACAGCAGGCCTCAGAGGAGTTATTAAAAGAGCATTCGAGCTCTCACAGGTTAAGCTGCCGCTTGAGAGCCGCTTGAGAGCTGAATACCAGAACAACGAGCTCATTGGCAGAATGCCGTAGCTGCTGGTAACTTTTGGTCCTTTAAGCTACGGAATGCCCGATGATATAGGTCCCTACCAATTCCTAAAGAGTGACTGGGGTGCTGTCACCGCTTGGATAACTCTTGCTACTGGTGATCGTAAGGGCACCCACAGGCAGCCCTTGGAGAGTCTAATTTTGGTTGTGGTATTCTTGCTGGTATGTATGTGTAAACTCTCCTGGTGGTGTTGGACCATATACCGTATATCTGAAATCCCAATGTTGCAATCAAGCACTCAGCTGATGGGCTCGCTAATGCTGTGCAATGACTCAAGTTGATACCCTGTGTGGTTCCATAGTACATGCAGGTGGCTACTTAGGCGAAGATGATTCATGTAGGTATACCCAACTGAGAACCGCACTTGTTGCATAGCTAGAGGCCTTATTCAAGAGAGCTATGAATATTATTTCACTGTTTGGCCGTTTCTTGGCTGTGCATTTATTTCATGAGGTGGGGTGATGTGTGCCGCCGTGTTACGCGATCGTATGGCTCTTTTTCTTAAAAGAATCCCGCATTATCACCTTTGAAGAGATCACAATAGTGCCGTATCCAGGGTTAGGTGGAGATAGCTGTATGCACGGCGGCATGGGTAGACGGGCTCTATGCATACACAGTAGACTAGTAGAACCATATAAACTAATCGTGATATGGCAATGTTTTGTCTGCTTTTACAATGGGGTGTCTGTTTCACCTTTAGGTGCACTTGAAACGTCGTCGGGGTGGCAACTACTACGGCTAACTGCGGGGCTACACGCTTGTGGAGATGTATAAGATTACCTGGCAGCAGTAGAGCTTGTTGTTTTGAAAATTCATGTCTTTTCCAGGTCCATCTGATGCAGCCCATAGTGGCCTTGTAGGTGATGATTCTACAAAGAGTCTTGTGCAGTCACTGGCAACAAAAGCTTTGCAAGGTCAAAAGGAAAGCCTGCACGACCTATCACAACTGGCAGCATCTCATGGTGCAGATTTTATAGAGCACGCGTTGGGGGGCTCTGAGCTGGGCTCACAGGTTTTGAATGCGCTCTACGCTGAGCTCTACGCTGACTCTGATCCTGGATTGGTGCCATTATTTGAAACCCTAAGCTTGAGTGACTCGGGCGATGCTCTAGTTGAGGAGCTCTTGCTAGGGGACGCGTCCAATATAGACGTGCTGGTAAAGAGGGCCGTAAAGCTAAGTGCAAGCACCGGGAATCTCAGTACGATATTGTTACTGGACCAGAACTGGCTTGCTGAGCTGTGGCCCAGCGTCAAGGCCAGCAACAAGTACCCTGTGCAGTATGCTTTTGGCGATGAGTCTGGTCCTGACCAAGTGTGCCGCGCTCTCAAAATTGCGATTTATCTGACGAGAATCTTGAGTCAAATCAATCTCGATTATAGTGCTCAAGCCAAGCAAGTCATTGCCAATATCGCGATCTGCTCATGCTTTTGCATCGGCTACGAGTACACCTACCCGGGGACAGGCGGAACCAAGAAGCTAGCTGAATTGCTGAGGCTCGAGTCGCAACCGCTCTGTGACAGCCTTGACTCGCAGGTCTTGTGGGAAATCGTTGAGAAAGACAACTCAAGCTCAGCATACTTTGCTGCTCAACTTCTTTACCCCCGCTATGTCGATACTCCAAACGGCCACGAAATTTGCAACAAATACCGCTCAAAGCTTTTGTCTGGTGATAGCGTTCTGGCCGCGCTGATTGCGCAGCTGCATCTTGGTGCGGGTCTCCCCTGGTACGAAGAAGCTCAGAGTCAAGTATATGAGAGTATAGAGGCCACAAAGGAGATAACGATAGCGATTCTTGCGTGTCTGGATTGGAGCGTCGACTACCTCAACTACAAATTGCTCGTTCACGACTTTATCGAGCGCGAGTCTGTTGCCGAGCCGCTGTTTCAGATGATGGTCATTAGCCTCAGTAGGATGCCCCTGGATGCGGGATACCACCCTCTTTGTGAACAAGACGTGCCTCTTGGTCTCTACGAGACTGTTTTTCGGTACGGCTTGCCTGCTAGTCAGTTACTTGTGTTTGAGCATATAGAGTCAGACAACTGGACAGACGATGTAGCTGAGGGGGTAATTCGGCTTCAGGAAGACGGGTCCCAGCTCAATCGCGACCTTTTAAGTGCGTACATGGACTTTTTCAAACCCTTCATTTACAGCTATCAAGTAATGCTCCTCAATAATCCCGATCCCGACAAGAGCTCGCCGAGCCCCATGATCGCTTGGGTGTACTATTGTCTTAGGCGGGGCCGCCAAATGATAAAATACGCTGAGCAGCTCGAGGCCAGTAATCTCGAAAACACTCTGATCAATCTAAATATACAAAGCTATCCAGACTGGTTTCTCTATCTTGACTTGGTAGATGTGTATACGCAGGCAATCAAAATCACCGGTGCAAGGCCTAGGTGCCCTGCAAATCAAGAAATCAACAACTCGATCCTTGAGTTTATCTCGAACGGCCTCAGAGAAGGTGTGTGTATCGACCCCGATTGCAGATTTGAGTATATCGAAAACGTTGCCGGTGACTATAATGCCAGTGTTGTATCCCTGTTGTATCGCATGTCTACTCTACAAGGCTCTAGGGTGCGCGAGTGGTATCGCCAAAACAATGACCCCGCACTCGCGCAGCTGATTGACCAGTGTCTGAGCAACTGCATAGTGCCGGCAACAATGAGGTCTTTGTGGGTGTCGGTAAGGGTACTCGACGACAAGGGCGCTCTCGAGGGCGATTTGTTGAGCAGCCAGCAAATCAGGACCCAGTTTAAAGTCGGCGAAACTGTCGCACAAATCACCATCACCCTGGACCCCCTATTCCCAGTCATCCCCCCAAGTATTGAGCTGCTTGGATTTGAGAATACTCTTAAAAACAAGTGGATCGCTGAAGCGGAAAACACAGCTCAAAATGGGTTGATATTAGATGCAGTGCAGACCCTGGCTCTGCGAGTGGAGAACTTCCTCAAGGGCGTGGATCCATGCGACATTGATCAGTCTATAGTGGACGCCAAGGGTGTGGCAGGAAAAATAAGGTTATGTCGTACTCGGCTTTAAGAGAAGTTACTCCTTAGGTGGCAGAGTCGGGGTTAGCTCTCTAGACTTCCGGCTATTGTCGGCACTCGCCATATTCATAATCCCGCAACTCGCAGTACACAGCCCAGTAGAGCGCAATTTTTGACAACTGGGGTGAGTGGAATATCGTGCGTTAATATGCACGCCAATGCATGCACCGCCACAACTATGCGTCACGAGGGGGTCCCTTTTGAGGGTTCCTAATGGGCCAAACAAAAATTAGTCCTATTTGTAGATTCAGTTAGGTGAGGAGAGTAAACTTATATGAGAATTATGATCCAGCGCATGCTTCCTATTTGTGTGTGACTCCATTATGAGCATGCATATCGCCACAACTATGCGTTAGGGCCAATTCCAGTGAGCACAGAGTACCAGCTTAGCTGAAGGTTTCGTCAAGTTCAAGGAGCTAGCTGGAGTCGTGTTACTGCTATTCCAGAGAAGCAGGCACGCCTTTGACCATCCAGCGGTTTCAAGCCTAATGCCAGCTCACTGACCTAGCAAGACCGATCAAGTTGAAGCAAAGTCAAAGGCTTCTAATACTGAAGAGCGCAGTAGGAAGCTCTATGAGGGTCTCTATAGTGCCGCTGGCTACCCTCTAGAGTTGGGGCTCACTAGATGGATAGACTGGCTGGAGGAGCTGCTCGAGTGCTTAGGAGCAGAATTAAAGCTGAAACGAGCAAATTGAACCCCTTGATGGCCTGGTATTCACTAGCGATATGCATTGGGCACCCTCGAATGGACTTGGCAGCTACCAAATCAGGGACTATAAAGCTGTTGTAGACTTTTACTGGTGTGGATTCTCTTATTTTAATGTTGGAGTGAATTCCATACCACTGTGAGCCCTGATGGGGTTCCTACTTTATGAGCAGTATATAGCGCGTACACCTACGAGACTCTAAGTATAAATAGTGGACTAACAAGAGCAACCCCAAGGCTGATTGAGTTTCACCAGACCCTGAATGGGCGCGATCAAGAATGAACAGCGCACAACCAGGACTGAGTTTCACCAAACTCTAAAGGTACACCAACAACCGCCTCAACGTCTAGAGAGTAATCTATATATGCTAAATGAGTGAAATGTGAATGCAATTTTTTTTACAGCGTCAAGCTTCAGAATGTAAACAGTCCTGACCGCTTTGTACCAGTACCCAGCGGGTAGACAACTAGTGTTGCCACAAACAGCCCTACAGTAATTCCGACGGCGACTTCAGTCATTGTACCGCCGAGGTCTGTGACAGTGTTTGAGTTTGAAGTAGTGGACGACGCGTCGGAACTGGAATTGTGCGTGCCATTGGTGATGGTTTCTGCCATGGTAAGGCCTGCAATCAGGGAACCCTGGGCCGCCAAACCGGAAGGTACAATAACAAAGATCCCTGGCAGCATGGCGGCGAACGCGAGCCCGTGGCCGACGCGAGAGTAGAGGTTGCCGAGCAGCCCAATAGTCAAAGCGCCCAGGGCCGACGTGAAGGATGACGCGTTGGCGATTTTAGTTTGAACAAAGTAAAGAACGGTATACCCGCAGCAAGCGATGAGGATCATTGTTGGCAGCTGCCGAGGGCTGGCTTGGTTGACAAGGGAAAGGAACATTGCACTTAGAGGCACAAACAAAATCTTCCACTTGTCGTCAATAGGCGTATGAGCCCAGCAATCGGTTCTCGCGACGGCGGAGCCATCGATCCAGCCAAAGATAGCGCTTCCGAGGGTGATACCAAATGACAAGAATGTCGAATAAATAATAGCGTAAAACATGCGGACGGCACCGGCGACCAGGTTTTTCGACTGGAGTTCCAGCGAGCCGCACAAAATAATGTACCCGGGCAAGATGAGGGCCAGTGACCCCTGGACGATAGCGCCAAAACAGAAAATGGGGTTGGAGGGGCGGATCGAGCCAAACGCGCGGCCAATAAACGAGATCAGGACAGAGGCAGAGACCTCAAACACGTTGGCGTACAAATCAGACCGCGGCGCGACCCAGATTTGCAGGAACCCTACCATGGACCCCATAACAACCGCAATGGGCAGGTCGGTCCACCAGCCTCCAAACGCGAAAATGCACAGGAACCCGGTACCCAACCCAAAGAAAAGGATGCTCGCCCACGCCGGGTACGGGTTTTTGCCCTGCAACAGGTTGTCAATGTGCGTGCCGGCCTCCTCGATTTCCATGAGGCCGTGGACGACTTCCTTGAACACCAAGTGTGTGGCATCGAGCTTTGTGAGGTTGAGGCCCTGCTGCACTTTGAGGAGCTTGGTCTCTGAGGTGTGGGTCGTGGCATCGCCAAACGAGACCAGCATACACCCGGGCATGTAGAGGAACTGCGCGTCGATCTCGAGGGTGCGGGCAGTGACTCGCATGTATTCCTCGAGACGGTGCGAGGGGGCGCCGAAAAGCATGAGCGCACGCCCAAACCGCAGGATAAATCTCTGGCGCTGCAGCAGGTCGGCAATATGGATAGTGATTCGAGCCTGTTCTGCCTCGAGTTTGGCGCGGCGTTTGCGTTTGGCGGCTTGTTTCGCGTAATGCTCGTGCGGTTTAAGCAGGTTGGGCCCCTTTTTGTGTTTCTTGTCCTTTTTGGCGTCCAAGTCAGAGGCCGACTCGGTAGGGCTGGGCACTCCTAGCGAGCTGGCAGCTAATGAAGCAATACCAGCAGAGGCACTCGATTTTGAGCTTTTCTTTTCGTGCCACTGCCGCCTGCCCTTTGTGGACCGGCCGAGGATATCTTCGTTGGAGTGGGTCCGCAAGAACGCCGGCGGCTTGAGGTTGACGTTTTTCTTCTTGCCGGCCGAACCCGGAGCGCTTGACGTGGGCGCCAGGTCCAAGCTCGAGTTTGCTCTGCTCATGGGCGGCGGCGTTGTGCTTGGAGTTCCATTGGGGGACCCCGAGAGGGACCCACCGGGAGTGGCAGCAGGAGTGACGCCCGTACTGACCGAGGCCTGCGATTTCATTTCGGCATCGCGTTCAGCGTACAGCCGCAAAAGCGAGCCGAGAATACCTTCTCTTACCCGCTCGGGGGGCAGCTCCTCGTCGGCCAGTTTACCGCCCACCTCCATCTCCATATTGGCAGCTGGTTGGTCCTGATTGTCCTCCTGGTTGGGGGCCTGCGTGTCGTCGTCCAGTTCAGCGGCTTTTTCGAGGAACCCGGGGTTTTGGATGAACCCGTCGTTCTTGGTGGGGGTGCCCCCCAGGTGGTGTGCCTTGACCAGCTGACGCGCGATCTCCTCGGCCTCTTTGCGGGTCGTATCGGGCGATTTCTTGCTGTCGAGGTCTGCCCCGTCGTCGTGCTTTTCGCCCTTGAGGGTGAGATCGCTGCTGTTTTCGCGGGTAAGCTGCGGGGACGTTTCGCTCGGTTGGCGTTCGTGCTTGAGGTGCTGCAGCCGTTCCTCTACGCCCGACACAAGCGTCTTGAGGGGGATCGCGCCCTCGTGCTCGCCAGCTGACCCCGGGCCTCCAGCTGACCCCGGGCCATTAGGCGAAGCAGGGGAATCGGGGACGCTGTGGCTTGGCCGCTGGACCATGCGCAATTGCTCAGGCGTCAGCGAGGAGAGCAGCTGCTGGCGCCGCTGAGTGTACTCGTCGCCCAGTGGATCAATGTCGGGGACCTCTCGCGCACCGGGGGCCATGCCTCCCACGTTGCCGAGGTCGCCAAGGTCACCGAGGGCAGAAGGATGGGGCCCCTCGGCGAGCGGCGGCGGGGTGATGCTGAGGCCAGGGACGCTCATGCGGTTCTGGATGGTGTTGGTGCGGGTTTGCTGGCGGATATCGGTGTCGCTATCGTCCTCGTCGTCGTCGTGGAGGGGTGCGTAGGTGCGGCCGTGGTACGAGAAATAATCGTCTTCGTCGTGCTCTTCGGGAGGACTCGCCTCGCGGCTCTGGCTCAATTGCGTGTCGTCAGGGAACCGCACGTTTTTCTTCTGCCTCCTCATGCCGCCTGGTGACATCTCTGAGACAGAGGTCTTTATCCCAATAAGCAACTTTTACTAAGGACCAAAGTTGCATTGGTTGCTAGGGGCAGCACCAGGCTGAGCGGGGTGATCCCTGATTTGCTTGCTCTATTTGGTGCGTTTGACGCGTAAAAAAATGCGATTTTGGACTCCCTGGCACCTCCATCCGTGGTTTACGCCTTTGTCACCTGCAGCAGGCTGATCTTGATGCAATGCAATGTAGCCACGGTCCCTCGGTAATGCCAATCCAAGAGCTGGTGGTGGTTGGTGGTGGAGGCTGCTGGTGGTGGAGGTTGGTGGTTGGTTTATGGACTTTTACTTTTATCTACACTCTACTTTTATCTTACATTATACTTTTACCTACTCTCTCCTCTGCAGCTAATTGCCAAGCCCAAGCCCTGAACCTGCGAGGCTTAGATCTCAATTTGCACATCCTTTGCTCACCCACCATTTGCATTTCTTGCCGTTTGAAATCACTAAACTCAACTGCATTCACTAAATCACCGCTCCTAGCAACTCTAATTTGAAGCCTATTTTTAGCACACTATATTAACGCTTTAATCCGTTGCCGGGTTGCGGACAGCCCTTGCCTCTCCCTTGGCCCCTCATTTAGACCTGATTCAGTGTCAGCTGAGCATTCTAATTTCGAGGCGGCCACTCGCACTCTCCCATGTCTTGTAGCCCTCTTCCCTATGTAGCCATGTACCTCTTGCTCTACCCCTGTCATGTAATTAAGTACCCTCAGGGCAGCCAGAAAACTCGTTACTCTGCATGCATCCAGCCCCTATGCACCCTGCTCGGCTGTGTATCAAGCAGAGGTAGCAATAAGAGGCAGTATTGTGGAATCAGTGGTTCATGATATCACTCACACCCTGTACAACACCACCTGCTTTGCCAATCAGGCTGCTTTGCAATTACTGCTTTGCAATTACTGCAGCCTCACTAGGGGTTTCAACTGCTTATCAACTGCTTACCAGTTTATTCAACACTAAATTGTGCCACTAGTTACATTAAACCCATATTCTTTGCTGTGTCAAACATGCTCTACATACCCGTGTGTATGCGAATGAAAAGCCCTAAACACTAGCTATTTTGCATGCACGTTTTTATAATTATGACACAAATATGGCTAGTGCATCTTGTACCTGCAGAAATGAGTACACTGCCTTGATGTACCAGCTCCCACTGAGTTTTGCCAGTACATACTCGTACCTAGTAAAAAGCGTATCTCTAATTTTCCTCGCCGTAAATGGTGGGGGCCCCGCTGGCTGATGCTAATATGGGGCCATTCCTACATGCCAGTCCTGCATGCCATCCATCGGCCAAGTTTCTAAAAGGTTTGTACATGTATTTGATTTATTCTAGTCTGCGGTTTTGTAATTGGAGTTTTAGAATACGCTTTTAGAATTCTCCTAGCGAGCTCGTACGCCGTTACCATAGATGAAGCAAAACAGTCTCAGTGGGTACTCACTCTTTTTAGAGCACTATATGAGTTTTACAACTGAACCAGGGTTTTGATTAGACAGTGATATCCCTAAACTCCTATTTTTTACACCAGTATTCTCCTATAATGCAAGACGACCTACTATTGTCTCAGTCCAATAAGTTGGAGGCTACCAGGGGCAATGGCGCCAGTTGGGCGAGCATCTAGATACGCGTTACAATAGTGCATAGGTGAGGATAATAATCATGAATTTGTGGTTCTATTTCGCCTCAGTCCTGCACCCGATGAGCAGCTCCTCGCCATATACTAGCTCGCTCCTAACCTCCAGCAATCTCTCTCAAAAAAAAGAGGTACAAAATGCACTGGTTTCTTTTAAGCTGTGCTTGTTGTCGATTCCAGCAATCGTAGCTATCGGCAGCTGGGATAGGGCACGCCTAAACAGTCTCCTAGCCTTGTCTGTGCGGTATAGTGAGAGGCTGGAGACGACTATTCTAAAATGGTACTCTTTAGGTATGGACCAGCTGGAGAAATGGGCAAGCTGGTGCGGTTGAACAGACCAGGATCGAAGATCTCGTGCTGGTCAAAGGCTGGGAAAACTGCTGGGGCTTGTGTCAGGAATAATGCTATTCGAGTAGCTCAGTCAGGGTTCTGATCTGTTTACGTCCGTGTTGACTCTATAACCCCCTCTATCTACAAACCCTATACTCACTGCCAAGGTATACTGATTCACTAGCTGTAACATGTGCCGGTGTGCTTTATCCTGGGTAATGGCGATCAGGCGCTTTTCGATGGCTATCGGGAGCGTTTGCACTTTTCTCACCACCAACCTTCCCGAAATGCAGCTATTCGTGCAAAACTCTGCTTTCTCTCGTGACAACTTAGTATCCAAATAAGCGTTTAGTTCTCGCTAGGCTATGCTAATATAGTTACTTTTCACTAGACGTCGCCATGGACGCTTTTTCACCCTTAAAGAGGGCACTTTCTTCCTCGTCGTGGCGTATTTTACGAGTCTATCGGCTCCTAATTGGTACTAGCATTAACTCTATACAAGCGCGTTGCTTCGCCGTTCCATTCGCACTACTAGTTTACCTGTATACTCGCCGGTAAATACACATATACCCAAAATTTACATAATTTCGCGGCGGATTTTTCAAAAATTTCCCAAAGACTACGTTCAAAAACGCTACACCGGGTAAAAGCCCTATTGGCCAAATGGTAAGGCGTCCGCCTCCTACTTTGAAGTAAAGCGGAAGACTGCGGGTTCGAGTCCCGTGTGGGGTGTTTCACATTTTTTGCCCCTCTTTTTTTTACCCCAAGCCTCACCAGGGTTTATTTTTATCCCCCCCGCTTGTGGCTCTCATGGCTCAAATCAAAGATTGACTTGAACCAGGGGAATGCTTACAACACCCCAACCGCCCCTCTAATTATAAAAATATAATCACCGAGGCATGCTGACGACCATGCCTTGGCGCGTCTAGTGTAGTACGCTCTGCGCCCTTTTATAGTAGGATCGGACTTTTTATATAACAGTGGGATCTGAAACAGGGGTATTAATACGCCATGGAATTAGTGTGTGATCTGCCGAATAAATCAATCAAGTAGCGTTTAATATGCATATATACAAGCGTACAATTTTATTTTTGCCCTATTGGCTGATTATTGTGGATATTACGGGTATTTTCTGTTTCATGCGTATGCGTTGCGTATGCAAGCTAATGCAACTAGTGCCACAAGGTAGGCGCATCTATGATTAAGCGGGTAACACACTTGGTTTGGAATTAATTGTTTCAGAGAGCACGCGAGTGGGTGGTGTAGGTACTAGAATAAAGCTAAATAGTGTATGTAAATCGCGCGCGCGCCAGCGTATCGCCAACACCTTCCCCGGCAATTTGTGTGAACCACCGTTTTGGGGTGCCGACAAGTGCAGAATTAAGATGCATGTGCCATGCACGTCTCGTAAGGTTGGTGAGCCCCTTTTTGGGCTTGTGTATACTTTGGTCGGCATAGTGAGACAGCTCCTTGGGCTCTAAACACAAGAGAAAACACAAGACGTAATTAAAGGTCGCCTCGGCTAATGAGTTTGAAGGAAAGGTCCTTGGTGGCAGTGTGGAGCACCGTGTACCCAAACTCGCTACCTTGATCCCAGTGGTGGTACCGATCCCAGGCCATTGGCGAGTGGTTGAACCCGGTTACTGTTGCTGCTAGCCAGTGTTCTGCTGCCAAGATTGCGTGCACATAGTTTGGGGTGATTAAACCCGTAAACGAGTAGACATGCAGATGCTGCATAGTGCTTTCTGGGTACGCGAAATAGTTGCAAATGACTGGGTTTTGCTGGTGCTGCAGGGCAGGCGATCCTAGCGCCACGAGCGCTGCCCACTCGTAGAAGTGCGGGGCCCAATCGTCAAACTCGTCCTGCTGGAAATCGAGCGGGGGTGTCTCAAACTGTGCATTGGTGTATTTTAGTGGCGCTGGCTGGTCACTGGCAACAACAAACTCCAGAGTTTCCGTGAGCGTCGTCTCGAGAGCCCACTGCAGACGCTTGTTGAGAGCCCCCAGGTCGGCCTGGAGCAGGTACCGGCCCCTCTGCTTTTTCATCTCGAGACCGGCTCTGTGGTAGGTTTTCTCGCAGCAGCTCATCCAAAGACGGTTGTTGTGTATTAAAATGCTGTCTTGTGCAGTGTGCAGGGCGAAATCGAGCCCCAGAGCCTCTTTGAGGGTTAGAGTGCGAGTAGAGAGGCCCGGAGGAGGGGCGAGCTCGAGAGGCACGGGCGAAACGATTTCGAGTTTACGGCCAAACGCGAGCTCGTTTGTTACCTGCGTGCCCTGCTTGAAAAAGCATTTACTGGTTCCGTGCATCAGGTCACGTGGGGTGATCAGGGAGGGCCAGTGATTTGGGGGGTGGGTGAATATCATGAATTTGTGCTGAACTTTGGTGAAAAATTCACATTTCTGGCACCTCCAGACTACCCCAAACTAATTGCCCAAATCTGGTCAATCTGGCTGCCCATTTGATGCCCCTCTGCCTCCCCTCTGCTGCTATCGGTGACTCTATCAATGACTCAGCCAAGCTTTTGCCATCCTGAAATTTCCAATGACCTCTGAAAACAACCCAAACAGAGACAATCCGTACGTAAACCTAATCCCCGACCAGCAGTTCGCCACAATTGATTCGTTCGAGCTCGAGTGTGGCGACATTCTCGTCAATTTCCCCGTTGCATACAAAACCTGGGGCACCCTCAATGATGCAAAGACCAACGTTTTGGTCACAAGCCACGGTCTCTCGGGGTCCTCGAATGTTGCCGATTGGTGGGGCCCGCTCGTAGGCCCCGGCAGAGCTTTTGATACCGACCGGTTTTTCCTCATTTGCTTTAACGCTCTGGGGTCGCCATATGGAAGTGTCTCGCCAGTCACTATAAACCCCGAAACCAACAAGGTCTATGGCCCCGAGTTCCCATTGACGACCATCAAAGACGATGTGCGGATCCAGCGCATCATCCTCGACCGGCTCGGCATCAAGCAGCTGGCCGCAGTGGTGGGAGGCTCCATGGGCGGCATGATGGCTCTCGAGTATGCGTATTTCGGGCCCAAATACGTCAAACTAATTGCGTTGCTGGCCACTTGTGCCGAGCATTCTGCGTGGGCCATCAGCTGGGGCGAAGCCCAGAGACAGGCAATATACTCGGACCCCAAATACGAAGATGGGTACTACTCGTTTGACGACCCGCCCGCTGCCGGGCTAGGAGCTGCGCGTATGAGTGCGCTCCTTACTTATCGCAGCCGCAACTCGTTTGACAGCAAGTTTGGCCGCAACGTGCCGGACCCCCTCAAGCACAAGGGCAGCGACAAACCGCTCCGGAACTCGCCCGACGGTAAAGATAACTGGAACGTGCACAACCACGGCCTCAAAAACTCGAAAAACCCTGTTTCGTACCGCCCCAAATCGGCCCAAAACTATTTCACTGCTCAGAGCTACTTGCGGTACCAGGCCAAGAAATTCTGTGAACGGTTTGATGCAAACTGCTACATTGCCATTACCCGCAAGCTGGATACCCACGATGTCTCGAGAGGACGGGCCGATTCGGTGGAGCAAGCACTGGCTCAGATCGAGGTCCCGGTGGTGGTGATTGGCGTGAATAGCGACGGCCTTTTCACGTTTACCGAGCAGGAGAAACTCGCCCACTATATCCCTGAATCGCACCTGCACGAGATCAACTCGCCTGAAGGCCACGACGCGTTTTTGCTTGAGTTTGAGCAGATCAACGAGATCCTCATTACGCATTTCAAGCGGTACCTGCCGGAGATCATGCAGGGACTGGAGCGCCAGCCTATTGGTAGCACGAACGATTCGCTGTTTGGTGAGAGTACCACGGTGGTTAGCTGGTAACGACCCCTCGAGCGAGCGAGAGCGACGCGACGGGGGAGCCAATACGGGCTGGAGCCAACACTCCAGGATTTAGAGATAGCTGGTAGCAAGCTGCAATGGGAGCCAATACTCCAGACTCTAGCGCGTAAAACTGGCCACAGCACGCATACTGGCCGCAGAAAGCCTCACCCCCTCTCACCTTCTCCCTAACTTATTTCAACACTTATTTATAGTCTTCAACGACGTACATATTATAGACAGTACACATCTGTAAACTATACCTAGCCGCAAGTGCTCTATCTAGTGCTGTATGCTATGTGGCTAGCAGTGCTCATCCTCTCCCCCTATCTCAGCAGATCTACGCGTTAAGCTCAAGATGGAAGGAAACAAAAGGCAGTAACCAGCTAAATGTTGGTCTATGTGGTCCACACTTGGAGCTACACCTGAGGGGCGGCTCAAGCGACGGCTGCCACAACTAACAGCTGGAGAGCACAAGGGAATTTCAGGGCCAGTTTGCCCTTTGTTGTGCTCCACGTACTACTACTGGTCCTGTCATAGCACTGCGCAGATCCACCGCTATTTCCAAACAGGGCCAAGACAAGAGGGGTTTCTGGACAACCAGTATACCACCAAGCCAGACCCTCCTCCTCAACCTGGATGATAATAACTGGATAATGGAGCAACTGCGGTTGACTGCCTAGTTAGAGTAGAGTTTAGTTTTGCTGGGTAGCTAAAACCGCACAAGGAGTAAAGTCTAGAGGCGTCCCCAGTCTCTCCTGGCGGCGTGACCAGCCCTGAATTCCCGGACCAACCTGATCCCTACCTTCCAGGCCATAACTGAGAATCTCAAGCGCGTGCTGATGCCTATAGTTTTACCTTATTTTGCTAGATTACCCCACTGAGTTTGGGCCTCGTGCTATGCGTTCAAACAAGCCCAACGGGAGGCTCACTGGGTTGGCCGAATATGGATTTTAGTTGCACGCGCTATATGGGTCGCTACATGAGCTATCTAGGGCTATCTAGGGCTTTTTGGGCTGTTGAGAGGCTATATGAGGCTATATGAGGCTTCTTTGGAACCATTTGGAACTTCTCAGCTGTTTGTGGCCAGTTGGCACTAGTCGATTGGAGGTATGGCTGTCCACGCGTCGTCCTTCTGAGCCCTAGGGGATGCAACGGTTGCGCTTGTTAGGTGAATATCCAGGTTTCTGCCCATTCTCCTCTTTAACCTCGACCCAGTGAATACCATATTCTGCCTATCCACCAAACAAACTCAAACCTAATCTCTCGGAGCGATGTTACCCCACGGCCACGACTATCAGGGCCAGACCTAAACTACATTTAGCTGAATAGTAAATCTGTAAAACGAATTAACTTGAATCTGACTTTTAACTGCCCCTGGCTGGCCCTTATCTGGCTGGCCGGCTTTGTCCCCAACCGCCTTAGTCTCTCACCCGCTGCCCGCTGCCCCACCCATAAAGTACCCCGCTGGACCCAACCCTGCATGGAGACAGTACAGGTGCACAGCAAAGCGTTTGTTGTTCGGTGGGTAAATTGTGTCCCAGGATCAAAAGTGACCTGGAAAATATGCCCCGAGAAGAAAAGCATCCAGTTTGGCGTCTACCAATTCGACCAATCGCAGCTCCAACCGGTGGACTCGAGCGTTGATAGCGACGTGCCGCTCGACGACCGCCTCGTGGCGAGCGGCGGCCATGTCGTGGAGGAGATCAAGCGGTACAAGGGCGAGGAAAAAGCGCACGGCGAGTTCACGGCCCGGCACAGCGTCGTGGCGTTTGTTTTCGACAACACTTTTTCGAAAAACACCGCCAAAAACGTGTTTTTTTCGTACGATTTGAGCGAACCCGAGCCAGAGCACCAGGTGCAGCTCGGCAAGCCGCCCAGCGCGTCCCAGCTGAGCAGCGCGGGGCCTACGCTGAGCAGCGACCACCGGTACCTCAGCGGCGTGCTGCTGAAACGCCGCCGCAAGAAGCTCCAAGGGTACGCGCGGCGCTATTTCAGCCTCGACACGTCGCGCGGGCTCCTCAACTACTACCTCGACAGCCGCAGCAGCTCGCTCAGGGGCGTTATGCCCGTCAAGATCTGCGAGATTGACGTCTCGACGAGCCCGCAAATTATCCTCGATTCGGGCGTCGAAAAGTGGTTCCTCAAGGCGCTGAACGAGCAAGAGTTCACCATCTGGGTCAACGCCCTCCAGGCCTCGCGCAGCCAGCAGTATGGCCGTATGCTCAGCCGCGAACCGTCGCTCATGGTCAATGACTTGGACGAGACGAGCGCCCCCTCGGGCGGAGACTGGAAGGAGATTGCTGCGGCACTGGAGAATGCGAAAAAGGCAGTGGGTGCCTATGTCAATTCGGGGCAAATGAACCAGCAGGGGTCGACGCTGGTGGGGCAGCTGAGTGCCACGTTCCATCAGATTGAATCGGTCCTGTTTAGGCATGTTCAGGAGGGTGGCTCCCACACTGGTGGGGCTGCTGGTGTCTCTGGAGCCCCTGGAGCTCCTGGAGCTGGAGCCGCCCCTGGAGCTGTCTCCAAGAGCGTCCCCGTCGCTGGCGTCGCCGGTATCCCCGCGGCCCCCGCAGCAGCTATGCCTCCTTCCTTGGAACCCCCTCAAGAAATCGAGGAGCCAGAGGAGCCAGAGGAGCCCGAACTCGAATCCCATTACCAGGAGGCCCTGTACCACGAACCCCAGTACCACCCACCGCACTCACCTCCGGAACTCGACGACGATATATTCTACGATGCTGAAGATGTAGACGAGTCCGATCTCAGTTCTGAGGATTCCGACACCGAGGACGAAGCCGAGCAGCAACAGCTTGAGCAAGAACTCGCGCACGAGGAACAGCCAGGTGGTCTCGCGCCCTTGCCCCATGACCACGTCCACCGTCGCGATAACGTGCCCCGCTGCGAGCACCAGCCTCCCTCGCTGCTTTCGCTGCTCCGCAAATCCAAGGATCTCACCAATACGAGCGTCCCCGTCACCTCCAACGAGCCCATCTCGGTGCTCCAGAAACTGGCGGAAAACTACGAGTACAGCGAGCTGTTGGACCAAGCAGCCCATGCCCAGAGCAGCGAAGAGCGGGTCCTGCTGGTAGCCACGTTTGCCGTGTCTGCAATGGCCGCGTTTAGGCAAAAAGACCGCGCCATGCGTAAACCGTTCAACCCGATGCTGGGCGAGGTGTACGAGCTGGTGCGCGAGGACAAGGGGTTCCGGTTCTTGGCCGAAAAAGTGTCGCACCGCCCGCCCATTTTCGCTACTCACGCCGAGAGCGAGCTGTGGCACGCGACATTCACGTCCCGGCCGTACCAGAAAATCTGGGGTAAGAGCGCCGAGATCACCGATACCGGTACCTGCGATATTTATTTCCCCCAGCATGATGAAACAGTAGAGTACACCATGCCCGATTGTTTTCTGCGCAACTTGCTTGCTGGCGAGAAGTACGTTGAGCCCGTGGGTACGTGCACCGTAACCTCCGACAAGGGTCCCACTGCCCACATTGAGTTCAAAGCGGGCGGCATGTTTAGCGGTCGCTCTGAGGAGGTCAAGATCAGCTGCAGCGGCACCACCTATGAAGGGAAATGGACCGAGCACCTTGCGCACAATGGCAAGCCCGTGTGGAAAGTGGGTCAGCTTGTGTCGCACCCTAAAGAGCATTACGGCTGGCCTGTTTTCACTGCGACCCTAAACGAGATTACTGAGCTCGAGAATGGCTACATTAGCCCCATCGATTCGCGGTTACGGCCGGACCAGCAGGCCTATGAAAAGCAGGACGTTGACAAGGCCGAGAAGTTCAAGCAGGCACTTGAGCAGAAGCAGCGTGAACGCCGTAAAGAGTTTGAGGATATGGGCAAATCGCACGAGCCGGTCTTTTTCCACCAGGGCCACAATGTGACTGGAAACTTCCTCCCCAAAGTAGGCAAACACAATTACTGGGTCCGTCGCCAGAACCAGGATTGGGATGGAATTATTAGGGTGCTGGATGTGAATTAGTTGAATATAAGTTTGAATATAAGTTGGAGCTGAATTATAAGTTAGAGGTGTTATACTAGCAGCGATGTGCGCTGGTGGGCTGCCAGCTAGAGGGCTGCCAGCTAGGGGCTCCTCTAATAACTTTACCTATTTCGACCTATTCACGGCCTAGCAATGCCAGCAGATCTTACACGCCTAATGAGTGGCTGGTCGTGGCGCCCGCCACCCGTCACGTTTGCAAATCTCGACGCGTAATTTAGGGCAAGGGTTTGGCGCCCCAGCTAATTTAGGTGCAGATTTCCACTTGTTCTCACTACACTCCACATCCACACACATCCATGGCACGCGTCAAAGATCCCAAGGTATTAAAAGAGCTCCGTGCACAGGGTAAAACGCACGCTGATATTTATTCCAGTGAAGACGACAGCGACCTCGACTCGGCTGCCCCCCTCAAACACTATATTGACGATGAAGATTTCGTGGAAGACGATGGAGAAGATGGGTACATTGACAAAGGCGAGGAGCCAGAGGTGCGGAAACCCAAACGTGCGAAACCGGGGTCCATTATCGACGCGTTTAAACGGGCCCCCAAGGTCTCGGCCACCCCGGTCAAGGACAATGTCGATTGCTCGGATTTGTACTCGCAGTTGAACACGTCAAGGAAAACACCAGCCAAGCCAGCGTTTATGAGAACACCAATGACGCCGACGCCGGTGCGCAAGCCGTTAATGGGGCGTCCTGTGATGAGGTCGTTTGAGGAGGTCAGGCCGGCTGAGAAGGAGGTCAAGGAGCCTGAGACGTCCAAGGAGCCTGAGCCTGAGCCTGAGGCAGCTGTGGAGCCGTCGCCAGAGGACCCAGCAGAGGACCTCTCAGACTCAGACATTGAGCTCCCCGAACCAGTGCTCGCGTCTGACCCTCCAGTGCCCATGGAACCCAAGACACAGCAAGAAGACCATGCCGGCTCGTACCCCACCCCTAATCAGAGCAGCGAGCCCGATTTTGAAGTCTCGTACGACCAAAACGTCGTTGATTTCAGCAGCGAGACCAACACCCACGAGGAGCTCCCGGGCCAGGAGCTCGACATGTTTTTCACGGATTTCCACGAAATTGGCGATAAACTAATGCTTTTCGGCAGAACGCACACCACTACTGCCTGCGTGGTTGTCGAGAAACTCTACCGCAACGTGTTTTTCCTGCCCCAGGAGGGCCACACTGCACGCGACATCCAGCCGCACATTGTCGATGTTATCGGCGGTCTGACGCGTGAGGGCGTCATGTCGCGTCCCTGCATCAAGAAATACTGTTTTGGCGACAAGAGTATCCCCACAGAGGCCGAGTACCTCCAGGTGCAGGTGCCGTACACGCTAAGCTCAGAGCTGCTGTCACAGCGGATCCCCAAGGACCTGGTGCGGGCAACGTTTGGCGCCGACACCACGCTCTACGAGTCGTTTATGCTGGAACGCAAAATCAAGGGGCCCAGCTGGCTGCGCGCGAAATCAATCAAGCAGCTGCCGTCGAGCACCACTGGCTGTGGCCTCAGCGTTGCCGTGGATTTCCGCCACTTGAGTGCCGGCGAGCCCGCCAGTGTGCCCCCGCTCACGCTCATGAGCATCTCGCTGCGCACATGGCTCAACCCGCAGACCAAGGTTCAGGAAATTGTCGCGATTTCGGCGCGGTTCTTCAAGCACGTGGCCCTCGACACGCGCACCCCGGCGTCACAGCTGCCGAGCACGGTGGTGACCGGCGTCAGGCCGATCCGCGACGTTTTCCCCATGAAGTTCTTGCCCATGCTCAAGGAAGACCAGGACCGGGCCAAGTTCAAGTCGGTGTTTGACCACCGCAACGAGGTGTCGCTCCTCAAGTGGTTCTTGCCGTACCTCAAAAAGCACGACCCAGACATGATTATCGGCCACGACCTCGAGAATATCCATTTGGGCATTTTGTTTCAGCGACTGCAAACTCTCCAAATCAGCACGTGGCACTTGCTGGGGCGCATGGGCCCCTCGAGCCGGATGCCCAAACGCGTCGACAAGTCGGGCCTCAAGTACTGGCTCCCGGGCCGTTTGTGCTGCGATCTCAACAACGATATGGGCAAAAGCGCTACGCCCAAGTGCACGTCGTGGTCGCTCACCGAAATGGCGAAACTGTACCTCCAAGAGGACCGGCCCGAGGTGGACTTTGACGTGGCCAAATCGCACTGGGACTACAAGGACGCCAAACAGTTTATCATGATTTTGCGTCAAAACGAGCGCGACACTCTGACGACCGCGTCCCTGGCCATCTCGATCCAGATTATCCCGCTGTCCAAGGTCCTCACCAACCTCGCCGGCAACTCGTGGTTCAAGACGCTTGCCGGGTCGCGCGTGGACCGTAATAATAATTTGCTGCTGCACGAGTTTACCAACGCAAACTACATTGTCCCCGAGAAGCGTGCGTCCACTAGCGACGGCTCGCGTGGCAAGGCCAAGTACACTGGCGGTTTGGTCTTGGAGCCCGAGAGAGGTCTCTGCCGCAGCATGGTTTTGGTGATGGATTTCAACAGTTTGTACCCGTCGATTATCCGCGAATTCAACATTTGTTTTTCGACTGTTGACCTCAGGCCCGCCACTGACGAGGAGGAGCTGCCGGCGCTGCCCGACTCGACCGTCCAGCAGGGCGTGTTCCCGCGCATCATTCAGAACCTGGTGGAGCGGCGCCAGAGCGCTAAAAACGAAATGAAGAACCCGCGCACCTCTGAGGCTGAGCGCCAGCAACTGGATATCCGCCAGCAAGCCCTCAAGCTCACTGCCAACTCAATGTACGGGTGTCTTGGATACGAGCAGAGCCGGTTCTATGCGCTGCCGCTGGCCGAGCTGGTTACCGCCAAGGGCCGCGAAATTCTCCAGGCGACCAAATCGCTGGCGGAATCCAACCAAGACCTCAAGGTTCTCTATGGTGATACCGACTCGCTGATGATCGATACTGCCACCTCCGACTATGAGCGCGCCATTGGCCTGGGCAACGATTTCAAGCGCCAGGTCAACTCGCGGTACCGCAAGCTCGAGATTGACATTGACTATGTTTTCAGCTCGCTGCTCCTCAACGCGAAAAAGAAGTACGCCGCCACCAAGGTCACTCGCGGTGCCGACGGCCAGCTCGACAAGGAGCTCGAGGTCAAGGGTATCGATTTGAGGCGTCGCGAGTACTGCAAGCTCAGCAAGACCATGTCCAAGCACGCGCTGCACCTGATTCTCGAGAGCGCCGACACCGACGCGGCCATCACTGAGTTTTACGAGTACCTGCGGGCCATGGCGACCAAGATCCGCGCGGGCGAGTGCGAGCTCAGCGATTTCCTCATTTACACCAAACTGGGCAAAGACCCCGCCAAGTACGAGCCGAGCGAGGCCAAGAAACTGCCGCACGTGGTCATGGCGCTGCGCCGCCTCAAGGCCGGTGAGATTGTCAGGGCCGACGACTTTATGCAGTACATTATCGTGGCCGGGACCGAGCCGCACGCCGAGCGCGCACGCTCTATTGCCGAGATCAAGGCCGGCAACCTCAAGGTCGACGTCGAGTACTACCTGGTCAACCAGATCGCCAACCCGCTCAAACGTATCTGCGCCAACATCAAGGAGTTTGACGAAAACACGATCTGCGAGTGCCTTGGTGTGGAAAAGAGTCAGAGCCACCAACACAAGGCCCATGCCGGCGCCACTGCCGCTAAAGAGTACGCCAAGTTTGAGACCACCATGTCGGCCGAGGAGCGGTTCAAGGAGTGCAAACCCCTGGTGTTTAAATGTACCTGTGGCCACGAGTTTGAGTACAAGAGTTTGGACGATCTCAGCGGTCGCGGTATCGACTGCCGCGAGTGCTCTGCGCCCCTGAGCGACTTTTTGCTTTCTACGCAACTCGAGCGGCAAATCACTGGCGAGATCGAACGCTACTATGCCGGGTGGAACGTGTGCAGCGAGTGCAAGCACGAGACCAGGCAGCTGGGCGTGCTGGGCCGCAACTGCCTCAACCAGCGGGGCCGGTGCCCTGGCCGCGTCCAGCCCGTGTACAGCTCGCGCGAGTTGTATGCGCAATTAAGTTATTATCTGTCTCTTTTCGATATCAAGGATGCGGACCCCAAGTACAACGCCGTCGTACGCCAAAACGAGGACCGGTTTGCGATGCTCAAGCGACTGGTGACGCGCTACCTTGACAATAACGCCCGTCGCGTGGTGGATATGAAGAGTCTTTTTGCATTACTCTAGTGTTTTAATTTAAAATTTTTATATTTAATATGCATGGAATAGTAGCGATGGTGAGTGGTAGCCACTAGAGGTTACGATGCGGTGCTACTTGAATGCAATGCGAATGCTCATGGATGCTCTGTGCCTGGCCGGCAGACTGGATCTATGCCTGGCCAGCATGTTAGCCTCGCGGGCTATTGACCTACCCATTCAGAGTAGTCTTCTTCCCAGTTGGAGATGGGGATAGGCTCGTGCCCAAACTCGTTGGCAGCCTCAAAAGCAGAAGGAAGTTTCTCCTCTTTGGGGCTGCCTGTGGACGAAAGTTTCTCCTCTTTGGGGCTGCCCAGGCCTTCGGGCGTACCGATGCGGTGCAGGTAGTCTTCCACTGCTTCCTTGGGCTGCTGCCCGCCCACGGGGTCCCTGAGTTTTTCCTGGTACAGGGGCTGCTTGATCTCGGGCTCGGGATGCAGTTTAGGGCCCTTCCAATCACTTGTCGGGGGCACTGTTGTCGTCGGCTGGGGGCTAATGACGATCTCATCGTCCCTGACGACGGCCTGTTTGTTGCTGAGCTGGACCATGAGTTTCATGAATTCCGAGTTTTTCATTTTTTCTGCCGTTTTCTCTGAAGTTTCGGTGTTTTCAACCGTGTGCAAAACGCCCTTGGCGACATCCTGGAGGTCACCCCCACCTGCCGCAGTGGGGTTCATGTGCGAGGTCAACGCGTTCATCCGGGTTTCGGCCGCGTGGAAAGCTTTATCGAATTCCTCGGGGGATGGTTGGAGCTCAGCTGGTTGAGCCATAGAAAACGCTGGCGCCGCTGGTGCCTCGGCATACGCGTACCGTGGGGTGAAGGATGCAAATGGTCGTTGGTGCGCCATGGGCGACATCATGGGGTCAGAGAGGCCAGCCTGGGCGTGCGCAGCCTGTGGAGCCTGCGTGGGAGCCTGTGGAACCGCCTGGCTTGGCCTCACACTCATTGACTGAAACTGCTGAACCCACGGCTCGGCTCGGCTAGCCACTTGTGCGGCGGGGGTTTGGTGCTGGTGCTGGCTCTGGTGCTGGCCCAGAGGGACATCCAGCTGCCAGTCGGGTCGAGCAGGTTGGGCAAACTGATTAAACTCGTGGTTTGCAGATTTCTGCACTTGAC
The DNA here is from genome assembly GCA_030564425.1 of Wickerhamiella cacticola. Lineage (NCBI taxonomy): Eukaryota > Fungi > Ascomycota > Dipodascomycetes > Dipodascales > Trichomonascaceae > Wickerhamiella > Wickerhamiella cacticola. Next base: position 23,322 of record JAJLUX010000001.1, on the reverse strand, counting down.
GAAACCCCGGCTGCTGGAGCTGCTGCTGGTAAACCTCACGGTGGTGAGATTTATCCTGTGCTTGTGAAAGCTTTTGGGGGATGTTTGTATTGCACGACATGTACAGGTGTGCTATATGGTTACTGGGCGATCTTGTGCTTATGGTGGGCCTGCACTTTATATATATTATGAGGCGGCTGGGGATCTAGAGCTCTGTGGAAAGAGCATGTGCTTATCAATTATGCACTCCACACCACGTGATCAACGGCTCCCGAGGCTGCCGAACAAACCCGAACATAAAAACCGGTAAAACTTGATACTGCGGTGCGGCATGGGGGGTGATAAAAATGCCACCACGTAGCCACTAGCATGTGGATACGCCAATACAAAAACCTGAACCTGCTCAGCCTCTAGGCTGCATTTTAACCCTACCAGTACCTGTCATTTCTTTATTTCGCCTTTTTGTAATTTAATGCCCGCCTTGCGGCCGTTTTGAATTTTTCCGCATCCGAAACTAATTTTGAAAAAATAAAAAAATCAAATAAAGTGTTTTTAGCAGGCTACTGAGCGTCTCTATGTCCACGGCTCCCGCATGCTGCCTTTGTTTTCAAGCAATTTCTTATTCAAAAGCACAAAGTCTTGGCATCTGCACATGCATATCAATCTAATCAAGGTAGGCATCAATTACGGGCCTCACTCTTGTTCCCATCTCCGTAGAATATCTCCGTACTTTGTAGAAACAGTTGGAATTATTTTCTTGGACTTGATCTCTGAACAGAAATTTTCCAGCTCCTTGTAGCTGCTGTGCTCGCTGTACGGGACTCGGCATATTCGGATGCAGTGCCGCTTAATCGCGTGACTATTGAGAACTTCGAGACTGAACTGCGTTTTGTTGCTGTGCGTCCACCCTGTAGGGCAGAAGGCGATTATTTCCGTGTAGTGCTTTTTCAAAAACTGCCACGACCGCTCGAGCTTGTCGACTGTGAGGTCGCGCATGCTCGCCAAGTGGACCTGGCAGCTGGTGCCGTTCTCGTCTTCCATTAGCTGCTCGAGCTCCTCGTCGCCCAAAAGCCGCAGGACTTTGCGTTTCTCGGCATTGGCCCAGATCTTTGACCCCAAAGCCCGCGCAATACTGACGGCCATTTTCTCCTTGCCAATGGTGTAGGTCCCGACAATTGCCAAAATGCGGGTAGGCTTGGGCGCCAAGAACCACGATTTCGCCGGTTTGCGATGCTGGGCTTCAAGACAAAATCGCGCACACGTGCTCGTGACCATCTCCTGGGTCGGGAACGTCCTTCCCGGGTCCAGGTACGTGGTGTCGAGGTACAGCGTGTCGAGGCTCGACGTGTACTGCTGGACGTTCCTGACAAGCTCGTTTGAGGCCCTGAAATCGCCAGTGTGCAGCACCTTGCCGTCAAACAGGAATATTGCTGCTCCAGGACAATGATTTGCATCGAGCAGCAGCACCTCAATGCCCTCTATTCGATGTTGCTTGTTCTTTTCCAGCTCTACAATGTACTCGGGGTCCACCCGCAGCTTGGACGCGACGAGCCGGGCGGTCTCCGGGGTACAATAAATAGTGCCATGGCACCACGATTTCGACAACCCACCATAGTGGTCGCTGTGGAAATGCGTGAGGAAGTAGGATTGCACGCCCATATCGCCGTAACTGAACCCGTCGACCACGATTTTCGTGTTTCCAAAATGCAGGGTTTTAAAGTACGGGGGCTGCCGGAACTTTTTAGCTGGCCGAGCAGTTGCACGTTTACGTTTAGCTCCGGGAACTACTAGGGGCGGTAGTTCCTCGGGTATGGGAGTCTCTGGCTCGACAGTGTAGATGCTTGCTAGTTCAGGGGGACATTTAGCCGGCAGGTTAGCATCTGGGGTGGGTAAATCAGTTGTAGGCGAAGCTGATTGCAGATTGGGCGATTCTGGCTCTACTTTGGGCGAATCCGGCTCTGTTTTGGGCGAGTTTGGCTCTAAATTGGGCTCCACCGTTTCCTCTTTTACTTTTTCCTCTTTTACCTCAACCCTCACCCCCGTGGCCTCCCTGACCTCCCCCTCCAGCTCCTCCCCCTCTAAACAGGCATTGACATGCTCATCCCTTTGCCGTAAATTAAATAGTGTTAAATTGTGCTGGCACAGAGGGCAGAGCACTATTTCCATGGGATGACAAAATGAGATGAGATCGCAGTCAGTAGGTAGCTATCTACGCAGATATCAGATACAAGTTGCACCGACAAAACACATTTGTCAAGCTAATAAATAGCTCACAAAACACTAGTGGAACCTGCTTGCCAAACGCCTAGTTGATTGTACCTCGCTTGCATGCATGTCGCCACAACTATGCGTCATGAAGGGGTCCAAAAATAACCATACTGCCGGCTACCTGAGGACCCGGTTTTTCCAGTATACTTGCAATACACCATTAAATGGAGATTGGTGTGGTTTCTTGGCCGCAAAGTCTTTGCTGGCGACTGTCCACAGCCGTAGTCATATGCATGCGCCACAAATTCGATAGGCAGCTTGGCAAAACGTTTCTCGAGTTTAAAAGTTGACAATTATTACCGTGTTGACTATTATATTATTAGTGTGAAAGGAATTAGTTAGAGCCGAAGCTATTATACAAAATTAGGATTAAATTAAAATTAGGGGGTAGGGTATTTTGTGTTGCCTGAAATTAATCAACTTAGAGGAGCATGGCAGCGGCACCGAGACCGAGGAGAACGGCAGGGCCGGCGATACCAGCAGCGTTGGCAGGAACAACACCAGTAGTGGTAGGAACCTCAGTAGGGGCAGCCTCAGAGGTAGGAGCAGGAGCAGGAGCAGAAGTGGCGTTCTTGGGGGGAGCAGGAGCAGAAGTCTCGGGCTTGGGAGCGGGAGTAGGAGCAGGCTCGTCGGTAGGGCAGTAGGTGGTGAGGAAAGTGGTGGTCTTGGTGACGGTAGTACCGTGCTCCTCAGTGGTGAAGCAGGAAGTGACAGTCTCAGTGACGGTCTTGGTCTGAGTGGAGTGCTCGGGAGCGGGCTCGGGGCCCTTGCTGGAGGCGGGGCCGGCAGTCTGGGTCTCGTTCTTGAAAGGAGCAGGGGAAGGAGCAGCAGTGGTGTCCTCAGGGCAGTAGGTGGTGAGGATAGTGGCAGTGTGAGTGATGGTAGTACCGTTGACCTCAGTGGGGTAGCAGCTAGTGATGGTCTCAGTAGTGAAGGAAGTGACAGTGGCGTTCTGAGCAGAAACGAGAGCGAGGGCAGCGGCAGCAACAACAGCGTACATTATTAAAGAGAGTGTGTGTGAGGATCTGGAGGGGGATGTCTGAGACTTTATACTTTTCGCGGGCTGTAATCGCGTGCATATCTGTGCATGAGCGTGGAATGTACGCACCCAGGCTTAGCGCGCAAGTAAACACCCCGGTGATAAAGGTGAATAGGGGGGTATAGGGGCCAAAATTAACTAAAATGGGGATAAAACTTGCAGTAGAGCCCAGACCGTGGCTTAGAATTTAGCAATGGCTGCCGTGGGTGATGGGCAGCGATACGAGTGTGCAGCGAGCGAGTGCCTGATTGACCCAGGTTTTTGGTATACGTCACGGCTACCCCTAATGATGCTAATTGGAATATTAGTTAACCTCTCTCTCTCCTTTTTAGCCACTTTGACCTGCCGACAGTTTTTTCGCTTACCCCTGGATTCGTGTATGCATGTGCCCTACATGCAGTTACCCGTTCAGGTAATCAGTATGCACCGCTAAGTTGTTTTTGTCCATTCCGAGCTGAAAAATGCACAGATAGAGTCGTGTGTGTTTCACGCGGCTCTGCCCAATATCAGAATAACTGTTTGTGATATCAGTGTAGGGGCCATCTCCGGGAGACTCAAGAGGAGTCAGGGGAATGCGTTAGCGGTTATTCAGTTAGAGTAATTATCAGGCACCGCTCCACTCCTTTCCACTCTTTGTTTATCGTTATTTAGCATCTAGTTATCAGTCTAGACCATCGGCATTGTGCCCCGCTTCACTGGGGCGACCATCATAGGCGATCGTGATGCATCTTAGGATTGCATTATGTGGGGCTTGAAAATTTGCGTGAGGGGATGGAGCAATTAGCTAGGTTAGTTGGTTAGCTGGTTAGTTGGTTAGGTTAGCTGGTTAGGTTATAGGTTAGGCTAGATTGGTTAGGCTAGTTTTGGCTAGTAGGATTGGTTATATAATTATCGTGAACTACTGAAATCTAGGCAGCAAGGTTACGAGTGGCCTGATTGCCGTCCATGGGTATGGGCCATGGGTGCCATGGGTGCCAGCCGGCCGATGTAGAATATATGAATTGTATTGGTTAGTGGAGTTGGTGGAACTGGTGGAAATATATTATTTTATTTATGATCAGCTAGGTCGCCAGCAGACTCGCAGACTCGCAGACTCGGCACCAACCCGATGTCTCACTCGCGCTTGCCTGACTCCTGCTGCTTACGTGCTCTGACTTACGTGCTGCTTACCTACTCGCACTTATGTGCTCGCCGTACGCCACCCCATCACGCCACCTCCAACGCTTACTCATCCCACCATGGAAATTCAAATGGAAGCAGACGGCGGAGTGCCGGTGTTCCGCCCCACATGGGACCAATTTAAATCTTTTAAAAAATTCATTGACCAAATAGAACCTATTGGCATGCAAACCGGCATCGTCAAAGTCATCCCTCCGCAGGAATGGCTCGATAAGGTGCCCCCCATTGACTCGCAATTAATTGAGTCGCAAGTGAAAATAAAGAACCCAATTGAGCAGGAAGCCACGGGGACGCAGGGGGTTTTCAGCTTTAACAACATCCTTAAACGCCGCAACTACTCGCTGAGCCAGTGGCGCAAGTACTGCGACTGCCACGAGCCGCCCCGGCCTCGCCACTCGAGGCACCCAAAGAGGCTACAACATCAGCACTTGTGGCAGCACAATGACGACGAGTTTGATGCCGACCGCTGTGCCCACCTCGAGCAGGCGTACTGGAAGACGCTGGGGTTCAATGCCCCCGTGTACGCCGCGGACGTCCAGGGCTCGCTTTTCCGCGATTTGGAGGAATGGAACGTCGCGAACCTCGACTCGCTGCTCAGCAAACTGCACGTCAAGATCCCCGGCGTCAACACCTCGTACATTTACTGCGGCAGCTGGAAGGCCTCGTTTGCGTGGCACCTCGAGGATATGGACCTGCACTCGATCAACTACATTCATTTCGGCGCCCCCAAACAGTGGTACTCCATCCCGCAAGCAGACAGGCACCGTTTCTACCAGGTCATGAAGAGCTACTGGCCCCGTGACCAGCGCAAGTGCAAGGAGTTTCTCCGGCACAAGAACTATATGGTCTCGCCGGCGGTGCTTGAAAAGGAAGGGATCCAGGTAAACAAGATCGTGCACCGCCAAAACGAGTTTATGATCACTTTTCCGTACGGGTACCACGCCGGGTTCAACCTGGGTTACAACCTGGCCGAATCGGTGAATTTCGCGACCGACGCGTGGGTCGAGATTGGCAGAGCGTCCACGCCGTGCAAATGTGTGGATGATAACGCGTGCTTTGATGTCAGGGCGCTGATTGGCGAGTTGGAGGTGCCAAGGGAGCAGGTGCCAAAGGTGCCCAAGGCGTCGATAGCAGCCTCTCAGGCGCCTCCAGTAAATCTCAAACGTAAACGCTCGCTCCTCCGTAAACCCAGGCGGACCGGCGAGTGCGTGCTCTGCCCTCACAAATGGGAAGGCCACTACCTCACCACCAGCGATGGCAAAAAAGTGCACGAACTGTGCGCCAAGTTCATCCCTGAAACGTGGATCGAGAACAATGAGGTCAAGGGCGTGGAGAATATCCCTCAGGAACGGTACTCGCTGCGGTGCCTCGAGTGCAAAGTGGGCACGGGAGCGTGTTTCCAGTGCGAGGACGAAACCTGCACTCGCGCGTTCCATGCTACTTGTGCTGCCAGCTCGGGCATGATCTCTCAGGGCTCCAAGTACTTGTGCCGTACGCACCGTCCAAAACCGTTCCGAGACCTGGAAACCGACCCGCTCACGGTATCGTTTGCGTGTGCTTTAATGAGAAGCGATTTGGTGCAGTGTCGGACCCCGCAAAACAAGACGTTTGCTGGTGTTGTGCTCGATAACGATCTCAGCGAGGGCGTTGTCACTGTACGGTGTTTCCCCAACTTTGACGACACCATTGAGGTTGCTCACCAGTGGATATATCCTGGCGAGTTCCAGTGCATTGAACGGGCCCCGCTTGTTCCCAAGGTGAAGAAGAGGAAGGTGGCGAAGGCGGCGGCGATGGGGTCGGCGGCTCCAGCCACCACAGCGGCCCCAGCGACCACCGCCCCATCTTCCACCCCATCCACATCCACATCCACCCCAGCCACCCAACCCACCCCCTATATACCCCAAAACATGCACCTTTATGGCGTCAAAGGAAAAGATGGAGACCTCAAGTCGCCGTTTCTATTTATGGGTGTTCCGTTGCCAGCATGTTTGCAACGCACAACCCCGTTATGATATTTATTGAATGACTGTATGCAGTTGGATGATTTATGCGTAGTTGAGGCACTAGGCCGTAATTAGCTATATTAAGCCTTGAGGCTACTTTAGGCCGTTGGCATCTTTAAACAGTTCCCAGGCCTTGTTTAAGGTAATGAATACCGATTCCGAAACCATTTTGATCTCGGTGGACGCGGTGCTGGGGATTTTGTCGGGGTGTGTCTTGGCGACCGCTTTCATGTACACGACGCGGGCCTTTTTGGGAGACACCAAATCGGCAGTGGGCACGGCGACCCAGTTGCACTCTTTCCATAAAACATCTTGCAGAGTAGCCAAAAGCGCCCGCAGATCCGTTTCTTTGCCCTGCTTCCACTTGTCGACGCGCGCCCCAACCGATTCGAGCAAATCTGACCTCTCGCGCTCGCTCTGTTCTTGTTTTTTGTTGAGGTTTTGAACCCGTTCAACTGCTGCGCGGCCCTCTGCTGAGGTGGGCGCCGCGCCAGTGGTACCCCATCCTCTGCGGGCACTCTTTTTGGGCGCGGCAGCAGCACTAGCGCCACTAGCGGCCTTCGCTGGCCGGCTCTTCTGGTCAATCGCGGCCTGGCAGCGCCGTTTGCCTTCCAGAAAAGTCGCCTGAGAGTGCCCGTTATCGAGCAGCACCTTGTACGCGTCAAGGGCCTCGGGGTGTTTCTCCAAGTGCTCATAGGCCTGAGCTTGGCGGACCTGCAGCTTGACCCAGAGATCCACGAGCTTTTTGCCCGGTTCGATTTCCTGTGTATTATCCTTTTTGACCACTGGCACGCCGATAATCTCCATACCTTCTTTGGTGTCCTTGAGAGCGGCATGCGAGTCGCCTTCCTTGAGCAGTGCTGCCGAGCGGTTCGACAGGATAATCACGCGCAGCAGGTGGCCTCTGGGGACAGATTCGAGAGCGGATGTGTAGTAGTTGATGGCTCCGACATAATCTCCGCGCTTGAATGCTTCGGCGCCGGCAGTACGCGACGTCTCCATCATGTCGGATTGTGTTGATGAGAGGGCCGGCGCGGGCGCGGTGGAGGATATGTTGAGGAGGTCAATGTCGGGACAGGCGCTCGCGCTGGCGCTGGCAGAGCCTCCTGTCCTTATAGAGGCGCCCGTGCTTGGGACGCTACTGACAGAGGCGGCGCTTGGGGCCGGAGAAGCAGCCGAGCGGGTCGTGCTTGGAACAGGCGAATTGTTATTACTTCTCTGCGCTTGCTTCTCGCGAAACAGTTCTGCGCGAGATTTTGGTGCCGCACTAGGAGCAGCGCTAGCAGGCTCACTGGGTTCGCGTCTCCGTCTCGGCAGCTCATCATTAAAAGTCATATGGCGAGCAGAGGCAGGGCCAGAAGAGCCCGACTGGCCTGAACCGGACGAACCCAAACTCCCATCTCCGGTGGCCCTTTCCTTTTCCATATACTTTTGCTGGGACCGCATCCACGCAGGCTGGCCGTCGCTCGACCCTTGGTACGTGTCCATGGTCTTTTGCAGCTGTTTTTTTGATTTCGACCACCAGCTTGAAGCAGTAGCAAACACCTGGGCCCCCACGTCCTGAGCCAGTGCCATGACATCGTCCTGGTGGTGAGCCTTTGGTTTGGGTTTGGGCACTGGTTTCCCTTGTGCTTCTGCCATGAGGTAGTTGATTGCGCCCTTGACGCTTCCGTCCATGGCTTCGAGGGCCCGGGAAGCGTCTGTATCGGTGAACCCCATGTCCACGAGCTGTGCGATCGAGTGGTCACGAGCTGGCTGCCGGTTAGGCTGGCTGCGAGTGTGGCTGTTAGGCTGCCCGTTATGGCCCTGGGGTTGGCCGGACTGCCCAACTGGCTGCCCAACTGGCTGGCTGCTGGGCTGAGGCCTAACGGGCTTGCTCGGAGCTGGAGGAGCCGAGGTAAACACATCAAAGTCGTCAATTAGAGAAGCCGGCGCAGCACTGGAGCCTGCTGTGGACCCCGCAGATGGCGTCGATGGCGCGAAATCCCCTAGGAGATCCCATCCACTGGCTTGAGGTGCCCGAGCCTGAGCCTGAGCCTGGGCCTGAGCCGGAGCCTGAGCCCTTGGCTGAGGTGTACCCAACGCATCAAGACCTTGCCACTGCTGCTTTTGAGCGGCGTTTTGGTTCTGCTTGCTGGCTTCTGCTTGCCTCTGGCGCTCCGCGAGCGTCATTTTCTCGGGCTTCTTGCTGAACTGGCCAAGTCCACCAAATGCGTCCATGGATGACAGAGAAAGTGGGTCAGCCAAGAGCCAAGAGGAGGCAGGAGGAGGCTAAAGTTGTGGTTATAGTTGCGATAAATAAAATATGTTATGGATTATGGATGCGTGGACTGTGCTTGAGGCGGACAGGATGGGAGGCAGGCTGGAGGCAGGCTGGGAGGCAGGCTGGAGGCAGGCTGGAGACAAGGCCCACAAGGGGCCCACAAGGAGGTGGATGGGGTGATGGAGGGTGGGTGACCTCAGGAGATCGAGGGGATGGGAGATGGGTGATCTCAGGATTGACCCTGTGTGGCCTGCGTTCATCTCAGGCCACCTGGGCCACCTGGGGCCTGGGCCACCTGGGGCCTGGGGCCTGCGTTGGAGCCACTAGACCTGCGGTCAAGTGTCTGGCGGCCAAGTGTCTGGCTACCGCCTGAACCACCCCCACTTTCTAGGAGGCTCGGGCTGCGACCGTATCGACCTGATCGACTCGTTCGAGTAAACCCTGCGGGCTTCATGCTGCGAAGGGGCCTGCCATCTGGACTTGCCAGTAGAAAGGTCTACATAGTACAACTTGCGTGTTTTGTAGTCGACTCGTGCATTCCAGCCGGCCGGGAGATGGATATCATCCATGTTCTCACTCCTGCAAATGAGGTCGCAAACCAAGCTATTTATTGCAATTAAATTGGTACCGCTTGCCACATGCCTGCGTCATGCAATGCACGTTGCCACCCTAAACAATGAGTGCAAATGGGGCACATATCAACAAGAGAAATAAAAGTGGGTTTGCCCTGCCTGTTTATCTGCCTATCTGCCTATCTGTGCTCCTCTCGTTAGCACCTGCCTGCCACCAGATCATCTGAAACATACTCATTAAACCTGATACCGCATATGCTTTTTCCGATTTGGGAAACACCTAAATTGATGTAATGCATGTCTGCGATTTATTTTGACCAAGCGGCAAACGGTTAGCAGCTAGTAGGCAAAAGGCAAAAGGCAAAAGGCAAGCAGTCACGGCAAAACCAAACAGGGCATTTCAATAGTGTACCTTATATAAATAAACTAGGGTGAGGTGGGGTGAGAGTGAATCAGTGTCTTGAGATCAGGCCAGCGTTGGTCAGGCCAGCTTGTTGGTCATAGCTGTGTGGCACGTACCTAACGCGTTTGGCCAGCGTGTGGGCCAGCGTGTGGGCCACTTATGGGCCGCTTATGGGCTTATGGGGCCTCGCATTTGACGCACTGACGCACCTAAACGCACGCACGCAGTTAAATGCGCTGGTGCTATAAGCATGGAGGTCCGGTGTAGGCATAAGGCTGGGGTCCAGTGTAGGCAGCAGTGAGGCGTGGTAAAGCGTAAGGCGGACCAGGTAGAGCAGCGGGGAGGCTCGGGCCCAATATAAACCAACGCGGCTGCTGGTAGGCCAACTCAGCTGCCACCTATACGCGGCTGCCACCTATACGCGGCTGCCAGTGTAGCCAACGCGGCTAAGACGCTACCTATAAGCCACCGCGGCTAACCTACCGTAAGCCCACGCGGCTGCCAGTATATGCCCACGCGGCTAAGCTACCACTCAGCCTCCCCCGTGCCCCTACTAAACACATAATCAGTACCATTAATAGTGGCCACACCGTCCTTGAAAATGAACTTCCACTTGTTTTTCACGCGCTGCACCTTCTCGTAAAGACACAGCATCACCATTCCGTTGTCGCCTTCCTCTTCGTCGCTGTTGAGATCGTCTTCACTGTCGTCGAGGTCGCTGCCCACCTCTTCGCCATTTCCGTCGGCCTGTGCGAGCTCTTTTTGCTTTTCTGCCATTTTCTCTGCGATAATTTCAAGCAAATCTTTTTGGTCTACGATCACGGGAGCGCCGTCTGTTTGTGGCAGCGCCAGGTCGTGGGGGCCGGGGTGGTGGGGCTGCCCTTGAGGGTGAGCCTGAGGGTGACCTTGAGGGTGCCCTTGCGGGTGAGGCTGAGAGTGCCCTTGAGGCTGAGGGTGCCCTTGCGGGTGAGGATGAGGCACCCGCGGGTAAAACTCTTCCTGTTTAAGCACCTGGCCTTGCGCCTGCGCCGGGGGCTGTGCTGATTGTCCGTTTGCTAAAACCGGCATCCCAATCTCATACCCGCCGTAATAAACGGGCGCGCCCGCCGCCCAGCGGTCGTTCATGTCCCACGGCAGGTAGTTGGTGACGTGCATGGCGCTGAGGCGCTTTTGCCACTCGCTTTTCAGCTGCTGCAGCACCGACAGCGGCACGCCCATATCCTCAAAATCCGCCGTCGCCTCGCGCACAACCCCTTCGATGATGTATTCGTACAACTTGCCCACGCTGTTGGACATTTGTCAGGTTTATGAGTTTGCGGTGGTTACTAACACTCACTAGCACACCAAGGCTCACTAGCGCTAGCACACCAAGGCCTTCACTCTAGCATCCCTAACTGATTAATATAATTTAGCTCTAAATTAATTCGCTCTTGACAGTCAGCTGGTAGGCCAGGGCCGGGCTCACCAGGCAGGTGGCTCCTCACTCCTAGCACCCACCAGGCCAATTAGTGCGAATATCCACCACTACTAGCTGCCCACTCCATAATCTGTAGACGCCGCATGGCAATAAGCCAGCTCAGCCATACTTGAACCTCCCAGCTCGCACTATCAGCCCTTGCCTGAAATACCAGCTGACGCTCAGGTAGCCGGTGCCAGGACCCCAGAGATGCCGTGCTCAAGATCACACGTCCATTCACCACGGCAAGACCAGAGGATACCGTCTCATGGCACGCTGCGGCCTGACAACCAGGTGCCTGTATCTTTGATTTGACGAATAGCCTTCCGCCCCAAGGTCAGCTTAGTGGCCACTTACATGCCTCCGCCCATATAGCTGGCCCGTGCTAAGGCCAACCTGCAAATTGGGCACCTCGGTAGCTTCCTGACGGCTCGAGGTTAGCCCTGATGTCTAGGACCAAAGGGTAGATCTGCCACTTCCCATGCTTGTAAATGATGGCCGTAAGTTAAAACACACTCGCTAGCTACCTGGGAGCCATAAGTTAGTACACTCGCCACTGGAGCCACCTATGCGATCTCTTTAACCCTTTAACCTGAAGTTCAACCTGCAGGTTGCCACAACTATGCGTCACTTGGGGGGTCATTTTCAGGCTTCCCACTTGGTGAGTGATGGGCCTATTTCATGAATAGCTTTTGGTAGAGGTCAAGATCTGATTTCTATAGTCACTCACCAAAGAGACAGCCCCTCTACCCCAATCAACCGTATACCCATATGCACGCCACAATTAATGCACCTAAGCGACTAACCTGCATCAGGGCACTAGTAGTTTAGATATTCATCTGCTAGGAACAATCACCAGCTTCATCCAATGGCTGCTCCCTTCCCTCCCTTACTACCTGATCTACATCGGTATCTTCCGGCATGCAGATGCACCCTGCTCGCTTAATCTGTCAGTGCCAGTGTGAGCAGCGTAAAGGCAGAAAAGGCTAGACAAATTTGTAGATTTTTTTATGAACGGGCGGGCCCCTAGCTCATGGCTAGCCCCTTGCTCATAGCTGGCCCGCATATCCACCACCCCACCCCAGTCACGCTTTGTCTCGTCTTTAGCTGCTGACATCCAGACTCAACACTAACCCTACCAGATCAAATCCCAACCCTGGATGCTCGAAATTTCATTGAAATTTGATCAAGCGTGCAAATCGTACACCAGCAAAGACGTGATTGCCGGTGAGGCCACGCTCGTTTGTTCAAAAGAAACTTTGATCCAAAAGGTGAAAATCGCTTGCCGGGGGTTTGCCTATGTGACTTCCACAAGAACTGGAGGGTCGGCAGTAGAAGAGGTTTACTGGGAAAAGGGGTATACTGTTTTGGGCCAGAGCCAAAGCCACAGCCACAGCCAGGGCCAAACCCAGGGTGAAAAAGTTCCCCCCGGGACACACAAATACCCGTTCAAGTTTACGCTTCCTGATGATTATTTCCCCACGTTACCGGCAAGTTTCGCCTATAAACGCGATGCCAGCGGTAACGGGATCAGATGGCTCGTGCGGTGCACAGTGACGTTCCCCAAGATCAAGCTGCGGCGATCGCAAACAGTGGAGAAACCTTTTCTTTTTTTCCCGCAATACAACCCCAAGAAATTCAGTGCGGCCGTGCCATACGTGACGTACGAGTTTGAGCAGCCGTTCAAGGGTACCACCAGCAAGGCCCTCACCCGGGAGAAACCGCACGGGCTGCGGAGCAAAATCAAGCACTCGGTGTTTGGCACGCAAGACCACATCAAGAAAAAGGAGGTTATGGTGCACTGCAACATCATCACCCCCAAGCAGGGCGTTTCGCAGGCCCCCTTTAGCTCAGGCATCAACCTGCATTTGTGGGCTTCAGAACGCAATTTCGTGCTGCTCGAGCAGGTCGTGCTCACTCTAGTGGCCACGCAAAAACTGCACTACGCGTCAGTCACCGAGGAGTCCAAGTTCAAGGCCGAGATTGCCCGGCTCAGGCCAGAAGGCGGGGAGGTGCTGCCTCACGATCCCAAGGACCCAATTACTCTGGTGCAACTGCTCAAGGCACACACGAACCGCTGTTTTGTGCTGGGGCGTAACCTGCCGGGCACTTTTGAGTCCAAGTATTTCGGGCAGTCCTATGTGCTCCAGGTCGACATCAAAGTCGCGTCTTTTTACAACCGGCAAGAGTCTCGCACGTTTACTTTTGAGCAGCCGGTTGAAGTATTGCATTTATGGGTGTGCCCCGATGCCAAGAGCACGCCCACGGCCACTTTTATGGCATCGCTGGACGCGCAGCTGGGGTTGCCGGACGCGCCATTTGATCAGGACGAGGGTCTCCCCGCGTACCCTGGCTACGCGAGCCCTCCCAATGACTTTGAGTATGACGATATAACTCCTGTCGCGTCGATGCTTCAGCTGGACCGGACATCCACTCTGCACTCGTAGCACTTTTACTATTTATTATAAATTAATTATGCATCTATTCTACCAGTCAATCTTCTTGGGGGCCAGACGTTTTACGGGGATGAGCTGCTCGCTCTCAGACTCGAGGAAACTGAACTTGTCGGCACGCGTCTTTTCGTACTTGGAGATATCTTTCTCCTTTTGCAGGGTGATTCCGATATCGTCGAGACCGTTGATCAGGCAGTGCTTGCGGAAATCGGCCACATCAAAGTGCTCCACCAGGACCTCGCCCTCGGTGGTTGTGATGCGCTGGTTGGGCAGGTCAATGCTGAACGAGCCGCCCTTTTCGGCAATGGGCATCAGCTTCTCCTTGATGATGTCCTCAGACACGCGGATAGGCAGCAGCCCGTTCTTGAGGGAGTTGTTGTAGAAGATGTCGCCAAACGAGGGGGCAATGATACTGCGGATACCAAAGTCGCCGAGCGCCCAGGGAGCGTGCTCGCGGGAAGAACCGCAGCCAAAGTTGGGTCCCGAGACGACGAGGAAGCGCGCCTTGTTCCAGGGCTCAACATTCAAAACGAAATCGGTGGGCTCCATCTTCTGGGTCTCGGGGTTGAGCTTGTTGCGGAACTCGTAAAACAAACCCACAGAGAGGCCGGTGCGCTTGATGGTCTTGAGGAACTGTTTGGGGATGATGGCGTCGGTGTCGATGTTGGCCTTGGTGAGCGGGGCGGCAGTACCGGTCTCGACGCCAAACTTGGGGATACCGGTGGAGGATCCGGAAGCGGGCGCGAGTTCCTCGGCCTCTGCCTCGACCTCGGCTTCGGCCGCGTTGATCTCGTTCTCGGGGGCGGCTTCCTCGGATGGTGAAAGAGGAGCATTGTCCTGCTTGGCGCGCTTGGCGGGCGCCTCCTCGAGCTCAACCGAGGCCGACTCGAGGTCCATGTACTCGCGCACGTCGCAGAGCTTACCGGAAATACCAGCAGCAGCAGCCATGGCGGGGGACATGAGGTGGGTACGGCCGAGAGCGCCCTGGCGGCCCTCAAAGTTGCGGTTCGAGGTGGAGGCGCAGCGCTCGTGGGGGCTGAGAATGTCCGGGTTCATACCGAGACACATTGAGCACCCCGGTTCGCGCCACTCAAAGCCAGCGGCCTCAAACACCTTGTCGAGACCTTCGCGCTCGGCCTGTTTCTTGACGAGGCCCGAGCCGGGAACAACCATGGCTCTCGAGACATTGTCGGCCTTCTTGCGGCCCTTGACGATAGCAGCGGCTGCTCTGAGGTCCTCGATACGCGAGTTGGTGCACGAGCCAATAAATACCTTGTCGATGGTGACGTCCTTGAGGGCGACGTTGGCCTCGAGGCCCATGTACTCGAGGGCGCGCGCGATATCGGCGCGCTTGCTGGGCTCGGCGGTCTCGGGGTCAGGCACAGACGCGGTAATGGGCAGCGCGTCCTGCGGGGAGGTGCCCCAGGTGACGGTGGGGATCACGTCCTCGGCGTTGACGTGGACATCGATATCAAACTTGGCGTCGTCGTCGCTGTGCAGGGTCTTCCAGTACTCGACGGCCTTGGTCCATTCGTCGCCCTTGGGGCTGAGGGGCCGGCCCTTGATGTACTCAAAGGTCGTCTCGTCGGGGGCAATCATACCGGCACGGGCGCCGGCCTCAATGGCCATATTGCACACCGACATGCGGGCCTCGACCGACAAGTCGCGGATAGCTTCGCCGGCAAACTCAATGACGCAGCCGGTACCGCCAGCAGTGCCAATAACGCCGATAATGTGCAGCACAAGGTCCTTGGAGGTGATCCCCGGGAGCAGCTTGCCGTTGACCAAAATGCGCATGTTTTTGGACTTTGTTTGCATCAGGGTCTGCGTGGCAAGCACGTGCTCGACCTCGGACGTGCCGATACCAAACGCGAGCGCGCCAAACGCTCCGTGGGTGGAGGTATGCGAGTCGCCGCACACCACAGTGGTGCCGGGGAGCGTGAACCCCTGCTCGGGCCCGACCACGTGGACAATGCCCTGGCGGCTGTCGCTCATGCCGAAATAGCGGACACCGAAATCCTTGACGTTCTGCTCGAGAGCCATCACCTGGACCCGCGAGTCGTCCTCCTTGATGAAGGTCTTGATGTCCTTGAACTTGGCACGGGAGGATGTAGGAATGTTGTGGTCGACTGTTGCAAGTGTGCAGTCGACTCTGCGGACTTTGCGGCCGGCGTTTTTGAGCCCCTCGAATGCTTGCGGGGAGGTCACCTCGTGGACCAGGTGACGGTCAATGTAGATGAGAAAAGTGTTTTCGTCTTCTTGTGCGACAACGTGGTCTCTAAACACTTTATCGTAGAGAGTCAGGCCCATCTTTGGTTGTGTGTGGGGGAGCGAGTGAGGTTATTATACCTCGAGGTGCAAGCGATGTCGCTCCGGTTCCGGTGGCAGGTGTTGCTGGGGTGATGGGCGGTAGAATGACTAGCGGGTATGCACGCGACGCTATTGGCTGAACCAAACCTTTAGGTTTGGTGAATTTAATAAAACATTAAATATGGGTTTGCGGATCGGTTGGGTTTGAATCAAACTTTTCACGTCAAGGGGCACTGGAGCGGCCTCTCAGGGGGTACTGGAGCGGTATCGGGGCGACACCGGTACCCAGTGGGTGCAAGCAGTGGATAGCCATTTAGGTTGATTGTATTTGTGATTGATTGTATTTATAGAGTAATTGTGCTGAGATTTATAGGGTGGGTCCTATGCCAGTACCTGACCCATGCTGACCCCCATGCTATGCCTGGTAACTAGTATGTACAGGCCACAAGTATCTCGTGGTCAAGCTAATGGCAAATAGATCAGATATAAATATGAAATACGTGCAGGCATTGTAGTGCAGCTGTGGCCGCTGGATATCGTTAGCGGGCTGAGCTCCCGAGTGTCATCCGGGTCACCAAGCAGGCAGCTCCAGGACACTTGGATTCTACTAGGATTCTGCTAGGAGGCTAGCTCTTGGAGTCTGATGCCATTAATCTGCCCAAGCGCGCCCATGAGGCTGAGTGTGGAGTGGTGTCTACCAGGCTCATCAACTGCTTAAATGGATAAGCCCAGAGACAATTGAGGAGCGCGAGGAGCACGACACGAGCTCCTGTTTATTCACTCGAGTGTGGCTCTCTGGCAGCAGGTGGCAGCCCTTGGCGGCTTGGACCCGACCGGTACCGCTCGCACAGCTCTTCCAACGCGTAGTTCAGTCAACAGGCACGCTTGGTGCATCTATCTATTCTAACAATAAAGAAGCTTCAGTTATAGGAAGCCTTAGGTAGCCTTGTTGTGTCCCCTCGGGCACATTTTGTCAGTTGGGGCAGCCCAAACCGTGTATTGGGGTCAATGCGCGATGGCTGCACCAGTTTCAAGAGCTTTTAGAATTTTTACGATTTTATCTGGAAGGCTCAACCGTACGCCTTAACTGGGGATATACGAGCACTTCCGCGGCGGTGTGGAGGACCTCGAGAAAATGACCTATGGCAAGATGGGGATGAGGATACAGACTGACCTGTACCTGTACCTCAGCTTTATTATATGTAAATGGACTGAAAACGAGCCCGAGTACAGCACCTGGTGCTCGCTAGCTTGGCTTTGCGACTGCACTTGTGCGATGCCGACGCGTTTTGTAGTTAAACTCGTGCCCAAGCTGTACCTCGCGATATCGTTGGCCGTGCGCCAAACAGTTTTAGTCGAGGGCTCTTAGGTCCTGGCTGCTGTGGAAAGGGAGCAGCTCGACTGGCAGACAAGACCATCAGGGACGATAATGAGCCTCGTGCGCTCCTCGCCAAGGTCATTGAAAGGATTGGCTACTGCAGGGTGAGCAACTACTTCAGCAAACTATGGAGCCTCCACACAGCTACCTGACGGCTGCCCTTGCGGCTCCCCGGCGGCTTCCCTTGCGGCTCCCTTGCGGCTCCCGGCGGCTGCCCTTGCGGCTCCCTGGCGGCTCTTCAACCGCTGACCCAACACTAATAAATATCCAGATAAATTAGCCACTGCTCAGATAATTCTCGGTACTACAAACCCTGGCCAGCCTGGCTAGCAGGATCCGGTGGACAAGTGGCTACACAAGCGCTCATTACGCTGATTGTTGTTATATACACCTGAATAGCTATAGGTTGCGCTGTACTTGGCTGATACCTCGCCTGGGTGCCAGGACGCCAGGACGCGTGGTCGTCTGGACGCGCCTGGGGCTAGGCCACACAAAGGCTTTGGGCTAGGCCACACGACGGCTCTGGCGTGCTAGATGAGCTTCTTCGCCTTGAGCAGCTCGGCAATCAACACACCGCTGCCCGCTGCGCCCAGCACAGTGTTGTGGCTCAAGCACACAAACTTGACGTCAAACACCTCATCGTCCCTGAGACGGCCAACGCTAACAGTGAACCCGTTGCCGGTGTTGCGGTCCAAGCGGGGCTGGGGACGGTCCGGCTGCTCGAGGTACACAATAGGCTTCTCGGGCGCCGAGGGGCACTTGAGCGACTCGCACTGAGATGTGTAGGTATTGAGGCACTTTTTGATATCCTCGAGCTTGGGCTTGCCGTTCTTGAACTTGAGGGTAACGCAGGCAGTGTGGCCGTCGATAACGGGGACGCGCGTGGTGGTAGCCGAGATCTTGAAATCCTCGGCCGGGATATGGACAAACTCGCCGTTCTGGGCCTTGCCGAGGATCTTGCGCGGCTCAATCTCGAGTTTATCTTCTTCGCCGGAAATGTACGGCACAATGTTGTCGAGGATATCCATACCACCGACACCGGGGCTGAACCCGGCACCGGAAATGGCCTGCAGCGTGTTGACGACCATATGGCTAACGGGCCCAAACTTGTCCACGAGGGCGCGCAAGGGCACCACGAGACCAGCAGTAGAGCAGTTGGAGATACAAACGTGGATTCCTTTGGTCTTGTCGCGGTGCTCGAGGGCGTCCAAGTGTTCGGGGTTGGCAGTAGGCACTACGAGCGGCACGTGAGGGGCCTGGCGGTAGTTTTTGGCATTGGAAATAACGTTAATGCCGTGCTCGACAAACTGCGATTCGACCTCGCCGGCGACGTTCGAGTCCAGACCGGAAAACACCACGTCACATTTGTTAAAATGTACTGGGTCACAAGTGTGCACCTGCAAATCACCAATTTTCGCGGGGATCTCGGCGGACTGTTTCCATGAAGTGACGCTGGCGTATTTCTGGCCGGCGCTGCGCTGAGAAGCACCAAGCGCTACGAGCTCAAACTCGGGGTGGTCTTCAAGCAATAAAACAAACCGCTGGCCAACACTTCCAGTAGCTCCAAGCACACCAGCTTTGAGTTTAGACGACATTGTGAGGTAGGTGTGAGTTTGTGATGAGTCACATTATGGATAGAGCAGTTCAGAAAACCGATATTGATGCGGCACATTCCAAGCAAAGTGCGGTCAAAAAAGGCTATTACCAGGACGAATACATTCAATTGTTTGGAAAACAGGCATTGCCGCGGCTCCCGCTTATCAATATCGGCACTTATTGCCGCGTCAAGGCGCTCGACCAGCTAATTGACCAGTTTTTGGCATCCTCTCACAAACACAAACAAATCATCAGTTTAGGAGCAGGATCCGACACAAGACCGTTCCATTTACTGGGACGCGACCCCAACCTCACCGTCTACGAGCTCGATTTCCCCGTCAAGACCGCAGCCAAGGCCAAAGTGATTATGGCCAACCCCGAGCTGGTGACGGTGACGGGTCAACCGGTGCAGACCAGCGAGTCCGAGCTCCACTCGCAGCAGTACCACTTGATTGGCCAGGACCTCCGCGACCTGAGTGCCCTGGACGCCCCTACGGATGTGCCGACCCTTGTGCTCAGCGAGTGCTGCCTCTGCTATATCAGCCCCGAGGAGAGCCGCAGGGTTTTGGATTTTTTCACCAAAACGTTTGAGGACGTGTCTCTAGCCCTCTATGAACCAATTGGCCTGGACGACGAGTTTGGGCGGGTCATGATGGAGAACCTCGCGCAGCGGGGGCTGTGCCTGCCCACGTTTGAGCAGTACAATACTGTAGCGGCCCAGAAAAAGCGTCTCCAAGATCTCGGTCTAAGTGCGGACGCGTGCGATATCCACACGGTGTACAACCAGTGGTTGACGCAAGACGATAGGCACCGGATCTCGTCGCTGGAGTTTCTCGATGAGGTCGAGGAAATGAACCTGTTGTTGAAACACTATAGCGTTGTCTGGGGGTCCTCGAGGGGAAGACTGGGCCGGCAGGGCCGGCAGGGCCAGTAGGTGCGGGTAGGCGCTCAGATGTAGGCGCAGACGTAGGCGCCCACACTAGCGCAGACCGGAAATAGTGAAGTAGTTATTTATATCAACATTACGAGTTACCGTTAGGCTTATCCAGGTGCCATCCGGCCATCCTTCCTCATACATCAAGAATGAGATAGTTGATAGAAACGCTAATTAGAATAACAGACTGCTTGATATAAATTGACTACTTTACTCTGCACCTTACCGCACAGCCTAAATCTGACAGCCTAGATGGGATCGTGCGGCCATCTGGATGCGGTCTCAAAAAGGAGCTCAAAACAGTGGCTGCACTCTTGGCTGCACTGATTCTAGAATATATAAACAGTCCAAATCCCCTCATTTTCATCGCGAGGGCACAGGATGCTGGCTAGCCAGGTACCTGGGCATCTTGCGATAGATCAAAATAAAGAACAAAAGAACAAGAAAAAAAGAGACAAAAATAAGAAGAAAAAGAAGGCAATGGGATCAGTACATGATGATACCCCGGGATCACGCGTCCCAGAAAAAAAAGCCAAGAGAAAAAACAACGAACGGGGTACTCCAAGTAGAAGAGTACCCTGGGACCAACAGTCCCTATAACCATGGCTAGGAACGGTCATGGCGGCAGTACCACTGCTGTCCCAGGATGCTGGTGAAGGCACCTGAGGTGTTTCTTAGATAGCGCCAAAGAAGATGAAGAGAAAAAAAGGAGAAAAAAAGATAACGATTAGATCACAGATGATGATCAGGCGTATATAGGGGCATGGAGTACCGAGTGGCCGTGGCAGTGAGGGACGACGTAACGGTCTATCAGCGCTCCTGTCTCAGCACTCCTGCACCAGCCTGCTCTGGCTATGTACCAAGCCGGCAATCTGGAGTGAGCAGCCAAATAGGTATGGCCATGGGCAGCCAACCAGTGTCTCAGTATGCTGCCTCGTCCTCGTAAGAACCAGCACCTGGGGCGCCGGATACCTATGATGGGTGGCGCTGGTCCGCAAGCCGGTACATTAGCACAATGTTACCGAGCCTTAGGGCCTCTCTTGAGAGGGAGTTTGGAGCTAGCGACATTTGCCTGGTCCATCACTTTTGTGGTGGCGCCAAGCGACCTTAGTGAGGGCTGTTATGGGCAGCTTTAGGGCACCGCTTCACCGGTTATTAGGTGCAGCCCATCTGCTTTGACCAGTTCAGTGCTGGGTTCCGCGATCCCTTATTCGCGGGCAAGGGGGGACCTCCAAGGGCGACCTCCTTGCAGAATTGTATGATCGGGTGATCCTAATCTTCTGCTAAATACAAGGTGAAAGCACGAGGAAATGCACGGGGTTTGTCCACCTAGGGCTGCATCCAGGTAGGTAGGTCGGTCGGTTGAGGCTGTTGAAGCTGCTGGAGGCCAGGATCTTGGGTGCTATCTACCGCGCATACCGGAAAATAGTCCCCTTATGGCCGCGCTTTACACCGTGGTCACAAGGGAAGGCTTTGCCAGCTCACTGGAGCCAGCTCACTGGACGATAAATGGTGATGTATGCCTATTTGCTGTTTAGGTGCTACAAAAGGTGTGATGCCCCCGAAATGGACGCGATTAGCACGGGAACGGGGCTGTGATGGCGCCTAGAGTGGGCAAACTCCAGGCGCCATTGGATAGCCCTAACTGGGCCCACGGTAGCTGGCCCGCGAAGCTGTTGGTGTTTGCGGCCACCTCTGCCTGGGGCGGAAACGCGACGTATGGCATTATGGGCGCCTCCAAGAGTGCCCAACACCGCCATCTCAGGCCGCTCAGCAGTCGCCGCGTTGGTCTCAGCTTTTGCTTGAGTTTAGGTCTCTGGTACACAGCAGATCTATGGTTATAGCTGAAAGCTGAAAGGCTATATAGTACAGAATGGCGGACACAGCGCTGGGTTACAGCATGGGGAGCAGGACAGGAGGTGGATGTAGGAGGCTCTGGGTGAGGGGAAGCTGGGCCCAGGAATGGGGAGCCCAGGGGAGCCCAGAGGCACATGAAGCACCCCGAATCAGCAGCCACGTCCAGCTGAAATCTGAGCGTAGAGACGACCACGCGTCTACACCCGCGCGCCCACGCCCACGCCCACGCCCACGCCCTCGCCCACGCCCACGCGCCCACGCCCTCGCCCACGCACGCGCCCACGCACGCGCCCACGCACGCGCCCACCCTCGCACTAGCTCGCTGCGCTCGCTAGCGCTCCACCAACACCTTATACATCACACTAAAATCCTTATCCCCACACCCACTCAATCCCTCGTAAACCTCAGGAGCATGCCTCCCCAGCGGGAGCTGAGACCCCGACCTCATCGCAGCATCAACTGCAAGCATCAGATCCTTTTTCATTAAATTCACTGCAAACCCGCCCGTGTAATCCCTGGAGCTCGGTGTAGTGGGCACCACGCCAGGGACCGGGTTGTTGACACGCGACGACCACGACTGGCCGCTCGAGGCGTCGACAATCTCACTGAAAACTTTCATATCGAGCCCCAAGTTTTTGGCCAGCGCGAACCCTTCACACGTGGCCAAGTTCTGCAACGCCAAAATGTAGTTGTTGGAGAGTTTGGCCGCGAGACCAGCGCTCTGGTAGCCGCAGCAAAAGATCTTTTGCCCCATTAGCGAGAGCACCGGCTGCACTTTGGCTGCGTCGCTGGTGCCCACCATGAACGTGAGCGTCGCGTTCTCGGCCCCCACGGTGCCTCCAGACACGGGGGCATCAATGTACTCGCTGTTGCGGCTCGAGACCAGTGCGGCAGTTTGTTTGCTGGTCTCGACGTCAATTGTCGAGCAATCGATAAACAGTTTCCCCGGTGCGAGCGTCGGAGCAATCGCCTCAAAGACGCTCTTGACGTGCGTCCCCTGCGGCAACGAGGTGACGATTGTATCGCTGTTTTCCACAACTTGTACGGGCGACGACATGGCCTGGCCCATGGTGGCTCTGCTGGCAACTACATCAAACACCGATAACGTATCGTTTGGCTTTAACCGTTTGGCAATATTGCGGGCCATATGCTGGCCCATTGCTCCGAGACCTATAAAGCCGTACCGCATGGTGAAGGTGTGGGGACCCAGGTGCATTGTGGGGAACTTATCAGGCGACATGCGTGCATTGCATATGCCCCACAGACAGTTGGGGGCCCCCGTTTGGTGCCACAGAGCAAAAAATGAAATGTCCGGGAATCGAACCCGGCTCACCTGCTTGGAAGGCAGGTATCATAACCACTAGACCAACATTCCAATTAAATTTGGAAATTGGAAGAACGTATGGCTGATAATGGCGAAAAATTTGAGCACCGGAGTTTGGGCAAGCGGGGGCGAAAAATTTGGCGATTTTTGAATAGCGGGCAGAAGCTCAGGCCAAGGCCGCTTTGGCGAAGGTCAAGGCTGCCGAGAAAACAGCCAACGTAGCAAATAATGCTGCCAACCAGACGTGGGCCACTGTAGCCTCTAAGGGCGCCCAACGGCGTCAAAACCAGAAAACGCAGTTAAAAGCT